>CM056056.1:113210731-114410731 GCA_029574335.1 Rana kukunoris
CCCCCCTCTCTCCCTCCCCCTCCCTCCCTCCCCCCCCCTCCCTCCCCCTATCCCCTCCCTCTCTCTCTCCCCTCCCTCCCTCTCCCCCTGCCTCTCTCTCTCTGCCCTCCCTCCCTCTCTCTCTCCTCCCCTCCCCCCACTCTCTCTCCCCCCCTCCTCTCCTCTCCCCTCTCTCCCCTCTCTCTCTCTCCCCTCCCCCCTCTCTCTCCCTCTCTCTCTCTCCCCTCACCTCTCTCTCTCTCCCTTCCCTCCCTCCTCTCCTCTCTCCCCCTCCCTCTCTCTCCCTCTCCCTCTCTCTTCCCTTCCTCCCTCTCCCTCCCTCTCTCCCCTCCCTCCTCCCTCTCCTCCCTCCCCCCTCTCCCCTCCCTCTCTCCCCCTCTCCTCTCCCCCTCCCCTCCCTCTCTCTCTCTCCCCCTCCCTCCCTCCCCTCCCTCTCCCCTCCCTCCCTCTCTCTCCCCTCCCTCTCCTCTCCCCCGCCTCTCTTTCTCCCCTCCCTTCCTCCTCTCCTCTCCCCCTCCCTCCCCTCTCTCTCCTCTCCCTCTCTCTTCTCCCCTCCCTCTCTCTCTCCCCTCCTCTCTCATCCCTCCCTCTCTCTCTCCCTCAGCCCTCCCTCCCTCTCTCTCAGCCCTCCCTCTCTCCCTCTCTCTCTCTCCCTCCCCCTCTCCTCCCTCCCTCCCCTCCCTTCTCTTCCCCCTCCCTCCCTCTTCCCCCTCCCTCTCCTCTCCCTCCCCCCCTCTCCTCCCCCTCCCCTCCCTCCCTCACCCTCCCTCCCTCTCCCTCACCTCTCCCCCTCCCTCCCTCCCTCACCTCCCCTTCTCTCTCCCTCTCCCCTCCCCTCCTCCTCAGTCTCCCTCTCTCTCAGCCCTCCCTCCCTCTCTCCAGCCCTCCCTGCCCCTCTCCTCCCTCTCATCTCTCCCCCCCTCCCTCTCCTCCTTTTCTTTCCCCCCTCTCCTCCCCTCCCTCCCCCCTCTCTCCCCTCCTATCCTCCCCCCCCCCTCTACCTCTCCTCTTCCCCTCCTCCTCTCCCTCTCCCCCTCCCTCTCCTCCTTCCCCTCCCTCCCTCCTCTCTCCCCTCCCCTCCCTTCCTCTCTCTCCTCCCCCTCTTTCCCCCCTCCCACCCTCCCCTCCCTCCTCTCCCCCTCACCTTCCCTCCTCTCCTTCCCCCCCCTCCCTCTCCCTCTCCTCCCCTCTCTTCCTCCCCTCCCTTCTCTCCCCTCTCCCCTCCCTCTCTCCCCTCTCCCTCCCTCTCCTCCTTCCTCCTCCTCCCCCCCTCTCCCCTCCTCTCTCCCCCCCTCCCTCCTAACTCTCTCTCTCCCCCCTCCCTCCTACCTCTCTCTCTCTCTCAGCCCCTCCTACCTCCATCTCTCTCTCAACCCCCACTCTTTTACAGCCTCACTCTCTCCCTCTCTCTCAGCCCTCCCTCCTACCTCTCTCTCACCCCTCCTTTCAGTTTGCCCCCCTCCCCAGTTAGCTGGTTTTGCCAAAGGGGCAAAAATAGACTCGCACCGACCCTGGTCAGTATATGTGTCAAGTCACATGTGTTACAAAGGCAAAAAGGGTGGAGTCAGGGGCAGAGCCAAAGTGGGGGGCGGCAAAATGTGGTTTCGCCTAGGGTGCCAAAAATCCTAGCACCAGCCCTGCAACTGATTGCTGGTTCCTGGGGCTTTGTGAAGTGAAGGAGCAGTCAGAAGCACTCTTGAAGGGGTGAGGTGCTAATGGATATTTCTGTGTGAGAAATATCAAAGAGACTTTTTTGTTGTTTTCTGCTGTAGGACCAGCAGTGTCTGCCCAGCAGTAGGCTGTGCTAGACTCCATAGGTAGAATAATTAAATTTTGATCATCACAGAGTGGAACTGTGGATCAAATAGGGTATATATATGCCACGTCCCGAAATTAGTTTTAGACAGTTAAATATACACCATGTAACCATACACGAGTGTATAGTGGAAAACAGACTTTATAAGCGTAGTACAGTTAAAAATTGATTATTTATTACATATAAAAAGATACATAGTAGGTGAGACAACCATATCACATAGCCAATTATATTAATTGTAATTGAAAGTTCTACTTACATTAGGTGAATAATAAAAAAATATATATATAGAATATGACAAAGATATTTTTTTTTTCTTTTTCATGGGCAGAGGTCGAGAATAGAGGTAAGTACTATTTTTTATTATTCACCTAATGTAAGTAGAACTTTCAATTACAATAAATATAATTGGCTATATGATGTGGTATGGGGTGTGTCTGTAGACGTTGTGGAGACTGATCGAACAAAAAACTTTTATGATTTGTTTATTTCTTGTTCTTAACTGTTTATATCTATGTTTATTTTTGTACTATTTTAACTTATTTTATTTTATAGATCTGTGTTAAAAAGCTCCAGAAGAAGCGTCAAAAACGCGAAACATTGTTGGGCTAACCACCGTGCGACACTCCACCTATAGAAACTGTACCGGTTTCCAAAATTCTATATAATTTAAGTAGATGTGAAATATCTACGTTTTGGTTACCTTGTATATGTGTACAAATATATTCTAGTGGTCTGTCTCACTTTGATATGTGCTAGTCAATTGCCACTTATTGTGACAGTTTATGTTTTAATATATATTTTGTTGTTTCACCTACTATGTATCTTTTTATATGTAATAAATAATCTATTTTTAACTGTACTACGCCTATAAAGTCTGTTTTCCACTATACACTCGTGTATGGTTACATGATGTATATTTACCTGTCTAAGACTCCATAGGTAGGTTCCTGTGTTTGGAAGGTAGACGCCCCAAGTGGCAAGGGTTTATTTTGTGTTTTGTTTTGTTTATACTCAAAAATATAGGGAATGGGGAAACATAAAAGCACTCACATGTAGCCGACATCCGAAGTAATTGAATCAAAAATAGAAAAATACTACTTAGGGTAATAGAAAGGCGGACTTTTTCAGGCAATCACAAGGACATAGAAGTTAAGAAAAATATTTAATTATATATCATAAAATCCAAAAACAAAGAATAAAATATACAAAAACAGTGTATACAGAATATACATAAGCAATGTTAGCTTGCATCTCGCCTACGCGTTTCGCCTAGCGGCTTCTTCAGGGCGAGTTTGAGAGAGGGCTGGTAGTATATAATTGCTAATTTCATACATCAAAAGAATTGCTATCCATCCGATTACATCGAAGATGAAGAAATAAGTATTCGTATGGCTTGTAAGAGCTCAATGCGACAGACAGAGTACTCCAAGATACACGAAAAAATATATATATATCCTATGGTTGGCAGCGAGTCATCATATAAGGATGAACACGTGTATTTCTGAAATAAAGCCAGAAATCAAGAAACAGACCCGGACTAATCACAGCAGTGAACATGGAACATAACCAGGGAGGAGTAAGTATCCAATCAAATAGGCTAGACCAGGTTAAAGTGTCCAATATAGGGCAGCCCAGTAAGTCAGGAGCCTTGGTAAAGAGCGCTGTTCATGTGTCCCGGGGGGGTTTAGCCTGTGCTGCACACCCGGGACACATGAACAGCGCTCTTTACCAAGGCTCCTGACTTACTGGGCTGCCCTATATTGGACACTTTAACCTGGTCTAGCCTATTTGATTGGATACTTACTCCTCCCTGGTTATGTTCCATGTTCACTGCTGTGATTAGTCCCGGGTCTGTTTCTTGATTTCTGGCTTTATTTCAGAAATACACGTGTTCATCCTTATATGATGACTCGCTGCCAACCATAGGATATATATATATTTTTTCGTGTATCTTGGAGTACTCTGTCTGTCGCATTGAGCTCTTACAAGCCATACGAATACTTATTTCTTCATCTTCGATGTAATCGGATGGATAGCAATTCTTTTGATGTATGAAATTAGCAATTATATACTACCAGCCCTCTCTCAAACTCGCCCTGAAGAAGCCGCTAGGCGAAACGCGTAGGCGAGATGCAAGCTAACATTGCTTATGTATATTCTGTATACCCTGTTTTTGTATATTTTATTCTTTGTTTTTGGATTTTATGATATATAATTAAATATTTTTTCTTAACTTCTATGTCCTTGTGATTGCCTGAAAAAGTCCGCCTTTCTATTACCCTATGTAGTATTTTTCTAGTTTTGTTTATACTGTTTTGATGCTTGCACGTGTATCCCGCAAGATGGAAAAATAAACCATATCATTTGTTTTCAGTCATCCTCAAGTGCCTTTTTGTACAGTTCAGCGTGTAGTGAACCCATAGAGGGGGTCACACACACCCGCTACCGAGTTAATCCCTCACACATGGTGGAGTGCCGCGGGCAGTTAAAGTAAACCCAAAATGGAGGAGATGCTGAAACAGCTGATCATAGCAAATGAAACTCAACAACAGAGCATTGCAGCTCAACAACAGGCTCGCCAAGAGAGCCTTGCAGCTCAACAACGGGTTCACCAAGAGAGCATGGCAGCTCACCGAGAGAGCCTTGCAGCTCAACAACAGGTTCACCAAGAGAGAATGGCAGGTTGGGAAAGGAAACACCAGCAGCAAATGGAGGCCATCGGGAAACTATTTGAGAGAACAGAGGAAAAGGATAGCAAGCCCTCTCTGATTGAGAATCCAGAGGACCATAATGCTATGGAGGTTACCACGTCTGTTGTTGAGACGGACTCATCACCGGAGTGTAGTACTTCACCAGAGGAACAAGAAATGGAGCCAGAGGAGTGTGCCCTGGCAGAGCCTGAGACTCCCGAAGTGAAGGAGCCGCCATTAGTAGTAGAAGAGTCTGTAGAGCCTGTGGAAACCAATGTTGTGAATGACGTTCCAGAGGTCAAACCAGACGAGATCAAACCAGAAGAGAAAGACCCTCATGTACAAGAAGGTGCTGAGGAGGTCCCGGCTGTCCCCGCAGTAGCAGCTCCTATGAAGCTGAATCAACGGTCTGACAATTCTGCTAAATACAGTAGAGAACCGTTAGCAAATACTTTGAAGAAATTTGATGATCCAGCTACCAAAGATGTTACCTTGGAACTGGAACCCAACAAGTTTAAAGGCAAGATTTTGGATTGCTCCAGATCTTTTCGCAAAGCCAAATTGCTGCATTACCATATGAAGTATTTCCCTGGTGTTGACAAGTCAGAGCAGGATCAGAGTCCTGTCACGAGGCATATGCAGACAAGAGGCTCTTTAGCTCACGAAAAGGCCAGTCAGCAAAGCTCAAAGAGAAGACGCACCACAAACAGTTCAAAATCCCACCGACCGTCCCTAAAAGACAAAAGCAATGAGAACTTAATCCAGAAGTCTCATCGCAAGCCAGACAAGCTGTCTGAAAGTGAAAAAGTAAAGTTCAAAGATTTCTTGAGTCTGAAGTCAAAGAAAAAAAAGAAGAACAATAAAGCAAAGTCAGAGCTGTCTGGTAGTGAAGAGAACATAGAGGTTTCTAAGGAGCTCTCACCAAAAAAAAATACAACCTTCAAAGCTCAACAGTGATTATAAGGCCCCGTGTTTCGGTAAAAGCAGCGATCATGGATGCCGTCCATATACAAGACTAAGTGATGAGGAGACTCTCAGCGATTCTTGCACGGAAAGCTTACTTTGGAGTGATGAGGATTACAACGAAGAGATCGTTGTCACGCATGCTGATGGTTTTCTAAATGTTGGCCGCAACAGGAGCAAGTACAGCTCTGCCAAACAAAGCCTTGTGATGGACAGTATGGATGAGAATGCTATCGATGCAAATATGGGCGAACTGTTAGATCTCTGCTCAGGAAAGTTTAAGGAATCACAGTCCAACACCAGCCAGCCTGATACAAATGACTCCAAGATAGGGGTTATGGATGAGTTGCTAGGACTCTGCTCTGGAAAATTTGTCTGTCAAGATGATGGTCCAAATCAAGAATCTTTTAGTTGTACAAAGGCTTATGCTGAAAATTAGAAAAGTGACCTAATGAATGAAGCAGTTTCTCTCTGTTCCGGTTCTTTCACCAACAGAGAAAATGAAGAAAAAGTGTGTCCAATATCCACTGAGCCTTGTGAATGTAGTAAGGCAGGTGATATTCATGACTTTCCCATAATTGATGATCAGCAGAGCAGGGTCATTGAGGAATCTGAATTGCAAGAAATATGCACCCAGACTGAAGTTATTTTTGCCTCTGTGAATTATTTGCATGTTGAAGAGCAGTGTGTTAATTTTTATGTTAATGAAATCGGATTTGAATATGAAGGCAATGTCACATCCTGTGAAACCCAGTCTTTAGAAAGGGTTCTGTCAGAGCAAGTAACGCAGGATAATACTTTGGACTTGACTACCGAGATTCCTCGGGAAGTAAAATCTATTTTTCAAAGTGTAGAATCTGTAATGGCAGATGAGCCCTCTAAACGTTGTGAAACCTCCATCACTGAAGTGGTCAGAGAGGCTAAATCTACTAATTTATTGGATGCTTTTTCCAAATGTCTTGAAAGGAATGAAGAATATGAGAATTTGTGTCCAATAGTCGATGGTTTCAAAGAAACAAATACTAAAACATTTTTGGGAGACTATGAGGCAAAGATAGTTGAACAACTAGCCATAAACATAATTTCAAAAGTGATTGTATCTGCTAGACAATAAATTTTGTCTAGTTTAGTTAATGATGTGTCCGACAGCAATTGTCAAGTTCTTGGTGAGAATAGGGGTGTGCGAACAAGTGATGCACAGAGTAAGTGGTTGGTTCAAGAAAGTGACGAGGATTCAGTTTCTGAAAACCTTACATTGGGTTTGATAGATTTTCACCATACTTATGAGTCTGAACTATCACAAAGTAAGAAACTTGGAAATGTAGAATTGACAAGTAATGATTTAGCGCACCAAAGGGTAGAAAAACCGCCTAGTACATCGGTTTATCAGAGGTCTTCAGGGATTGAGCTATCGAAGGGAAACCTTTGTGTCCATTGAAAAACCAATTAAGGTTTTGCATGGTTTACAATTGAAAATGAGTATATTACAGAGCAAGGAACACCCTCTTATGTACCTCAGCCGAAATTTGAAGACCAATAGGAGAATAAATAGATGGTTCCTGGCCCTTCAGGAATTTAGTTTTGTCGTAACGCATCGCCCCGGTGTTAAAATGGGGAATGCAGATGGTTTGTCCCGAGTGCATGCGTGCCTGGCAACCTGTGTCCCAACCCTGGGGTTGAAACAAGAGGGGGGGGGGTATGTGACAGGAAGTCAGGTAAATCTGTGTGTGTTGTCCCAGATGGAAGATACTTTTCTGCCTTGTGTAGACAATACATCAATTACTATTGGGCCTCGGCTGTAGAAATGGCCAGAGAGGTTTGGGGAGTTAGAAGCCTTCAGCTGTTCAAAATGAAGCAATTAAAGCCCCTATAAATAAAGCCTAGGGATAACGACTGATTGCTGGTTTCTGGGGCTTTGTGAAGTGAAGGAGCAGTCAGAAGCACTTCTGAAGAGGTGAGGTGTTGATGGATATTTCTGTGTGAGAAATATCAAAGAGACTTTTTTGTGTTTTTCTTCTGTAGGACCAGCAGTGTTTGCCCAGCAGTAGGCTGTGCCAGACTCCATAGGTAGGTTCCTGTGTTGGGAAGGTAGACGCCCCAAGTGGCAACGGTTTATTTTGTGTTTTGTTTTGTTTATACTGTTTTGATGCTTGCACGTGTATCCCGCAAGATGGAAAAATAAACCATATCATTTGTTTTCAATCATCCTCAAGTGCCTTTTTGTACAGTTCAGCGTGTAGTAAACCCATAGAGGGGGTCACACACACCCACTACCGAGTTAATCCCTCACAATATATATATATATATATATATATATATATATATATATATCAAATACACTGCCTGCACGCCAATAACTAAGTTGTCTAAACTCTCTTCATTCATTACACTATACGGCTGCCATGTAAGTAGCAGCAATATATAATGTGGGGGCGTGGACTTAGCCCCCTGATTCATAATTGGGCAAAGGGACCCTGCCTTTGCCCAAGTATGGCTCTCTCAGCAGAGCGCGCTGTGATTGGCCAAAGCATGCAGGTCAGGTGCATGCTTTGGCCAATCATCATACATCAATGCACTGTGATTGAGCGCAGATTGAGCTAAAATTTCCAACGAATGCCCCATGTTCGAAACACCCGATGTTCGAGTTGAACATAACCACAGGCTCATCCCTATTTATGATAGAAGCATGAGGTCTGAGTGTCTATGTGCTTCTTCTGACCACAGCCTACAGTACATAGGCTTTGCATTAGTCTGAACCTGTGCATACAAGCTATATATATATATATATACAGTGCCTTGCGAAAGTATTTGGCCCCCTTGAACTTTGCGACCTTTTGCCACATTTCAGGCTTCAAACATAAAGATATATACTGTAATTTTTTGTGAAGAATCAACAACAAGTGGGACACAATCATGGAGTGGAACAAAATGTATTGGATATTTCAAACTTTTTTAACAAATAAAAAACTGAAAAATTGGGCGTGCAAAATTATTTAGCCCCCTTAAGTTAATACTTTGTAGCGCCACCTTTTGCTGCGATTACAGCTGTAAGTCGCTTGGGGTATGTCCCTATCAGTTTTGCACATCGAGAGACTGACATTTTTGCCCATTCCTCCTTGCAAAACAGCTCAAGCAGAGTGAGGTTGGATGGAGAGCGTTTGTGAACAGCAGTTTTCAGTTCTTTCCACAGATTCTCGATTGGATTCAGTTCTGGACTTTGACTTGGCCATTTTAACACGTGGATATGTTTATTTGTGAACCATTCCATTGTAGATTTTGCTTTATGTTTTGGATCATTGTCTTGGAAGACAAATCTCCGTCCCAGTCTCAGGTCTTTTGCAGACTCCATCAGGTTTTCTTCCAGAATGGTCCTGTATTTGGCTCCATCCATATTCCCATCAATTTTAACCATCTTCCCTGTCCCTGCTGAAGAAATAGAGGCCCAAACCATGATGCTGCCACCACCATGTTTGACAGTGGGGATGGTGTGTTCAGAGTGATGAGCTGTGTTGCTTTTATGCCAAACATAACATTTTGCATTGTTGCCAAAAAGTTTGATTTTGGTTTCATCTGACCAGAGCACCTTCTTCCACATGTTTGGTGTGTCTCTCAGGTGGCTTGTAGCAAACTTTCAACAACACTTTTTATGGATATCTTTAAGAAATGGGTTTCTTCTTGCCACTCTTTCATAAAGGCGAGATTTGTGCAGTATACGACTGATTGTTGTCCTATGGACAGAGTCTCCCACCTCAGCTATAGATCTCTGCGGTTCATCCAGAGTGATCATGGGCCTCGTGGCTGCATCTCTGATCAGTCTTCTCCTTGTATGAGCTGAAAGTTTAGAGGGACGGCCAGGTCTTCGTAGATTTGCAGTGGTCTGATACTCCTTCCATTTCAATATTATCGCTTGCACAGTGCTCCTTGGGATGTTTTAGGCTGGGTTCACACTAGTGTGGTGTGAATTTCAGCTCTGTAATCTCTGCAGATAGATAAGAGAAGTGTTCAGCAGATCCATTGCGTTTTAGCTGCGGATTTGGAGACCTGGGAGAAGTTCCGAGTGAGAGGAGAGTGGGGGAGAAATGTATTGAGCTGAATGAGAGAAATTCCTGAAGAGAACTGAACACATGTGCGAATCAGCTGCGTACCCATAGAAGATTATGGGACTGAATTCGCACCTGAGCCGCACCACAAGGCATAAAATCTGCATACGTTTTTACTGCAATGCGCAGTGCGAATGCATCGCACATATGTGAATCAGCCTCATTGAAAACAATGTATTTAGAAATGTTCTGCGTATTAGATGCGGTTTAAGCCGCACTCAATTCGCATAGGTGCGAACCCGGCCTAAAGCTTGGGAAATCTTTTTGGTGGATTATATTTATCATCATTAGTCATTTAGGTCAACATTGGATCATTCAGAGATCCTCACTGAACTTCTGGAGAGAGTTTCCTGCACTGAAAGTAAAGGGGCTGAATAATTTTGCGCGCCCAATTTTTCAGTTTTTTATTTGTTAAAAAAGTTTGAAATATCCAATAAATTTCGTTCCACTTGATTGTGTCGCACGTGTTGTTGATTCTTCACAAAAAAATACAGTTTTATATCTTTATGTTTGAAGCCTGAAATGTGGCAAAAGGTCGCAAAGTTCAAGGGGGCCGAATACTTTCGCAAGGCACTATATATATATATATATATATATATATATATATATATATATATATATATATATACACGGTATATATATACATATCTATATATATATATATATATATAGATATATATATCTACAGTATATATATATATAGATCTATATATAAATATATATATATATAGATCTATATATATATATATATATAGATCTATATATATACAGTGCACAATTCCAAGATAAAGGAATGAAAAAGTAGAATCAGCACCTCACATTAACTATGTCTATGTGGCCTCTAAACCCTTAAACAATAATAGTATTCTGAGATCTGACATTTGATAAAGGGCATCAGAAAGATGCAAATAATGAAACACTAATGCCACTATTGGTATTAAGATAGAGAAAGAAATCCATGCAGACAAATTGAAAAGCCTGTGTTTACAGTATAGATTTTTAGATAAATGTGTTTTGATTTTCTTTGTTTGGTGAGCTCCGTACTTGTACTGAAGCTTAAGTTCCATAAACACCAGACGGGGATAGCTAGGGATTTATGTTTGAAAAATTGTGTATAAATAACTCAAATTAAAAGTAAAGTTTTGTCCAGTAAAATGTTTTTCAAAGCTGGAATAAAATGATTTGTTACAACAATATAGTAGCTGGAGGTGTACATTAGAGCTTTGAAGTAATATTTGCTGTGATTGTGAAAATGTTCTAAAAATGTCCAGGCCAGCATTATTTATTGGAACACACTAGTTAATATGTTTAATGTGGAATGGAATATATAGCAACATTAATATATGCTTTTAAAGGTCAGACTCAAGTCATGGAAAAAGTTTTAAGTGTCTTACATTTCTCTACTGTGGAATGGAAAGCACTTAATTTTGAGCTTTTTTGATTTGCTTCTACTTGCCACATTTACACATTGCTGTTGATAGGAATTGTGAACATTGCTTTAATAAGAATGTCCAGCAATGCAGAGATGCTTAAAATCAAAATCATTGAAAAAAAGGCAGGGGTCTGGTATGAATTTTTGCGGGGAACCCCACGCCATTTTTTTAAATGGCGCGGGGTTCCCCTTAATATCCATTCCAGACCTGAAGGGTTTTTGATCTGTATTGCCGGGACCCGACAATTCATGAATAGCCGCGAGTAGTTTTAAATTACTTTTTTTCCTTTAGAAATTACGTTGTGTGCAGGGACAGCTCTAAACACGGGAAACATGGTCTACTTTACAGGCTTACTATACACACACCCCAGGTACGAAATTTAAAGGAATATTTCACTTTTATTGTTTCACTTTAAGCATTATTAAAATCACTGCTCCCGAAAAAACTGACATTTTTTCAAACTTTTTTTGCATTGATACATGTCCCCTGGGGCATGACCCAGGTCCCCAAACACTTTTTATGACAATAATTTGCATATTAATCTTTAAAATTAGCACTTTTGATTTCTCCCATAGACTTTTAAGGGGTGTTTTGCGGCTTTTCGAATTTGCTGCGAACACCCAAATTGTTCGCTGTTCGAGTCGATCGCATGTTCAACTCAAACATAAAGCTCATCCCTATTATAGATAAACTTAGGTTTGCTGGGAAAAATCTTTTTGAGTGTATGATCTTTCTGAAAAATTGGCCAGTGTGTTTTGAATATATTTTCAACGTCTTTGTATTGAAGATGAAAACCTGAGATGTACACAAGGTTGTACTGGTCCCCCCAGGTTCTTTAATTTTGGGTTTTAAAAGAGTGGGACAATTTGCCGGGCTTGTTCACTTGTGTTTTCCAGTTGTCGTTTGCAAAAGTAATTTTTGGTCATTGTTATATTCAAAGCTTCATCAATTTTTTTTATTTGGGAGGTCTTAAGATTGGAATATTTATGTAATGCCCATGGAGTTGCACTAAGGGCAGCTTGTTGACCAATGTTAGTATAAAAAGATTCCACATCAACTGTAACCAGTAATGTGTTCTCGCCTAAATCCAGACAAGCTTCCTATTGTCTTTAAGGTATCGTTGAAATGGGTTGTAGAAAAACATCAATATATTCCCCAAGTCTAGAATATATAGAATCAATACCACTGACTATGGGTCTACCTGGGGGGGGGGGGGGGGGGGGGGTGTGTATTATTTGTATGTATCTTCGGCATTTGGTATATGACTGGAATTTTTGGAACTTTGGCTTCTTTTTTGTTGATAAAGGTTTGATTGATAAAGGTTCCTATTTTTGGAACCTTTATCAATCAGCTTATGAAGAGATATTTTTAATCTACCAGTTGGATCACCCGGAATTTTTTGTTGAATCCTGCAATATTATTTGCATTTCTGCAATGTAATCCTCCCGTTTGAGCACTACCAGGCATCCCACTCCCACTAATCACTATATTTCCGTTTGTTTTCTAATGTTTGAATGGCTTCTCTGGTTTGTTTAACTTTTCTCTTCTTAGTATAGGGGATGGCTTTTATATCTTCCTGCACCATATGATTAAATACCTCAATGAACCTATGAGAAGGATCTTTGGGGTTGAAGGCTGACTTGTTTCGTAGCTCAGTATGGATAAAGGGCTGTGGAATGGCTTCTTTAGTTTGTTTTATATGATCTTCAGAAAAAAAAATTGACATTCAATTTTCTGTCAAATTTTTCCAGATATATGAATGTCTCTTCAATCCGCACACTCTGTCAACACCATTATAAAATAGCCAACCATTCATTTACAATTTACACAAATGTTAACAAACGTGATTCTGTTTTTAATGGAATCACTGATCCCATCACATATATATATGAGCTTCGTGTTCGAGTCGAACCCATGTTCGACTCAAACATTGGCTGTTCGATTGTTTGTCGAAATACGAACAAAACGGGTCGTTCGCGCCAAATTCAAGTGACACGCCATGGCCCATAATTCACTGCGGCATTGCGCTATGATGATTTGCCATGCATGCACTATGACCCGCATGCTTGGCCAATCACAGCGCGCAAAAAACAGAGAGCCATAATTGGCCAAAACCAGGGTGGCTTTGGCCAATTATGGCTCACGGCTTTAGCACCCGCCCCACACTATAAAAGTCCACCTGCTGGGCGGCCTTGTGTAGTGTGTTCCAGCGCTGGTTACAGATCAGACAGAGAGAGAGAGAGATTGTCTTTTTTTCTAGCTAAATAGAGCAGGCAGGCTAGTCAGTTAAATTTACAGTGTGTAGAGGATATATATACATCCCAGGAGTTGTACATATATTTATACACTGTATAGTTTAGTTACATTAGTTCTTCCTAATCTGTCAGGCAGTTGATTGTGCTAGCTGCAGTGTTCTCACTCACGTGTTGTATTGCCCGTGTGCTCAGTGCACCTAAACCCACTTGGTTTATAGTGCAGGTGTGCTAATTACTGTGCACCTAAGCCCACTTGGTTTATAGTGCAGGTGTTCTAATTACTGTGCACCTAAGCCCAATTGGTTTATAGTGCAAGTGTGCTAATTACTGTGCACCTAAGCCCAATTGGTTTATAATGCAGGTGTGCTAATTATTGTGCACCTAAGCCCACTTGGTTTATAGTGCAAGTGTGCTAATTACTGTGCACCTAAGCCCACTTGGTTTATAGTGCAGGTGTGCTAATTACTGTGCACCTAAGCCCACTTGGTTTATAGTGCAAGTGTGCTAATTACTGTGCACCTAAGCCCACTTGGTTTATAGTGCAGGTGTGCTAATTACTGTGCATTTAAGCCCGCTTGGTTTATAGTGCAAGTGTGCTAATTACTTTCCACCTAAACCCACTTGGTTTATAGTGCAAGTGTGCTAACTACTTCCCACCTAAACCCACTTGGTTTATAGTGCAAGTGTGCTAATTACTTGGCACCTAAACCCATTTTGGTTTATAGTGCAAGTGTGCTACTTACTTTGCACCTAAAGCTACGAGGTGTGTGTACTGACTTTGTCCTCTGCAGGCCATTATAATGTCTGGAAGGACAACAAAGAGAGGCAGAGAGTCACAAGGGCAAGCAGGCTATGCATCTAGAGGCAACAGTGATGGTGGTGGACACGGTGCATCCTCTTCAGCACGTGGTCGTTGGACACGCTCGTCCTACTTTTCGGGAGCTGGCCGTGTTGAACCTCAACATGTAGACAAATTGGTAGAGTGGATGACCAAGCTGTCCTCATCCTCCTCATCCTTTCTCACCCAGGCTGAGCTTACTTTGTCTGGCAAAGCAGCTGCCAAGGCGTCCTCTTCCCTCTGCACAATGGCATCACACACTCCTTCCGTAGTCCCACCATGTCCTCCTGAGGAGTCCCCCGAACTGTTTCAACACAGTGTTGGGTACATGCTACATGAACACGCAGCGTTTTGAAGGCTCCGATAATGGAACTCAGATAGAGGAAGGCAGTAATGTGAGCCCAGAGAGGGACAGCAATCTGGCAGTTATGTTCCCCCAGCTGCAGCATACTACCAGGTTTTCAACAGTGATGAGGAGGGAGGGGATGATGAGGTCACTGACTCTACATAGGTGCCTGATAGGAGAGAGGAGGAGGAGGAGGAGGCACAGGCACGCATCTCCAAAGAGGCAGGTTGCCCTCCAGGGGACAGCTTAAGGGCAGCACACCAACTGCATTACATCGCAGAGCTACGGCTGCGCAGGGCGCTGCTGTGTCCCAGCGTTACTGCAAAAGTTCTTTGGTGTGTTTTTTTTTGAGACATGTGCATCAGATCGCACCGTTGCTATTTGCAAAATATGTCTCAAGCGTATCTCGTGTGGCCAAAACATCACCCGCTTGGGCGCCACATGCTTGACCAGACATATGTTGACCTGCCATGCAGTTCGTTGACAAGCATACCTGAAAGACCCACACCAAAGAACAAAGCGGACCTCCCCTTGCCCCTCATCAGCTGGGACCTCCAACCCGACTATAACCTCAGTCCTCTATGAAGCCTGTACTATTAGGACTGAAGGTGTAGAATTAGGTGTGTCACAACCTAGTAGTACATGCGGGCAATCTACTATCGGTACACTGATGGAAGATTGTAGCAGACAAATTTCCCTGCCCCAGCTGCTGCAGCGCCTAAAGAAGTACTCTCCCAGCCATCCACATGCTCAGTGATTGAATACAATCTTAGCTTAGCTTAGCTTAAATTGCTAGCACTTCAACTGCTGCCTTTTCAGTTGGTAGATTCTGCCCCCTTCCGTGAGTTTGTGGAATGTGCGGTACCTCAGTGGCAAGTTCCCAAACGCCACTTTTTCTCACGGAAGGCAATTCCGGCTCTCTACCGCCATGTGGAAGGCAAGGTCCATGCCTCGCTCGACAGGGTGGTCAGTGGTAAGGTGAATATTACCGCTGACTCATGGTCCAGCAGGCATGGACAGGGACGTTACCTATCTTTTATGGCGCATTGGGTGACTCTGCTGGCAGCTGGGAAGGATGCAGGGCAAGGTACAGTAGTGTTGGAGGTTGTTCCGCCACCACGCCTCCAAAACACTACTACTGGTTGTGACACACCTCTCTCCTCCACCCCCTCCTCTTCTTCCTCTGTGGCCTCTTCCTGTGCTGATGTGTCCTCTGAACCAGCTGTGCTTCGTAGGCGTACGAGGGGCTACGCAGGAATGCAGGCAAAGAGATGCCATGCGGTGCTAGAGCTGGTGTGCTTGGGAGACAGAAGCCACACTGGGGCAGAGGTACTGTCAGCTCTGCAGGGGCAGGCTCAGAGGTGTTTGATGCCATGCCAGCTTAAGCCAGGAATGGTGGTTAGCGACAATGGCACCAACCTCCTCTCTGCCCTGTGACAGGGACAACTGACCCATGTGCCCTGTTTTGCTCATGTTTTGAATTTGGTGGTGCAGCGGTTCTTGGGCAGGTACCCGGGCCTACAGAATGTCCTGAAGCAGTCCAGGAAAGTCTGTGTGCATTTGCGAAGGTCATATAATGCCACTGCTCAGCTAACAGACCTCCAAAGGGAATACAACCTGCCCAAGAACGCCTTATCTGTGACATGCCCACCAGATGGAACTCTACATTGGCCATGCTGCAGCGGCTGCACACGCAGCAGAGGGCCATCAATGAGTACCTGTGCCAATATGGCAGCAGAACTGGGTCAGGGGAGCTTGGTTTTTTCCCCCACGCCAGTGGGCCTTGATCAGGGATGCATGCACTGTCCTGTCACCATTTGAGGAGGCCACAAGGATACTGAGCAGTGACAGTGCAAGTATCAGTGAGACTGTCCCTCTTATTCACATGTTGGAGCACACACTACGTGGAAAAATGGACAGGGCCCTTGAGGCAGAACAGTGGGAGGAAGAGGAGGACTTCCTTACCTCTTAAGGCCCCCTTTATCCAGACAGTGTTCCTGCTTGCCCGCCTAGCACACAGAAAGAGGACAAGGATGAGGTGGAGGAGGAGGAGGAGGATTGTATCAGCAGCATGGAGGTGGAGCCTAGCACTCAGCATCAGCAGTCTTCAAGGGATCACTTACAGTCCCAAGGAACCCATGGACTTTTACGTGGCTGGGATGAGGTGGCTGCAGATCCTGTCATCCTCAGTGACCCAGAGGACTGTGCTCCGAATGCCTCAGCAAACCTAAGCTGCATGGCCTCCCTGATCCTGCAAAGCCTGCGTAAGGATCCTCGTATTTGTGGTATCAAGGAGAGGGATCATTACTGGCTGGCAACTCTTCTTGATCCACGTTACAAGAGTAAGGTTGCGGACCTTATCTTGCCATCGCAGAGAGAGCAGAAGATGAAACATCTTTGGGAGGCCTTGCAGAAAGGTCTGTGCAACGCGTTCCCAGAATCGGGGGATTACAAAATCCTGGTCCTTGACAACGTGTTGCTGAGGCTTCGGTCAGTCACAGAAGGAGCGGTGGAGAAGGTGGCCGTCTGACCGATGCTTTCAGACAATTTTTTAGTCCGCAGCCCCAAGGTATGACCGGTTTCAGCAACCATCTCCAGCGTCTGGTTTACATGGTGTGGGAATACCTAGGGGCAAGATCAGACTTGGACACCTTTCCCCACCAAAAATCCTCTGGCTTACTGGGTCTTGAGGATGGATCACTGGCCAGAGCTTGCACAGTACGCAATTGAGCTACTGGCTTGTCCTGCATCCAGCGTTCTTTCAGAACGCACATTCAGTGCTGCTGGAGGCTTTGTGACCGATCACAGGGTGCACCTCTCCACCGACTCCGTCGATCGACTGACCTTCATAAAAATGAATCAGGCTTGGATCACCACCAGCTACCAAGCACCTGATGCTGATGTAACTGAATATTTTTTTTTGAAATGTCAGATCCCTTGGAGACTGCCTATGCTGATGCTGAGTGACTGTCCTGTTATGCTGCTGACTGAATATCCTTTTCCTCCTCAATGATCTTGCTGATAGCTAGTAAGAACATTGTTGGTTCTGGGCACCGCCAGCACTGCCTAAGGCCCAATTTTTCTGCCCCTGTTTAACAGGGGCGTATATTAACAATTTTGAATGCAATACTTTGCATGTGGCCATTTGCTGCGCTCCAATTACATTATCTGTGAGGGGTTGCAGTGTTGTGGCACCGCCACCAGTGCCTAAGGCCCGATTTTTCTGCCCCTGTTTAACAGGGGCGTGTAATAACAATTTTTGATGCAATACTTTGCATGAGGCGATTTGCTGTGCTCCAATTACAGTATCTGTGAGGGGTTGCAGTGTTTTTTGCACTGCCACCAGTGCCTAAGGCCCAATTTATTTGCCCCTGTTTAACAGGGGTGTATATTATCAATTTTTGATGCAATACTTTGCCTGTGGCTCTTTGCTGCGCTCCAATTACAGTATCTGTGAGGGGTTGCAGTGTTGTGCTTAAGGCCCAATTTTTCTGCCCCTGTTTAACAGGGGCGTGTAATTTACAATTTTTGATGCAATACTTTGCAGCAGGCTCTTTGCTGCGCTCCAACTAGAGTATCTGTGAGGGGTTGCAGTGTTGTGGCACCAGCACCAGTGCCTAAGGCCCAATTTTTCTGCCCCTGTTCAACAGGGGCATGTAATTACAATTCTTGATCTGATATTTGACAGCAGGGCGTTCCAGCGCCCACCAAGACTAACTGTGAGGGCTTACAGTGTTGTGGCAACACCAACACCTAGGGCCCAAGTTTCTGCAGCGTATATACGGCAGGCCCCTACTTTCAAACATCCAACTTACAAACGACTCCTACTTGCAAACGGAAGGAGACAACAGGAAGTGAGAGGAAATCTACCCCTAGGAAGGGAAATTCTCTTCTGTAAAAGGTGTCTTCTGTCCACTGATGCTTTATCACAATCCTTGTTTCACAAAATTATTTTTTTCCAAAAAATCATTTGTCTTTGGGACAGAAAGTGAGGTGCAATCTTCTGAACAGATGCACACAGGCAGCAAAACAAATGTTACAGGGGTGATAACCCTTCTCTATGTTTTCAGAAAAGCTTAAAAAAAGATTTTATGTCTCAAGCTACACTTTAAAGAAGTACCATTTGAAAATTACAAACAGATTCTACTTAACAACAAACCTACAGTCTCTGTCTTGTTTGCACCACCTGCATACTGCTGTTCATAGTATATAGGGCCAAAGGGGCTTGTAATGACCTGGGGGGAGGGGGGCGGGAAAACCCATGCTATTTTTCTCAGTGATTTTCATCCATATTGCAGGGACCAGACATTACATTAAAGCCGCAAGCAGTTTAAATTACTTTTTTCTTGTAGTAATCTCATTTTGTGCAGGGACAGTTCTAAACATGTGCCACTACTATAGACACCCAGCAGGTACGATATTTAAAGGAATTTTTCTTTTTTTTTTTTTCACTTTAAGCATCATTAAAATCGCTGCTTCAGAAAAACGTCTGTTTTTAAAACTTTTTTTTCCATTGATACATGTTTCCTGGGGCAAGACCCAGGTTCTCAAAGACATTTTCCGACAATAACTTGAATATTGGGCTTTAAAATGAGCACTTTTGAATTCGAACGTTCGAGTCCCATAGAAGTCAATGGGGTTCTAAATGTTTGCGCGAACGTTCGGTCCGTTCAAAGGTTCTGGTGCGAACTGAACTGTTCGGCTCATCCCTAATATATTTATATGTGAATATACTCATTTGAATAAAATTATTTGAATAAACTAAATTGATATACCACAGAGGGGAATTTCTCTAATCAGCGCCATCTTGTGGATGCTAATCTTTTAGTATTGGAAATAGCCTCATGTGAATATAAAGGTATGTTTGTGGACAAAAGATTGAAGTCCCTAGCCCATGAATTAATTCTGACTGGCCCTAATTAGCTTTCAAGGAAGGGCTGAAAGCTACATTCAGTGCGACCTCCAATTACTTTGGAGGTCGCACAATTAATAACGTTTTTAATTTGAAACACCTCACTCCAATTCGCATTTGACAATGCCCACATGCATACATACCATTGAGAGGAGGTAGATCAGTTAACCAGTGTGTGGCACTTCCCTAATATATTCAGAGTGCACTAAAGTATCTTTAAAATTACGGGCCCTTCTTGCAACTAGTCAGGGATGGAGATCTACAATATCAGTCAATGCAGGGGATTTAGTTAGAATTCCCCAAAAGCTTTTGGATGAAACCCCTCACTTGTTCCGATTGGGCCCCATAAGTAGTATTTGTTCTTAAAGGGGGTTCTTTACATTTTGTCTTTTGGGTTTCCTGCTTTTTAACCAGAAGGTCCCTCCTTTCTATTGTTTTTAAGGACTTTATAGGAGTAACCCTATCTCTAAATCTACTAAATCTAATCTCTCCAGCTTCCCTGTGAAAGTTGTCATCCCTGGAGCAGTTCCTGTGAATCTGCAGGAACTGACCCATAGTGATTCCCTTTACCAAGTGATCTGGGTGGTGACTGGAGGCCTGTAAACGTGTATTTGCTGCAGTCAGCTTTCTAAAAGTACAGGTGATTAGTCTATAACCAGCAATAGAAATGTGTTAATCAAGAAAAGAGCTTGGGCCAGATTCAGGTAAATTGGCGCATATTTTGACCGGCGTAGCGCACCTCCTTTACGTTAGACCGGCCCAATGTAGAGGCGCAATCACCGTATCCTCGTAGTATTTGCGCAGAAATTAGCGCCGGTGTAACGTAAATTCCGAGGCGTAAGGCGGAGTAATTCAAATTGGGAAGGACGTGGGCGTGTTTCATTGAAATGAGCCGTGACCCAATGCAAATGAAGGGCCTGCCGGATCGCGCATGCGCACATGAAGCAGACCATGGTCAGCACCTCTGTGCGCATGCTCACAACTCGGGAACGGCGCAATCAGTGAAATTGGAAGTGGACCCGGGCAACTTAGTGAACTACGAAGACAGCATAAATAGACAGACACAAACGCCCTTCCTTTGCAAAAGTACATCTCTTTGTATCCCTTCCTATACAGCAAGGTGCTTTTGTTCTGTTGTGTGTTCGCGTTTGTTGCGTTGTGACTTGTCTTTGTGATATTTGTTGACTGTTTGATCTAGAGTTTTGTAGAATATATTTGATAGTGTCTTTTGGTGACTGGTTGTGAGACTTTTTGGTTGATAGATTTTGTTTGTTTGTTTTGTTGCTTGATTTTTCCTGCTTGTTTTTGTGTGTAATTTTTGATGATTGTTTGGGAGAGAGTTGTTGTATGAGTATGACTGAGAGGAAGCGCAGGAGCAATTTTTCTTTGGGGGAGAAACAAATTATTGCCTGGGCCCTTACCCAATATGGCCGTTTCCTTCACGGCCCGGAGAGTGCCAACACCACCCCGGCCAGGAAGAAGGAGATTTTGCAGAACATTACCGACCAGGTAAATGCATTGGGGGGGGGGGAGACCCAGACAAGCGAGGGGATCGTAAAGAAAACCAATGATCTCCGGCGTCTGGTCCGAAAGAAGCTGGCCAAAATGGCAGCCCATGCCAGGGGCACTGGAGGAGGCCCACCATGCCCTGTTAGCCTGACAGCGGAGGAGCGTGCGGTGGCCCACACCTTTAATAGACAACAAGTGGAGGGCCTGCCTGGCTATGACTCCAGTCAGGAGGCCGTGATGCCAGGTAAGGTTTTTTTTTCCTATCTGGTGTGTAGCATGTGTGGGGGGGGGAGGAAATATGTGGCAAGTGTGTGGATCCTCCAACCTGTAAATGTTTTGTGTCATCCACAGATGTGCAGGAGGGTGCTGGGCCATCTGGCCTGACCGCACCATCCCCGGGACACCATCCTGATGAGGACCCCCAGACAAGGCCGGAGTCCTCGGAGGAGTTGGAGGAGGAGGAGTTTGAGGAGGATGTCATGTCAGCCAGTGGATTGTTGTTTTTGGAGGAGTCTTCCCCTCTGGCTGGCAGCAGCCAGCCCTCCATAAGGGGTAGCCCCTCCCACTCCTCCCCCAACAGGGCTCCCCTCCCAAGGGCCTCCCCTTCTCCCCAGCCACAAGCATCAGCTGGAGGCAGGAAGTCGTCCCAGAGGACCAGGGGGGTGGCCGAGGTTCTGCCCGCCATTCTCAGGGACCAGGCCCTTCAGACCCACCATCTAGGACAGCTCAGCCAGACTTTGGTGCGGATGGAGGAGAGCCTGTCCTCCATAAAGGATACGCTTGGGGACCTGGACTGCCACTCCCTGGTTCTTACAAACTGCCTAAACAAACTGCAGACTACAACAGCAGACATTGGGCAGGATGTGAGGGCCCTCACCCAGGCTATCCAGGCCAATACGGCAACACTAAGTGCTGCCCTGACCAGAATTGCCATGGCCTTGGAGGGCAGGCCACCAGGTGGGCAGAGACCAGGGGCTGCTCCTCCTTCGCCGGATTACCCCCCCCATGAGTCTCCTCTGAGGAACCGGGGCCATGGCCGTGGGCGCTCCAGGCGTGGGTCACGCCAGCGGCATTAATTTTGGTTTCCCCCTTTTTTTTTCTGGACTTTTTTTTGGGGGGATTTTTTTTTTTTGTTGCTGGAATTTTTTTTTTTTTGCTGGACATTTTTTTTTTGTGTTGTGAATGATGGTTGGAATGTGGGGGTGACATTTCTGCCGGAAAAGGGGTGTCACCCTAATTTGTGGTGGAGAAGGGTTCCCCAGGACCAATGAGAAGTGATCCCCAGGTCTGTGTGAATGGTGTATGAATGTACAGTGACATAATTGGAGCCGTGGCATGGCGTTGCTGCTCACAAGTCCTGCATGGTGGGCTTGTGCTAATCCAATTTGATGAGGATGTGATGTGTCTGTGCTAGGGACCACAGTGGTGTGCATGCATGCATTCTCATTATGCCTAGATTAATGTGTGTGTTTAACGTGCAAAGATGTCTAATGTGAGCTGTCTCCTGGCTGCTCTTCCCTCAGAAGACGGGTTATCCTTTGGTTAGGGGGGGATTGTCTGGTTCAGGGGTCAGGTCATCACGTATGTCAATCTGCAGGCCCTTTCTCACTGCAAAGTTGTGCAGCAGGCAACATGCACCGATGATCTGGCACACGAAGTTTGGGGAATACAACAGGGTCCCCCCAGACTTATCCAGGCATCGGAAACGTGACTTCAGGAGGCCAAAGGTGCGCTCCACCACTGCACGTGTTTGGGCGTGGGCTTCATTGTATCTTTCCTCTCCTGGGGTTTGGGGGTTCCGGATAGGAGTCATGAGATGGGGTCCCAGTGCATATGCAGAGTCACCTGTAAGGGAAAAGACAGGAGGATGTGAGTCATGCATGTGCCCCTTGTGATGTGTGCAGCATGGGGGGGCAGTCATGCCTGCCACCCATGTCACTCACCAACCAGCCAGGTGTCCCCATACACGTTCTGTTCGAATTCCATTGGGATGGGGCTCTGATTGTATATGTAGCTGTCATGGCTGGATCCGGGGTGTTTGGCACGGACGTGCCATATGAGGCCTTGGGCATCGACTATCACCTGTACGTTGATTGAATACCAATGCTTCCGATTGCGGTATATGTGCTCTGTCTCATGGGGGGGGGGGCTGGAGTGCCACATGTGTGCAATCAATGGCCCCCACGGTGCGTAGGAATCTGGCAATTCTGTAGAAATCTGTCATTGCCTTCAGCCGCAGGTCCTAAGTGGTTGGTTTGATGATTTGGTTGGCCATGCGTCTGAGGATTGCGGGGACAACCTGGTGCACAAAAAGGAAGTATCGGTGTTCTCTATCTGTAGATGCAAAAAATTGCAAAAAACCCGACAACTCAACACATCCCTGAATAAGCCAATCGGTGGGACTTTAAGTGTGTAAGGCGGGTTTGAGTATAGGACTAAATTAGTCAACAAGTAGGTATCAAAAGTATTCAAAATGTATTGGTTTAAATAATGTTGCTCATTCGAACAACGTATCAAAAGAAGGTTTGTTAACAGCATAGATTACAAATCAATTTCCCAAATGACCAGTAAAGAAAAAGAGAGCGCGACCTGGGGGGGACAATTAACAACGGTACCTCACATTATACATGGTGAGACAAGACAATCAAAATTGTATATACGTGTACATGCGACAAAGGAGCAACAGGAAAAGCCCTCAAGACTGTCTCATGGGTATAGACAGGGATGCCAACGTTTCGAGGCTTTTTTTATAGATCGAGTATCGCCTCTTCATCAGGGCGAGGGCGGTGCGCAAAGTGTCGCTGTACCGTCTAAAATAAGATAAAATAAAATAAATACAAAGTTCATGACAGACACATGTGTAGTTGAAACATTCATTTACACAATTTTTTACATACAGAGAAAGGTACATATAAGTAAGCACGATTTTAATCCTCATCATGACTCCCGCCGTGTCTGGGGTGGTACCCGGACTAGCCCTGTGTGTATGGGTCTGGACTCAAAAATATTATGCACATATATATGCTTAAACACTAATTGCCAAGTATATAAGTAACTACTAACCGGTAAGTTCGAAGGTAGGTATATAAGTCTCAGATGGAGACCATGAAAATTGCTTGGTCGGTTGTAGCAGAAATATGTCCTGGGTCATTAAAAGTACGGATTATTCACAAGGTATTGCCATACGATGTGACCTATGATGTGAGGAATATAAAGAGGCAAGAAGGAAAAAAGCACAATGTATCAAGTGTATCAAAATGCCAGAAAAGAGAGCACATCTAATGCACATTGTCAGGGACAGCCAAGACAAAAAAAAAATAAAAACATTTTTTTCTTCTTTAAATGGGAAGAGATTATGTTGGCGCAAAACAAAACTTGAACCGGTTTGAAGTAAAATAAAAATAAAAAGTAATAAATAAAGTAAACCAGGTGAAATACAGAGAATATAGCGATCTAAACGAAAGTGCCTGGCTGTTGATGTGGGAGTGGATAAAGGCAACAGAGGGCGGTCAGAAAATCCAAGAAGTCAGCGTCAAAAACTGAACAAACAAAACAAAAACTGAACAGACAAACAAAAGAGTTATATACCATGCCCTCAGGTCCTATATAATTAGTATTAGAGGCTGGATTTATCAAAACACCAGTGGGGTGTGCTAAAGAGAGGGGGCTGTCACTTGTTTAGATAAGACAGCACTGCTTTGCATAAGCATAGGAGAAATAGATCTCATAAAGTAATTGAATCAAGCAAGTGGTATACATAGAACCCTCCATTGCACATAATAAATAGTAAAAGGTATATCTATAAGGGACTTACCAAGGTAACAAGGGATGTTTGTAAAACAGGAAAGACAGAGGAATTGGGAACCAAAAATCTCCTCTCCTCTGTGTAAAGTTCTCCCTGTCAGGGAACAGTGTGGACAGCTGAAGCTCTGGAGATGCCAGGAGCAGTAAATTGCTCATTAGAAACAGGTTCTAAAAAAGAAAGAAATAGTGGCAAAGCAGAGGAGGTAGAAAGGCATAAGAGAATCCTGGTTATAACAAAGTACAAAGTAGGACCAGCCAATAAAAAGTAATTAGCATAAAAACTGCCAATTCTGCTGATATAGGGTAGAAAAATCATCCATACCTATCCAGAGCGTTCTACGCAGGTTACTGACCATAGGGAGACCTAAACCTGAACATTCAGTCAGGTGTTTTTATGTGTCTCCCTATTGCTAACAGCTGTGTGTCAGCCTGAATGTGGGGGGCGGTGCCTCACATGCAGTCACTACCCCTCACTCCCCGAGACTGCCCTCGGGTGCAGTGACGGGCGAGGTCTCCGCCCCCACCCCACACACGTCGACCAGCCAGGGGAAGTCCCAGATGGCTCAGGACACAAGCGTGGGACAGGAGCGTCACTGGAGAGAAACTCCTAGAGGACGGGAGAGGGAGAGGAGGGGGGCGTCACGCGCCAGAGTCCCGCGGCGCGAGGAGGGAAGGATCATGTCAGATCCCCCAAGGGGATGGGGGGAGCACGACAGGATCCCTCCAGTAGAGGAGGACAACAGGTTCCTAACTCTTACCCGCGCCGAGTGCCAAATACAGTCCCAACAAAACAAACGCCAGGCATCTAATTACTCTGTATGGAGGGCATAAAAAGTGTAAAAGAGGTCAGAGTATAATAAAAAGGAAAAGAAAGTCTTTGCTGACATATATCGTGCAGTGTGTATCTGGCAGGGATATAGTGTACATTGCAATACAAGGGAGTCCAAAAACAACACAGACAACACAGAGGAGTCCTGGGAACTTGGAAACAATTCCAAAAAACAGACACAGTTGGAGTCAGGCTTACATTCTGCACATTCCTGCATTTACCAATGGATTGATAGATCATACTGCAAGGAAATGCAAAGATAATGAATATCTTATGTTATGTAGAGCACAATATTGGTTTTAGAGTGTTGCAGATTAACAGTGATAAGCATATACAGAATTAAAATACAATGATGGCTATAAGTTGGCATCAGAAAAATAATAATAGAAAACAGTTCAAAAAATGGAACGGGGGAAAGAAAGGAAAAGAAAGGAAAAGAAAAGAAAAGAAAAGAAAAAGAAAAGGGGGAGGAATCCCTGCACTAATGTATATTAATTGTTAAGTTATTAAGGGGGATCCCACTCGGAGCCTCCTGATGCAAAGCCTTCTAGAAATGGCCTAAAGGAGATGCTACCATTCAAGCCAGGGGGGGAGGTGGCATTGAGGGCAAAAATCCACTTTTGTTCGGTTTGCATTCAAAATTTGTTGGTGTCACCTCCTCTCGGGTTGGTATGTATACGATCCAAAATGATAAATGACATTTTTGGAAGCACACCACTGTGGATGTTAGTTACGTGTCTCCTTAGGGGGAGGTCAGGATTGCATGATTTCATGGAAAGAATGGGGCTGATTTACTAATGAATCTGCGCTGCGCCGGTACATGCCTTAATTAGTGCGCTGGATGAATCCCTAATTAGGCGCATGAACCGGCGGCAGGCAGCAGCGCGATGTGATTGATAAGTAAAGCCGCCGCCCCGAACTCCCTGTATAAGTCTATGGGGGGAAATCTTAATAGTGAATTTTAAAGGCTAATCTGCAAGTTTTGTCCTAAAAAGTGTTTGGGGACCTCAGTCCTGCCCCAGGGGACATGTACCAATGCTTTTTTTATTTTTTAAAACGGCCGTTTTTTTCGGGAGCAGTGATTTTAATAATGCTAAAAGTGCAATAATAAAAAGTGTAAATTTTCCTTTAAATTTCGTACCATGGGGGGCTCTAATGTCAGCATGTGAAAAAGCGCATGTTTCCCGTGGTTAGAACTGTCTCTGCACAAAATGTCATTTTTCAAAGGAAAAAAGCCATTTAAAACTGACTCGCGGCAATAATGAATTGTCGGCTCCCGGCAATTGCAGGAGAATTCATTCATTAAAAAAAGGAAAAAAAAAGCGTGGGGGTCCCCCCAAATTCAATAACCAGACCCTTTAGGTCTGGTATGGATATTAAGGGGAACCCCGCCGTCAATTTAAAAAAAAAATGACGTGGGGTTCCCCCCAAATATCCATAACCAGACCCTTCGGGTCTGGTGTGGAATTTAAGGGGAACTCCACTATCCCAAATTTAAAAAAAAAATGGCGTGGAGTCCCCCCCTAAAAATCCACACCAGACCCCTTATCCGAGCACGTTGACCTGGCCGGCCCGCAGAAAAGAGGGGGGGACAAGAGCGCGGCCCCCCCCCCTCCTCCTGAACCGCACACAGGCCACATGCCCTCAACATTGGGAGGGTGTTTTGGGGTGCCCCCCAAAACACCTTGTCCCCATGTTGATGAGGACAAGGGTCTCTTCCCCACAACCCTTGCCCGGTGGTTGTGGGGGTCTGCGGGCAGGGAGGCTTATCGAAATCTGGAAGACCCCTTTAACAAAGGGGCCCCCCAGATCCCGCCCCCCCCCCCTGTGTGAAATGGTAATGGGGTACCTTGTACCTCTACCATTTCACGAGTAAAAAAAAATGTAAAGGGTTAAAAAACGACAAGAGCCGGTTTTTGACAAGTCCTTTATTATCTTCTTTTCTTCGGGTTTCTTCTTCCTCCTCCTTCTTCTTCCTCTGCTTCTGTCTTGGGTCTTCTATGCCCGCATCTTGCCCGGCGTGTTCTTCCATCTTCTGTTCCTCCCGCTGTCCTTCTCGTCCGCATCTTCTTCTCCTTGGTTTTCGCCGGAGGCGCCGCTTCCAATTGAAATCCCCGCTGTCTGCCGGACCACGCCCCCCCCCTCTGACGCCACGGGCAAGCTCTTAGGAGTGTGCTGCAAGTGCGTCAGAGGGGGGCGTGGTCACAAGTGAGAGGGCGGGCAATTCAATTTGAAGCTCGTGCGCAGCTTTTCTTTGCCAGAGTCGCCGCTTCCAATTGAATTGCCCGCTTTCTGGAACATGTGACCACGCCCCCCTCTGACGCACAGGCACCACACGGGGGACTTTCCTAAGAGCTTGCCCGTGGCGTCAGAGGGGGGGCGTGGTCCGGCAGACAGCGGGGATTTCAATTGGAAGCGGCGCCTCCGGCGAAGAAGAACAAAGAAGAAGATGCGGACGAGAAGGACAGCGGAAGAAGATGGGGAAGAACACGCCGGGCAAGATGCGGGAATAGAAGACCCAAGACAGAAGCAGAGGAAGAAGAAGGAGGAGGAAAGAAAAACCCGAAGGAAAGAAGAAAGAAGATAATAAAGGACTTGTCAAAAACCGGCTCTTGTCTTTTTTAACCCTTTACATTTTTTTTACTCGTGAAATGGTAGAGGTACAAGGTACCCCATTACCATTTCACACAGGGGGGGGGGCCGGGATCTGGGGGGCCCCTTTGTTAAAGGGGTCTTCCAGATTTCGATAAGCCTCCTGCCCGCAGACCCCCACAACCACCGGGCAAGGGTTGTGGGGAAGAGACCCTTGTCCTCATCAACATGGGGACAAGGTGTTTTGGGGGGCACCCCAAAACACCCTCCCAATGTTGAGGGCATGTGGCCTGGTGCGGTTCAGGAGAGGGGGGGGCCGCGCTCTGTCCCCCCCTCTTTTCTGCGGCCGGCCAGGTCAACGTGCTCGGATAAGGGGTCTGGTGTGGATTTTAGGGGGGACTCCACGCCATTTTTTTTTAAATTTGGGGTGGAGTTCCCCTTAAATTCCACACCAGACCCGAAGGGTCTGGTTATGGATATTTGGGGGGAACCCCACGTCATTTTTTTTTTAAATTGATGGCGGGGTTCCCCTTAATATCCATACCAGACCTAAAGGGTCTGGTTATTGAATTTGGGGGGACCCCCACGCTTTTTTATTGTGTTTTTTAATGAATGAATTCTCCTGCAATTTCCAGGAGCTGACAATTCATTATTGCCGCGAGTCAGTTTTAAATGGCTTTTTTCCTTCAGAATGTCATTTTTCACATGCTGACATTACACCCAGGGCCGCCATCAGGGGGGTACAGGCAGTACACCTGCAGGGCCGCCATTAGGGGGGTACAGGGATTACACCGCCCGGGGGTCCCCAGGGGCCCGGATGGGAACCACCCTAAAACAAAAAAAAACTTTTTTTTTAGTTTTATTTTTTTAAGGGCTCCGAAGGTCCCCAGGGGCCCGGAGGCCACTAAGGGCCCCAGATGGCAAGCCCTTTTTTTTAAATAAAATATATATATTTAAAAAAATATATATATTTTTTTTTAATATATTTGTTTTTTTTTTTTTTATGAAAGGGCCCAGAGGTCCCCAGGGCCCTGGAAGGCAACCCCCTTGTTTTTTTAATTTGTTTCGATAAATGTTATATTTAAAAAATATATATATATGTATTTTCTCTCTTTTTTATTTTTATTTTATAAAGAGCACAGAGGTCCCCAGGGCCCTGGATGGCTACCCCACTTTTTTATATATATTTTTCTTTATTTCTTATTTCTGTCAAAATTTTTGTAAAGGGCCCCCCCGCTCCTCAATTTGCGGCACCACCCCCCCCCCCGCTTCTCAATTTCATGCGGCAGCACCCCCCCCCCGGTTCTCTGCTCCAGGGGGCCCATGCCTGAAGCTGTGTAAGGGGCCCCAAAATTCCTGATGGCGGCCCTGTACACCTGTAAGGGGCCCGGGGGTCCGGAGGTGCCCAGATGCCTGGAGGCCCCCCAGCGCCCCAGATGGTAACCCCCTCTTTTTTTTTTTGTATATATATTTGGTAGTTGGTTTTTGTAGGATTTTTTATTAAAGGGCCAATTTTTGGAATTTAATATTTTTTAGCAGTCTGGAGGTCCCCAGGGGCCCGGGTGGCAACCCCCCATATTTTTTGTTATTAAAGGGCCAATGTTTTGTTTTAGGGGTCTGGAGGTCCCCAGTGGCCCGGAGATCCCCAGGGCTCCAGATGACAACCCCCCACCTTTAAAAAAATAACAAAAAAAAAAAAATATATATATTTTTTGGTTATTTTTTTAACATATATATATATAATATAATTTTGAAAGCTCCCAGAGGGCCCCTTTTTGCTTCTAAAAATGTTATAAACATTTTCCCCAGGTTTGTTCTTTTTTACTTTAATTTCTTTTTTAAAGTGTATTTTGTGCGTGAAGTCGAGAGAGAGGAGCTGGACTTGCAATCGCCATCCTTCTCCATGCCCCCGGTGGCAATGGTGGGTGTGAGGGGGGCCTCACCCCACCTGCTACACTTGGGAGCCCGATGGGACAGAGGGACTCCCCCTATGAGGGAGTGTAGCCCACCCAGCCAGCCCTGTAGGTCCTTCGCCTCCCTTTATTTTAGGAGACCTCATGGCCAAAGTGCGTGCAAGTGTGGTGTTTTTTGTGGGGGGGGGGGGTGGGCATACTAAGCACAGGCGTACCTTGCATAGCACACCCATCGGGAGCCGGGCTGACACCACCAAACTCAATTCACATGTAGCCGAGACCGGGATCCGAACCCTTGGCTGCAGAGGTGAACAGCTTGTCAGCGCAGTGCCATTCACGTTGAGCCACCGCAGCTCCCACCCAATGTTATTTTTTTTTTAGATTTTTGGTAGTTATTTTTTATTAAAGGGCCCAGAGCTCCCAAGGCAACCCCCTTTTTTATTATTTTATATATAGATATATATATATATAGATATTGTAATTTATTTTTCATTAAAGAGCCCAGAAGTTTATTTTTATTAAAGGGCCCAGTGGTCCCCAGGGCCCCCGGATGGCTACCACCCTTTTTAATATATATTTTTCTATATGTATTTTTTAGTAAAGGAACCCCCCGCTTATCAAATTGCGGCAGCCCCCCCCCCTTCTTAATATCAGGCGGCACCCCCCCCCCTATTCTCTGCTCCAGGGGGCCCATGCCTGAAGCTGTGTAAGGGGCCCCATAATTCCTGATGGCGGCCCTAATTGCCCCCCCCCCATGGTACGAAATTTCAAGGAATTTTTCACTTTTATTGTTGCACTTTAACCACTTCCATACCGCGCCTATTCTGGCACTTCTCTCCTTCATGTAACAATTATATTTTCTTCCTTGAAACTTACTCAGGACCCCCAAACATTATATATATTTTATTAACAAACACCCTAGGGAATAAAGTGGCGGCCATTTTTTCGGACACATTTCCAACAGTATTTGTGCCAAAAATTTGCAAACGTTTTTTTTTTTTTTGGCTTTCAAAAAAAAAACTGTTTCATGAATGACAAAATAAGAAAGCAGTAAAGCTAGCCCAATTTTTAGGGATAAGGTAAAAGATGATGTTACACCGAGTAAATAGATACCTAACTTGTCACGCTTTCATATTGCGCACACTCATGGAATGGCGCTAAACTTCGTTATTAAAAATCTCCATAGGCAACGCTTGACTTTTTTTCTCAGGTTACCACTTTTGAGTTACAGAGGAGGTCTAGTGCTAAAATTATTGCTCTCGCTCTAACGCACGCTATGATACCTCACATGTGGGGTTTGAAGGATGTTTACATATGTGGGTGGGACTTGCATGCGTGTTCGCTTCTGAGTGCGAGCTACTAGGGACAGGAGCATTTAAATTCCTTTTTATTTTATTTTTTAACTTAATATTTTCATTTTTGCACTTGTTTGTCCCTTTTTTTGTATTATTTTTCACTTTTCTTCCTATTACAAGGAATGTAAACATCCCTTGTAATAGGACTAGTGTGTGACAGGTCCTCTTTATAGAGAAAGGCGGGGTCAATTAGACCCCACATCTGTCCTCCAGGCTGGAAAGCATGGAATTGGTAAAAAAAAAAAACATCTCATGCTTTCAGCTGCGATCATGTTCGTTCAGCACAGTAGTGTAGTGTGTAGCATGTTCACCTAGCAGCAAAAGGGTTGCTGGTTCGAATCCCGCCCGTGACACTATCTGCCTGGAGTTTGCATGTTCTCCCTGTGCGGGTTTCCTCCCACAATCTAAAAACATGCTGTAAATTGGATCCTGTCTAAATAAGCCCTAATATGCAGTAGGATATTTAGGTTTTGTGCTTCCCTAGGCCTGACCAAATTTTGGCACCCCCCTAATAGAAAAATGACCCACCCTTCCTGTCAAGGCCACACCCTGTTTTTTTATGACCCACCCAGGAATTTTCAGGGGACACACACAAGTTCTGTGGGGGGGGGGGGCACAGGAGACCCTTAATTTGCCTAGTTTTTCGATCACTTCCTGTTTGGCTATGGGGCAGGAAGTGAAGGCCAATCTCCCCAAACGGACAGGGATAATACAAAATAAACTGACAGAGCTTCTAACCCCCCCCCCCCCCCAACTCTATCCAAAATGAAAGAAATCCAAAAAATAAAAGTGATGATTATTGTTCCAGTTTAACCCCAAATTTCAGATCATTTTATTGAGAGGCTTAAGAAAATATAACCATGCCAATAGGCCAGGATCCAGCGTTGCTAATATGTATGAATGTGTGTTAGGGACCCCCACAAACACCACCCAATGTTAAATCAACTATTTTCTTGTTTGTTTTGGGGATGCCTGCACCCCTGATAGGGTAAAGACACCTCACAAATGTTGTCACTTTCTACTTAATTCATTCACTTCCTGCCACACAGCCAAACAGGAAGTGAGGGAAACACCTGAGTAATGTTTTGTTGGGGACACACAGATCAATATAAATAGTTTCCCATTTTGGAAATGGCATTTTGCTGTGTACACCCCAAATTAGTAGGAATCTTGGACTTTGGGGTCCATTTACTAAAGGCAAATCCACTTTGCACTACAAGTGGACAAGCAAGGAAGAAAACTCAAAACTTGGCGGGATTGGAAGTAAAAACCATCAGTGCTTCCCTTCTGATTTTCATTGCCTACGCTTCTACTGCAGAGCGGCTTTGCCTTTACTAAACCCCAAAATAACTAATCATTTGGGGTGTACACTGCAGTGCAATTTGCTTAATGGTGACACTAGTTAGATTGACCTGTGTCCCAAAGAAAAGACCATTGGTAGGGTTTTAACCTCACTTCCTGTTCAGCTGTGTGACAGGAAGTGAAGCCAATTTTAGGAAAAGGGACACAAAGCCCAGCCTAAAAACACTAGCAGGGGTTCTAACACTCAATTGGCTTCCCTCAAACAACCCACAATTAGAATAGGATTGTCTTGTGCTAGTTTCAAGCACAGCGCTGTAAATCAGCACTTCAAGCCTGTCCACCAATACACCACCCCCCCCCCCCCCCCCTCCAACAGGCCATGTTTGCAGCTTTTCCTACATCTTGCACATGTGCTTTAAAAAGTCAGTCTGGACATCAGTTCTAGGAAACAATACTTACCGCTTTGTCCTTCCTTTTCTGGTGACTAAACATTTCATGCATACACACCAGGAAAGAGCTTAGAGACAAATCACACTTGATGGTTTAGGCCCAAACTAGTTCAGCTGCAGCGGTTGAAATCCATAGCAGGAAAAAAATATCACAAAACAAACTTCAAAATTTGAAAGTAATTTTATTGGTCCACAAAACAAGGAAAGCAAAACAAAAAATTACAAATAAACACACCAAAAATATATAAAAACACCTAAAAACAAAAAAGACCAACGTTTATTTCACAGTCATTGGAAAATAAATCATGCTTTTGAAATAACAGGATAGACCCACAGGATTAAAACATTAGTCATTAACATCTTGAGAAACATTTAGCAAAATTATGTAGCAGAGAAAACATCAAAAAATACAAAACTTGCTCCAAAACATCTCTGTTTCACTCCGCCATTACTTCCAGCCAGCAAATCTGCCCCCTCTGAGGGGCAGCTGACACGTGCAGTATCCACGCTTTTTATAACATGTGTGCTAATGAACCAATTGGAAACACATGAAGAAATGTCAGCCTCTAGTTTGTGTGCACTTGTAACTGCTTACACCTGTTAAGGATGTCCTTAAATTACTAAGCCAAAAAAACAGCTTTCTGAGCATGCTCAGAAAGATGCAAGTCATTTTCAGGATGAAACTTCCAACTTCTTTTTCTAACTGTTCGAGCATGCCCAGTTCACTCGAAATGCAGTACCAGAATCAAATCTGCAATGGCGGATGAAAGCATTAGAGGTGTTTAATTTTTTTTTGGTCCCCATGAAGTGATGCTTTACAAGCTGAACGGGAGGTCTTATAGAATTTTTACGTAACAAACCTAAATAGTAATAATTTAAAAGCCCCTGTCCCTAGTAGCTCGCAGTCAGAAGCGAACAAGCAGCATTTTTATTGTTTCCGGTTACCAGTTTAGATTTACAGATGAGGTCTAGTGCTATAAATATTCCTCTTGCTGTTACGCACGCTATGATACCTCACATGTGTGGTTTGAAGAATGTTTCCATATGTGGGCGGGCCTTAAATGTGTAAGCCCCGCCCACATATTGAACCCCCGTTCAAACCCCACATGTGAGGTATCATAGCGTACGTTAGAGCGAGAGCAATACTTTTAGCACTAGACCTCCTCTGTAAATCTAAACTGGTAACCTGAAACACATAAAAAAGCGTTGCCTATGGGTATTTTCAAGTACTGAAGTTTGGCGCCATTCCATGAGTGTGTGCAATATTAAAGTGTAACATGTTGGGTATCTATTTACTCGGTGTAACATCATCTTTCACATTATGGCCATAAATTGGGCTAACTTTAGTGTATTCTTAATTTGTAACCACTTGAGCCCCAGAGCATATTACTGGTCACTGACGGGGCCATTTTTTGCATTTCAACACTGCGTCATTTTGACTGACAATTGCGTGGTTGTGCGACGTGGCCCCCAAAAAAATTTGGCGTCCTCATCCTCCCCCCCCCCCCCCCCCCCCCCCCCCTAAAAAATTTTTTATTTTTTTTTGTTGGTGGTATTTGATCACCTCTGCGTTTTTTCTTATTTTTGCTTGACCCAAAAATATAGCGACAATTTGGTAACTAAAAAAACATATTTTTTACTGTTTGCTATAATAAATCTCCCCCAAAATATATTCAAAAAATGTTTGCCCTCAGTTTAGGCCGATAAGTATTCTTGCGTTTGATTGGTTTGGGCAAAAGTTCTAAGTAGGGGTTGGTCTTATGGTTTTTTTTGGAATAATTTTTTGTTTTACTAGTAATGGTGGCTATCATTGTTTTTTCTGGCTAATGCGACATTGTGGCGGACACATTTTTGTGAGATTTGGCATTTTTGTAGCGAGCAATGGTATAGAAATGCATTGCTTACTATAAAAATGACACTGGCAGGGAAGGGGTTAACACTAGGGGCGCGGAAGGGGTTGAATATGTTACCTGGGTGTGTTCTAACTGTAAAGGGGGTGGGACTGTGTAGGGGAAATGACAGATCGCTGTTCATACATTGTAGGGACAGACGAGCAGGCATTCCCCCCCCCCTGACAGGACCGGGATAAAGGGGAACTCCACCCCAAATTATAAAAAAAAAACGGCGTGGGGGTCCCCCTTCAGGTGCACAACAGGCTCTTAGATTTGATCTGGAACATAAGGGGTTAAACCCACGCCAAAAAACGGCGTGGGGTTCCCCCTCAGATCCAGACCAAACCCTTCTCCCAGGCACGCAGTCTGGCCGGACAGGAATGGGGGTGGGGACGAGCGAGCGCCCCCCCCCCCTCCTGAGCCGTACCAGACCACATGCCCTCGACATGGGGGAGTGTGTGCTGTGGGGGAGGGGGGCACTGCCCCCCCACCCCAAAGCACTCTTGTCCCCATGTCGATAGGGACAAGAGCCTCTTCCCGACAACCCTGGCCGTTGGTTGTCGGGGTATGCGGGCGGGGGGCTTATCAGAATCTGAGAGCCCCCTATATTAAGGGGGCCCCCAGATTCTGGCCCCCCACCCTATGTGAATGAGTATGGGGTACATCGTACCCCTACCCATTCACCGGGTGGAAAAGTGTAAACACAAAAAAAAACACACAGAAAAAAATAATTTATTAGTCAGCTCCGGGGGTCTTCTGCCGGGACCCCCCACCACCAGCCCATTGGGCCCCGGGCTTCGCCGTCTTCTGCCGGGGGGGACACCCACCGATGCTCTCCGCCATGTCCAGCCAGGCCCCCACCCCAAAATAAGCTCTTTCACATCCGGGGGGGGCCGGCCGAAAAAAGCAGAGAACAACGGGGGCGGAGCCCCTCGGTCTTCCAGACGTTTTCTGCCGGGGGGGCTCCAGCCCCGCACCGGTCTTCGCCGCCGCCTTCCGCCGGGGGGGGACACCCACCGATGCTCTCGGCCATGTTCGGCCAGGCCCCCTACCCCAAATCAAGCTCTTTTACATCCGGGGGGGGGCCGGCGGAAATGGCGGAGAACAACGGGGGCGAAACCCCTCCTCGGTCTCAGTGCAGCTCCTCCCACTGGCAGTAGTTCCGGCTCCTCCCACAGAGCTCATTCTGCTTCCTGCTGGAGAGGAGAGAAGACCTGTCTTCCAGAGCTCCTGTGTTCCAGCCTACCAGGACCAGCCTCCAGCCCCCTGCCCCGGAAGAGGGGTGGGATGGCCTCCCTCAGCCCCGGAGGTGGACCGGCTTCCGGCCTCCGGAGGAGTCAACAGCACCTGCCCTCCAGCCAGACCACCGCCACCACCATCAGCAGGGAGGACCGTCTCTTCCTGGAGACCCAGGAGGGTCTCTCAGACTGGACAGCCCCTCAGCCAGGTGAGAATGAAGCAAGAACCAGGAAGAGGCGGGATAAAATCAAATCCCTGCTGGTGAGGATATCTCAGGCCTGCGTGGAAAAGATGACTACTCTCGCAGGCCTGAGGGAAAAGAGGGACAGGTGCTCCAGTAATAAGAGATCTGAATTCAAGGGGGCCATCACCACCCTAGGACTAGAAGTAAAAGAAATATGGGAATACCTGGGGGGCTTTTGCCAACGTGGGGCTGGAGAGGTGAACTTCCTAGAGGAGCTCCGGAGGACCCTCCAGCAGGCCAACCGGGAAGGGAGCCAGGCAGCGAGGAGGAGCGGGCGGTCTAAGAAGGGGTCCCAACCCCCCAAGCAGCCAGGAGAGTCAGGGGAGCCTGGGTGCAGTGGGGGGGGGGGCGAGTGCCGGTGGTGCAGGGCCCAGTATGGCCATAAAACCTGGGGAGGGTTCCCGGGAGCCGATCCCTCGGTCCGTGGAAGGGACTGGGGGGTTGGCGAAGTCCGGGGAGTCCAGTGATCCAGGAGGTCGCCGGGCCCAGGTGCCGCCGGCGGTACCCCCCCGCCATCTTCAGGTCAGCATACCCAGGCTCCCCCAGGATGGTCGCACTGCCACAGCTGAAGCCCGCCATGTGTCGGCTTCCATGACCCCTCAGCTTGCAGTGGAGCGGGAGGATCTGGCCATGGAAAGGCCAGGGACTGCTCCTGCGGCTGCTATGTCATCGGGAGAGAGGCAGACACATGGTGGAGGCATTGTGCTGCGGTCATCTGGAGGTAAACAGCTTGTGTGCAGTGTGGCCAAGATGGCGCCGGCTGTTGGGGGTGGAGTAGACCGGGACCCGGAAGTGACCGCCCAAGAACCGGAAGTGCCCCAGCCGAAACCGGAAGTGCCCCAGCCGAAACCGGAAGTGCCCCAGCCGAAACCGGAAGTGCCCCAGCCGAAACCGGAAGTGAGCCGAAACCGGAAGTGCCGCCGAAAAAGTGACCCCGGAACCGGAAGTGACCCGTCCCGCGACCGGAAGTGCCCCCCCGCGAGTTTGCGGTGGTCGGTGGGGGCTCAGGGGACCTGGGGGATGAGAGGCCGGGGGTACAGGGGTGCCCAGCCCCGGACGCTGCAGCAGGCACCTCCAGGCACCCCCGGCAGGAGATGGACAGAGACGTTGAGGACGGTAAATTGGACGGTAAGCTGCCACCCCCCCAGGTCCCCATGGACACTGCCACAGGCCCCGAGGGGCTCCCTGCAGCACAGGCGGGGTGGGGGGAAAGTCAGGTGGGACCCCTCCCAGTGGACTGTATAGCATATGATTATATCCGGCAGTTGGAGGGGTCCCAGGGGGGCTCCCCCCCAGTACAGGTGGAGTCCCAAGGGGCTGGTGTGGTCGCGGAGGGGTCTGGGTGGGGGAGTTTGGTGGGGGTGGTACCCCCCTCTGCTGTGGTCCCGGGGGGGGGGGAGCCTGTAGTCAGGCCAAAGGTGGTGGGTCAGGGTGGTCAGGGTATATCAGCGGGGGTGGGTGCAACACCACCGGCAGGGATGGGGGCCCCCCCGTCCCCCCCCACTTCTGGGGGTGCTGAGGGGGGTGCCCCACTTCCGGAGAACATCTTTCGGGGGTCTCCGGAGGCCAACTTATTGTCTGCCCTAAAGGGGGGTCGCTCTTTCGCCCAGGTGTTGGGCTCTCGTGCCCCTCTGGACCACCTGTACAGCCGGTTTGGCGCCCAGAATTTCCGCGCCCCCCCTGCTGACCAGGAGAGGACGCAGGGGTCGGCGTGGACGAGGGGTACAGGTGGTCCAGAGAGGAGGCGTAGGAATGTTGTCCAGCTTCGGTACGAGGGTCCGGACCCCTGCCCCGCTCGAGGTGAGGTGGTGGGCCTGGTACTCTCCTTGGGTTTTGGGGTGGATGACCTTTTTGCTGTCATCCATCCCACCAACACACGGGAGTTTGATATAAGTTTTGTCACTCCCGTGTGTATGGAACGCTTTATCACCGGCTTTGGGTTGGTGAGGGGCGTTGACCCTTGGAAGAGGTACAGGCTCATTCCCATCTCCAGGCAGGAGGAGGTTAAGAACATCACCATCCTGGTGAGGAATGAGTCGCTCCCTCCGGAGGACATTGCCACCTGGCTCGGGAGGTACGGGCAGTTGCAGACCCCCCTGAGGAAGAACCTTGATGAGCGCGGGGTCTGGACCGGGGCTTGGTTGACCAGGATCCGGCTCAAGAGGGAGGGCAACAGTGTTGCCCACCTCCCTGGCAGCGCCTTTCTAGGCAGAGACCGGATCCTGGCGTTCTACCCGGGACAGCCCCGTCGTTGCTTCAAGTGCGGCAGCCCGACCCACATGAGCTCGGACTGCACGGTGGTCAGATGTGGCCGGTGCCACGAGTTTGGCCACCAGTCCGAGTCATGTGGGAAGATATGCTGCAACTTGTGTGGTGAGATGGGGCACCCATTTAGCAGGTGTCCCAAAGCATATCGGGGTTCTTCCTCAGGGGGGGGACCTCCCGGGCCGGGAGCGGCCGAAGCCCCCCCGGCGAGTGATGGCCGGGGGGGTGGGGATCCTGGAGCCCCTAGTACTACTCCGGAGGGACCAACAGGCCCATTGCCTCAAAGAAGGCGGAGCAGGCGTGGGCGTGGGGCTCCCCCCCCGGGGGACACGGGCTCGGTTGGCCAGGAGGCTCCCGATCCTCCGGAGGGCGGAGCCGGTGGGGAGGAGTCGGGGAGGCCTGGGGGTCCCGGGCCTGAGGGTCCGGGGCCAGGGCCTTCCTCTCCTAATGTTGCAGGGCCGATCCCCATCCCCCTTCCCTTTCCCCCTCCTCACCATTGCCCCTCCCCTCCACCTGGCCCTCCATCTGTTTCCCCATGCCCTCCTCCCTCATCTTCCCCTCCTCGTACCCCCCCCCCTCGTCCCCCCCCCTCCCAAGTCCCGTCCCCCCCCTTCCCCTTCTTCTTCCCGTCCAGCTAAGTCTGGTCCCCCCCCTGTCCTCTCCCCTGTCTCTGGCCCCCCTCCTGCCTCTTCCATTCCCCCCCCTTCTGGACCCAGAGTCTCCTCTGGCCCTGTGGCCATGGAGATGGAAGCTGCTCGAGCCTCATCCAAGAGGGAAATCTCGAGCAGCGGGTCCGAGGAGGGGGGTGGTGTAGTCATCTCGGAGAGGTGGCAGGAGTGGGAGCAGGTGAGACGCAAAAAGAAGAAGGGGAAGGCTGCCAGATCTGGGGGCGGGAAGTCCCCAGTGAAGGGTGGGGTTCCCCCAGGGGCACGAAGTGGGGTGTCCCTGGGGAACCCGTTTGGTATCTTCTCCTCCTCCTCGGGCTCAGAGGAGGAGGAAGTGTAGATATGTAAATATGTTTTTGTGTTTGTAGTATGAAGGAGAACATGACCACTTTCAATCATTCTGATGGCGGTACCCTCTCCAATACGGCTTGCGACCATTAATGTCGCAAGTATTCGTTCTGCGGGAGCTCGTTTTATGGCCTTCGATTTTCTCAGCCGTGTTGAAGCTGACATTTTGTTTTTGCAGGAGACCTGGCTGGCATCTGTGGCAGAGATGCATCTAGCAAAGAGGGAGTGGAGATGTGGGCCCTCCCTCTGGTCTCTTGCGGCCGAGCCCTGCAGTGGGGTTGCGGTCCTTTTTAAGACTGGTCCGGTGGCTTGCCGGCGAGTGATTGAAGTGGAGATCGGTAGATGTCTGGTGGTGGACGCTGTCGTGAGGGGGCAATTCCTCCGGCTCATAAATTTTTATGGGCCTCAAACTAGGAGGGAGAGGAGGAGCCTCCTTACGGCGGTTAAGCCTTATCTTTTTACGTCCCAGCAGGTGATTTTTGGTGGCGATTTCAATATGATCACTAGGCCCAAAGACCGGGCAGGTGCCGCCAACCCTCTGGGATATGATAGTATTTTTTTGAATAACGTAGTGAGGGAGGCCAGGTTGGTGGATGTGCACGTTCGTCACCTCCCCAACCTCACTGGTTTCACATTTTCCCGAGGTAGTAGTAAGAGTAGATTAGATAGGTTTTTTTTAAAGGAGGACTCTGTCTGCTCGGCTCCTGAGCTGCAGTCGGTAGAGTTCTCCGATCACTGTATGGTATCTGTGGCCCTGAATGTCGCTGACACTCCTCAGAAAGGGAGGGGTTTGTGGCGCCTGAATGGGTCGCTACTGGAGGATCCTGAGGTTAGGGAAGCCTATGAGGTTTTCTTCCTGGGCCAGACCTCGCTCCTTGAGGGCAACTGCTCCCGCCTTGAGTGGTGGGAAGTAGTTAAAAAGAGGTCTGGCGACTTTTTCCGGGAAATCTCTGGGTACAGGGCAGCTTCCAAGTACCAGGCTTACCAGAGACTACGCAGGCAGCTTGACCGCCTGGTGTCCTCTGGGGGCTCTCAGGAACAGATATCCGGTCTGAAGGCGCAGATGAAGGAGTGTCAGTACGACCGTCTCGCCTCCCTGGTTTTTGAGAGGGATTATGGGAAGTTTATCTCTCCTGATCCCTACAGGAGCTGTGGTGAGGTGGCGAGGTCGAAGGTCGTACATGGCCTGAAGGATGCCTCAGGATCTCTGGTCCGGTCCAGATCGGGGATCCTGGGTGTCGTCAGAGACCACTTTTCGGACCTCCTGAAGAAGCGGCCTCTAGACATGGAGAAAGTCAGGGAATTCCTTGATGAGACCCCGCTGGAAGTGGGGTCTGACCTTCCTGACTCTCTGACAGAAGAGATCTCGGTAGCTGAAGTTGAGCAGGCTATTAGCTCTTTAGCTTCTAAAAAGTCACCTGGGCCCGATGGGCTCACGGCCGAGTTCTACAAAACCTTTAAGAGCCTCTTGGCTCCTCATCTGAGGGACGTGTTTAGTGAATGTTTGGCCTATGGCCTGCTGCCTCCCTCAATGAGAAGGTCAGCTCTGATCCTACTGTCAAAGGGGAAAGATCCGTCTGTGGTGGAGAATTGGCGTCCGATCGCCCTTCTTACCACAGATAGGAAGATACTGGCAAAGATCTTGTTTACACGTCTGTCTGCTTTGGCGGGCAGGATGCTGTCTCCCTCTCAGCACTGCACAATTCCTGGCCGGGGCACTTTTAGTGCCGTCCTGAGCGTCCGGGAGGCTGTGGAAAGGTGCAGGGCTGATGGCAGCGAGCGGTATCTGCTTGCATTGGATCAGGCTAAGGCGTTTGATCGGGTGAACCACGAGTACCTTTGGCTGCTTCTGAGGAGATACGGTCTGCCTGATCAATTCGTTGATTGGCTGCAGGTATTGTATAGGGGAGCTGAGAGCTTCCCTCTTGTCAACGGTTGGGTGGGCCGGGCCTTTGCCGTGGACTCTGGCGTCCGGCAGGGGTGCCCGCTGAGCCCCCTCCTGTACATCTTTGCGGTCGACCCCTTCGTAAGGAGGCTAGACTGCGGGCGTCTGGGGGGGGTTCCGGTGGGACCTGTCGGGGGTCCGGTTTCGGCGGTGAGGGTTGTGGCCTATGCGGACGACGTCTCGGTGGTGGTATCTGGTCGTGAGGAGGCCCATTATGTGGAGTCCCAGATCGGGTGCTACTCTGAGGCGTCAGGCTCGCTGGTCAATTGGGACAAGAGTGAAGTTTTCTGGTTGGGGAAGGAGGGGGAGCAGTTCCCCCTTCCGGACGTGTTCCCCACGCCCGTACCAGAGATTCGAGTTCTTGGCATTCATTTCGGCCCGGGTGATTATCCCAAGCTAAACTGGGAGCGCAGGCTGGTGAGTGCCACTCGGAAGGTGAAGGCCTGGAAAGGTTGGAAACTTTCCCTGAGGGAAAGGGTAAGCTTGGTCAAGACGTACTTATTGCCTGAGTTTCTCTTTGTAAGCTATGTGTGTCTTTTGCCAGCATCTCTCTATGCTCGGGTCTATGGTCTGTTCTTCCTGCTGTTGTGGGGAAGCAGACTGAACCTGATCAAGAGGGAGGTCACATACCGCCAGCGACGGCAAGGTGGGTTGGACATGGTCAACCCGGTGGTGTTCTTTGTCACCATCTTTGTTAAATACAATTTGCAGTCCATATTTGTGGACGAGCCTTCCTGGTGGGAGTGTTCATGCAAGGACTGGCTCTTGCTGTTCTTGAGGCAGTGGGGGGAGGGGGGGAGGCCCGGCGATCTGAGGAGATCGCATGGGTATCTCCCTTCCTATGTCCCCCTGGCATTAAAGGTACTGAGGCAGTGGCGGATAACTGCCCTGGAGGTGGGCTCTTTGGGTCGGCGGGAGCTGTACCTGAGGGTCATGGCCTCGGACATTTTGAAGCCCCTGTCTTTGAGGGACTGCCCTGAGAGGGTCCTCACGGAGGGGCTAGCCCTCTTGAATTCTTCTAGAATTCCAAGTAAGTTTTGGGATCTCGCATGGAGGTCGTTCCATGGACGACTCTATGTCCGTGCGAATCTCAAATACAGGAACCTGGGGGACAGGGACTGCCCCCGTCAGGAATGTGGTGGGACATTGGAGACCATGGACCATTTTCTGGTCCAATGTCCCTTCAACATGGAGGTTCTTACGAAGGTAGGGGGTGCCATTGGCTACCCCCGCCTTCCGGCCCTGACCTATGCTGAGCGAGTGTATGGTGATTTTGGGGTCCGCAGGGGATTTGAGTTATCGTCACTTTATTTAGTCAGCCTAGTTGTGCTTTATTACACTTGGCACGCTCGGTGTTTGGTGTCCACTAGGGACAAAATCCTGCCTGTGCATGAGGTGGTGGGCGGTATCTTTCGGGAGTTGGTGAAGGTGCGGGATCTGGAAAGGAGCAGGGTCGGGCCTGAGAGGTGTGCCCATTTATGGAGGGGGTTCCTCTTCCAGCCCCCTTAGGTCACGGCTCTGCCCCTCTCCATGGGTAGGGGCATCTATCCTTTTTCACCCCCTTAGATTTTGTTTATGGTATTTTTTTTGAAATAAGGCTACAGACATGTCTGACTATCATGTTCTTGCTCATACGTGGGTTGTAGGTATTTGTTGTTGTGATGGTGGGGTGTGTTGTGGGTTGGCGATGATCTGGACAGTAGTGGTTTCTATGGACTTTAATATCTCCCTACTGTACCAGTGAGCCGTTTTAAGTGGTTTTTTTTTTTTGGCAATGATCTGGGCAAGCTTTTCTGATGGACTATAAAGACTTTCTCTTGTACCAGTGAGCCTGTTGTAAATACCTGTTCTGGTGCTATTTTTTTTTTTTTTTTTCTTTATAGTTATTTCTTGGTGGGTGGAGGTCGGTGATTTGATGGTTTGTGTTTTGTTGTTTGTTTTTGTGTTATTTGGTTTATTTAGTTATTTTGTTTATTTTATATATTTGTTAACCTTTTGGTCGTAGTTTTATAAATAAAAAATTACCCCTCCTCGGTCTCAGTGCAGCTCCTCCCACTGGCAGTAGTTCCGGCTCCTCCCACAGAGCTCATTCTGCTTCCTGCTGGAGAGGAGAGAAGACCTGTCTTCCAGAGCTCCTGTGTTCCAGCCTACCAGGACCAGCCTCCAGCCCCCTGCCCCGGAAGAGGGGTGGGATGGCCTCCCTCAGCCCCGGAGGTGGACCGGCTTCCGGCCTCCGGAGGAGTCAACAGCACCTGCCCTCCAGCCAGACCACCGCCACCACCATCAGCAGGGAGGACCGTCTCTTCCTGGAGACCCAGGAGGGTCTCTCAGACTGGACAGCCCCTCAGCCAGGTGAGAATGAAGCAAGAACCAGGAAGAGGCGGGATAAAATCAAATCCCTGCTGGTGAGGATATCTCAGGCCTGCGTGGAAAAGATGACTACTCTCGCAGGCCTGAGGGAAAAGAGGGACAGGTGCTCCAGTAATAAGAGATCTGAATTCAAGGGGGCCATCACCACCCTAGGACTAGAAGTAAAAGAAATATGGGAATACCTGGGGGGCTTTTGCCAACGTGGGGCTGGAGAGGTGAACTTCCTAGAGGAGCTCCGGAGGACCCTCCAGCAGGCCAACCGGGAAGGGAGCCAGGCAGCGAGGAGGAGCGGGCGGTCTAAGAAGGGGTCCCAACCCCCCAAGCAGCCAGGAGAGTCAGGGGAGCCTGGGTGCAGTGGGGGGGGGGCGAGTGCCGGTGGTGCAGGGCCCAGTATGGCCATAAAACCTGGGGAGGGTTCCCGGGAGCCGATCCCTCGGTCCGTGGAAGGGACTGGGGGGTTGGCGAAGTCCGGGGAGTCCAGTGATCCAGGAGGTCGCCGGGCCCAGGTGCCGCCGGCGGTACCCCCCCGCCATCTTCAGGTCAGCATACCCAGGCTCCCCCAGGATGGTCGCACTGCCACAGCTGAAGCCCGCCATGTGTCGGCTTCCATGACCCCTCAGCTTGCAGTGGAGCGGGAGGATCTGGCCATGGAAAGGCCAGGGACTGCTCCTGCGGCTGCTATGTCATCGGGAGAGAGGCAGACACATGGTGGAGGCATTGTGCTGCGGTCATCTGGAGGTAAACAGCTTGTGTGCAGTGTGGCCAAGATGGCGCCGGCTGTTGGGGGTGGAGTAGACCGGGACCCGGAAGTGACCGCCCAAGAACCGGAAGTGCCCCAGCCGAAACCGGAAGTGCCCCAGCCGAAACCGGAAGTGCCCCAGCCGAAACCGGAAGTGCCCCAGCCGAAACCGGAAGTGCCCCAGCCGAAACCGGAAGTGCCCCAGCCGAAACCGGAAGTGACCCGACCGGAACCGGAAGTGACCGTCCCGCGACCGGAAGTGCCCCCCCGCGAGTTTGCGGTGGTCGGTGGGGGCTCAGGGGACCTGGGGGATGAGAGGCCGGGGGTACAGGGGTGCCCAGCCCCGGACGCTGCAGCAGGCACCTCCAGGCACCCCCGGCAGGAGATGGACAGAGACGTTGAGGACGGTAAATTGGACGGTAAGCTGCCACCCCCCCAGGTCCCCATGGACACTGCCACAGGCCCCGAGGGGCTCCCTGCAGCACAGGCGGGGTGGGGGGAAAGTCAGGTGGGACCCCTCCCAGTGGACTGTATAGCATACGATTATATCCGGCAGTTGGAGGGGTCCCAGGGGGGCTCCCCCCCAGTACAGGTGGAGTCCCAAGGGGCTGGTGTGGTCGCGGAGGGGTCTGGGTGGGGGAGTTTGGTGGGGGTGGTACCCCCCTCTGCTGTGGTCCCGGGGGGGGGGGAGCCTGTAGTCAGGCCAAAGGTGGTGGGTCAGGGTGGTCAGGGTATATCAGCGGGGGTGGGTGCAACACCACCGGCAGGGATGGGGGCCCCCCCGTCCCCCCCCACTTCTGGGGGTGCTGAGGGGGGTGCCCCACTTCCGGAGAACATCTTTCGGGGGTCTCCGGAGGCCAACTTATTGTCTGCCCTAAAGGGGGGTCGCTCTTTCGCCCAGGTGTTGGGCTCTCGTGCCCCTCTGGACCACCTGTACAGCCGGTTTGGCGCCCAGAATTTCCGCGCCCCCCCTGCTGACCAGGAGAGGACGCAGGGGTCGGCGTGGACGAGGGGTACAGGTGGTCCAGAGAGGAGGCGTAGGAATGTTGTCCAGCTTCGGTACGAGGGTCCGGACCCCTGCCCCGCTCGAGGTGAGGTGGTGGGCCTGGTACTCTCCTTGGGTTTTGGGGTGGATGACCTTTTTGCTGTCATCCATCCCACCAACACACGGGAGTTTGATATAAGTTTTGTCACTCCCGTGTGTATGGAACGCTTTATCACCGGCTTTGGGTTGGTGAGGGGCGTTGACCCTTGGAAGAGGTACAGGCTCATTCCCATCTCCAGGCAGGAGGAGGTTAAGAACATCACCATCCTGGTGAGGAATGAGTCGCTCCCTCCGGAGGACATTGCCACCTGGCTCGGGAGGTACGGGCAGTTGCAGACCCCCCTGAGGAAGAACCTTGATGAGCGCGGGGTCTGGACCGGGGCTTGGTTGACCAGGATCCGGCTCAAGAGGGAGGGCAACAGTGTTGCCCACCTCCCTGGCAGCGCCTTTCTAGGCAGAGACCGGATCCTGGCGTTCTACCCGGGACAGCCCCGTCGTTGCTTCAAGTGCGGCAGCCCGACCCACATGAGCTCGGACTGCACGGTGGTCAGATGTGGCCGGTGCCACGAGTTTGGCCACCAGTCCGAGTCATGTGGGAAGATATGCTGCAACTTGTGTGGTGAGATGGGGCACCCATTTAGCAGGTGTCCCAAAGCATATCGGGGTTCTTCCTCAGGGGGGGGACCTCCCGGGCCGGGAGCGGCCGAAGCCCCCCCGGCGAGTGATGGCCGGGGGGGTGGGGATCCTGGAGCCCCTAGTACTACTCCGGAGGGACCAACAGGCCCATTGCCTCAAAGAAGGCGGAGCAGGCGTGGGCGTGGGGCTCCCCCCCCGGGGGACACGGGCTCGGTTGGCCAGGAGGCTCCCGATCCTCCGGAGGGCGGAGCCGGTGGGGAGGAGTCGGGGAGGCCTGGGGGTCCCGGGCCTGAGGGTCCGGGGCCAGGGCCTTCCTCTCCTAATGTTGCAGGGCCGATCCCCATCCCCCTTCCCTTTCCCCCTCCTCACCATTGCCCCTCCCCTCCACCTGGCCCTCCATCTGTTTCCCCATGCCCTCCTCCCTCATCTTCCCCTCCTCGTACCCCCCCCCCTCGTCCCCCCCCTCCCAAGTCCCGTCCCCCCCCTTCCCCTTCTTCTTCCCGTCCAGCTAAGTCTGGTCCCCCCCCTGTCCTCTCCCCTGTCTCTGGCCCCCCTCCTGCCTCTTCCATTCCCCCCCCTTCTGGACCCAGAGTCTCCTCTGGCCCTGTGGCCATGGAGATGGAAGCTGCTCGAGCCTCATCCAAGAGGGAAATCTCGAGCAGCGGGTCCGAGGAGGGGGGTGGTGTAGTCATCTCGGAGAGGTGGCAGGAGTGGGAGCAGGTGAGACGCAAAAAGAAGAAGGGGAAGGCTGCCAGATCTGGGGGCGGGAAGTCCCCAGTGAAGGGTGGGGTTCCCCCAGGGGCACGAAGTGGGGTGTCCCTGGGGAACCCGTTTGGTATCTTCTCCTCCTCCTCGGGCTCAGAGGAGGAGGAAGTGTAGATATGTAAATATGTTTTTGTGTTTGTAGTATGAAGGAGAACATGACCACTTTCAATCATTCTGATGGCGGTACCCTCTCCAATACGGCTTGCGACCATTAATGTCGCAAGTATTCGTTCTGCGGGAGCTCGTTTTATGGCCTTCGATTTTCTCAGCCGTGTTGAAGCTGACATTTTGTTTTTGCAGGAGACCTGGCTGGCATCTGTGGCAGAGATGCATCTAGCAAAGAGGGAGTGGAGATGTGGGCCCTCCCTCTGGTCTCTTGCGGCCGAGCCCTGCAGTGGGGTTGCGGTCCTTTTTAAGACTGGTCCGGTGGCTTGCCGGCGAGTGATTGAAGTGGAGATCGGTAGATGTCTGGTGGTGGACGCTGTCGTGAGGGGGCAATTCCTCCGGCTCATAAATTTTTATGGGCCTCAAACTAGGAGGGAGAGGAGGAGCCTCCTTACGGCGGTTAAGCCTTATCTTTTTACGTCCCAGCAGGTGATTTTTGGTGGCGATTTCAATATGATCACTAGGCCCAAAGACCGGGCAGGTGCCGCCAACCCTCTGGGATATGATAGTATTTTTTTGAATAACGTAGTGAGGGAGGCCAGGTTGGTGGATGTGCACGTTCGTCACCTCCCCAACCTCACTGGTTTCACATTTTCCCGAGGTAGTAGTAAGAGTAGATTAGATAGGTTTTTTTTAAAGGAGGACTCTGTCTGCTCGGCTCCTGAGCTGCAGTCGGTAGAGTTCTCCGATCACTGTATGGTATCTGTGGCCCTGAATGTCGCTGACACTCCTCAGAAAGGGAGGGGTTTGTGGCGCCTGAATGGGTCGCTACTGGAGGATCCTGAGGTTAGGGAAGCCTATGAGGTTTTCTTCCTGGGCCAGACCTCGCTCCTTGAGGGCAACTGCTCCCGCCTTGAGTGGTGGGAAGTAGTTAAAAAGAGGTCTGGCGACTTTTTCCGGGAAATCTCTGGGTACAGGGCAGCTTCCAAGTACCAGGCTTACCAGAGACTACGCAGGCAGCTTGACCGCCTGGTGTCCTCTGGGGGCTCTCAGGAACAGATATCCGGTCTGAAGGCGCAGATGAAGGAGTGTCAGTACGACCGTCTCGCCTCCCTGGTTTTTGAGAGGGATTATGGGAAGTTTATCTCTCCTGATCCCTACAGGAGCTGTGGTGAGGTGGCGAGGTCGAAGGTCGTACATGGCCTGAAGGATGCCTCAGGATCTCTGGTCCGGTCCAGATCGGGGATCCTGGGTGTCGTCAGAGACCACTTTTCGGACCTCCTGAAGAAGCGGCCTCTAGACATGGAGAAAGTCAGGGAATTCCTTGATGAGACCCCGCTGGAAGTGGGGTCTGACCTTCCTGACTCTCTGACAGAAGAGATCTCGGTAGCTGAAGTTGAGCAGGCTATTAGCTCTTTAGCTTCTAAAAAGTCACCTGGGCCCGATGGGCTCACGGCCGAGTTCTACAAAACCTTTAAGAGCCTCTTGGCTCCTCATCTGAGGGACGTGTTTAGTGAATGTTTGGCCTATGGCCTGCTGCCTCCCTCAATGAGAAGGTCAGCTCTGATCCTACTGTCAAAGGGGAAAGATCCGTCTGTGGTGGAGAATTGGCGTCCGATCGCCCTTCTTACCACAGATAGGAAGATACTGGCAAAGATCTTGTTTACACGTCTGTCTGCTTTGGCGGGCAGGATGCTGTCTCCCTCTCAGCACTGCACAATTCCTGGCCGGGGCACTTTTAGTGCCGTCCTGAGCGTCCGGGAGGCTGTGGAAAGGTGCAGGGCTGATGGCAGCGAGCGGTATCTGCTTGCATTGGATCAGGCTAAGGCGTTTGATCGGGTGAACCACGAGTACCTTTGGCTGCTTCTGAGGAGATACGGTCTGCCTGATCAATTCGTTGATTGGCTGCAGGTATTGTATAGGGGAGCTGAGAGCTTCCCTCTTGTCAACGGTTGGGTGGGCCGGGCCTTTGCCGTGGACTCTGGCGTCCGGCAGGGGTGCCCGCTGAGCCCCCTCCTGTACATCTTTGCGGTCGACCCCTTCGTAAGGAGGCTAGACTGCGGGCGTCTGGGGGGGGTTCCGGTGGGACCTGTCGGGGGTCCGGTTTCGGCGGTGAGGGTTGTGGCCTATGCGGACGACGTCTCGGTGGTGGTATCTGGTCGTGAGGAGGCCCATTATGTGGAGTCCCAGATCGGGTGCTACTCTGAGGCGTCAGGCTCGCTGGTCAATTGGGACAAGAGTGAAGTTTTCTGGTTGGGGAAGGAGGGGGAGCAGTTCCCCCTTCCGGACGTGTTCCCCACGCCCGTACCAGAGATTCGAGTTCTTGGCATTCATTTCGGCCCGGGTGATTATCCCAAGCTAAACTGGGAGCGCAGGCTGGTGAGTGCCACTCGGAAGGTGAAGGCCTGGAAAGGTTGGAAACTTTCCCTGAGGGAAAGGGTAAGCTTGGTCAAGACGTACTTATTGCCTGAGTTTCTCTTTGTAAGCTATGTGTGTCTTTTGCCAGCATCTCTCTATGCTCGGGTCTATGGTCTGTTCTTCCTGCTGTTGTGGGGAAGCAGACTGAACCTGATCAAGAGGGAGGTCACATACCGCCAGCGACGGCAAGGTGGGTTGGACATGGTCAACCCGGTGGTGTTCTTTGTCACCATCTTTGTTAAATACAATTTGCAGTCCATATTTGTGGACGAGCCTTCCTGGTGGGAGTGTTCATGCAAGGACTGGCTCTTGCTGTTCTTGAGGCAGTGGGGGGAGGGGGGGAGGCCCGGCGATCTGAGGAGATCGCATGGGTATCTCCCTTCCTATGTCCCCCTGGCATTAAAGGTACTGAGGCAGTGGCGGATAACTGCCCTGGAGGTGGGCTCTTTGGGTCGGCGGGAGCTGTACCTGAGGGTCATGGCCTCGGACATTTTGAAGCCCCTGTCTTTGAGGGACTGCCCTGAGAGGGTCCTCACGGAGGGGCTAGCCCTCTTGAATTCTTCTAGAATTCCAAGTAAGTTTTGGGATCTCGCATGGAGGTCGTTCCATGGACGACTCTATGTCCGTGCGAATCTCAAATACAGGAACCTGGGGGACAGGGACTGCCCCCGTCAGGAATGTGGTGGGACATTGGAGACCATGGACCATTTTCTGGTCCAATGTCCCTTCAACATGGAGGTTCTTACGAAGGTAGGGGGTGCCATTGGCTACCCCCGCCTTCCGGCCCTGACCTATGCTGAGCGAGTGTATGGTGATTTTGGGGTCCGCAGGGGATTTGAGTTATCGTCACTTTATTTAGTCAGCCTAGTTGTGCTTTATTACACTTGGCACGCTCGGTGTTTGGTGTCCACTAGGGACAAAATCCTGCCTGTGCATGAGGTGGTGGGCGGTATCTTTCGGGAGTTGGTGAAGGTGCGGGATCTGGAAAGGAGCAGGGTCGGGCCTGAGAGGTGTGCCCATTTATGGAGGGGGTTCCTCTTCCAGCCCCCTTAGGTCACGGCTCTGCCCCTCTCCATGGGTAGGGGCATCTATCCTTTTTCACCCCCTTAGATTTTGTTTATGGTATTTTTTTTGAAATAAGGCTACAGACATGTCTGACTATCATGTTCTTGCTCATACGTGGGTTGTAGGTATTTGTTGTTGTGATGGTGGGGTGTGTTGTGGATTGGCGATGATCTGGACAGTAGTGGTTTCTATGGACTTTAATATCTCCCTACTGTACCAGTGAGCCGTTTTAAGTGTTTTTTTTTTTTTTTGGCAATGATCTGGGCAAGTTTTTCTGATGGACTATAAAGACTTTCTCTTGTACCAGTGAGCCTGTTGTAAATACCTGTTCTGGTGCTATTTTTCTTTTTTTTTGTATAGTTATTTCTTGGTGGGTGGAGGTCAGTGATTTGATGGTTTGTGTTTTGTTGTTTGTTTTTGTGTTATTTGGTTTATTTAGTTATTTTTATTTTATATATTTGTTAACCTTTTGGTCGCAGTTTTATAAATAAAAAAATTACCCCTCCTCGGTCCTGTGGACGTGTGTGTGAGGCTCTCTGGACTTCCAGAGAGCCATGGAAGCTATCAGCCCAGGGGGAGGCTCTATTTCTATGCCTGTAGAGGGGCCGGATACCATTTCAAGGACAGTGGAGAGTTTGAGACCATCAGATGAGGATCTCAGGTATCTGGAGTCCCAGATTGCTCTCTCTGCATGGCAGGAGCAGCAGCCAGGTGAAAGTGATTTTGAAGCTACAGGCCGTCGGATGGAGGTCTATGCAGTCTTGGATAGGCTTATGGACTTTTTGGTGGTAGTGCATGAAGACCTGGCACGCTTAAGAACAGCCAGAGATCGGGTGGGCAAAAAGAAGCGGAAGGGCTATCGCCTGAGTGTTCAGACATTGAAAACGACCCTGAGTGAGTATATAATTTTTTGGAACCGGCTGTTGGATCAGTCTACTATGGACACTGATGAGATGGATGAGTTGGAGGAACGCCTGATGGAAGTTTGTGATAAGGGAAGCCAGGCTGCTCGCCGTAGCTCCCAGGCTGAGGTGACAATTTCCCCTTTGCCACCAGGGGGCGCCCAGCCTGGAGGCCTGGTCGGATCCCCCGCGATCACCGCGGGACCGGAAGTGGCGGGTCCCGGGGCTGCTGTGGACGAGGAGGAAGTCATGGAGGTTGGAGGAACGCAGGACGAAGTCGCGGCGGGTATTGCCGCGAATGTGTGTGCCGCGAGTCGCGAGGCTACTGCTGCGGTGGATGCCGCGGGTCGCGGGACTGCCGCTGCGGGTGTGGAGCCGGAGGGTATTGCCGCGAAAGTGAACACCGCGGGTTGCGGGGTTACCGCTGAAGGTGTGGAGCCGGAAGTAGCGGATCCCGGGACAGCTGCGGGTGAGGAGACGGGACTTGTGGAGGCTGTTGCTGTGAAGGATGGAGCAATGAAGGATGGAGCAATGAAGGACGGTTCCGTGGGTGTGAGTGCCATGGATCGTGGGATTTCTGCCGAGGACACTGTGAGGGGTGAGATACCTACCATCGTCTCATCCCGGGTTTTGGGGGTGGCCACTGTTGCGGAGACTGTTGGGTCATCTTTTCCTGCGGACTTGCTGCCGGGTGGTGGGGTGCCTCTTGTAGTTTCCCCCTCCGGCCCTTCAGTTTCTGTGTCCGTGGCTATGACCCCCCAGCGCATGGAGTGGGGTGATTGCGAGCAGGGTAGTATAACTAGCCCATGTCTTGCGATGGACCACATACGGCTGCTGGAGGGTGAGCCAACCAAAGCGGACCAGAGTACTGGTTTTCATGACATTGGGGTACCCTCTGGGGTTTTGGAGCATACGGGACAGCCCCAAGTGGGTCTTCTGGGCGGTGCGGGGACCCCTCCGGCAGCAATTATTTCTGCTGGGGGTGTTTCCGGTGCTTGTGCACCTGCTGTGCCCGGGGCCCCTGGGAAAGACTTAAGTATAGCTGTTGATAATGTTGATTCTAGCAATGTTGTTGTTTCTGATCTCCCCCCGCCTCCTCCCCAAATCAGTGGGTCCCAGGAGGCTGGGGTTATGTCGGCCCTAAAAGTGGGGTTGTCTTTTGCAGATGTCACTGGTGGCAGGGTACAGCTTGGGCGTTTTTATAGTGCCCATGGTACGATGGCTTTTAGGGGCTCAGTGCCAGCTGCCACTAGGGTGGGGGGAGTGGAGCGTAAGCGCCATAACGTTGTACAGCTGCGCTGGTTGGAAGAGTTTGGTCGTCCTCCGGGGAGAGATGAGGTGGTGGATATGGTGTTGGCCCTTGGGTTTAAGGCATCAGACATCTTTGCTGTTATCCACCCCTCGGGCTCCCTGGAGTATGATGTAAGTTTTGGTACCCCCGTCTTAATGGAGAGTTTTATCTCCAGACGGGAGGTGGTGAAGAATCAATCCTCGTGGAAATCCTTTAGAGCAGTCCCCCTGTCTAGACAGGAAGAAATAAAAAGGGTGTCAGTCCTGGTTAGAAATGAATCTATTCCCGCAGAGGATATCACAACATGGTTGGGGCGGTACGGCCAGGTGATGGCCCCGCCAGGGAAAGTTTTGGATGCCAAGGGGATCTGGACTGGTGCCTGGTCTGTCTCAGTAAGGCTTAGACGCATCGGGTTATCAGTGACACATGTGCCTGCGTCAGGTTATATTGGGAGGGATAGGATCCTTGCATTCTATCCAGGGCAACCTAAGCTCTGTTTTAGATGCAACAGTCCTTTGCATTTCAGTAGGGATTGTAGGGAACCCTTTTGCTCAAAGTGTAATGAAGCTGGGCACTTGGCCAGCGGGTGCAATAAATTTCAGTGCAATCTGTGCGGTGTTATGGGGCACGTTTTTAGCCAGTGCCCCTCGGCCTTTCGGGCACCTGTTGGGGGGGTGTCTCCCCCTGCGGGGCCTGGGGGGTCTGGGGAGTCTGTGCTTCCGGTTGTTTCGTCGGCCGGGCCTCCTGCCCCGCTCCAGCTGGCTGGCGCAGTGACTCTTGAGAGCCAGTCTTTTGTGATGGGTTCCGGGAGTCCGGGGCCGTCGTCAGGAAGATTGGGTCATAAGTCGGGCGGCTCGAGAGTTTCCCCTTTAAAATCTGGGGGGAGGGGTAAGGCCCCTTTGGCGCACTCTGTGGTATCCCGTGGCAAGGCTAAGATGCCTAGGGTGGTGTTGAAACCCCTTTCTCGGGATTCGCAGCCCATTACTACTTGGTCTGGGTCCTCTGTTCCTGTGTCTGGTGGTGGGGGGGATCAAGAGGCGAGTCGTTTCTCTGATTCTGATACCCCTAGTACGAGACCTGTTCGTAAGGGCAGAAGGGGTAAGGTTCCTAGAGATCCCCAGCCAGTTGTAGACTTGCCTTCTCAGCCAGGTAAGGAGAGTAAAGGCAATGTTTGGGTGGCGGTGGGAAAGGGGAGGTGTAAAAGCAGTCCTGGGGTGATCCCCAGTTCTGGGTCAGGTCCTGGTCCGGGTGTTTCCTCTCCAGAAGGTGGAGTTGGGGCGACAAGTAGTGCCCAGACTCCCCCTGGCATAGCCCTGCAGAACAGGTTTTCCACCCTGGATCCTGTGGTGGATTCTGGTGGGGGTATGGTTGCAGGGGATTGTGCTGATGGTAGTAAATGAGTAATTTTGTTAAAGAAAAAAGGAAGAAAAAAAAAGAGAAAAAAAATGCAGTAATGTGGTAACATGTGTATGTACAATTGCGTAGTTGCGTAGTTTTTTTTTTTTTTTTTTTTTTTAAAGTTTTGGGGAGGGTTAGGGTTATGATTTTGTTATATTTGTTTATGCATAATGGAAGTATGTATGTTTTAGGGGTTGGGGTTACTTGGGAAGTGGAAATGATTAAAGAGTATAATAATGCAAGTTATTGGGGCAGGTATTGGTGCGAATTTTAGTGATGTGCAGATGGTATATGTATAGTACGGTGGGATAATGTTTGTACGTAAAGAAAATGTTTAGTGGTAGAGGGTTGCTTTGGTACTTGGGAAGTGGTAATGATTAAAGAGTATAAAAATGCAAGTTATTGGGGCAGGTATTGGTGCTAATTCTTAGTGATGTATAGATGGTATATGTATAGCATGGTGGGATAATATCTGTATGTAAAGAAAATGTATTGTGGCAGAGGGTTGTTTTGGTTTAATTGTTTTTTTTTTTCTGTATACATTTTTGGTCGTAGAATTTCCAATAAAAAAATTACCCCTCCTCGGTCTTCGCCTTCCGCCGGGGGGGTACACCTACCCCCCCCCGGTCTTCGCCGCCGCCTTCCGCCGGGGAGAGAGACACCCACCGATGCTCTCCGCCATGTTCGGCCAGGCCCCCTACCCCAAATCAAGCTCTTTTACATCCGGGGGGGGGGCGGCGGAAATGGCGGAGAACAACGGGGGCGTCGCCACTCCTCGGTCTTCTAGCCGTCTTCTGCCGGGGGGGGAAACACCCACCCATGCTCTCCGCCATGCTCGACTGTGCCCCCACTCCAAAATGAAGCTCTTTTACATCCGGGGGGGGCCGGCCGAAAACAGCGGAGAACAACGGGGGTGTCGTCCCACCTCGGGCTCCTCCGCTTCTGCCTGGCTCCTCCCGAGGCCAGGGCTTCTTTCGCCGTCTTCCGCCGGAGGGCGCCACTCTCCGGGCTTCTCGTCGTTGTCTTCCGCCGCGGGGGCCAGGCCTTCTTCTTTGCCGCCCCCTTCGAATTTTTCGGCCTGGATGGGGGTCGCACATCCCATCCAGGACTTGGACGTGGCGGGCTTCTCGTCGCCGTCTTCTGCCGCTGCCCCCTTCACCACGAAGCTCCGTGCTTGTTTGATGAGGGCAGCGGGCTTCCGTCGTCTTCTCCGGGGCGAGGGTCGTACATCCCACCCCGGATTTCGTCGCCGGCTTCTGCCTGGCTCCAGAGAGCAGCCAGGGCTTCTCGTCGCAGTCTTCCGCCGCGGGGTGACACTCGCGGGCTTCTTCTTCCATTCGATGTTGACACGGCGAGGTCCGGCGCTGAAATGCCTTCTGAGCGGCGGGCAAGGACTTATATTGGCATTGGGCGTGGGCGTGGTTATGCCAACACGTGACCTTAACCCATGTGACAGTGATGTGATGTGACATCACTGTCACATGGGTTAAGGTCACATGTTGGCATAACCACGCCCACGCCCTATGCCAATATAAGTCCTTGCCCGCCGCTCAGAAGGCATTTCAGCGCCGGACCTCGCCGTGTCAACATCGAATGGAAGAAGAAGCCCGCGAGTGTCACCCCGCGGCGGAAGACTGCGACGAGAAGCCCTGGCTGCTCTCTGGAGCCAGGCAGAAGCCGGCGACGAAATCCGGGGTGGGATGTACGACCCTCGCCCCGGAGAAGACGACGGAAGCCCGCTGCCCTCATCAAACAAGCACGGAGCTTCGTGGTGAAGGGGGCAGCGGCAGAAGACGACGACGAGAAGCCCGCCACGTCCAAGTCCTGGATGGGATGTGCGACCCCCATCCAGGCCGAAAAATTCGAAGGGGGCGGCAAAGAAGAAGGCCTGGCCCCCGCGGCGGAAGACAACGACGAGAAGCCCGGAGAGTGGCGCCCTCCGGCGGAAGACGGCAAAAGAAGCCCTGGCCCCTAGTAGGAGCCAGGCAGAAGCCGGCGACGAAATCCGGGGTGGGATGTACGACCCTCGCCCCGGAGAAGACGACGGAAGCCCGCTGCCCTCATCAAACAAGCACGGAGCTTCGTGGTGAAGGGGGCAGCGGCAGAAGAGAGCGACGAGAAGCCCGCCACGTCCAAGTCCTGGATGGGATGTGCGACCCCCGTCCAGGCCGAAAAATTCGAAGGGGGCGGCGGCAGAAGACCCTCAAAGTTAAAACCACGTTCACCAGGTGAATGGGTAGGGGTACGATGTACCCCATACTCATTCACATAGGGTGGGGGCCCGAAATCTGGGGGCCACCTTATTAAACGGGGCTCCCAGATTCTGATTGGCTCCCGCCCGCATACCCCGACAACCAATGGCTAGGGTTGTCGGGAAGAGGCTCTTGTCCCGATCGACATGGGGACAAGAGTGCTTTGGGGTGGGGGGGCAGCGCCCCCCTACCCCAAAGCACACACTCCCCCATGTCGAGGGCATGTGGTCTGGTACGGCTCAGGAGGGGGGGGGGCGCTCGCTCGTCCCCACCCCCATTCCTGTCCGGCCAGACTGCATGCCTGGGATGAGGGCTTGGTACGGATCTGGGGGGGAACCCCACGCCGATTTTGGCGTGGGTTAACCCCTCACGTTCCGGACCAAGCCGGAGAGCCTATTGTACCCCTGGGGGGGAAGCCGCGCCGGTTTCACATTTGAAATTTGGCGCGGAGTTCCCCTTCAGTGTCAGCGCAGCCCGAGAACAGCTCGGAGCTTGCCGTGCGCCGCTCCAGGCAGTGCAAACACTGCTACGCCGCCTGGTATTTACCAAGGATTTCCCGGCGTACTGAAGAGGCGCGCGGTAAGCTCCGATTTTTCCCTCTGCGCATGCCCAGTATGCAAGTGAACCTTCCGAGGTTCTAGCGTACTTTGCAAGGGCACGGGGATCGGGTCCCAAAAGTCACTTTCCCTTTCAAATCGGCCCGCCACACAAGTTTAAACACATGTCACTACACTTCCCCTGCATCACCCCCCTCCCTCCCCTCATAAACTCCCGCCCGAATCCCCGATGTTTACATTACTAAATGCCGCACGCCAGCTCTGTACTGGCGTGCTGTGCGCCCTCTCCTGGGCGCATTAGGCACTTTAGTAAATGAGGAAACACGCTGCACTGGCAGCGTGTTTCTTTTGTAAATCTCAAAAACAGGTTTACTCCTGCTTGTGCACCATGAGTCTTGGCGCACAGGCTTGGTAAATCAGCCCCAATGTGTCTATATGCCCTTTTCCAAAACGGTTGTATTGTTTTACCTACATAGTAGGAGGAGCATTGACATAAAAGGAGATATACTACTCCTTTGGTTTGGCAGTTAGCATAATGTTTTGGGCGGTAGACATCACCATTAGGTAGGTGTAAATTTTTTGTTGTGTTCATGTACTGACAGTACCTACATCCACCGCATGTGTAGGTACCTGGAAGTTTACATGAGCATTTTTTACGTGATTGTTTGAATTCGCTAGAGGTCAAGTGATACCGGAGGGAACATGCCCTTCTAAAAGTAAAGGAGGGGACTTTTGTTACATAGGGGTCAATTGTTGGGTCCATTGATAACAGGTGCCAATATCTTTTGGCAATCTGTTGGATGGCGCCATGTTGGTTGGAGTACCTTGTTATGATTGATATTGGGTTCTTTTTGGTTTGTTTGTTTGAAGTAGGATTACATCGAAGGTCTTCACGTGTTTTTTTAATCGCTTTGTTATAGGCTCTTTTGTGGGTCCGATGGGAATAACCCCAGCTGAGTAGTCGGTTCTTAAGCAAATCAGCCTCATGTTTAAAAGTGATGTTGTCTGTACAGTTCCTTTTGATTCTTAAATACTGACTGTAAGGCCTCGTACACACGAGGGGATATGTCCGCTGAAAACGGTCCGATGGACCGTTTCAGCAGACATCTCCGCTCGTGTGTATGGGCTAGCGGACAGATTTCTCCACCCGACAGATTTCAGAGCATGCTTTGAAATCTATCCGGTGGGAATCTGTCCGCCCGACATGTCTGCTGGTTAGTACACTTACCAGCAGACATGTCGTCCCCCACCGCCGCCGCGCCGCCGAATGGATTCGGCGCATGCGCGGAAGTGTTTAACTTCCTGGTGCGGTGACGTGGCGGTGACGTGGCGGCGATGGTGTGTACACGCCATCGGATCAAACTCCCGATCGGACATATCCGATGGAAATGGTCCGCGGACCGTTTTCATCGGATATGTCCGATCGTGTGTACGAGGCCTAAGGGATTGAAGCTATGAGATTTTTCGGATGGAAACTGCTTGCATGCAGTATTGTGTTTCCTGCCGTTTGTTTGCGGTACAGACTGGTACTCAAGGTGCCCCCCAAATCTTTGTGGATGGTTACGTCAAGGAAGGAAGTCAATGGAGGATTCGTTTCAATTCATGGTGAATCTGAGATTAAAGTTGTTACAATTTAAACTACAGAGAAAATCATCCAACTGTTCTTTAGGCCCCCCCCATACCACGAGTATATCGTCAATGTAACGATACCATAGTCTGACAGAATGCATAAAGAAGGCAAAATCAGGTGAAACCCTGATGGTAGACTCCCACTCCCCCAGGTACAGGTTTACATAAGAGGGGGCACAAGAGGTCCCCATTGCAACTCCCTGTACCTGGAGGAAGTGGGAGCCATTGAAGAGGAAGTAGTTATGATGCAAAATGAAATCTAATGCATCCAGAAGGAAATTATTAATTTCTGGTTCAGAGGGATTCTTTTGAGATAGAATGTGTGCTATGCAGGCTAGGCCCTTGTCATGAGGGATGGAGCTATACAACGCTTCAACATCTATCGCCACTAGAGTTGATGTTGGTGTGACAGTAAGGCCTTCTACTATTTGTAGCAGATGTAGGGTATCTCTAAGGTAGCTTGGTATTTGTGTCACATATGGGCGTAGATGGGCATCCACAAAGGTGCTAAGATTTTCGGTAAGGCACCCGTTGCCTGAGACTATGGGCCTACCTGTGGGGTTCTCTAAACTTTTGTGCAGTTTAGGTAAGGAGTAGAAGGTAGAAATTTTAGGATTTTTTGTTCTGATGAACTCCCAATCCGGTTTTTCCAGAACATTTTTGGTATATGCTTGATCTACCAGTTGGTAGAACTGCTGGTTAAACGTTATTATCTTGGATGCATTGATTTTCTGATACCAATCCTTATTGGAAAGAATCTTTTCACACATCTTAATGTAGAAAGCATTGTCCATGACCACAATATTGCCCCCCTTGTCAGAGGGCTTTATCGTGATCTCGGAGTTTTGTTTTAGCCTTTTTAAAGCTTCTTTTTCTTCTAGTGATAGATTGTCATTGGTCAGACTATGGCATCGCAATTTACAGATGTCACCCACCATCAATTTAACGAACGCCAACACGTTCGAATTGGTGGAGAGAGAGGGAAATGTATCAGATTTTTTCTTAAAGGAAGGAAGGGGGGGGGTTCAAGTTGGTCGAATCTACCCAACAGTTGGTTGAGATCCAATTGATCAATGAGATCTGGTGTCTCATTTTCCTCTAAAAGACTGACCAGAGCGTCAAGAGCTTGTAGCTCCAATGACTCAAAAATAGGTTTGGGGGGAGGGTCTTTCGAATAGAGCTGTTTAAGTATCAATTTACGCGCAAATAATTGTACGTCTTTGATGGCCTCAAATTTGATGAGGTCCTAATTTGGACAAAAGCTTTAACCTTTGGATAATAGGGTGTATTCCGATTCAGACAGTTGATATGAAGACAAATTTACAACATTTAAATCATTGTTAGTGGTACCATTAGTAGGCATATATTGATTAGCACCTCTTACCCCAGATTGGTCAGCGTTTCACGAAGCATTGACGTTGGCAATTCCCTGGGTTATGTCCATAACAGATTTAGTACTTGTGGGGCCGTCTATAGGTGGAACTCTGGGGAAAAAAGAGGTATTTATGTCTTGGTTGAAAGGGGTTCCCAATTGGTTTCTTGTTCCAGTGGGATGGCCCCCTTTATTGCTGCTTTTGGGGTTAGCAGTAGTTGCTTCGGCAAGGTGTTTTTTATTAAGATTTTCCTGCGGTCCCTCACCGGATTTTCTTTTGGTTTTGCCGAATCTTCTCTGCCTGGTCTGTCCTACAGACGAGACGGAAGAGGCAGAGGAGGCATCAGAGAGGCCCTGGTCCCTGTTCTGGGGCCTAATCTTTTGTTGAAAATTAGCTCTAGTTTGTGGATGTTTCCAATTATATGCTCTATTGTCCACAAAGGCATTCTGGTCCCTTAGGAGTTTCCTCTCTTTTTTAACCAGGATGTCCTTGTTAAATTGCATTAAGTGTGCATTGAGGTCCTCATCTAGTTTTTTATAGGATTCATGCCCAACATATGATTTAGCTTGTGCAAATAAGGGTTCCAATTCCTTGTCTATCTTAGTAATGTTTTTTTGGTATTCTTCAATTAGTAGGGTCATCATCCCTGCAGAGCATCTCTGCAGGTTTTCCTCCCGTGCCTCCTTGAAGCTACCATCATTAATATCCATAGTTGGAAAAATCTGGACTCTAAGTCCGTAAGGGTTAATTTTCTTTTGCAAGTAAAAATTAAAAGAATGAATATGCCAATGGTTCAATGACTTTTTCTCTAATAGTTTCCTTAAGGAGAAAAAAATGGAATAAAGTTCAGTATCTTTCTGTTCTTTCTCACTAAAATTTTGATAGGCTCCGGTCATTGCACTACCCCAGTTCGTGCCCTCATAGTTTGTCATTATTGGGATGCTGTAACAAAAAAGCGTTCGTATAGTAAACTGAAGTATGTCTACAGAAAGGGACACCAATTAAGAGAGGAAGTGGGTATTTTCTACCCTGAAACAGACAAAAAGGAAGTATCGGTGTTCTCTATCTGTAGATGCAAAAAATTGCAAAAGAACCCGACAACTCAATACATCCCTGAATAAGCCAATTGCTATACCCCCGAAGGGGGTGTGTTTCCTCGGTGGGACTTTAAGTGTGTAAGGCGGGTTCGAGTATAGGACTAAATTAGTCAACAAGTAGGTATCAAAAGTATTCAAAATGTATTGGTTTAAATAATGTTGCTCATTCGAACAACGTATCATGGAGGATTGTGACATCCCAGCCACCACTCCACTTGTTCTTTGAAAAGAGCCACTGGCAAGGAAATGCAGTGTTGCCAGGACCTTGACCAGTGGCTGCACTGCATGTGAGCGGTGTGTTGGGCTGGTGATGTCCTCCTGCAAGGTTGTGGTTAATTCCAGGATGCATGAGGGGTGAAAATGCGATACACCTCAGAATCACTCATGCCAAAGAGCTCTATGCGTGTGCGGTATATCCTCTCCCGTGCCTTCCTCCGTGCCCTCCTCCTTCTTTGCTCATCTAAAGTCATTAGTATAGCTATGAGCAAGGATGCCCCTGGCATATTGGCATAAAGTTTGTTGTCCAGCAAGTGTGACTGCTCAGCTCCTCACTAACAGTGTTGCTTTAGCTGACATGTAGACGGATTGTCTAATTTTATTCCAACTTTTATATCAGGGGTCTTCAAACTGTGGCCCGAGGGCCAGATGTGGCCCTTTGCTAGCCTTTATGTGGCCCTTGGGGCACAATTCCTTCCAATGATGTGAGGTTCTATTCCTCCCATTAACACCAAAAATGGGACACTGTATCTTCCACGGATACCAATGATGGAATACTATTCCTCCTACTAATACAGGGAATACTCCTTCTATTGACCACTAACCCTGAGGCCATATTTATTCTCACTGATTTTGGGCCCATGACATTTTCTGCCCCTGCTGGCCAAAAATCGGCCCTCCTAAAGTCTGAAAGACAATAAAGTGGCCCTTTGATTGAAAAGTTTGGAGACCCCTGTTTTATATGGTCTAATTTTAGACAGGACGTGCAGCTGTTGCGCACAGCGCGTAGCCTGCACTACACCAACATTCTTTTGTGGATCCCTGTAACTCCCTCATTTGCATATTTGAATAGCAAATCAATGGTGTGTCTAGCGCAGTTTTGCGCGGACAGATACGCCGGTCTATCGAAATTACGCCGGTCCAAAAAAAGTATCTCGTTTTGAGAATGCGGCGCATTGATACGCATGCGCAAATTTAGACTTACGCCGCGCATCTCCTGTAACGCCGGCGTAATGGCTCTGTGAATCTGGCCCCTTGTTTTAGGCCTTGTACACACGAGCAGACAGATTTGTTCAAATCGGTCGGACAGACCGATTTGAACAAATCTGTATGCTGGGATGTATTGGTTTGATCGTGTACACACGATCAAACCAAAATCCCCGCCGGCAGACGGCGCGCTGACGTGTCGGTGACGTAGCGGTGACGTTGACGCCGCCACGTCACCAGGAAGTGAATTACTTCCGCGCATGCGTTGAATCCATTCAACGCATGTCCGAGAAGATATGTCTGCAGGTTAGCGTACTAACCAGCAGACATATCGGGCCGACGGGTTCCCAGCCGACAGATTTCAAAGCATGCTTTAAAATCTGTCGGCTGGCCAAATCCGTCGGCTCGCCCGTACACACGATCAAATCTGTCTGCTGGGACGGTCGGGCAGACCGTTTCCAGCAGATAGATTTGATCGTGTGTACGCGGCCTTAGGGTCTACTATGTAGGTTAACCAAATATTTCTCATTATTGTTTAGTGCCGAGAGGAACTCGATGAGTAGCTCCTCATGACCCTCCACACCATCAGGATATCATCAATGTATCTCAGCCAGGTAAGTACCCTGCCAAAATACATCTGCATCTGGTAGACCGTCTCCAGCTTCCAGAAGTCCAGATGGAGGCAGGCATACAATGGAGCCCATGGTGCTCCCATGGCAGTTTCCCTCGTCTGTTGATAGTTTCCATCCATAAATTGGAAATAATTATTGACTAAGGCAAGATCAAAAAGCTCTAAAATGAACTAAGTTTAATTCATTTTAAACCGTTTTTTCAGGAGCAGTGATTTTAATAATGCTTAATATAAAACAGTAAAATTGAAATATTCCTTTAAATTTTGTACCTAGGGGGGTGTATAGTATGCCTGTAAAGTAGCACTTGTTTCTTGTGCTTAGAACTGTCCCTGCACAAAATGTAATTTCTGAAGGAAAAAAGTCATTTAAAATCACTCGTGGCTATAATGAATTGTCGGATACCAGCAATACAGAGAAAAGTCATTCATAAAAAAAGAATGCGTGGGGGTCCCCCCAAATTCAATTACCAGGCCCTTCGGGTCTGGTATGGATATTAAGGGGAACCCTGCGTCAAATTAAAAAAAAAATATGTGGGGTTCCCCCCAAATATCCACTCCAGACCCTTCAGGTCTGGTATGGATTTTAAGGGGAACTCCACCCCAAATTTAAAAAAAAATGCTGTGGACCCCCCACACATTTTTTTGTATGAATGACTTTTCTCTGTATTGCCGGAAGCCGACAATTCATTTTAGCCGCAAGTGATTTTAAATTACATTTTTCCTTCAGAAATGACACTTAGGGACAGTTCTAAGCATGGGAAACAAGCGCTACTTTACAGGAATACTGTATACCCCCCCCCCCCTCCGTATGAAATTTAAAGGAATATTTCACTTTTATTGTTTCACTTAAAGGAATGATTAAAATCACTGCTGCCAAAAAAACTGCAGTTTTTAAAACTTTTTTTGCATTGATACATGTCCCCTTGGGCAGGATCCAGGTCCCCAAACACTTTTTATTACAATAACTTGCATATTAGCCTTTAAAATTAGCACTTTAGATTTCAAACGTTCGAGTCCCATAGACTTTAACAGGGTTCTAAAGTTCACACGAACTTGCCACGAACACCCCAAATAGTTCGCTGTTTGTCGAACAGGCAATGTTCGAGTCGAACATGAGTTCTACTCGAACTCGAAGCTCATCCCTACTCCACAGCTATCCTAGTCCTGATCTGCAGATAACTTCCACCCACTGATAGAACCCCCACTGAGTTACTCCATCTACACAGTCTGGCCTGAGGCTGCTGTTTTGAATTATTGACTTTCAGTGGTTATATGCCACCCTCTACAGTATACATCACCAGTTGGATAATAATTCTATTCAGTGTATTCAGCGGCACTGGCTTTATAGGACTAATTACTCAGTGTGTTGGTTCCTAATCTCTACACCCTTATATCCCCCAGGTGGGGGTTTGATGGTCAATGGTGGCTGGATATGTATGTGTCCAGGACTTACGTGCTCACCTAACTGCCAAATTTTTTACCATATACTGTGATCCAATGTTTGGAGTACATAGTGTGTGCTTAATGTATGATTTGATGCAGCTGTTTTTATAGAGACAACAATGTCTTATTTTACATTTAGTCTAGGTGTTGGTGGTGGGTATCTGGTTTTTGTATTCCATGTAATTTATAATTGTGCAATACATTTTCCCTTCCTAAGCTGCTTAGTCCACCTGTGACTTCCTTTCCAACTTGACTGGCCTGACCTAAACCCGATAGAACACCTTTTGAAAGAATTAGAGTGGAGACTGCAAGCCAGACCTTCTTATCCAACATCAGTGTCTGACCTCACAAATGTGCTTCTGGGAGAATGGTCAAACATTGCCATAGACACACCTAAACCTTGTGGACAGCCTTCCCAGGAGAGTTGAAGATGTTATAGCTGCAAATAATGGGCCAACTCATTATTGAACCCTACGGAATAAAATTGGGATGCCATTAAAGTTCATCTGCAAGTCAGGTGTCCTAATACTTTTGACAATATACACATCTGATCTCTCCCTGATATCTGTGGTAAGATAAGGCAATGGCATCTGTAACGACACCCCGAGTATGAAAGGGGTTAAAGTCGTTTAGGACATTCCATTCCCAAACACAAAGGCAGCTACCGAAAACTTCAATCAGCGGAACAAGAAACCCATACGAATAATTCTCCCCCCCCCCCAAGGACGCAACGATGCTCTGTATTGAGGGTCAGGCAGGAATCAGACTCTTTATTGAATGGAATACAGGCTCTTTATATACACTTAAGTATACTGCAGTCACCACATTAACAATGTCCCGGATCCAACCACAACATCACACAATGGTTACATAACGAGCCCCCAATACACAATATTCTGAGTGTCAATACATCCCTTAGCAGACAACAGGTGAGTTCATTAGCACACTTAATAATAGGTGAATGGAAAGCTGCCTTAGACAAGATTAACACAATTTACTTATCCAGACAAAAGCAACATCGTTAAGCAATAGATGGTCGGTCTCTTACATTGAACTTCCTGGAATGCCCATATTAGGGGTTATACTTCCTGGTCATAGACCTCACAGTGTACAGGGGATAAACTCTTCATATTTCTTGAGAGATATTGTTAATGAATATTACTGTCCCATTTGTAGTAATCCATTCATATTCTCAGTGTTCATTATTTTCTTGGTCACCCTGAGCCCAAAAGTGACTCCCGTCACAGCATCCACCACTACATCAATTCAATTTGGCTTCTCTATTTGCTTCTTATACAGTGTTAACACTTTACTATAACAACAATGTTTTTTTGTGTACTGTACACTGTATTGTTTTTATTGCTCAAGTGAAAACAATTATCTTGCAATGGCTTTTGCCAGAGCTGTTACTTTTAGCAAAATGTCTGTTGAATTATTAATGATTGATGTGACTGGTAAGAGGGTTGTTACAATTACAATGGAAAGGATGTAAAAGTGTGTTTGTCTGCTTGATAAGGGTTGAGAAAAATTGATGGATATTGCAAGCTAGGGCCTGCAAATGTTTTCTAGATAGTAATGGCACATAGACTCAGTCTTGTTGCATTATTTATGCACTTAGACATCATTGTAAGGCAGATATCACTTTTGCATGGTGATATAAAGGGGAACTGAGACAAAGAAGAAAAAAATGGTTTTGAATATCGTTACAAATATTTGGAATGCTGCATTTGAGAGCACTAGCTGTATGAGGTCTTGCTGGTGACGGATTATAACAACCTTTCATCTTTCAAAGTGTTCTGGAATCAGCAGTGAATAAAAATAGCTGGTGGTCCAATTCATCTAGCAGCTATAATTTAATTATCCAGTCTACAAAGCAGTTCATAAGCATAAATGTGTTGTGGTCTGCAAGCATCAAAGTTACCATATCAGACAGATATTCTCATTTGGTTTGTTATGCTAAATGAGAGTTCTATTATGTTTTTAGCTGTATGAAAAAACAATAACCTAAATGGTTTCTATTGTATGTCAGAAGGCCAGGTACATGATTAGGAAAATGGGAGATTTTATGAATTCTGCAGTAAAAGCAAACTAATTAAAGTAACACAACAGATGTTGGTGTAAAAACATTAGAAATGTTTGCAATCTAGAAAACAATATTTTCAGTCAGCCTTAAACATTAAGTATGATGCTCAATAGGTATAATGAGGTTTACTAAAATGCCCAATGTTTAAAAGAAAGCAATACCTGTATTAAATAGGAGGTTAACTACACCTTCATAGCCCTACTCATGCAATGTATTATTGCCACTACAGACCTTAGATCAGTGGGCAACTCTGCTCAAGGGCTACAGCCTATATCAGGTCATGCAGTTCTTCCAACCTTTCCATTGACCCAAATGACAGCACTGTACTCTGCATGTTCAACCTGCAAGTACAGGGCTTCTCCTCAAGGGCCTATAGTATCATGCTGTCTTGGTGATGCAGATCTAAATGTGTGTGCAGGGCTAACTAGGTGGCAGTAATTAAAAAGGGACCAGGCAAGAAAATGTCTTCTAAAGAGCTAGGGATCCAGTCAGACAAATTGGCTGTCGGGAGGCTAGCACAGGGGACAAGTCGGTCCTCTGTAAGGTTTCCCTAGTGTCAGAGGTAAGCAGAAAGCATGGTATGTGGTTCTTTTTTTTACAATTTTTTATTTTATTATGTTATATAGTATACAACAATCAATAAAACCAGACAAAATTCCTCACACCCTTGAGGGTGTGTATACCATATTAACACATTTCTATACCCTTTCCCTCCCACCCCCCACCTCCACCTAGCCAATATCCCACCTTCCTACCCCTTGCCCCTTCTTATTCCTCCTCACTATGTACTCTTGATTTTGCTGTATTTCTTTGTTAATTTAAACTCTTTCCAATCTTCCCATCTCTTGGAAAATCCTTCTCTTGGGTCTTCATAACTATGTCTAAGGTATTCCATATTTCAAATTTTTTCTATCTTATAAAACCACTCCCCTATCTTTGGGCTATCTACTTCTCTCCAGTTCTACGGTATCAAGCTTTTTGCAGCATTCATCTTAAGTATTATCATCGGAATGTCCACCCAATGGAATAAACATGCCCATGGATCTTCTGGTATGTCAATATATGTATACATTTGTAATTCATTTCTATTGTCCTGCTATTGATTGATGATCCATGTACCAGTTTCAGAAATTTACCTATTTCTTGATTCCTTTCTCGTTCCCCCAGTTCCTTCTTCCAGTTTTTTATAAATGTTGGAACTTTCAACTTTTGTGTTTCCATGAGGATTTTATATATCTTAGATATATTCACTCAAGTTTTTTCAGTAGTACATAAACGCTCCATTGAAGTTAAGTCATCTCCTTCTCTCAACGGATGAGGGCACGCAGCTATGAAATGCTTGAGTTGGAAGAACCTTCATTTGTTTATATCCATCAAATCCTCCTTCATTTTTAACTCCTGTATAGTGCACATTTTCCCCCCTTGTATTATATCCCGAAGTTGTGCATTTTCTTTTTTGATCCAATTCCCTTCTATTGAATTTTTCCCCGGTTCAAAATAGTTATTTCCCTTTAGTGCCATCAGTGGTGAATTATATTTCCATTTATTATTCTTGTACACCTTATCCCATGTTTTTAATACAATCTGTGTCAATGTATGTGTTTTTTCTCCCAATGTCCTATACCGGGGTGGTGTCCATATGTCCCTTTCTAATAGTGTATTTGCCATTATGTGTTCTATATTGACCCATCTTTTATCATTTCTAATTTTCGTCCATTCCACCACCTGTGTTAGCAATACTGCCTCATAATATTTTTGAAAGTGAGGGATGCTCAGTCCCCCTTGACTTTTGGTTGTCTTCAATGTTGCCAGTACTATTCTAGGTTTCTTATTGTGCCATATTAATTTTGTAATTAGTGTTTTTAATACTCTAAAATATGTTGAAGGTATGTGTATAGGGACCATCTGAAACGTGTACTTGATCTTCGGGAGTATTATCATTTTTAGGGCATTGATCCGGCCAATCCATGATAAAGGGAATACTGCTATTCTCTTTATCTCTTTTTTTAACTTACTCTAGTAATGGGATGTAATTTGCTTGATATATTTTCTTTGACGAGGCAAGGAAATGGGAACTCCCGCTGTAAACCCTGTTCCTCACTTACTTTCATATTTATATTTAACATCTCTGATTTACTCAGATTAATCTTAAAATTAGATAATTCTCCATATTCTTTTAATACTCTCAACAAATTAGGCATTGTAATTCAGGGGTTAGATATGTAAAATAACACATCATCTGCAAACGCAGCTAATTTGTGTTCCTTTTCTCCGATTATCAAGCCCCCAATGTCCACATCTCCGAGCACCATCACCAGAAGTGGTTCTAGCGCGAGCACGAAAAGTAACAGAGACAGGGTGCAGCTCTGTCTTGTCCCATTTTTCATACCAAAGGGGGGGGGGGTGATATCCTGTTGACTTGTATCATAGCTGTGGGTCCTTTATATATGTTTGTATCCACTGCATCATCCTGGGGCCTATTCCCATACTCTCTAATGTGTTCATCATAAATCCCTAGTCTACCCTGTCGAGTGCCTTTTCGGCATCTATCGACAGGAGTAGACCAGGGACCCTACCCTCCCTGATTTTTTGTAGGAGTAGGAGTGTTTTTACACCATTATCCCGCCCTTCTCTGCTTGGAACGATCCCAACCTGGTCCCGATGTACCAATTCTGTCATTAATTCTTTTATTCTTATTGCTAGTATTTTTGCGAATAGTTTTGTGACCGCGTTAAGCAATGATATTGCTCTATAGTTAGAGCATTTGGTATTATCTTTGCCTTCTGTTGCTATAACTGTTATTGATGCCAATAAAGCTTCCCTACTCATCTCATATCTAGTACCCAGTCCGTTCATATATTTACATAATTTTGGGGTCAGAGTGTCTTTAAACCTTTTCAGGTATAGTGTCGTATATCCGTGGACTTGTTCCCGGTGCTGATTCTTTTAATGCTCGGTTAATTTCCTCTTCTGTTATTGGCCTTTCTAGGGATATTGCTCTTTCTACTGCTACCAAGGGATCTCAGCTATTTTTAATTAATCTTTCTTTTTGCCCCACCTCCCCTGGACCTTTCTGACTAACTGAGTACAGTTGTTCATAGAACTCTCGGAAAACCATCGCTATATACTTTGTATTATGGATCATTTCCCCCTTTTTACTTTGTATTTTTTCTATATAATTCAATGATTTTTTTTTTCCTAACATCTTTGCTAAGCACCTACTATTCTAATTTCCCCATTGATATCTTTCCTTAGCGATTTTATTGTAGGTTTTCCTTATTTCCTATTCTAATAGTTCCTTCAGTTCATCCCTTTTTATTACTAATTCTCGTCTCAATTCCTGTTCTTGTTCATCCCCTGTTTTATGTCTTCATTCTAACAGATATATTTCTTTTATTACTTTTTTACCTCTTTGTTATTTGTTCTCTCTTTTTCCTGGCTCCCAGTGAGATCAGGATCCCCTTATGTATAAAAAAAATAAGGGATATTAACGCGATGCCTAATGGAAGAAAATACTAAGAAGCTGCTAGCACAAAACAAATAGAATATGTACTGTATATAAAATAAAAAGTCGGAAGTGCAGTGCTAATAACGTGAATCAAGTGTAATGAACCAAGATATATAGAAAAAATAGATATAAATCAAATATCACAACATAAAAAGGTGTAAGGGATGATCAGTCTTTAAACTGAATTCGGTAAATGTGTCATCATAAATGTAAATACTAATATCATAACAAGTCGGTGAAGGAAGTGATATAGCAAATGTTAAAACACCAATGATTCTATGCTGAAAACAAATGAGAAGATGGATCCTATCCCAAAAGTATAAATGGATATAGGAAAGTCCCTAGAACTGGATTCAGCTGTTTCAAACCGCGAGGTAGTATCAGGTAGTATCAGGAGGCAGTGGATCAGGATGATCTACATTACTTCTGATTACATAGAAGTGGGGACATCAAGCCTTGGTTATTTCACCCCTCGCCTTGGTGGTTTTCAGGGTCCAATCATGTTGTTCCTGGCCGCCTCTCCTTGCATCTATAGAGATGCGCGCCAGGCTTCCATCGCATCACCAGCCCCTTTGCAAGATGGCCACGACGGAACTTCTGCTTCCGGTTGTGACGCTCCTGGCCATGTATTGCTGATACCCTTCAGCAAGATGGCCACAGCGGAACTTCTGGTCCCGGAAATGACGCCGGCGGATAGCCGCCCAATGGCGGCCGTGCATCTACGTCGCGTCTGAGTGACGCGGCGCAACGAGGGACAAGGTGTATTGCGCAACATGGCGTGAACACCTGAAAGTGCCTGTAACCACCACAGCAACCAAGGGGAGGGGCTCACCATCCGGAACGAGGACAGGTAAGTATTTAAAGGGGTTCTAAAGACAAAAATATTTTCCTCTTAAATTAAAGTCTGACAGCAGCTGATAAAGTAAAATGTAATGTTTTGCATTATAACTAGTTTGATACCTGTTGACATCGAGCTGTTTTTTTCACCTCCATCACTCCTGAATTGTTATCCTCACTGACTTCCTGGTTTGCGGTGGGCATTCATTATTGCTACATCACAGCCTAATGGGAACTACAGTTCCCATTAGGCTTAGCCTCCATGCCTGTGAGGGATAAGAGAGCATCTTCACGCAGGGCTGTAGTCATAGGGAGGGGGGTGAGCACATTCTGCTTTCCACCATGCAAAACAGCTCAGGTGCTGGTGGAAAGCAAGAAGAGGAGAGACAGGAAATGGCATTTTCAAACCTGGATTACTGTATTTTGGAGGTCAAAAGGAAAAATGAGTTAAGTGATATTTAAATGCTCTAGCTTACAGCAATCAATTGATCTAATAAAAAATGAACCTTTAGTGTTCCTTTAAGGAACACCAAGGAGGAAGTTTGGCGGTATTCCCTCTCCATATACTGGAGAGTCTGGAGGTATCCTAACACCTACTGTAAGGGCAATCCATCTGGGGGCTAGCCAAGAATCTCCCCCATCACCGTATTAGAGACACGGGAGACCTTGTTTCAAAACATTTGGTAGTGAGTTCAAAAATCTGCTTGAAATTACATCTTTGTTCTTTTTAAGCAGACTGATGTTTTACACCACCTTTGCTAGTGTGCCCTGTACTGATGAGATACTTTTTTCTTGGGGATTGTCACCCATTCATATTTCCCAATTTAGTTTTCAACGCCATCTGATTGAATCTATTGGTTCTGTCTACCCTATGAGTGATAGGAATGAGGAGTCTTTTATGGCACAACATGCAAATTGAGACATCTGCATCCTATGATACCGGGAGGCACATGCTCTAACCATTTGGCACAACATTTTAAACGACAAGTGAGTTTTCACCAATACACACTGTTTACTCAATGTGGATGGTGTACTATTATATTGTTTGTATGTTTAACATTTGTATCACATTTTGATTTACTTTAGATGTAATACTTGTACATGCGTTGATGAAGAATGCTCCGCTTTCGAAACGCGTTGGCTTTCCGCTCCAACTTGCCACCCAATTCTTGGTGATGGTACCGTATGAGGGACAGTATTTACATCACATATTATTTGTGTACTTTGTATTTATACAGTTTTGATAATTTTTGTATTGTGTAATATTTATATTTGTAATAAAATGGTATAATTTTTTATATATTTTTGAAGTTCTGTTTGTGTTGCCTACATAATCCCATTCCTTTGAGTTTTTTCAAATGTTTCAATAATGCACGGGAGGATGGCAACTACATGCCGCCCTATATGAGTTGGTCTTTTTCTAAGTGATCACAAACATAGATGGAGTGCAGTATGGTCAGCAAGTGTAGAAACCCTGTGCATTTTGTCCTATTGGGCTTCAACAGGGGTATGTTTCAACTTGCAGCCACTGCGCTTATATAGTAAATGAGTAATGGTAAATTAGTTACACATACATGATTTTTTCCGGGGGTGTAGAGTCGGCTTGCACTCCAAGCCTCAAATTCATTGGCCAATCATGGCGATATGAGGAGGCGATGCGCGGGGCTATTAATGTAGGTTTTAGTAACGCTCTGCAGGCATGGAAAGCGTCTGAAAACCAAGCTATGTTGTCAGCAGAAGGTACACGCTCCTATGTCACATGGTTAAAAGCGCCCCGCTAGCGGCCAAATAGTGCAAACAAAATGTATACAGAGCAAACGTGACAAAGCTACACCCAGTCTTTGATGTTGATCAGAAAACATCTTTTTAAACTGAAACTATATATGGAAAATACCCTTTCCATTAAGTTACTTACTGACAAGACATGGACAGCAAACATGGACCAGTGTTATAGGGGGAGAAAAACAACATATATTGCTTTCTATTTACCCAGAACAATCTAAACTTGTCTGTTCAGCCGCTTACTAGTGTTGCTCACGAATATTCGCATTGCAAATATTCGCTACGAATATTGCATATTCGAGTATTTGCGAATAACTCGAATATCGCGGCGAATATTCGCTATTTCGAATATTCGTATTTTTTCAAATTTCGCAATCAATTTCGCAATCAATTTCGCATTCGCACTAGCGAAAGTTCACATTAGCGAAATTTCGCAATTTTTATTTTTTTATAAAATATAGCGAATATTCGTAAATATCGAATATTCGTGATATTTTATCCAAAAAAAAACAGCGAAATTTCGCATTGGTGAAATTGCGCAATTTTTTTTTTTTATATAAAATATCACGAATATTCGATATTAACGCGAAATCGAATATGGCGTATTCCGCTCATCACTACCGCTTACCATTGTCTCATTGTTGAGAAAATAAGCAAGAGAAAAGCCCTACTAAAATAAAGTAACTGCTTGTAAAAGTTTCAACAGCTCAAATTATTCATATAGCATAAAAGGATTAAGATTAAGACCTTATGAATCAGTTGTAATGTACAGTATGTATAATTAAGATTTTAGTCACTATATATGAAATTACCTCTCTGTAGCAAAAAGATTCTATAAAAAATGCTGCTACACCAAAAAAGTTAAATATCCCAAATTTAAAGGCCGACAGACCCTCAAAGGCATTTTATGTTTTCAGATAAACTAACATAGTAGAATCTTTTATAGAAAAATATTAATTTATCATATAATAGACTAGTTACTACAAGATTTTGGTTTCCCCTGGAAAACCGAAGGTAGACATTTCTAGTTTTAGGCCGCGTACACACGATCGGTCCAAACCGATGAAAACAGACTGAAGTTCAGTTTCATCGGTCCAAACCGACCGTGTGTATGGCCCATCAGTCTTTTGTCATTCAGTCTAAAGTTTCAAAACTTGCTTTGAAATCGGACTGATGGACGCCTGACCATCGGTCCAAACCAATGGTTAGTACGCAAAAGCATCGGTTTGCATGCTCAGAATCAAGTCGACGCATGCTTGCAAGCATTGAACTTTGTTTTTTTCAGCACTTTGTTGTGTTTTACGTCACTGCAATCTGACATGATCGGTTTTTGAAGTGATGGTGTGTACGCACATCAAACCATCAGATCATCAGTCTGTGAACCGATGAAAATTAACTTCAGTCCGTTTTCATCGGTTTGGACTGATCGTGTGTACGCGGCCTCAGAGTGCCACCTGATGGCCAATTGAGCTAGTGCTTGTACAAACAAAACATTAATCAATAATCTGAGCTACCAATGAAAAAAAAATTAAAGATTACACCCTGTGAACAGTTTTTGTGTGTATTATTTGCAACTAAATAAATGGCAGGTCTGGTAGACTGGTACACAGAAAGGGAGGAGACACACACATCATCTAGGAGGGAGGATTATATCATCACACACCCATCATCTAGAGGGAATCTTCACATATCTCACTGAAGATTCAGATCCTCAACAGCTGACACATGCTTTACTGAAGCGAGGACCCACACCTTCCAGCATATGTAGACTTAGACATCATCTTGGGAAGACAGTAAAATTAATAGTGATGTGGCGCTTAGCCGCTTAGCTGCTTAGCCGCTTACTAATGTGCAATAAATTCAATAAATTCCCTCTACCGCACTACCAAACCTAGACTGCAACTATACCAATCGCATTATCCCTTTGCCACCGAGCGTACGCACATATGCGGCCTCTGATTTCGGGGGTTATACCAGGATGATGCCCGCAGCTGCAGGCATCATCCCGGTACCGTTTTGTAGAGCTGGCGATTAGCTTTCCAGGGATAACAACCGATGCAGCTAAAAGCCACTCGGTTGTTATTCCGGAGGAGCGGGAGGGGACATCCCCCCTCCCACCGCCTCCGCTCCTCTTACCGAGCCTCCCGTCCCCGATCCATGATGCGCCAACTCTGGTGCCTAACCACACACTGGAACAAAGCTGTAAATGGCTTCAATCCAATCTCCTCAATGTAAACACAGAAGTGACGTCACAATGTCACTTCCGGTTTACTCGGCTGCCAATGGTGCTGGATTTAAAAAAATGTACAGTATTCAGAATTGCTGTTTTCTGCGATCTGAATACTTTGAAGTGCAAAGGAGGTATTGGGAGTCTTTTAGACCCTCGATCCCTCCATAAAGAGTACCTGTCACCACCTATTACTGTCACAAGGGATGTTTACATTCCTTGTGACAGCAATAAAAGTGATTCAGTCTGCAAAGTGTAAATGCGGAAGCGACGTCATGACGTCACTTCCGGGTTTCTCGGCTGCCAATGGCGCCGGATTTAAAAAAGTACACAGTATTCAGAATCACCGTTTTCGGCAATCTGAATACTTTGAAGTGTAAAGGAGGGATCGGGGGTTAGACCCCTGATCCCTCCATAAAGAGTACCTGTCACCACTTTCCTTGTGACAGCAATAAAAGTAATCAAAATGTAAAAAAAAAAAAAAAACACAATTTATTATTATAAAAATAAATAAAATAGACAAGCAAAACATTTTTCTTTAACGCGACCCCCTCCCCGCGAGCTTGCGCAATAAAGAAAACGCATACGGAAGTCGTGCCCTCATATGAAAAAGGTGTTCAAATCACACATGTGAGGTATCGCCGTGATCGTGAGAGCAAGAGCAATAATTCTAGCACTAGACCTCCTCTGTAACGCTAACCTGGTAACCGTAAAAAAGTTTAAAGGGTCGCCTATGGAGATTTCTAGGTACCGTAGTTTGTCGCCATTCCACGAGTGTGCGCAATTATAATGTTTGGTATCTATTTAGTAGGCGCAACTTCATCTTTTACATTATGCAAAAAAATTGGGCTAACTTTACCTTTTCATTTTTTTTTTATTCATGAAAGTAAATTTTTCCCAAAAAGTTGCGTTTAAAACACCACCGCACAAATATTGTGTGACATAAAATATTGCAACAATCGCCATTTTATTCTCTAGACTCTCTGCTAAAAAAATGTATATATATAATGTTTGGGGGTTCTAGGTAATTTTCTAGCAAAAAATACAGATTTTAACTTGTAAACACCAAATGTCATAAATAGGCATAGGCATGAAAGGGTTAAACACAATTTAATGTTATAAAAATAAATGCTGAGACCTCACAAAGCAAAGAAAACGCATACGGAAGTCACGCCCGCATATGTAAACGGTGTTTAAATCACACATATGAGGTATCGCCGCCATCGTCAGAGCAAGAGCAATAATTCTAGTACCAGACCTCCTCTGTAATTTTAACCTGGTAACCGTAAAAAAAATAATTTAAGCGTCGCCTATGGAGATTTTTAGGTACCGTAGTTTGTCCCCATTCCATGCGTGTGTGCAATTATAAAGCATGACATGTTTGGTATCTATTTACTCGGCATAACATCATCTTTCACATTATACAAAAAATTGGGCAAAATTTACTGTTTTTTTTTTTTTTTTAATTCATGAAAGTGTCTTTTTGCCAAAAAGTTGCATTTAAAACACCGCTGCACAAATACTGTGTGACATAAAATATTGCAACAATTGCCATTTTATTCTCTAGATTCTCTGCTAAAAACATATATATAATATTTGGGGGTTCTAAATAATTTTCTAGCAAAAAATACGGATTTTAACTTGTAAACACCAAATGTCAGAAATAGGCTTAGTCATGAAAGGGTTAAACTGCAGGTTAACTGGTACTGTCATTAGGTTCACCAACACTCTTAAAGGGCCCCAATGATAGCTAACAGAGGAACATTTTAAAGGACTGCCCCTCTCATAATAATTTTCCTGAAAGCCTCATTTGTTCCCCTGCCCTATCTGCTACTATCCTCCTTTTCTTTTGGACAGTGTATAACAAGTTGGTCTAGGACTAGCATCGCCACCATAAATGCACTCTTGCAGTATTGTTCAAGCACTTGTAGATTTAACGTTACTACTGCTCACTAATGCACTTGAGGTGACCTTGCTACTCTTTATGCTGTTCTGGATGCCAAATGTCATCTTATGCCTAGTCCTTACTGTTAATAACATTGTATGATAAACAATGTTATTACCATTGTTCATTAATTTTATGCTTGCCTAGTTACCAACCATATTGTGTCACAATATATTAAGTTTGCATTTACTACCTGTTTTGATGCATGTTTTGTTTTATTTTTTTTATATAGCACTACTATTGGGTATTACTTTCAGTGAATTCCTGTGATATTGTATATTTGTACACTTAACCTGGTGTGTCAGAAGGGCTGGAATTCTTCTGAAGTTCGAGGCAAAGAACAGAGGACCCATTCTATTCAGCGGCTCTTATGCAAGTAGCACTGCATTCCTATTAAACAATTATCCTTAGATTCAGTCAATATTACCCAAATGGTGGGCAGTCATCGAATATATATGAACACCTCACTGCAGCCAATTCCTTTATGATAGTATAGCTGATCAGCATGATACGCTTATATGCGGTCAGAAACTGTACTGTACTCTACCAAAGAAATGCATGTACAGACACACAAACTCTATAGCTTTGGTATAATTGGTGTAGTTTCTTTGTTTGTAACCCACTGTCTTTTATTGGTAATATGGTCAGCTTAAAACCCTATTACTTTTCTGTAAGCAGAGGCGTATCTAGTGAAAATAGCGCCTATGGCAAGCACTGAAACTGCGCCCTTGTCGAAACATTTGAAACCCATCTTTCAGATAACCTTAACAAACAAAAAACAGCTAACAAAACTAGTGATATTTATCATCCCTTGTGATACCTCTGGTAGTGACATATCCTCTTTATGGAGAAATCTGGGGTTTATTAGACCATTGATCCCTCCTCTGCCCTCCAAGGCCAGGTAAATCACTTAAGGCCTCAGTTTTCACAGAGGAGAGGGAGAATCTGATTTTCCTCCTTCTTCTTTGTGCGCTGCCAATCCGACCAGATGGAATGGGAGAGCCTGGGATAACAGGGGAGGGCTGTGGTTGAACGCAGCATGGATAGCGCTGCCATTGTCCATTAGCAAAGGTGCTGATAGGGAGATCTTGCCTATGCTCGGGAGGAGGGAAGAAGAGACCCTTAGACCCTGGTAAGTGCTTTGCTGCCCAGCCACTCATCAGCGCCCCCTTTATATGGCGCCCATGGCACTTTCCATGGCTGCCATATCCTAGATACGCCACTGTCTGTAAGTGATAGAGGAAAAGTATGCCAAAACACACCTACTGTAAACTGCTTGTTGTTACTTATATACAAAAAGTTCTATGGATTAAGCGTCAGTACTAATTTGTTTCTTTCAGTCATCACTCAAAATCAAACCTCCTTTGGAAGTTTCAACATAATTGGTAATATAGGAAAGTGGCATTGAACATGTGTTTATGTGCCTGCAATGCTACTGCAGGGGGTTAAAAAGAACAAGGATAACATTTAAGAGAAAAAACATTTATGACATTAGCAGTTGCAGTTTTTGTAGAATATCACTGTAAATTCTGTGATTTGTGTGATTTATTGCCTGGCAGGAATATTTAATGCATACATGCAAGTGTAAAGTGCAGATTAGTGCATTAAACATCAGTGCAAAATGCACTGGAGAATAATCTCTTCAAACAGTAGATAGAAAAAAAAGCTTTCAGAACATATCACACATGATGAGCATTACAAGGAATCATCTACCTCTTTTCTTATTTTCCTACATTATCCAACTAGATCATAACCCGCAGCCTGACCATCTAAGTAAACAGTTTTTCTAAGGAACTATATTTGTTCATTTTGTGTCATCTGGGATGGATTCTGTTGTTTTAAACTGTACAACAAAAAAGATTTGTCTAGATAAGACATTGGCCTCCTAAGGAAGTGTTACTTTTTCTTGTCATAAGTTTTTACATCCAGCCACCAACCTTTTCTATTCAGCCTTATCTACTCTCCCTGCTCCAGTTTGCTTGAGCCATAAAGAAAGTAATCAAAATGATGTATTAAAAAGAGTCTTTTGTGGATAATTTGTGAGCCGCAGCTAAGTATCTTTGGAGCTATAATAAGCGTGCTGCGTTGTGTTACCATGGGGATGGTTAGCTTGCTGGGAGTGATTTCAGCTTCATGGGGCATCTATTGACGTGGTCCGTGATCACTCCCCAAGAATCAGCATGTACTATTAATTTCAAAGCTGGAATATTGAAAACATGGATTTACAAAAGTATTTTCTCTTTTCTTTAAATATGTTGAACTTGCTTTACATATAATGGTAGGAATTGTGTATCAACTGTGAAGGGATTCTTAGGAAAGCCCAGCTGTGTTTGCAGGGAGAATTCTGTACAATTCTTTCATCAATGGTGTAACTGAAATTTCCACTTTACAAGGTCATTTCCATTTAGCTTAGTGAATGAGGTGAAGATATAAAGCATCTATCATCCAATCAAGTGTTAAGCCTCGTACACACAACCAGTTTTCCCGTCAGGAAAACTGCCATGATAGCTTTTGGCCGGGAAAACTGGTCGTGTATATGCTCCATGGGAGTTTTCCCGACCGGAAAACCGCTGCAAATTGCGGCGGGAAAAATGAGAACATGTTTCCTTTTTTCCCGCCGGCGGTTTTTAACCTGGTAGTTTTTCTATGGGGAAAGCCTGTGGGGAGCATACACACGGCTGGGTTTCCCAGCCAAAGCTCTCATGGCAGTTTTCCTGCAAGGAAAACTGGCTGTGTGTAGGGGGAAAAAACTGCTGAGCCGGGTCTCTGCTTTCCCCTCGGGTTTCCCGGCGGTAAAATGTCAGCCGGGAAACCCGATCGTGTGTACGAGGCATCAGTGATTTGGTATTCGTTGCAAAATGAATTTTCATAATATTCACTAAGGTAAGTGAAAATTCTCTTGGAAAGTGAAAATTTACTTTGCAAGACAGAGCCCTTCTGCACTTCTGCACATGCATGGAATTGAGTGCAACATCATTCTTGTCTAGCCAAGAAAAAGGAAGTGCTGCCCTGTAACACAAAAAAACTCTGAAGCACTTAAAAAACAGGGGGGGGGCTGGAGTCAATGTGCAAATTATGTGTTTTTGGAGGTGAAGGTCCACTTTAACAAACCAGGCACACAATTGTTCATGGCTTTCTTCTACGTACTCTGCTGTGGGCTGTGGACACTGCTGCAGGTGACATTTGCCTTTTGAGCCAGTACTCAGAAAATATGTTGAGCTGGTGGCCCTGAGTAGAGATACTTCTTTACTTAGACATCAATCAGAGCAGAACTCACGATCAGTGCACATGCTGGGCATTATTTAGCTACCTGCTCCATGTTCAGAAGTAAGTTCACAGAACTTGACTCTCCCACAGTTCCTGTAAGAGAAATAAAAGCTCTTCTTGGTTCATTTTTAACCACTTCAGCCCCGGAACATATTGCTGGTTAAAGACCAGGCCACTTTTTGCGATCCGGCACTGTGTCGCTTTAACTATGACGTGGCTCCCAAACAAAATCGGCATCCTTTTTCCTCCACAAATAGAGCTTTCTTTTGGCGGTATTTGATCACCTCTGGGGTGTCACTTTTTTGGACCATTAGCATTTTTATAGCGATCAGTGCTATACAAATGCATTGATTACTTTAAAAATGCCACTGGCAGGGAAGGGGTTAACACTAGGGGCGAGGAAGGGGTTAAGTATGTTCCCTGGGTGTGTTATAACTTAAGGGGGGTTAACTGACTTGGGGAAATTACTGATTGCTGTTCATACATTGTTTGAACAGACAATCAGGCATTTCTCCCCCTGACAGGACCAGGTTTAAACACACAGCTCCCAGTTCCCGCTCTGTAACGAGCAATCGTGGGTACCCAGTGGTGATCGCACACAGCGGGCACGCGCGTCGGCTTCAGGGGCGAGCGGGGGGCCCTATTGGCTGCTCGGGGAGAAGACGTAATATTGCGTGATCTTGCCCAGCAGAGCCGACCTCCCGCCAGCTGGTCGGCAAGCGGTTGAATGTGACTGGCGCCCACTAGGGATCAGCTTTATGTTCGAGTTGAACATGAGTTCAAATTGAACATTGGCTGTTCGCCCATTCGTCGAACAGCGAACAATTTGGGGTGTTTGCGGCAAATTCGAAAAGCCACAGAACACTCTTTAAGAGTCTATGGGAGAAATTAAAAGTGCTAATTTTAAAGGTTAATATGCAAGTTATTGACATAAAGAGTGTTTGGGGACCTGGGTCCTGCCCCAGGTGACATGTATCAATGCACAAAAAAGTTTTAAAAACTGCAGTTTTTTCAGGAGCAGTGATTTTAATAATGCTTAAAGTAAAACAATAACAGTGAAATATTCCTTAAAATTTCGTACCTGGGGGGGGTGTCTATAGTATGCTTGTAAAGTAGCGCATTTTTACTGTGTTTATAACAGTCCCTGCACAAAATGAAATTTCTAAAGAAAAAAAAGTAATTTAAAACTACTCGTGGCTATAATTAAACAAATGGCATGGGTTCACCCCCAGTCCATTACCAGGCCCTTTGGGTCTGGTATAAATATTAAGGGGAACCCCAAACCATTTTTTTTAAATGCCCCAAAATTCCATATCAGGCCCTTCAGGTCTGGTATGGATTTTAAGGGGAACCCTGCACCAAAATTAAAAAGAAAATGACGTGGGGTTCTCCCCAAAAATTCATACTAGACCCTTATCTGAGCATGCAACCTGGCAGGCCGTAGGAAAAGAGGGGGGGACGAGAGAGAGACCCCCCTCCTGAACCGTACCAGGCCACATGCCCTCAACATGGGGAGGATGTTTCCATGTTGATGGGGACAAGGGCCTCATCCCCACAACCCTTGGTTTTGGGGGTCTGTGGGCGGGACTTATTGGAATCTGGAAGCCACCTTTAACAAAGGGGACCTCCAGATCCAGCCTCCTCTATGTGAATTGGTAACAGGGTACATTGTATCCCTACAATTTCACAAAAAAAAGTGTCAAAATGTTAAAAACCACAAGAGACAGTTTGGGACAAGTCCTTTATTAAAAAGAAAAAAATTAAATATAAAAAAAAAGATTCCAACGATGTAATCCAGTCTTGAGCAATACGGAAAAAAAATCGCTGCCACTAAAAACGTCACCGGCTCCATAGGAGGTGCCCAGCCAAATGATGCTCTCCCCGTAAGACAGCTCTTTTATAGCTGAGGGCAGGGCCACCCATCACGTGTGCGGGTGATGAAAGCGAGAAAGGGTTAAAACCGCCTGCAATGCGCCTCTGCAGAGGCGCATTGCTGGTGGTATAGCCGCGGTGTCCCATTGATTTCAATAGACAGGAGCGGTATACACACCACTCCTTCGCCTCTCCAAAGATGCGGCTAGCAGGACTTTTTTTCCGTCCTGCCAGCCCACCGGGCTTTCACACTGGAGAAACAGCAGCCAGTATTTCAGGTCGGTTTGCAGGCGCTATTTTTAGCGCAATAGAGCCTGTAAACCTGCCCCAGTATTAAAGGGGTCTTATAGAAGCGCCTTTACAACAGCTTCAGTCTGCAGGGCACCCTCTTTAAATAAGGAAGAAAGGTTTGTTGTTTCTCTTCCAAAAACCGCACAAACTGTCAGACGTTTTCACTCCTTACCAATGAAATTATAGATGTGCAAGAATGGTTGTTTCTCATCACTGACCATCAGTCATGTAGCTGTAGTTTCCCATTCCCACAACACCGGAGAGGAACGAGACCCAGATAGATACGGATATAACCAGAGGCAAAGCCCTCTAAATCTCATCCTTCTCTCTCCTTGAAAGCTCATGATCATATCTTGCTGTGCCTGGATATCAACACTTGCTTGGACATTATTGAAAGCCAGGTGCTCTTTACTTGAGCAGTTTTGCATTTTAGAATGGGCTATCGATGCCCACTACAAGTACTTTACAATGAAACCTTTGTTACTGTCTTTTCTTGAGATTGCATGTTCTGAGCTTCTTCTACATCCACAATCCGGATAGACCCCAATCGGAACAGTTGTCATTGCACGCAGTTGAGCCTTCTCTACCTATTCAGAACTGATGCATTAAAATTCTGTTCTACAAAAGGGCTACTTAGTTGTACTATGCTCAATTATCTTTTATTTTTATGACATCTGGGAGATATGGGTAGCTGGTTAAATGTCAGTGGCTCTCTTTTCAAGGTCACCACTAGCCTCCCTTCCACCCCCTTCTACTCATTTGGTCTGTTACAAGCTCACAGGTGTTTTTTTTTCTTCAAAGTGATTTGATGTTGTGGTCAAGGCCTTGCTACTTCAAATGGGGTGCTTTCCACTTTGGAAACTGGGAGCTTAAATCCACTGAAGTCGTGCCAGGTAACTCTGAAAATATCTCTCTATTCCTTAACAGGAACTCTCTAGCTTCTTGTTTTGGGGAATACAACAGGGTGTCTGGAATCTGGGTCACCGTACCTAAGTCAGTTTTAAAGTTAACAATGGCTATAGGATACTTTCGGGTGTCCCCATATACACAGATCACAGCAACTTTTTTAGCGTGAAAATTCACAGTTTCAACCAACTCAGCTTTAACCAAAGTCACTAGACTTCCAGAATCCAGCAAGGCCATAATAAGCTTATTATTATTAACAGTCATTTGGCACATGTGTTTTCCTATATTTGGCCATGCAGCGCATGAAACAGCAGCAAACGTAGACTGCCTTCTAATAGATACATCACACTGCATGGGTTCATCTGTCAATGGACAGTTTGCTTCAACATGTCCCAGTTCTTGGCAACGGAAACACCTGATTTTGCCCCAGTATGGTTTGCTGACAGGCAGTGGATTACCTTGTTTGACAAAGAAAAACAAGGATGCGCCCAATCTAAGTGCAGTAACGTTTTAATAGGAGAAATTAAAATAAAAGGAGACACAGCCAAGTGGCTACTCACACATTTGGGTGGACAATAGGCATATATATAAAAGCGTGGATGTAGTCATCGTCCGGTGCATCAAAAGTTGTCTGCATATGATGGTAAAATGCTGTGGATGGGAGACAGCGAACTGGACAGCCAAAGAACGGAGAGACTAGGGATGCTTGCTGAAGCGCCGTACAAAGCGGCGTGCGTCTCACGATGGAACGCAAGCACGGTCCGTCGCACCGGAAGTGACGTAGCTAATACGCGGGGACCAATAGGATGACGCGTTTCACAGCCCAGCTGCTTCTTCAGATCCATCCCAAATGTGTGAGTAGCCACTTGGCTGTGACTCCTTTTATTTTAACTTCTCCTATTAAAACGTTACTGCACTTAGATTGGGCGCATCCTTGTTTTTCTTTGTCTACCTATGCACAGAGTATGCTTCTGCTCTTCTGGGACTGCTGCCGCTAAAGTGTTATTTTGGATCAATTTTGGACTCATGAACTTTTGCTAAATATATATATATATATATTTATATATGTTGATGAATAATCAGTCACCTTACCCTGACATTTAGATTACTTGTCAAGGTTGTTCTGTTATCTAGCTCTCTTTGCACCATCTGACAATATTTTTACACAGATTACCTTGTTTGGAATGCCAAACTTCAGTCCTGGCATCAAAAATACTTCCCACTATCTCCCTGCCATGCTTACCACCCACTTCCCCTGGAACAGTCTTTACCGGTTGCTGTGGCTTTGGGTGGAAAGTCTGTGCAGCTGTAGGGGTGGTGACCAGGCTCTATGTAGAAAAGTATCTCTCAACAAGCTCCACCGTGTTGTCTGCTGACTTGGGGTCTCCTTGACTCTTCTGCAGAGGAATTGGTAGTGATCTCAGGAATTCGTCCATGACCACACGCTCCACTATTTGTGGCCCAGACAGGGACCCCAGCTTTAGCCATTTCCACACAAGGTGAATTAGGTCAAGCATCTGCCATCTTTGGGCCTCTCGTCTTGGAAGAACCAGCTGTGGATCCACTGTGCTTGAACTGCCATTGTGACACTGAGTCGTGCTAGGATATCCAGCTTAACCTTTTCATAGTCTCCCGCTTCTGCTGACACCAAATCATAGTAGGCCTTCTGCGATTTCAGAAAGCAAGGGGGTGACCAGTCCTGCCCACTGGGTTTTAGGCAAATCTTCCCTCTCAGCGGTCTGTTGAAACGTTAGCAGAAAGGCCTCTGGATCATCATCTGCAGTCATCTTAGAAAGAAAGTGACCCACATTAGCAGGTGACCACTGTGCTAGCGTCTCCACAACCTCAGTCAGGGTTTTCCTATCTGCTTTTGCATCAGTGACTAGCTGTTCAAACAGCCTCAGCAATTGTTCCTGTACAGCACCAATCTGTTGGCACAGCGCCTTGGTTTGCTCCTGTGCGGTAACGTTGGCTTGCTGTTGTGCAGTGTTTGCTTGTTGCTGTGCAGCGTTGGATAAGAGAAATTGCTTGAGGATTTCCTCCATATTTAGTCACTCTAGGTACTGGCCTTTTAAGTAGTAAGCTACTACAGCTGGTCGCAGCCTCCACCATATGTAACCTGGGGGGTAGGTAGCTGGTCCTAAGCACCCTGAGATGAGCAGTCTTTCAGGCACAGATACCAAACCCAGTGAGGTAGTGACAAACAGTGCAGTGTTTATTGGTGATCTATACAAGTCTATATTCAAGTGCTGTACAGTGTTTAAAAAAAAAAAACAGAACAAAAGTAGCTAAACAAAAACCTAGCCATGTCAGCTACAATATATATATATCTATATATAACAGCCTCGAGTAATATATGAACAAAATGCTAAATCACAATATGCTAACAAGGTACCAAGCACCTAGTTATAATGATGGAATCTTAAACAGCTTCAGTGGTCTGGGAGAAGGATGTAGTTAGTGAAGGCAGCGGTCCCTAAAGAGTGCCCTATGGGCCGCCACAACTAATCTAAAAGACGAAACTGGAAATAGTCCAAGGGACAAGGGCAACTACTGTAGGTCCAGAGCAAAGAAAGCCTTTAAAGTACTATTCAGAACTAACACCCTGTGTGCCTAAAAGAGTAATTTGTATATACAGTAGATATATATATATATATTATATATATATATATATAAATATATATACATACATATATATATATAGATAGATAAATATATATATATATATATATATATATATATATATATAATATACATTTACAGTATCTCACAAAAGTGAGCACACCCCTCACATTTTTAGTAGTGAGCGTACAGCTGGTATAACAGTGTAAATTTGCTGTCCCCTCAAAATAACTCAACACACAGCCATTAATGTCTAAACTGCTGGCAACAAAAGTGAGTTTACAATAGACTTTAATGGTGTTCGCGTGTTCAAACACATTTTTTGCCTGTTCCCAAGTTCTGGATAGCATTGGCAAACTCACTAAACAGAGGAAATTATGCCCTGCCTGAGGACTGACCCCACGTCAACCATTGCCTATGGACACACTACACAGACACACTCTACGGATACACTATAATATACTGCAATATAATGCACCAAACGTACAGTAATGCACAGAACTATATGTTGTTAAACTGGCAGTAATGCACACAAAACAATATGGCGTTAAACTGGCATTAATGCACACAAAACTATATGGCGTTAAACTAGCAGTAACGCACACAAAACAATATGGCATTAAACTGGCAGTAACGGACACAGAACTATATGGCATTAAACTGGCAGTAACGCACGCAAAACGATATGGTGTTAAACTGGCAGTAACGCACACAAAACAATATGGCGTTAAACTGGCAGTAACGCACACAGAAGTAAATGGTGTCAAACTGGCAGTAATGCAGTCAAATAGACAGTGTTCAACTGTCACTACACTGACGCAACCTGAACTGTACCTAAAACTATATGGTGTGAAACTGGCAGTAATGTACACAGAACGATATGGCGTTAAACTGGCAGTAATGCACGCAAAACTACAGTATATGGCGTTAAACTGCAGTAACGCACCTAAAACAATATGGTGTTAAACTGGCAGTAGTGCACACAAAACAATATGGCGTTAAACTCTCAGTAACGCAATCAAATAGACAGTGTTCAACCATCACTACACTGACGTGACCTAAACTGTACCTAAAACTATATGGCGTGAAACTGGCAGTAACGCACACAGAACTATATGGCGTTAAACTGGCAGCAACGCACGCAAAATTATATGGCGTTAAACTGGCAGTAACGCACACAGAACTATAGGGCATTAAACTGGCAGTAATGCACGCAAAACTATATGGCGTTAAACTGGCGGTAACGCACATAAAATTATATGGCGTTAAACTGTCAGTACCGCACACTATATGGTATTAACCGATTGCCGACCAGCCGCCGCAGTTATACGGCGGCAGGTCGGCACTCCTGCGTGAGAGCCCGTAGCTCTACGTCGCCACTTTCGACGGCCACTACGGGGCGCGTGCGCGCCGCCGGCGGCCCGCGTGAGCACGATCGCCGCCGGGCACACGCGATCGCTCGTTACAGAGCGGGGAACGGGAGCTGTGTGTGTAAACTGGCAGCTTTCGTTCCTGTCAGCAGGGGAAACGCACAGCTTTCGTTCCTGTCAGCGGGGGAAACGCTGATTTTCTGTACAATCCCCTAGTAAGTCCACTTAGTAGAACACAAATAGGAACACACTTAACCCCTTCACTGCCAATGGCATTTTTATAGTAATCCAATGCATTTTTATAGCATTGATCGCTAAAAAAATGCCAATGGTCACAAAAATGTCAAAAGTGTCCGAAGTGTCCGCCATAAGGTCGCAGTACTGAAAAAAAACGTTGATCGCCGCCATTACTAGTAAAAAATAATAATAATAAAAATGCCATAAAACTACCCCCTATTTTGTAAACGCTATAACTTTTGCGCAAACCAATCAATAAACGCTAATTGCGATTTTTTTACCAAAAAATATGTAGAAGAATACGTATCGGCCTAAACTGAGGAAAAAAAAGTTTTTTTATATATTTTTGGGGGATATTCATTACAGAAAAAAGTAAAAAATATTGCATTCAAAATAGTCGCTCTATTTTTGTTTATAGCGCAAAAAATAAAAACCGCAGAGATGATCAAATACCACCAAAAGAAAGCTCTATTTGTGGGGGAAAAAAAGGACGCCAATTTTGTTTGGGAGCCACATCGCACGACCGCGCAATTGTCAGTTAAAGCGACGCAGTGCCGAATCGCAAAAAGTGCTCTGGTCGTTGGGCAGCAATATGGTCCGGGGCTAAAGTGGTTAAACTGGCAGTAACACATGCAAAACGATATGGCGTTAAACTGGCAGTAATGCACACAGAAGTAAATGGCCTTAAACTGGCAGTAATGCAATCAAATAGACAGTGTTCAACCATCGCTATACTGACGCGATCTGAGCTGTACCTACTCAAGATTACTGATACGATCTCACTACACTAAACTGAAACTATATGAGCTGACCCTACTCTACACTAATGTATGTATGAATGACACGGTCTCACTACACTACAGTGAAGCTATCATAGCTGTCCCTACTTTAGCTGCACACTATGCAAAGGTGAATGATGGTCCTTCTCACTAAATTCATACATTCACACTATCCCTAGACTGACACTAAACTAATATTCCAAACTGACTAACAAAATAGCACAGTATAGCAGTATACAGTATAGCACAGGCTGCCATTAAAAGAATACTTTTATACTGTGGGTGGGAATGAGCCATAATTGGATAAAGTCATGATGACAGTGTCCGATCATGACTTTGACAGTGCTCTGTGCCCTTATTGGCTGAAGCTTTCACTGCTTCAGCCAATCAGGACTTGCAGTATTCTGTTCAGCGGCGCAATGCATTGTGGTCAGTTTGGGGGGCAAACAAACGTCTGTTTGCTGAATGCCCAAACAACAAACTTTCGGCCCGAACTTATGCTCCGGCTGAACCGTTTGCCCATCCCTGCCCACGACCCATATTTATAAATGGGGAAATAAACTGGGGAAAAATTCTGGCCAGGGCTCTTTGGAATATTCAGCTCTCATTGCCTGTGCTCCATATTGACTCGAGATGGGAAATCCCAATACTTATCTCAAGCAATTCTATAATTCTATAGCTCTTCACCTTCTGTATCCTACCCATTTGAAATTCTCCAATATTTGACAGATTCTGGGCTTCCCCATTTGTCCCTGTCAGAGAGCCAGGCCTTAGATGACCCCCTGTCCTCTGAGGAATTGAAACCCCATAGACCTCCTGGCTAGACATGTGCACTGCCGAAAAATTTGTGTGTTTTTGTTTCATTTTTATTTTTTTGGGAAATTCGTAAATTTGTAAATTTGAAAATTTGAAAACTTTTAAATTCAGAAATTCAAAAATGTGGAAATTCTTAAATAGGAAAATTTGTAAATTCGATAATTCACAAATTCAGAACTCGTAAATTAAATCATTTGGAAATTCAAAAAAACAGAATTCAAAAATGTGAAAATTTGACAATTCGGAAATTTGAATATTCCAAAAATTCGAAAATTCTGAAATTTGGAGATTTGAAAATTCAAATATCTGAAAATAAGAAAGGAAAATCCAAAAATTCTAAATAATTAACTAACTTACTAATAATAACAAGCTAAGAAATTATTGGTATTGGATTTTCCTTTCAAATTTGGCTGTTAGTGAATGTAACGAATACAAATTTATCTGAAGTTCTGAATTATCCAAAATAAAGCATCTAAACAAATGGAACGGAACTAATAAATAATAAATGATAATATGTTTTTATTATTATTATTGTTATTTATTATTATTAATTCACTATGTTCCATTTGTTTAGATATGGCATTCCTTATTGATAATTTACAACTTTGGATAATTTTGTTTTTGTTACGTCCATTAAGCCAATTTGAAAATAAATTCCAATACCTATAATTTAATAGTTAGTAATAGTTTTCCGAATTACTGAGTTTACAAAGTTTGAATTTTCCAGTTCCCGAATTTTCAAAATATTCATATTTCCGAAATTTCAAATTTTCGTATTTCAGAATATTTGGAAAACTGTGGAAATTAGAAAATTCTGAAATTTGGATATGCCCAAATTAATGGATTTGTCTAAATTTGTTAAAAAAAAGAATTTGGAACTAAACAAATTGCACATGTCTACTCCTGGCACAGATGGCTTTTTTATGGCTTTCTCTAAAACCTTTGCGCACCTTTTAACCAAGCCTTTCTACAAACCTTTATTGCAGTCCAAGATGGTCACCACTTCCCTCAAGATACATTATGAGTGACTATCCCTGTTGTACCCAAGGAAGGGAAAGACACAACCCAATGCACAATCTTCCACCCTATTTCACTACTCATCATAAACTTTTTACTAAGATCCTGGCTAACAGGCTGAAGCCTTATATCAATTGGTTAATCCATCCGGCTTTGTGCCCAATTGAGAAGCCAAGGATAATATCACCAGAGCTTTTAGTTTGATTAATTTAGCACACCCCACTTTTTTGTCTGTGCAGTACAAATCTATAGCAGACCTTCACGCATTATAAATCCATTGTTATCATTTTGGAGAGAGTTAGATCTATCGTATTTCCTAAAGAGTTTAGGCAAACTAACTTCTCTGCTTACACCCTTAACCAGCTTTGAAAAGTTATTCACCTCAACTTTTCTAGTTACACAAGGTCTGTCTTTCTCTTATAAATTCCTCACTCACCCCCTGGAACAACTGGAGCAATAAAATGCAAGACTAATGTGTTTTGTCTCAATACGATGCCCCAGTTGAAGTCCTATTGAGACGAAACGCATCAGTCTTGCATTTTACTGCTCCCCACATGCCTTTAAAAATATTTTGTGATAACTTTTATACATCTATGTCTTAATGTATTTATTGTTTTTTTAAATACATTCCTCTTGTTTGACTTGCACCATACAGAGCTTTTCTTGTTTTTACCATCTCCTTTGTGGCTTTGACGAGAACATCTACCTTCTGTGACCATCTGTTGGATCGATCCACCATTGAGTTCCAGTCAGACCTTTCCTGCATATCCTCTGGAGTCCAGTAATTGGGTGTTACCAACCTTTGTGGGTGTTACCAACCTTTGTGGATCGATCTATTACCAGGTTTTCAGCCGGATTCCCCCTGCATATCTTTCGAAGTCCCAGGAATTGGTTGCTACAAGCCTATTTGACTCACTGCCGTATGACATGTGTCCTAAGGTTCTGGTAAGAGTACCCATCGTCTTTCATTGGTTGTGGATATGCTATTTTTACAAGTATGCCCCTGTAGAAGTCTTGGAAGACGAAACCGGTCGGGCACATACACTGGTTCTATCCATCTCCATACTGCGCAACTTTGTATGAATTTATGACATTTTCATTACTTTGTTTTTATTTTTCCTGATGTAGATTTGGAAGTGATTTTTTTTGGATTTCAGTGTTACATTTTCTGAATTTTTACCATAAAATTTCAAGCATTTTTACACTATGAGGAGTTGCTCTCCCTTTTTTTCCTTCTTTTCTCCTTTTGGAGTCTATCTGTTCAGTGACAGCTGAATCTCTCTACCCTCATTCTACAATTGGAATTCGGATTGGAGTCAGTAACCTGGGAGCAGTCCTATCGAGTCTCTTATCGGAAAGATCAACACCTAGCGCAAGCAGCAAATTTGACCGTGACAGCGACCAGATTGGGCAGTCGGCCTATTATGCACTTGTGACCAGCACTTGTGACTAGCATCACATTGGAGTGTGTTCTTTTATTTATACCTAACAAGGTATAATGTATCCCTCTGTTTCACCTCTTTGTTTTAGGGGTTGTTAGGGATTGGGTACTATGATTCACATTTGCTGGGAATGTCCCAGAATTCATAGATTCTGGAATAGGGTCTTTCATATTTTACGCAATGTTACAGGCTGTACTATACATCAAACACCAACGATTGCCTTGCTTAATGGATTTTTACCACTTATTTCTAAAGCTACCCGTGAATTGATTTTGTTTATTTTGACGGGAGCCAGGCTAATTATTGCTAAGGCACGGAAAGCACCATCGGTATCTATTCTGTCTATGGAAAAAAAAGTTTCTTGGATTATGGAACAGGAAAAAATGGTTAGTTCTTTATTGGACAAGACCTCACAATTTGAAGCTGTGTGGAAACCTTGGGCTTGGTTTCTGGGAATTTCATTGGTTCCTAGTGTGGGCAGCAATACTAATTGCTGATCTTTAGGAAGTATATTTGGCAGGTGGGCTTTCTATACTTTCTCCCTTCTTCCCCTTTTTATGTTTTTATCTTTCTTTTCTCCCTTTCCTATTTTTATATTTTATTTTTATTTCTTATTATGAAATTTATTTTTATTAGATATACGTATAGTATAATTTCAATATATATTATTTTGGACTTACGGGTTCTGATTCTAGCTATATGTTCCAAGATTAGATTGCTAGATTTAACTTTTACAAATGAGAACAGGTTCTTGTTCTCTTGAAAAGTATATGTAATTATCTTTATATAGATAGTTGAAGACTTTGATGATATTTCCCCATAAGTCTTCACTGACGATTTTTAGTGGAGACAGGTGTGCTGGGGGGGGGGGGGAACTTACATCTCTCCGATCACAGTGAGTTCCCTTTAGGGGTGTCGGGGGGAGTGGTGGCCTTTCCTATCGTCCTATTTTATTTAGGGGTCAGATATTCTTTATTTCAAATGAATATGAAATGTATTTATTGGTTAATAGGTTTGATTACGCCATATATGACTAAGTCATATATTTATACTTTATTTTTTATACACTGTTTGTTTTAATTTACTGTGGTGATAATGCATCTTAGAATCTATAATAAGATTATCTTACTTTCTGTGAAGTCAATTGTAATATTTCCTGTTGTTTATTTACTATACTGTAATGACTTTTTCTTGACAAAAATAAAAATTTGAATGAGAAAAAATCATTTTCATATGCTGAAAAAGAGAATTAAACTAGTTGGTACACCTACTGTGCTACTTTGAGTCTGTGATTTTGTAGGTACATCCTGGAGCAGTTAAGTTTGATGTGTTGTATATTTTTCTTATAACGTCGTTTTATTATACTACTTATAGAACTTTGGTTGTTCCAGAGAGATATTTTTCTGTTTTTACAGTTTATTATATGCAGTTGTGTTTATCTACATCATTCCACATTCTGAGTGCCTTTGTTTCTACCCATACATATGTATGTACACTGTGAGTCAAGCTGCGCCTTAGTAAACAATACATGGAACAAATATTGATCATGCAAATGGAAAATTCCATTAAAATGTTGGATGGCTTACAATTACCTTGTGTATCCAATTTAAAGTAAGGAAATATGTGCTTATCTGAGGTACAAAATAGCTGTTAGCTGATTTTATTAGAGCTGGATGTGCGTTATAATATGTATTGTGTCACAAATTTCCGTAGCTAAAAAAAAGCAATATACAGACAAACACAGCTGCAACACATAGGGAAAACCAGACAGCAACACATGTGATCTCTATAAGAGTGTGTTGTTTTCTTCAAGTTTTTTTCTGCTTCATTATCAGCACTAAACTAAAATTAGCTAGTACTTAGGCTTGATTTAATATTTTCAGGAGCTGTGGACACAGGGCCATCTCAACAGAATATGAGGCCTAATGAGACCAATAAATATAGAGACTAAATAAGATGTTTTTTGCAACGTGCCATCTTAAAATGTAAGATAGTTCCAGTCTTTGATATCAGTATATGTAAAATGCCAACTAATTATTCTTGAAGACAAAATACATGCCCAGTATCATTAAGTATGTTACGACAACCTGGTATGCGTACATTTTCAGAAACCTGGGAGAGTATATCACTATACACTAATTACAGTCAATCCTAACTCTTGCAGCCAGTCCAGCTGCTAACATTATGTCTCAAGACATCACAGCTACAGGAAATCTTTAAAGAGAGAGAAATATGGGAGCTTTCATGGTAGACCTTCTAAAAATGCTAGTGGCCCTGCTGTCTTTGGCTTCAATACTTAGAACCTGGAACAAGCATGCAGATTAGAAAAGTATCAGGATCAGTATCGGGATCACTGGATGCATATTTTAAAGAGACCCACTGGGACCTCCGGGACATTCCAAGATGGTGTTGGGTGAGCAGACTCATGCTGCACGTGCAGTATTTCAGATTCCCTCACCACAAATCACTGTACTTTCGCATTATCTGTGTTTTAGGGACCATGGCATTCATCACTTATTTCACCTTGTCAATAGTAGGCGTACCGCACAGCCTCTGCCAGCAGCCAGACCCACCCGAGCGGGGAAAGGAAAGAATCGGATCGTCTTGGGCACCACCTAAATTTTTTGACTGCTTCATTAAATATAAAAAGTTGTACTCCAGATATGTGTTCATTAAAAAACAAAGTGTATTCCTGAAAACAACTAGTTTAAGTCAAAAATAAGTATTTCACTTCACCTTTTGCAAATGCAGGTGCAGCACAGCTCATACATGAATTAGTAGAAGCAGTACAAGGAGCCAATCAGTTCTGTTGCAGTGCGTGTATATAAACAAGTAGGGATGAGATTTATGTTCGAGTCGAACATGAGTTAGATTCGAACATGAGTTAGATTTGAGCATTGGCTGTTCACCCGTTCGCCGAACAATTTTGGGTGTTCGTGGCAAATTCGAAAAGCCGTGGAACACTCTATAAAAGTCTATGGGAGAAATCCAAAGTGCTATTTTTAAAGGTAAATATGCAAGTTATTGTCATAAAAAGTGTTTGGGGACCTGGGTCCTACCCCAGGGGACATGTATCAATGCAAAAAAAAGTTTTAAAAACTGAATTTTTTCGGGAGCAGTGATTTTAATAATGCTTAATGTGAAACAATAAAAGTGAAATATCCCTTTAAATGTTCACCTGGGGGTTGTCTATAGTATGCCTGTAAAGTAGTGCATGTTTACCGTGTTTATAACAGTCCCTGCACAAAATGACATTTCTAAAGGAAATAAAGAATTGTCGTGTCCTGACAATACAGATAAAAGTCATTGAAGAAAAACAGCATGGGTTCCCCCCTTAGTCCATTACCAGGCTCTTTGGGAGCCCCTTGTTTCAGAGAGGGGGCGGGGTCACCCGTGCATGCGATGGGTGGCCCTGCCCTCAGCTATAAAAGAGCTGTCACACCGGGAGAGCATCATTCGGCTGGGCGCCTCCTATGGAGGCGGTATCAGCCGTAGCAGCATTTTCTTCCGTATCGCTAGAGACTGGATTAAATAGTTGGAACCTTTTTTTTTCATTTCCTTTTTTTTTTAAATAAAAGACTTGTCCCAAACTGTCCCCTGTGTTTTTTTTTAAATTTTGAATATTTTTTTTTGAAATGGTAGGTGTACAATGTACCCCGTTACCAATTCACATGGGGGGCCGATCTGGAGTTCCACTTTGTTAAAGGGGGCTTCCAGATTTCGATAAGCCCCTCACCCACAGACCCCCACAACCACTTGGTAAGGGTTGTGGGGAACAGGCCCTTGTTCCCATCAACATGAGGACATCCTCCTCATGTTGAGGGCATGCGGCCTGGTACAGTTTAGGAGGGGGGCTCTCTCACGTCCCCCCTCTTTTCCTGTGGCCTGCCAGGTTGTGTTAAGATAAGGGTCTGGTATGGATTTTTGGGGGGAACCCCACGCCATTTTTTTTATTTTGGTGCAGGGCTCCCCTTAAAATCCATACCAGACCTGAAGGGCCTGATATGGAATTGGGGGGGACCCCCACACAGACCCAAAAGGCCTGGTAATGGACTAAGGGGGAACCCATGCTGTTTTTTTTTTCAATTAATTTTATCTGTATTGCTGGGACCCGACAATTCATTATAGCCGCGAGTAGTTTTAAATTATTTATTTTCCATTTTTTGTGCAGGGACTTTTCTAAGCACAGGAAACATGCACTACTTTACAGGCATACTATAGACACCCCCCAGGCATGACATTTAAATTAATATTTCACTTTTATTGTTTCACTTTAAACATTATTAAAATCACTGCTCCATGTCCCCTGGGTCCCCAAACACTTTTTTTGACAATAGCTTGCATATTAGCCTTTAAGATTTTTCATGTTCGTGTCCCATAGACTTTAACAGTGTTCACATGTTTCGAACAAATATTTTGCCTGTTTGCATGTTCTGCTGCGAACAGGGGGTGTCCGGCTCATCCCTATATACAAGGGATACGTAGAGAAAGCAGAGTGAAAGAGAACTTAGATTATTAGGCCTCATGCACACCCACTTTTGCAGACATAGAATATTACTAGCATAAAATTGCTGGTGTTTTCGCATGCCCAAAGTACAGTAGGTGGGAGATATAGTCGGTCATGGAAATTAATGGCTACATTTATACTCATGGAAAAACAGACATTTCTGTACATTGACATTTACCTGCACATGTGAGTATGACTTTTTCCAAAACATTTCCAAACATAGAAGCTTCACACTCGTAAAATATGATGTATGTGCATGCACTGAAAAATGCGGATGCATTATTAGTGTTTAAATAAGTACAGGTGCATGCAGATGTGCAGGTGCAGGCCAGTGTATATCTGCATGGGTGTTCACAGGCATACACATATGCATGCACACGTGCAAGTGCACATCCCTAGACAAACGTGCATCCATCATTAACACTGGTACCTATTAGCAGGTGTGAGGGGATTAACTCGGTAGTGGGTGTGTGTGACCCCCTGGATGGGTTCACTACACACTGAACTGTACAAATAGGCAGTTGGGGAGGATTGAAAATAAATGATATGGTTTATTTTTCCATATTGCTGGAAACACGTGCAAGCATAAAAACAGCATAAATAAAACAAAACATAAAGTAAACCCTTGCCACTTGGGGCGTCTACCTTCCCAACACAGGAACCTACCTATTGAGTCTGGCACAGCCTACTGCTGGGCAGACACTGCTGGTCCTACAGCATAAAACAACAGAAAAAGTCTCTTGGATATTTCTCACACAGAAATATCCATCAGCACCTCACCTCTTCAGAAGTGCTTGTGACTGCTCCTTCACTCCCAAAGCTCCAGGATTGAGCCATCAGCCGTTATCCTTATGGCCCATACACACGATCCGAATATCGGACGAAAACGAACGTCCGATGATGGATCGTACGATTTTCGGATCGTGTGTACACTACTTTCGACAGCCGATCACGACCGTTCATCCGATTAAATTCGATCGGACAAGCGCGAAAATTTTTCTCGTCCGATCGTCCGATTTTCGTTTAGTCAGTACAGCCGTCGTCCGACAATACAATACAAATACATTACAACACGTGACATCACTTCCGATCGTTTTTTTCTACCGTACGAGAATTTTCGTGAGTTTAAAAACCTATTTTATTTTACTCGCGATTATTAAGCGAAAAAAGTCGTACGATCCATCGGCCGATATTCGGATCGTGTGTATGGGCCATTAGGCTTTATTTATAGGGGCTTTAATTGCTTCATTTTGAACAGCTGAAGGCTTCTAACTCCCCAAACCTCTCTGGCCATTTCTTACAGACGACGCCTAATAGTAATTGGTATAATGTCTAAACAAGGCAGAAATATATCTCCCGTCTATGACAACACACATAGATTTACCTGACTTCCTGTCACACAGGTTATTGAGTAATTATGAGCTGGAAGCTTCTCGTTTCAGCAATTAGCTTTACTTTCAAGTAGAAATACATTACATGCTTTTCGTCATCATGCAACAGGAAGAGAACAGGAACAAGGAGCATGAAAGTACATGCACTGAACATAGACAGAATATCCTGTGATCACATTACCATAGAAAAACACACTATAACACTTTGCCATCTCCTGCATAGATAAGTATAATGCATACAGTATTTAGTTCACAGTACTTTGTATTACATGCTGTTGTCCTTCCAACAGTACCAAACTGACTATTTAAACTGGGCTACTACTATGGCTTGCTACTGTCTAATCTGCAGTGTTCCCATGTAACCTGCTACCTGTTCCTGTACTTGATTGTTGCTTACCCAGCTTGCCTATGACTATGCTTGATCACTACTGGGGTTGAGCGAACCCAAACTGTAAAGTTCGGGTTCGTACCAGACTTTTGGATTGTTGGTACCTGGACCCACACCTGAACAATTTACTGTAAGTTTGGGTTTGAGTTCAATGATCGGCAATGTAATGGCGCGCTGCAGGGCAGCCAATCAACATTCGTTTAACTCGTGTGACCTAGAAGCCATCACAGCTATGCCTACTAATGGCATGGCTGTGATTGGCCAGTGCAGCATGTGACCCAGCCTCTATATAGGCTAGAGGCACATAGCACAGCACGTCACTCTGCTTTAGCTAGGGTAGGGAAAGGCTGGTGCTGCTGCTCTGAGGGAGAGAATTAGATAGGAGTCAGACTCAGTCCTGCTTCAGAAATCAAATTACTCAGCGATCTACATAGCACAGCAAGTCACTCTGCTTTAGATATTTTAGGGAGAAATTTTGCTGCTGTTGTTTTTAGGGAGTGAAACAGATAAGAGTCAGTCCTGCTTCAGAGATCTAATTACACCAGCACTGCATATGTTACTGTAAGATACACCCTTAAGATACTTTTCTTCTATTGTGCTATTCAAAAAACATCCATTTAGGGTAAAAAAAAACTTGCAGTGTTTCCACCATATCTGTACGTGTGAGATACACCCTTTAGATACTGTTTTTCTATTGTGCTATTCAAAAAACACCCATTTAGGGCAAAAAAAAAATATTTTGCAGTGTTTGCTCCATATCTGTACGTGTGAGATACACCCTTTAGATACTGCTCTTCTACTGTGCTATTCAAAAAACACTCATTTAGGGTAAATAATTTTTTTTTGTTGCGTTTCCTGCATATCTGTACGTGTGAGATACACACTTTAGATACTTCCACCTACACCGCCACATCCACCGCCACCTCAACCCCCTACTCCATATGGACCTCGTCCTCCTAGGTTACATTTTTTTTTTTTTTTTTTTAATGTATTTTATGTTATTTTAGGTTATTTCCCTATCCACATTTGTTTGCAGAGTACTTGCCATGCTCTTACCAACATTTTGCTGCCATTTGCAGCCCTCTAGCCCTTTCCATTACCTTTTTAGAGACAATTTAGTACTCAAAAGTTCCGGTCCCCATTGACTTCAATGGGGTTCGGGGTCAAGTATGGGTCAAGTTCGGGTCCCGAACCCCAGACTTTTTTTCGAAGTTCGGTCGAACCCGTCGAACCCGAACATCCAGGTGTCCGCTCAACTCTAATCACTAATTATCCCAACCTCAGCATGTTTCTAGAATTCACCTCTGCAGCCTTCATTCTGACCTTCTCCACTGTTGCTGACTTTGGCCTGCACCCTGACTCCTCTTCTGCCTGCCGCTTGTGCCCAACCTGGCCCTCTGTTACCAACCTAGCTTGCCTGATTCTGCCAGTACAGAACGTGCTGATGCCTGCCTGCTACTGGTCACACAGATTACTGGACAAGCTACAGGCACTCAGACCACTTTGTGTGCCTGTGCCCTGCTGACTTGTTCTCTACTTACCCAGTTCCTGCCAGTCACCCTAGCATCTGCAAGCTGTCATCTGCCAGCCAAGCACCTGCCAGCCTACTATCTGCCAGTACAGAACGTGCTGACACCTGCCTGCTACTGTCCACACAGATTACTGGACAAGCTACAGGTGTTCAGACCACTTTGTGTGCCCTTTGCAGGGCCGGCCCTATGATGGGACCGGGTGGTACCATGGGTACCAGGCGGCACCTTTAGGGGGTGGCATACACCCGTTCTGCCCGTTCCGCTGCCTGTGAGGAGCGTGCCGCCGGGCTGCCTGAGAGGACACTCGCAGGGGGTGCAGTCAGCAAGTGAGCGGCGCGGTGAGGAGCCCGGCGCCGCTGCTGTTAGCTGTGACAGGAGCGGGCGGGCAGAACACTGAAGGCGGGGCTGGGGGTTGCGGGGGTGAGGAGCAGTCAGTGATTGAGCAGGCCGCATTCATGGCGGGGGAAGGACATGAAGGGGTCAGGTGACCATGAAGGGGGAGGAGCTGCCTGGAGGAATGCCATCTGCCTCGTGTCTGACAGGTGAATTTGCAGCCAAAGATACTAGGGCCTGGAGAAGACTACTAAAAAGTAAGTGATGCCAGCCTGCCTGTCTGAAAAAAATGATGTTTTACACACAGCATCATGAGAGCATGCTTTGGTCGTGTCAGTGGTCTTTTTTAAACAGTAAGGGGTGATGCTGAACTCTCATCATGCTGTGAGGCTGTGTTTGATGGGCACAGTGGCTGCATTTGATGAACACAGTGGCTGTATTTGATGGCACAATGGCTGCGTTTGATGGGCACAGTGGTTGTATTTGATGGCACAGTGGCTACATTTGGCAAAGTGGCTGTGCTTGATGGGCACAGTGGCTGTGCTTGATGGGCACAATGGCTGTATTTGGCACAGTGGCTGTGCTTGATGGGCACAGTGGCTGTACTTGATGGGCACAGTGGCTGCGTTTGATGGACACAGTGGCTGCATTTAATGGGCAAAGTGGCTGCGTTTGATGCACAAAGTGTCTGCATTTGATAAGCACAGTGGCAGTATTTAATGGGTGCGTTTGATAGGCACAGTGGCTGTATTTGATAGGCACAGTGGCTGCTTTGATGGGGAAAGTGGCTGCATTTGATGGCACAGTGGCTGCATTTGATGGCACAGTGGCAGCGTTTGATGGGCACAGTGGCTGTGTTTGATGGGCACAGTGGCTGCGTTTGATGGGCACAGTGGCTGCGTTTGATGGGCACAGTGACTGCGTTTGATAGGCACAATGGCTGCGTTTGATGGGCACAGTGGCTGCGTTTGATGGGCACAGTGGCTGCGTTTGATGGGAGTGAGACTGCAATTAATGTTTTTTTTTTTTTATAGAGCTTTTTTTGTATGGGTTTTGTATAGAGCCATGACAGGTTCTCTTTATACATGTATAGAGCCATGACAGGCCCTCGTTATACTCATTTATACATGTATAGAGCCATGACAGGTCCTCTTTATACTCCTATATACATGTACATAAAATAATGAATGTGGGGGCCTTTTGTTTGGCGTGATTTTTTTTTTGGGGGGGGGGCAGCATTTCATTCTTGGTCCCAGGCAGCACAATGTCTTGGGCCGGCACTGGCCCTTTGTCATCCTATCAGGGGCCCCTGAGCTGGAAGTGTAAGAAAGGCCTTCCTCCTAATGTCGGCTCCCACCAGCTACATGACAGACACATTTTTTTCCAGCAAATGTCCGTGTGCATGAGGCCTTACTATGCTGCATCTTGTTCACTTTTGAATCACAGACTGGGGCAGGAACAACAAGATCTGGTTGTATTAACTAACTGCATTAGAGGAAAATCAGGTCTCTAGGCTGGTTTTGCTTTCTTGGCCATATAAATCTCAGAAATTAAAGGGCTAAATTTGTAGATAAAATAGCTATCACATATGTATTTCAAATGTATATTTAACTCTTTTCCTAGAGTTAACTTTAACTGTTAAATTGCTTGTGGCTAGCACATTTTGCTATCTTAAAGACCTGAAGTGCACATTTGTCGTTCACTATACCCAAGCATATTGTATAGATTTTGGATTGGTCCCCACATTAGTCTGCTAAGCTGGTGAATAATGGCCTGGGCAGTCAAATTTGTCTTTATTAAGCTGAGGCGACACTGTTCTTCTTTTCTATCTATCTGTAAACCCGGCAGTAAATCAGACTCATCCTTCTTGGGATCAGCACATGGGGATCATGATAAAACTCATGCCACTGCTAAGATAGCAGATGAATGCCAGGAACTATTGATCTCTAAGCTGTGATTAGGATTCTGGCAGAAGTGCTGCAAAAAATAATTAACTGTAAACTTCCCAAACTCTAACAAGCAAATCAGATTATTTTTTTGCGTGTTCTGGTCAGTAAGTCACTTTATAAATGGGTTACGTATACATACATTTAACTCCAAACCTATTGGGGTTGATTTAGTAAAACTGAAGAGTGCACAAATCTGGTGCAGCTCTGCATTAAAATCAGCCAGCTTTTAAGCATAGGAAATAGCTTCCCGCATATACTCGAGTATAAGCTGTGTTTTTCAGCACATTTTTGCTGAAAATGCCCCCCTCGGCTTATACTTTGCGCCTGATCTCCTGGAACCAGCCGGCCATAGGTCCCCTGGACCCCAAACTTGGCACACATGTAGCCAGTACCGATCCTGTGACCTTCCTGGGGCCCTAGGCAAAGTCACATTAAAGTTACTTGTCACATTAAGGATTGAGTTGAGAAGTGGGGTGACAGGGTGTTCTGTTGTCGGAAATTACATCTTACATTAAAGTGAGAAGCGGGGTGTGCTGACTTACCTCTTCTCTTCTTTCGGGGCCCTAAGCAGCTTGCATAGTGAGCCTATAGGGTGGATCTGCCCTGCATGTAGCCCCACTCTTCCTCTACAAGTGTGTTTGTTGTCCAGGGGACCTACGGCGGGGGAAGCACCGATTTTTCAAAGCCAGGTACCCCTTCCATAGACTCCATGTTAAACGGTAATTTCTCTAGTGACTTTGGGGACCCAGTACCGGCCGGTCAGAACTTGGCACACATGTAGCTCAATTTCTCCTCTACAAGAGTGCAAAGTTTGTTGTCTGGGGGACCTACGGCTGGGGAGCACTGATTTTTCAAAGCCGGCACCCCTTCCATAGACTCTCATGTTAAACGTCAGTCTAGTCATGGACATGGTGAGGCATGGGCACAGTGAGGCATGGGCACAGTGAGGCATGGGCACAGTGAGGCCTGGACACAGTGAGGCATGGAAAACAGTGAGGCATGGGCACAGTGAGGCATGGACACAGTAAGGCATGGACATGGACACAGTGAGGCAAAGTGAGGCACAGTGAGGCATGCAAATGGACACCCTAGGCTTATACTTGAGTCAATACATTTTCCAAATTTTGTGGAAAAATTAGGTGCCTCGGCTTAATTTTCGGGTCGGCTTATACTCAAGTATATATGGTAATAACATTATTTTTGATTGGCCCATTCATACAGACCACATGTACATTGCCTTTCATTGGGCAAATTGCTATGTGATTTTTTATTTATTTTTATAAATACACTCATATGGGTGCAACTTTGCATAGAAACCAATCAGCTTCCAGGTTTTTTGTCAAAGCTTAATTGAACAAGCTGAAGTTAGGAGCTGATTTAGTAAATAAATCCCATTGTGACTTACTTGACAGTTGCCAGAATTCTTAGCAATAAGGAAACCTAGAACTTGTCGGAATTCAGCACCACAAATGTATAATGTATTCCCCAGGATGAAGTCTTTTTGAGACGAAACGGTGTAGGGCAGCGGCGTGCTGACGTCTTATAACCGCATACTGTGTCCCGGAGAGAACGGTTTGTGTTAGCCGGCCGGCTATATTTTCACAAGCAAATTTTATCTACTTTCTTGTAAGTGTGATTTTAATCTTTTAATAAACAAGTTATATGGGTTCACGCTATGTAGCTTTTTTCCTTCTCCATATCGGTTTCATTCAACATTGATCACCGGTCCACTGTTGGAGAAGTCTCGGCTCTTGGATATCTTGCCACGTAACCCCCTGGCTGGGGATTAAGCCATCTGCTGTCAGAAGATCTCTAGTTGGGATCTTCCCCTCTGGTAAGGGGCGGTGTGATTGAGAGGTGGAGGTGTCTTATCTATCCATGCACTGTTTCTGAGGTTTTCGTATTTGATGTCACCATCTATTTGAAGGGAAAGGAATAACTTTTCTGATATCAATTATCATCAGATGCATTTTTGTGTTCCATGCCTGAATAATAGACTTCCAATTGTTCTATATATCACTTGTAACACGGGATATCCATTTCATATATGGAATAACATTGGTGTCACATTTTGTATCATCATAGTGTTTTTATTATTTGCGCAGCTTTTTTCTTCCATTATAATGTATTCCCTACCTTCAGGTCTGTGCCATATGGACCCGAAATAATAATAATAATAATAATAAATAAATACCATAATAAGTATCCAGGCAAACGGCTATAAACAAGGTTGATACTATACATGTATGTGAGCATGTATTGCCTACCAAATATTTTTTTCTCCACTTCATATGATTCCATCAGTTGAGGGGCTCCAGAAAGAATCAGAAAGCTAATGACAAACAGAACATGTGTGTATAAGAGCTCACAATAATTTAATATACTTGCACTAGATTACCTCTTTTCTAATTTTTCATCTAGATTCAATATGAACTTCATAAAACCTCAATGGCCCATGTGTTTTGAAGTATACATCTCTATTTAAAGTGTTACTAAACCCAGGACCCTGTATTCACTATATCTGATCTCCCACAGTACACAGAAGTGCAATAGTTTTAGTAAATATACACTGCTAAGTACCTTTTTCTCATCAGCAGTTATAACTGGTAAAACTAGTTCAAATTATCAGCAGTCGTGTGACTTCAATCAGCTTGTAGCTGATTGTTCTATGATGTTACAGGACCCATGACCATCTGTCTGGACAGCGCTGATTGGCCCTGTGCTGATCCCATTCAAGGAAAAAAAACTTTCTAGCGATACACACCAAACTGAGCATGTGCAGCTTGTCCCCTAGCCTCTCCTCTATCAGGATATGGATTGGGGACAGTGGAATGCAGAGGATTAACCCCTTATGTTCACAGTGAGAATAACAAGCTGTTCTACTGCATATACAGACTGATTTTACTGTTGTAGGTTTAGTAACACTTTAACCACTTGCCTACTGTGCACCTACACCCCCTTCCTACCCAGACAAAATTGTAGCTTCCGGCACTGCGTCGCTTTAACTGACAATTGCGCGGTTGTGCGATGTGGCTCCCAAAAAAAATTGACGTCCTTTTTTCCCCCTCAAATAGAGCTTTCTTTTGTTGGTATTTGATCACCCGTGCGGTTTTTATTTTTTGCGCTATAAACAAAAAAGTGCGAGAATTTTGAAAAAAGACACAATATTTTTTGCTTTTTTGCTATAATAAGTATCCCATTAAAAAAAAAAAAACATTTTTTATCTCAGTTTAGGACGTATTCTTCTACATATTTTTGGTAAAAATAAAATAAAAAATAAAATCGCAATAACCGTATAGTGACTGGTTTGCGCAAAAGTTATATTGCCTACAAAATAGGGGGCATAATTATGATTTCTTTTAATATTATTTTTTTACTAGGAATGGCGGCGATCTGCGATTTTTTTTCAGGACTGGGACATTATAGCGGATACTTTGACACATTTTTGGGACCATTTACATTTATACAGTGAACAATGCTATAAATATGCATTAATTACACATTAACTCCCATGTGTAGTAGTTGTGTAAGCTCATGTCAGCCAGACAAGATGTTTACATGGGGGGGGGGTCATGGACATTATATGCAAGGAAAAGAGATGAGGTTTAGGAGTTAAGGTTAAAATCTGAATCCAGTAAATAAAATCTTATGTAGGTAATTTTGGGGTGTTTGGATAGAGTGGGGAAGGGTTAAAACACTAGTCAAATACATTTTTACTGTGTCCCACACTTGGGAGATTTGCCCCTATAATTGTCACAGAGATAGAAAGTGAGGGGTAATCCTCCAATGGAGACAACTGTTCCTATGGCAACTCTTTAATAGGGATGAGCTTTGTGTTCGGGTCAAACTTATGTTCAGCTCGAACATCGTATTTTCGACCGTTCGTCGATTTACGAATGTTATGGGCCGTTCGCGACAAATTTGAGTGGCGTGTCACGGCCCATAATTCACTGCGGCATCGAGGTGCATTGCTGGCTGATGATTGGCCAAGCATCCACTATGACCTGCATGCTTGGCCAATCACAGCTTGCAAAAAACAGAGAGCCATAATTGGCCAAAGCCAGGGTGGCTTTGGCCAATTAGGGCTCAGGGGGTTTAGTATATGCCCCACACTATATAAGGCTGCCTGGAAGTCGGCCTTGTGTAGTGTGTTGCAGTGGTAACAGAGAGAGACAGAGAGAGAGAGAATGTAATTTTTTTGAGTTAGATAGAGCAGGCAGGCAGGTAGGTAGGCTAGTCAGATAACGTTACAGTGTGTAGAGGATATATATGCATCCCAGGTGTTGTATATATATTTATACACTGTATTGAGTTTAGCTAGATCCGCTCTTCCTAATATACTGACAGGCAGGGAGGTGATTGTGCTAGCTGCAGTATTTTCACTTGGTGTACTGTCTGTGTTCTCTGCACAGTGTGCACCTAAAGCTACGTCAATAGATTTGCTGATGTTCTCATATTAATTCCTACAGGCAGGGATCTGCTCATATTAATACCACAGGCAGGGGATCTGCAAGTATTTTCACATGGTGTACTGTGTCCTTAGCACTGTGTGCACCTAAAGCTACGTCAATAGATTTGCTGGTGTTCTCATATTAATTCCTACAGGCAGAGATCTGCTAATATTAATACCACAGGCAGGGGATCTGCAAGTATTTTCACATGGTGTACTGTGTCCTCTGTACAGTGTGCACCTAAAGCTACATCAATAGATTTCCTGGTGTTCTCATATTAATACCACAGGCAGGGGATCTGCAAGTATTTTCACGTGGTGTACTGTGTCCTCTGCACAGTGTGCACCTAAAGCTACATCAATAGATTTGCTGGTGGTCTCATATTAATACCACAAGCAGGGATCTGCTCATATTGATATCACAGGCAGGGGATCTACAAGTATTTTCACGTGGTGTACTGTGTCCTCTGCACAGTGTGCACCTAAAGCTACCTCAATAGATTTACTGGTGTTCTCATATTAATACCACAGATAGGGATCAGCAAGTATTGTCAGCATTTGTGCAGGCCATTAGTATGTCTGGAAGGACAACAAGGAGCGGCAGAGATTCATGAGCCGATAAAAGAGGGCAAGCAGACTCTGCGTCTAAAGGCATAAGTGCTGGTCATGAACACAGTGTGTCCTCATAAGCACGTAGCCGTGGGACATGCTCATCCTTTCTTCCGGCAGCTGGCTGTGTTGAGCCGCAACATGCCGAAGATTTGTTAGAGTGGATGACCAAGCCGTCCTCATCCTGTTTATCCTCTCTCACCCAGGTTCAGGGTACTTTGTCTGGCAAAGCAGCTGCCAATGCGGCCTATTCCCTCTGCTCGATGGCATCAGAAACTCCTTCCCTAGCCCCACCATGTTCTCCGGAGGAGTCTACCGAACTGTTTGACCACTGTGTTGGGTACATGCTGCAGGAGGATGCGCAGCGTTTTGGAGGCTCCAATGATGGTACACAGCTAGAGGTAGGCAGTAATGTGAGCCCAGAGAGAGGGGGTGCCCAAGAAGGACAGCAAGTCTTGTTCTCCCAGCTGCAGCATACTGCCAGGTTTGCTCCCGTGATGAGGAGGGAGGGAATGATGAGGTCACTGACTCCATGTGGGTGCCTAATTGGAGAGAGGAGGCACATCTCCAACGGGGCAGGATGCCCTCCAGAGGCCAGCTTAAAGGGCAGCACACCGACTGCATCACAATGTAGAGCTACACATTTGCAGGGTGCTGCTGCCTCTCAGCGTTATTCCAAAAGTTCTTTGGTGTGTGCCTTTTTGAGACGAGTGCATCAGAAAGAACCGCTGTTAATGGCAACACATGTCTCAAGCATATCTTGCATGGCCAAAACATCACCCGCTTGGGCACCACATGCTTGACCAGACATATGTCGACCTGTCATGCAGTTCGTTGGCAAGCGTACCTCAAAGACCCACACCAAAGAACAAAGCAGACCTCTCCTTGCTCCTCATCAGCTGGGATCTCCAACCCGACTATACCCTCAGTCCTCTCCGAAGCCTGCACTATTAGGACTGAAGGTGTAGAATTCGGTGTGTCACAGCCAAGTACTTGCGGGCAGTCTACTATCGGTACACCGACGTCAGATTGTACCAAGCAAATTTCCCTGCCCCAGCTGCTGCAGCGCCAAAAGAAGTTCTCTCCAAGCCATCCACATTCCCATCGGTTGAATGCAGGCTTAGCTAAATTACTGGCACTTCAACTGCTGACTTTTCAGTTGCTAGATTCTGCCCCCTTCTGTGAGTTTGTGGAATGTGCGGTACCTCAGTGGCAAGTTCCCAAACACCTCTTTTTCTCACGGAAGGTGATTCCGGCTCTCTACCGGCATGTGGAAGGCAATGTCCATGCCTCGCTGGACAGGGCGGTCAGTGGTAAGGTGCATATTACCGCTGACTCATGGTCCAGCAGGCATGGACAGGGACATTACCTATCGTTCACGGTACATTAGGTCACTCTGCCGGCAGCTGGGAAGGATGCAGGACAAGGTACAGTAGTGTTGGAGGTTGTTCCGCCACCACGCCTCCAAAATGCTACTACTGGTTGTGACACACCTCTCTTCTCCACCCCCTCCTGTTCTTCTGCTTCCTCCGTGGCCTCTTGTTTTGCTGATGTGTCCTTGGAACCAGCGGTGCTCCGTAGATGTTCAAGGGGCTACTCAAGAGATGCCATGTGGTGCTTGAGCTGGTGTGCCTGAGGGAAAGGAGCCACACGAGGGCAGAGGTTCTGTCAGCTCTGCAGGGGCAGGCTCAGAGGTGGTTGATGCCATGCCAGCTTAAGCCAGGAATGGTGGTTTGCAACAATGGCACCAACCTCCTCTCTGCCCTCCGACAGGGAAAACTGACCCATGTGCCCTGTTTTGCTCATGTCCTCAACTTGGTGGTGCAGCGGTTCTTGGGCAGGTACCCGGGCTTACAGGATGTCCTGAAGCAGGCCAGGAAACTATGTGTGCTTTTTTGACGGTCATATAATGCCAGTGCTCGGCTGGCAGACCTCCAAAATTAATACAACCTGCCCAAGAACGGCCTAATCTGTGACATGCCCACCAGGTGGAACTCTACGTTGACCATGCTGCAGCGGCTGCACACGCAGCAGAGGGCCATCAATGAGTATCTGTGGAACCAGGACAGGGTCAGGGGAGCTTGTTTTTTCCCCACGCCAGTAGGCCATGATCAGGGATGCATGCACTGTCCTGTCACCATTTGAGGAGGCCACGAGGATGGTGAGCAGTGTCAGTGCATGCATCAGTGACACTGTCCCTCTTATACACCTGTTGGAGCACATGCTAATGGAATAATGGACAGGGCCCTTAAAAGCAGAACAGAGGGAGGAAGAGGAGGACTTCCTTACCTCTCAAGGCCCCCTTTATCCAGACAGTGGTCCTGCTTGCCTGCCTAGCACACAGGAAGAGGACGAGCAGGAGGAGGAGGAGGAGGATTGTGTCAGCATGGAGGTGGAGCCTAGCACTCAGCATCAGCAGCAGTCTTTAAGGGATCAATTACAGTCCCAAAAAACCCACGGACTTGTACGTGGCTGGGACAAGGTGGCTGAGGATAATGTCGTCCTCAGTGACCCAGAGGACTCTGCACAGAATGCCTCAGCAAACCTACGCTGTATGGACTCTCTGATCCTGCAAAGCCTGCAGAAGGATCCTTGTATTCGTGCTATCAAGGAGAGGGATCATTACTGGCTGGCAACCCTCCTTGATCCACGTTACAAGGGTAAGGTTGCAGACCTTATCTTGCTGGGGCAGAAGGAGCAGAAGATGAAACATCTTTGGGAGGCCTTGCAGAAAGGTCTGTGCAACGCGTTCCCATAGACTGGGAGGTTACAAAATCCTGGTCCTGGACAATGTGTTGCTGAGACTTCCGTCAAAGAAGGAGCGGTGGGGAAGGTGGCCGTCTGACCGATGAGTTCAGACAATTTTTTAGTCCGCAGCCCCAAGGTATGACCGGTTCCAACAACCATCGCCAGCGTCTGTTTTACATGGTGCGGGAATACCTAGGGGCAAGTTTAGACTTGGACACCTTTCCCACCAAAAATCCTCTGTTCTACTGGGTTTTGAGGATGGATCACAGGCCAGAGCTTGCACAGTATGCAATTGAGCTACTGGCATGTCCTGCATCCAGCGTTCTTTCAGGACGCACATTCAGTGCTGCTGGAGGCTTTGTAACCAATCACAGGGTCTGCCTCTCCACCGACTCGATCGATCGACTGACCTTCATAAAAATGAATCAGGCTTGGATCACCACCAGCTACCAAGCACCTGATGCTGATGTAACTGAATAATTTCTTTGGAAATGGCAGATCCCTTCAAGACTGCCTATGCTGAGGCTGAGTGACTATCCTGTTATGCTGAGTGACTATCCTTTTCCCCCTTAATGATCATGCTGATAGCTTGTAAGAACATTTTTGGTTCTGGGCACCGCTACCAGTGGCTAAGGCCAAATTTTTCAGCCCCTGTTCAACAGGGGCGGGTAATTACAATTTGTGATGCAATACTTTGCAGCAGGCATCATTCCTGCGCTCCAACTAGAGTATCTGTGAGGGGTTGCAGTGTTGTGGCACCAGCACCAGTGCCTAAGGCCCAATTTTTATGCCCCTGTTTATAACTTTTGTTTAAAATTTTTGATGCAATACTTTACAGCAGGGCCCATTCCTGCGCCCACCAAGAGCAACTGTGAGGGCTTACAGTGTTGTGGCACCAGCACCACCACCACCACAAACAAATGCCCAATTTTTCTGCCCCTGTTCAACAGGGGCATGTAATTACAATTATTGATCTAATATTTCACAGCAGGGCCCATGCCTGCGCCCACCAAGAGTAACTGTGAGGGCTTACAGTGTTGTGGCACCAGCACCACCACCACCAACAACAACAAAAGCCCAATTTTTCTGCCCCTGTTCAACAGGGGCATGAAATTACAATTCTTGATTAGGGATGAGCGAACCCGAACTGTAAAGTTCGGGTTCGTACCGAACTTAATTTTTTTTTGACCCGGACCCAAACCCGGACAATTTGCTGTAAGTTCGGGGTCGGGTTCGGAGTTCGGGTATGTAACGGCGCACTGCAGGGAAGCCAATCAGCTCTTGTTTTACTTGTGTGACCTAGAAGCCATCACAGCAATGCCTACTAATGGCATGGCTGTGATTGGCCAGTGCAGCATGTGACCGAGCATTTGACCCAGCCTCTATATAAGCTTAAGGCACACAGCACAGCTCATCACTCTGCTTTAGCTTGGGTATGGAAAGGCTGCTGCTGCTCTCAGGGACAGATTTAGATAGGATTGTGCTGCTTCAGAAATCGAATTACAATACTCAGCGATCTACATAGCATTAGCTACTGTGGGGAAAGGTTCCTGATGTTTTTATAGGGATAGAATTAGATAGGAGTCTATCCTACTTCACAAATCTAATTTTAGCTGCACTGCATATTTTCCTGTCAGATACTCTGCATTAGATAATTTAGGGTGAAGGTTCCTGATTGTGCTTACAGGCAGAGAAATATATAGGAGTCAGTCCTACTTCACAAACCTAATTGCAGATTTAAAGGAATTTTTTTATTTTATTTAAGCATCATTAAAATCACTGCTCCAGGAGCAGTGATTTTAATGATGCTTAAATTTAAAAAAAAATGAAAAATTCTTTTAAATATTGGACTCCTGAAAAAACGACCATTTTTTAAAACTTTTTTTCCATTGATACATGTTCCCTCGGGCAAGTCCAGGTTTTCAAAGACGTTTTCACAGGCAAACTATAGACACCCAGCAGGTACAATATTTAAAGGAATTTTTCAATTTTTTTTTTTTATTATTTAAGCATTATTAAAATCACTGCTCCAGGAGCAGTGATTTTAATAATGCTTTCATTAAAAAAAAAAAAAAAGAAAAATTCCTTTAAATATTGTACCTGCTGGGTGTCTATACCTGTGATAATGTCTTTACATAGCACAATCACCTGCCTGACAGTAAATTAGGAAGAACTGATCTAGCTAAGCTATACAGTGTATAAATATATGTACATCTCCTAGGGATGTACTGTATATATATCCTCTATACACTGTAAATTAAGCTAAACTGACTAGCCTGCCTGCTCTATCTAGCTAAATAAAAAGACTATCTCTCTGTCTCTCTGACTGATCTCTGTTCAGCGCTGCAACACACTACACAAGGCAGCCCAGCAGGGCACTGATGGGTGCTGATAGGCAGAACTGTTGAGCACTGAAAGGCGGCACTGATGGGCACTGATGGCTGGCACTGATATATTTCACTGATAGGCATCACTTGTGACACTGGCACTGGCAGGCATTTTTAATTGGCACTTATTGGCAGCTGCCTGGGCACTGATTGGCTTATCCCTGGTGGTCTAGGGTGGCATACCTGGTGGTCCAGCTTGGGGGTCATCCCTGGTGGACGTGGCAGAGTCCTGGTGGTCCTGGGCGGGCATCCGAGGTGGGGCTGCGCTGTTAAACAATCAGCGCAGACCCCCCTTTAAGGAGAGCAGCCGATCGGCTCTCCTCTACTCACATCTGTCACGAATAAGGAAAAGCCGATCATCAGCTCTTCCTGTTTACATCATGATCAGCCGTGATTGGATATGGCTGACCACGTGGTAAAGAGTCTCTGTCGAGATTCTTTACCTAGATTGGAGTTGCGGCGTGTCAGTGCTGGCTGTTATCCTTATGAACATCAGAATAACTACTTCCCAGCCATTATTCTGCTATTGTAAAATCAGTTTCATAAAATTTTACTCAAACTTACACCTGCCTGCACTCCCAGTGGTTGTCAGCATATAAGGACCAACTAGAGCTTGCAGCGCCACCCTTAATTTCTTCATAACATGTTTAGCCTTGCAGTGGAGTGCCCTTTGCACTGCAAGAGTTAAGAGGGGCATTTCCCTGATGAGTCACGTGACCATGTGATATAACATGTAGGGGAGGGGTAAATGGTTTGTTAAGAGGCTTTGAATTCCCTCAGAGCAGTACGAGTTTGTTGCAGTATACTGGATTTTATACTTTTATATGTTGTACACAGTTGGTGCACTTGAGCACCTGTTAAATGTGATTCTGATACAATTATTTTAAAAAACTTTACTGGTTTTAACCACTTGAGCCCCGGGCCATTGTCAAAAGAAGGCCTCACGGTGGCTCTAGAAATCCAACAGGACGTCATATGACGTCCTCGATTCCTCTGGCCACTGGGGGGCACGTGAGCGCGCCGGCGGTGGCACGCGCGTGCCCGGCGCATCCTTGAGATGCCGATGCGCGTGCCTGGCGGTCGCAATGTCCACCAGGTACCTGCAATTGACAATGACAGAGCAGGGACGTGGAGCTCTGTGTGTAAAAAAAAAAAAATAATAAAAAATAATAATAATTCTGTCCCATATTTTGTAAGCGCTATAACTTTTGCACATTTTTTAAATTGGGCTATTTATTATAAACCGCAGAGGTGATCAAATACCACCAAAAGAAAGCTCTATTTGTGGGGAAAAAAGGACATCAATTTTGTTTGGGAGCCACGTCGCATGACCACGCAATTGTCAGTTAAAGCGACGCAGTGCCGGAAGCTGAAATTTCACCTGGGCAGGAGGGGGGTATATGTGCCCAGTAAGCAAGTGGTTAAAAGATATAAGCACTATTTGGACCCCCTTTCTTTTCACATATATCGAGTAATGGTGAAGAAAAACTGACAGGACGGGAAGGAGGAAAACACGATTTTCTAGTCCAAGGTGACTAAAAGGCTGTCTTTGACCAAACTTAAATGTGAGGTCACACTCCATGAGGTGAGCGCATACCTAATGGGGGAGCACTGTGGTGAATTAACACAAAGCACGTTTTGAGGATTTGTGAAGATTTAGCAAGCCTCATCTTTATTTGATTTTCATTTATTTTTCACTTGATTGCACTGAAGCACTGGATCCATTTATTTGGACTAATATAAGAAGAACTATAATTAAATAACCATTGGCACATGTTTAATTAGTATTTTACACGTTAAGATATATGTGATTAGTATATAAATGCATTGTACAGGTATATTTTATTAGCGCAGCAATTTTTTAAAGTGACACTAAATGATACAGTGCAGAAAATAAGTATTTGAACACCCTGCTATTTTGCAAGTTCTCCCACTTGGAAATCATGGAGGGGTCTGAAATTGTCATCGTAGGTGCATGTCCACTGTGAGAGACATAATCCAAAAAAAAAATTCCAGAAATCACAATTTATGATTTTTTAACTATTTATTTGTATTTACATACAAATAAATAGTTAAAAAAATCATACATTGTGATTTCTGGAATTTTTTTTTTTGATTATGTCTCTCACAGTGGACATGCACCTACGATGACAATTTCAGACCCCTCCATGATTTCCAAGTGGGAGAACTTGCAAAATAGCAGGGTGTTCAAATACTTATTTTCTGCACTGTATATATATATTTTTTAATAACAAACATGTCATACTTACCTCCACTAAGCAGTTTGTTTTGCACAGAGTGGCCCCCGATCCTCCTGTTCTGGGGTCCCACGGGAGCTCTCGCGGCTCCTCCTCGCAATAGATAACCCCCTCTGGGAAGTTCTCTCCCAAGGGGGTTACCTTGCAGCCACACTCCCGTGTCATACACTCGACGTACATAGTCGCCGAGTGTATGACTCGGCCCCACCCCCTGTGGCCCCCGATTCATTGGATTTGATTGACAGCAGTGGGAGCTAATGGCTGCGCTGCTATCAATCTATCCAATGTAGAGCCGAGAAGCCATCGAGAGAGCAACGCGGGATCACGCCCAGAGAAATTCGGGGCTATGGTAAGTAAAATGTGGGGGCTGGGGGGCCAGGCACTACAAGGTCTTTTTTCACCTTAATGCTTGGATGTATTAGGGTTAAAAAACACAAAGGTTTACAACCCCTTTCAAGGGGTTGTAAAGGTTTGTTTTTTATTTTCTTAATAGGTTCCTTTAAGCTAGTGCATTGTTGGTTCACTTACCTTTTCCTTTGATTTCCCTTCTAAATGTTTGTGCTCTTTGTTTTCTTTGTCTGAAATTCTTGATTCTTGTTCTTCCTCAGTAAGCTGTTCAGTAAGCTGTTCTGGCTGACTAAACATCGCTTGGATGATGGTGTGAAGTTTACTGAGGAAGTCAGAAATTCAGACAAAGAAAAAAAACATTTAAAAGGGAAATCGAAGGAAAAGGTAAGTGAACCAACAATGCACAAGTTTAAAGGAACCTACAGTATTTAGAAAATAAAAAATAAAACTTTACAACCCCTTTAAGTTTATATTTTTTTGACCATTTATATTGGGAGTGTGTTCCTTGCTGCCAGCTTAATATAGTGAAATAGATATTTTAGTTGCTCTCAAGATTTTATCTGATTTTAAGGTAAAAGACTTACCTTATTCCCCAATCCAGCAGGCTTCTCACAAAGCTGCCCTAGATACTGGTCCTCCAAAGCAGTTCCTCCTTGCTGCCTGACCAATTACAGCACTCTAATGTCAACATGTAAAATGCAAGACCAGTGATTTGAGACCACTAAGTGCCTGCGTCAGAGGTAAGAGATTGTTAGCTGCCAGAAGAGCAAGGAATAAGGCAAGTTATTCACATCATTTATCATTAGTGTTGCTCGCGAATATTCGAATCGCGAATATTCGCTGCGAATATTGCATATTCGAGTATTCGCGATATAACTCGAATATAGCGGCGAATATTCGCTATTTCGAATATTGTTATTTTTTTCAAATTTATTTTTAAAACAGATCACATCCTAGTGATCAATGATCGCCTTCAAGGTCTAAAAGCATGCTGGTATGATTACAGAGAGACCCTGGGCCGAGTAGCTGATGCAATTCTTTTATTTTCCGAAAAATCGCATTGCGTTTTTTCGGCCGAAAAAACGCATTGCGCTTTTTCGGCAACATAAAATAATTGCATCAGCTACTCGGCCCTTCTTTTGCATCAGAGCCAATCAGAAATCTCGAATATCGCGCAATATTGCTATTGCCGAATATTCGAGATTTTCTGATTGGCTCTGATGCGCCAATCAGAAAATCTCGAATATTCGGCAATAGCAATATTGCGCGATATTCGAGATTTCTGATTGGCGCATCAGAGCCAATCAGAAATCTCGAATATCGCGCAATATTGCTATTGCCGAATATTCGAGATTTTCTGATTGGCTCTGATGCGCCAATCAGAATTCATGCAATATCGCGCAATATTGCTATTGCCGAATATTCGAGATTTTCTGATTGGCGCATCAGAGCCAATCAGAAAATCTCGAATATTCGGCAATAGCAATATTGCGCGATATTGCATGAATTCTGATTGGCGCATCAGAGCCAATCAGAAAATCTCGAATATTCGGCAATAGCAATATTGCGCGATATTCCTTTTGCCGAATATTCGAGATTTTCTGATTGGCTCTCATGCATAGTAGTAGAGTAAGTTAGCAGAATAAAATCGCGTTATATCTCTCCTTTGCCGATTAATCGCAGTGCGATTATTTGGCAACATAGGACGCGCATCAGTTAATAGCTTAGCTGATGCGCGTCGTATCTTGCCAAACAATCGCACTGCGATTAATCGGCAAAGGAGAGATATAACGCGATTTTTTCATTCTTTGTTATTTTGGCAACACAGTGCTCCTACCACATTTTGCAGAGGTTAGCAACCTCCATAGCAGCCAAGATGAACCTGCCTGCCTATGCCTACACTGGGCTGAGTAGCTGATGCGTGCTCTTTATTTTACAGAATAATCGCTATGCGATTATTTGGGAAAACTGCGATATCGCGCGATTACTTTCGCGCCCTTCTTTTTCAACACAGCCAATCACAGTTCTCTTCCCACAGTTGTCAGAGGTTAGCAACCTCCACAGCAGCCAATAGGAATCTGCCTTCTTGGGCATTATATAAGTAAGGTGCCAGCAGGATTTCATTGCAGATTCACCAGTTCTTTGAGGAGAGTGGAGTGTTTCTGTGTGCTCTGTGATAGTGCATCAACAGTATTGCCCTTGCTAATACTGCATTTATCTATCATTGCTCTTGTTCCTGGCAGCTTATAGCTGCAATTGTATGTTCTACAAACTGCTTTTTTAAAAGCAACACACCAAATAGTTTTTTTAAAAGCTACCTGTTCCTGTGGTTTTCCAGTTGAGTTTAGCTCAGTCTTAGATAGTTTTCTGTGTGCTTGCTCACAGCTAGTGTTGTTTACAGCTAGTTTTTAGTGTAAGTGCAGAGTTCTGTTAAGTACTGTAGCTTATATTTGCTTATAGTTGTAGCTTATAGTTGTACTGTGTTAGCACCAGTTTTGCCCTTGCTACTGCATACTTCTATCAGCTTTTCTTGTTCCTGACAGTTGTTTTCAAAGTTCTTATTGCTGTGGTTTTCCAGTTTAGTTTAGCTTAGTGTTACATAGTTTTCTGTGTGTACTTCCAGCTAGTGTAAGTGCAAATTTCTGTAACTTAGCTTATTTCTTTAATTGTAGTGTTTTGCAGTCAGTACTGTGCTTGGTATACTGTCTGCATAGTTCTATAAGTTCTGTGGTTAGTGTCATTTTATATTTGCACTTATATCTTCTATAAACTGTTTTTTCAAAGTGTTAGATAGATTTCTGTGTGCTTACAACTAGTGCTAAATTAGTGTAAGTGTACAGTTCTTTAAACTTGCTTAGTTTATTCTGTTTTTAGTTTCTCTTTTTAGTGTCCAAAAAAAAAAACCAAAAAAATTTTCCTTTAGTTTAGTATTCTATTTTTCTTTAAGCAGTTTTTTGCATAGATATTAGATTAGTCATCTACGTTTCTTTAATTAGATTTATTGTTTAGTGCATATTGTTGTAGTCCTTGTCTGAGTCCTTTAGTGACTTTAGTGTAAAAAAAATTGTAGTTTTATCCTAGATTGATAACTGTGTAGTTTATCTTTTTGTGCGCTCCTTATTATAAAAAAAATATCATATACACCGTTGACACATTTCCCCCCCCCCCCCCCCAATAAAGTTTAACCCCCCCCCCCCACACACACAAACACACATCAGCAAGTATGTCCAGCATGCGCGGCCGTGGCCGTGGCAGCAGGGGTAGGGGAGTTACTCCCAGTGCTGGGTCGCTGCCAGCACGGGGTACCTCTCGCGCCCCTACTGTTGGTACTAGTGGAAGTGGAGTCCGCCTGATCCGTCATTATTTTCCCGCGGGCAGCCGCCCTATATCGGATTCGCAGGCTCCACTTGTGGTGGAGTATATGGGGCACAGCAGTACCACTGAGTCATCATCAGTCCCGACTCAGGGTAGCACCACCATCACAACGGTGCCTTTAGTACCCACCCCCACCCCCCAAGATTCCAGCGTCTTAATGTTTGAGGACAGCGACATTGAGAGCGATATCTTGGGGGAGGCCCCGCATCAGGCAGACATGCAGTTCTGTCCTGATGCTCAGGAACTTTTAGAAGGGTCGATGGAGGAGGATGAAGGGTTGATGGAGGAGGATGGGGTACCTGCTTGCATTAGCCCAGAGTCATCCCCTCAAAGTGATGCTGGTGTTCTTGTGCAGGAAACACCAGCACCTAGTCAGACCCAGGCGTCGGTGAGGGGACAGCGTAGCCATGCTGTAAGTGGTGCTGTTGTTGTGCAGGAAACACCAGCACCTAGTCAGACCCAGGCGTCGGTGAGGGGACAGCGTAGCCATGCTGTTACCTTCACAACACAGATCAGCCCTGAGTCTGATATATCTGGGGGTGAAGAGGAGGGTGACCCAACATGGGTGCCACCTACCGTGTCGATTGCAAGCAGCAGTGACGACGAGGAAGGTAGGCACCCTGGGGAAACGGTGCGCCAGGTCAGCAGGGAGACCAGCGTCAGGGTCTCCACTGGTGATGGCAGCAGGAGGTCTCAGCAGCAGCAGCAGGCAGCTCCACCTGTGCGCACTGAGTCCCAGCAGGTGCAAGCCAGCGTCACCCCATCTGACAGGAGGGTGGTGTTGAAGTCACCTGTCTGGACCTTCTTCACCCTGGTAGCAGATGACCACACCGTAGCCATCTGCAAGATCTGTCATGTCAGGGTGAAGAGAGGGAAGTGCTTGGCTCGGGTGGGTACCACAGCACTCAACCAGCACCTCCGAATCAATCATTGGCAGGTGCATGACCAGATGAGAAAGGGTGGTGGTGGTAGCAGCGCCACAACCACAAGTGTGCAGGGTAGAGCAGCCCCTGCCACAACTTCATCTGCCACCAGCAGGTCATGCCCCCCCGCTCCCTCTAGTAGAGTTACTGTTACTGGCAGCCAGATCTCTACATCAACAGCACCCTCATCTTCCGTGTCCCGCATAACCGTCCCGCGCCAGGCGACGATTTCCGACGCCTTTGAACGCACCACTCCCTTCCCCCCCGGAGACCGACGTGTGCGTTCCCTCAATGGGCTCCTGGCAAGGGTTATTGCCCAACATCTGCTTCCCTTCAACATTGTTGATTCCAACCCCTTCAGGCAGATGTTGGAGCAGGCCCAACCCCAATGGCGTGTCCCCAGCCGCCATTTCTTTGCCAGGACTGGTGTCCCTGCTCTACACCAGCACATTGTGAAGAATGTAACCCTGTCGCTGGATCACGCTGTCAGCAACAGGGTGCATCTCACGATGGATGGGTGGACCAGCAGGCATGGGCAGGGACGCTACATTAGCTTCACGGCCCATTGGGTTTCCCTCCGAGGCGCCGGGGAGGGATTGGCGCCATCAGAGTTTGTGGTGCCGCCCCGGGGTGTCCAGGGGAGAACTGCTGGTCTCCCTCAAGACACTGTCTCCGCAGCTGCTGAGCCTCCCAGCAAGCGCCCCCGTAGCTACTCAGGTGTGGGGCACGTGCGTTGCCAGGCCGTGCTCCAGCTTGTTAGTTTAGGGGAACGGAGACACACCGGCAAAGAAGTGCTGAACGCACTTCAGGCTCAGGTGCAGAAGTGGCTGACCCCCCGAAAGCTCCAGCCAGGTATGGTTGTCTGTGACAATGGCAGCAACCTCATCTCCGCCCTCCTGTCTGGCAGTCTTCCCCACGTGCCCTGTTGTGCACATGTCCTCAACCTTGTGGTGCAGAAGTTCCTGCGCACCTATCCCGGGTTGAGTGACATTGTGCTAAAGGTACGCAGGATTGCCAGCCACTTCAGGCGCTCCCCAACTGCTACCGCGTCCCTGTCCAAGTTGCAGCGGGACAAAAGCCTGCCCCCTCACAGGCTGATTGTGGACAGTGTGACGCGGTGGAACTCCACCCTCTACATGCTGGAGAGGTTGTGGGAGCAGCGAAGGGCGGTGATGGAGTACCTGCTGGAGCAAGGCACTGGCGGGCCATCACAATCCCTACCGTACATCACCAGTGCGGAGTGGGGGCAGATACAGCAGGTCTGCCATGTGTTGGTCCCTTTTGAGCAGGCGACCAAGATGGTGAGCAGGGAGCATGTCGGCCTCAACGACGTGCTCCCTATAGTGTTCCTGCTGGAAAGGGCACTAGATCGCCTGCTCGAAGATGGGGAGAGGGCCTTGGTGGAGCAGGAGGCAAGACTGCTCCACCAAGACCAGGACGAGGAGGAGGAGGATGATGAGGTTACTGGGGGTGACGTCCTGGAGTCAGGGCCTGGTCAGGAGGGAGAGCCGGTGTTGGGGGCACCGATAGTCCGGGGGTTGGGCATCTCTGCGCGTGAGCAGCAGCGCCTCGATGATGAGGAGTCGGACGTCCTGGACCCGGGCAGCGATGAGGAGTCACATCGGGCTGAGGCCTTCCCCATGGCTGCCCACATGCTGAGATGCCTCAGGAGGGACCCCCGGGTGAAGAGTATTAAGGAGAGGGATGATTTTTGGGTGGCCACCCTTTTAGATCCAAGGTGTAAGGGGAAAGTGGAGCAGTTCCTCCCAGCCAGTCAGAGGCAGCGCCGGATGGAGGAACTGCAGGCACACATAGTGAGCCAGTTGGAGCTGGCAACTCCCCGGCCTACAGTTGTCCCTCGTCATGTCACCCAGCAGGTGGCTGCACCCAGCAGCAGCAGTAGCACCCGAGCAGGGGACCTAATGGGTGAGATGAGGCTTTTCTTCCAAGCTGAGCGACCCAGTACCAGCAGCAGTAGCAGCAGTCACCACCAGCGGCTGGCCCACATGGTGGCAGACTACATGGGGTCCCTTGGTGCTTCTGACAGTATGAGCACAGACGACCCCATGGAGTACTGGGTAGCCAGATTGGACACCTGGCGCGAGCTCGCTCAGTATGCGCTGGAGTTACTGTCTTGCCCCCCCTCCAGTGTACTATCTGAGCGGACATTCAGCGCGGCAGGTGGGGTGGTCACAGACAAGAGGACCCGTCTGTTCACTGAGTCCGTGGACAGACTCACATTCATAAAGATGAATGAGTCCTGGATCGGCGGTGACTTTCTTGCACCCGCCGTCGGTTCAGGGCGCTGAATGTTCCTTCTTGCATTAATTTTTAACACCCTAGGCGAAACCTATTTTTGCCACCCCATTGCCTCCTCCCCTGACCCCACCCCCTTTTCCCTGCCCATGTATACCCTACCTTTTAAATGAAGTGCCCATCAAATGCACCCTCACCAGCACATATCAAATACAGTCTCATCTGTGCCAATCAAATACAGTCTCAACTGTGCCCATCAAATACAGTCTTGGCTGTACCTCTCGATTCCCCCTCACCTGTGCCCACCAAATACAGTCTCACCTGTGCCCCTCTATTCTGCCTCACCTGTGCCCCTCTATTACGCCGCACCTGTGCCCATCAAATGCTGTCTCAGCTGTGCCTCTCCATTCTGTCTCACGTGGGCCCATCAAAACCAGTCTCAGCTGTGCTCATCAAATACAGTCTCAGCTGTGCCTCTCCATTCAGTCTCACCTGTGCCCACCAAATACAGTCTCACCTGTGCCCCTCTATTCCGCCTCACCTGTGCCCCTCTATTCCGCCTCACCTGTGCCCATCAAATACAGTCTCAGCTGTGCCTCTCCATTCTGTCTCACCTGTGCCCATCAAAACCAGTCTCGGCTGTGCTCATCAAATACAGTCTCAGCTGTGCCTCTCCATTCTGTCTCACCTGTGCCCATCTAATACAGTCTCCGCTGTGCCCCTGTATTCCTTCTCACCTGTGCCCATCAAATACATTCTCACCACTGCCGGGTGTTGGGGGGGCCTCGGTACATACTAGTCATTTAGTAGTTAAGTGAATATACATATACACACACACATTTCAAAATTGCATGTCATTGTCAATATATTTAATACACAATCTCATTATATAAGACAGACAGCAACACTTTCTACTGGGCTCAGAAAACTTTTATCCACGTGACCGTGGTGCTGCTTGCTGTCTGTTCCTCTTCCTATTAGTGAGCCGTTTGGAGCAGGCAACTCCCCGGCCTCCAGTTGTCCCCCGTCATCTCACACAGCAGATGGCTGAATCCACCAGCAGCAGCAGCAGCAGCAACAGCCGAGCAGGGGACCTAATGGGCTCAGGGCGCTGAATGGTCCATTGTCATACATTACCTCTTTGATGTATTTTTACCTTTGAAAGTCAGAGTGGGCAGGTAGTGTTGTTCAGGGCATAAATGTTCACATGCTGTGTCATTAAGCCACTGTAAGGAGTAATATAAGGCTGCTGCCACATTTTTTTAAATGTAATTGCTGAATGCTCATCACGAATTTAAAAAGTCACGTATAGCATCAATAACGTGAATCAAACTTTTAAATCCTGAGGCACTATGGTATAGTCAGGCTACAGCTACTTAAGACAAAAAAATAAAAAATGGTGCAGCGCTGATGAATGATTAAGGGTTAAAAAACAAATTTTAACAAGGCATAATATGTCTATCAACATCTAATTAAGTGATATAACAAAAAATTGTGACAAACTGAAGAAAACATCGAAAGTGAATCGTGACTACATAAATGAATGTGAATAAAAATAAAAGTTCAGGGGAAAAGTTCTTGTGAGAAGAAGGATTACCAATATAAATAAGTTGCTAGGTGTTCAAATCACATCAAACATGCTGCCAAGCAAGGAAGTTCTCCACACCGCACCCGTGAGTTTAATCAACTGCTTACCAGATGAAAAGACTGTTTGGCAGCAGTCTCATAGAGCGCAGGGAAGTGGCGGTCTCCCTGGGACCAATGTGTGGATTGAGCAATCAAACGGTCAGGCGGTAGACAGCCGTCACCCCTCCCGCACTGCTCCTCTATGGCAAATCTAGACGCCACAGCACGCCGTTTCCGGGTCACCTCACTCGGCACAAGAGAAGCCTCACCACGTAACTGTGCAAGAGAACCCTCCCCATGCTTGATGACCTCTGGCACAGCGTATCCACCAACAGCCTCAACTAAAAGATACCAAACCAGATCGTTACAGCAAGTGTGACTAAAACACTGAACTTTGTGTTAAACCCTGTTTTTTTCAGCAGTTTACGCTCTTTTAGTAGTGGATGTGTGCGTTTTTTTATCAGTTTGTCTTCAGTTTGTGTTAAATAAAATAATATTATAAAATCTACAATCTCAATAAGAAAGGAAACATTTCCAAAGAATAACATTATTTATTATAAAAGAAAAAATTAAATGTGGCCTTGCATGTCATGATGCAACTGGTCTAATTTTTTCAGTATTTTTTCGACTACAATTTGTAGCTCCTTATTTTGCGCAGTTTTGTACTGGATGATTTTTGAGTTTTCAAGAATTACTTTAGTGTTGGCCTGGATGACTTCAGTGTTGGCCATAATCTTTTCTTGGGCCTTCCTGAGGAGCTCCTGAGTTTTCCTCATGTCTTGCAAAACTGTTAGGATATAAGAAAAAAAAAATCGGATTTCAAAGACCGTTACCAAACAAATAAAATATTTATGTTGCTTATTAAACTATCATTATCATTGTGAATAAAATAGACTTTAGACTGGATTTTCTCAGAAACTATTTGTCTTTTAAGAACCCCTGGACCGATCTTGGTGAAATTTTGAAAAGTTGGTCCCTCAGATTTGGCCTATCAGGGTATATGTCATGGCAGGTATACCTTCTATGGTAGCGATAATCCTTTTTGCTTGGCGATTGGGAGGTGGAAAGAAGGTCGCACTACCCTAACCCATGCATGTCTTAAAGGGGTTGTTCCCCTAAAAATTAAGTTTTAGTAGTGTAGTGCCGAGATGCCCGAGTGGCAGAATCGGCTTTTTTAAAAAAAAAAATAGGTCAGTACATAGCGTTCCGAGTATGTAATCTCACAGCCGCTTCCGGGTCTGGTGGTCGGGGCAGGGCGTGCCTGACTGATTGACAGGCATCCGACCGACACACACAGCGCGTCACGAGATGCCGTGCGCAGGCGCCGTTAAGAGCCGCGCCGACGTTCGGGATAACGTAATGCACTGTATGGGTCGGTCGCATGCCTGTCAATTAGTCAGGCACGCCCTGCCCCGACCACCAGACCCGGAAGCGGCCGTGAGAGTACATACTGGGAACGGTATGTACGGACCGATTAAAAAAAAAAAAAATGCCGATTATGCCACTCGGACATCTCGGCACTACACTACTAGAAGTTAAATTTTACGGGAACCACCCCTTTAACAATCATGTATGTAGCGCCCACCACTTCCTAGTGGGTGCTAGTATCCTAAAACTTAGCAGCGAAAGATGTAATTTGCTTTAGCTAACGTATTATTGTGAGGTTTGGTTCGTTTGGGTCACCCTGTGACCCAGGGATGCAGTTCGTCTCCGGACCGAGGGTGTCGCCAGAGGAACTGGTTAGTAGTTTAGCGTCTTCCATCAGCCAATGGGAGAGGACAGAGGTCCTCTAGCAAAGGCTGCTGGGAGAATCAAGTCAGACTGGAGTTGCGGCATCCACCTTCAGGGTGTGCGCACGTTGCGTGAGGAGCGGCTCAGGCCGTCTAGGCCGAGGCCCGCACTCTGTGGAGCCTTCGGCGTTCGAGCCTCTCCTGGCTAGGAGAGACACTAAGATGATCGTGGACTCAGCGGTTTGGCTGGAGTACCGGTCAGAGGTTGGGACAGCTTTCCAATAGAAGGATCCCAGGCTGGAGGCCGTTCGATCGGGGAGTCGGTCTGAGGTAGAGAGGCCAATAGGACGCAGACAGAACCGTCGAGGATCCGAGTAACTAGAAACCGGTACAGGAAGCACTAATTCACCGCCTGGTTATTTCGTACGGGAATAGGACAGTATACTCAACTAAATCGCGGCTGCGATCATCTTTTGCACTTAGAGTAGTTGACCTGTGGCACAGGCCTACTCAACCAGATTGAGAGAACTGTGTCTATGGAAGGATAGCATCCTACAACCTACTTAACCTAAATCTTCAATCTATCTGAACGCGCTGAGCAGGAACTTTCTTCCCTCTGTCTGTCTCTACAATTCCACACTACAAAGTTATATGCTGTTATACCGAATCTATGTGTGAAATAAAAATCCTTTTATTGAGAAAACGAGAATCAGCTGTGTGGAATATCCGTTACTACAGTGCATGGCGAGAATGTGTTGCAGAGGTCAGCTAGAAAACTTCCAAGTTTAATTATTTTCTTATCCTAGGAGAAAATGATTGGTAAGCGAGCAGGGCAGTGGGCACCAAGGTGAGGTAAACCCTGCGAGCTACATGTATATACAATTTTTTGGTGACTACTGACTAGCACATATACCTCTATCATAAATACCAGTTAGGGTTGTCCCGATACCACTTTTTTAGGACCGAGTACAGATACTTTTTTTAAAATAGTCACCTATACCGAATACCGATCATTTTTTTAAACGTGTCCCAAAATGCAGCCATGTCCCCACACATATTGCAGCCATGTATGTCCCCACACATATTGCAGCCATGTTCCCCCACATATTACAGCCATGTATGTCCCCACACATATTGCAGGCATGTCATGTCCCCCACATATTGCAGCCATGTTCCCCCACTTTGCAGAGGTGCAGTAGCATATGCCGCAGCCGCTTCCCCTCGCGCCACCCCCTGGAACTATTTTCGGTGGCCGCACTTAGGAAAGGCCGCGGCTTCACCCACGGCCTAGCGGTGCGGAGCAAACAACCAGTAAAGCCCTAAATTTAAAAAACATGGCCCCCACATATTGCAGCCATGTACCTGATGATGACGAGTAAGTCCCTCATTCAGCTGATACCTGGGAGAGAGAGATGCAGCTGGTAATGCCTGTTTGTTCTCGCACGCCGTCTCCTCCGCTGCTACCGGCATTCTGTATGTCCGAGAAACATGGGACAAGTGTATGAAAGCCGCGCCTCCTCTACGTCTGTGATAGGAGAACACTCCCAACAAGGAGTCAGTGTTCTGCCTATCAGGGACACCCTCTCATCCTCATCCCATGGACGAAGATGAGAGGATGTCCGTGATAGGCAGAACACTGACTCACTTGCAGGGAGTGTTCCCCTATCACAGACGAGGAGGAGGCACGGCTTTGTACACAGGATGTCCATGATAGGCAGAAACAAAGTCATTGCTGGGAGTGTTCTATCACAGACGAAGAGGAGGCGCGGCTTTCATACACTTGTCCCATGTTTCTCGGACATACAGAATGCCGGTAGCAGCGGAGGAGACAGCGTGCGAGACACACAGGCATTGCCAGCTGCATCTCTCTCTCCCAGGTATCGTCAGAGGCATCGGGAGCATTTGTGCGAGTACAAGCACTCGCACAAATACTCGGAATCGGTCCCGATACCGATACTAGTATCGGTACAACCCTAATACCAGTGAATATACCATATTACTGTTGTGAAATGTGACGGGTGCGCTTTTAAGTGCTGTACATTTTTATATCTACATCTTATTGTTCAAACGATATTAATATTTGTGCACATATTTACCCTCCTGAGCGCCCGTGTAGGTGACGGCCTGATTGTCCTTTTCAAGGGGAGGGGAAGAGTGGGAGGGACCTGGCGGCTCCTCCCTCTCCTGCTCCGCCTCTTCCTCCTCAGCGGCTGATGTACGAGGCCGTTTGGAGGCCCTCTCCTCCTGCTCCTCCTCTTCCTCCTCCTCCTCCTCCTCCTCCTCCTCCGCCTGACGCCTAGTGCGTTTTTGACGCACAACCGGTAGTGGCATGTCTGTAATAACACAAAGTTCATATATGTAAAAATGATTTGTAATAACGTATGCAAATTCTGTGTACTCTGCTGTATATGAATACAAATGTATTTAATGTAACATTATCCCATTGGTTAACTGTCTATATAAAGGGTCTTGCTGGCGATACAGGGGACTGACTGTAAGCTGGGCTCCAACCATGGTAAAATGCGCAGTTTGTGTTTCATTTGTATTATTGTGATGATCTCATGTTAAAAAAAGTGCCTGATGGAGTACACAAAATTAGTATGATAACCCCACGCCTAGTAGAGGAATTAAGTGGTAATTCAGTTATAAAATACCACCCCTTCACATTTGACCATTCCAACCACACCACCACTTTAATTCCATGGTTTAACTTGTTGGAATAATAAAAGAAAAGGGGGAGAAGGTTTCAATTCCCTCTTTTCTCTTGGGAAAGCAGCAGGACTTCATAAAAGTTTTTCATTGAAAAATAAATATAAAGATCCATACATCAAGGCCATAAGCACAAAGAGAGCACATAACAAGAACATAACATAGAATTATTCCAGGGTGAAATCTAATATCAATACCCCGAACCACCGCACCAGCCACAAACATATTTTAATAACCACTCCTGGCCACGCCCTCCGCCCCTCTCCCATAGCAGCTAATCACCATATCTCATGTACAGGGCCTACTCACTAACCATCTATCACGTTCAGGAATCCATTCCCAATATCCTCCCCATGACCAGATCCACCGGGGCCAGGCCCGGTACGTCCAGCCATGCATCCCACAGCCTCTAGAAATTCCTGGAGCACCCTCTATGTTGGTATATCACTTTCTCCTTCCGGAGCATATCCCCCATCACATTTACCCACTCTTTTAGACTACGAGCCTCCTCCGATATCCAATGTGTGATTATGATCTTGCGAGCCAAGAAGAGAGACCTACTAACAGCCACCCTAGTACCTTATTCCCATTTAAACTCCTCTAGTATAAAAAGCAAAAAAATTGTCAGGTCAGGAGGTAACGAGATACGGAACACCCTATTAATGGTGTCCACCACCCCCTTCCAGTAGGGCTGGAGTTTTGGACATCTCCAAAGTAGGTGAATCAGGTCTCCATGATCCCTCTTACATCTAGTACATAACGGAGTAGGTCTCAGCCCCATAGCAAACAATCTATGAGGGGTGTAGTACACCCTCAGCAGTAGGTATAGCTGCGACACCTTCTGAGACACATTTAGAGAGCAGAGTGGTACCGCCTGCAAAGCCTCATCCCACTGTTCACCCTCCATCGGTCCCACTTCCCCCTCCCACTTGACCCTAACTGCCGTGTAAACAATAACTTACCAGGGTGAAATTCATTCCGGATCTCAGCGATCTTGTCCATGTGTCGCCGTTTGAGATCGGACCACTTCTTGGTGATCGCTATTTCTGCATGTTGGCTCCCCAATTTGTCCTGCAGCTCCTTTGAAAAGGCCTGGAGGACTGACTTTTTCTCCGCTTGCCTTCGCAGGCTATCGTAGCCTGCGCGAAGAAAGCACTGCAAGATGAAGAACAATGTATATTATAATTTGTTTACACCCTTATGGATATATGACGTAAATGTATGGTCAAGGGAGCTGTGGTGCCTCAACGTGATTGTGACTGCGCTGATAAGCCATTCACCTCTGCAGCCTAGGGTTCTGATCCCAGTCCCGACCACATGTCAATTGAGTTTGGTGGTCTAAGCCCGGCTCCTGGTGGGTGTGCTATGCGAGGTAAGCCTGCGCTTAGTACGCCCCCATCCCCCCCCCCCCCCCCCACAAAAACCACCACACCTGCACTCACACAAAAATTGGTTTAACACACATATGCACTTTGACCATGCGGTCTCTTAAGAAAGAGAGGCAAAGGACCTATGGGGCTGGCTGAGCAGGTTGGCCCCCCCACTTCCTAATATGGGGAGTCCCTCTGGCCTGTTGGGGTCCCATTGGGACCCGTCAAGCTCGGAAACAGAGCAGGTAGGGTGGGGTGAGTGAGAGGCCCTCCCTCACACCCGCCATTACCATTGGGGGCATGGAGAAGGATGGCGGAAGCCTCCGGGGGGAGGGCATGCCTGCTTCCAGCTCCTGCAGTCTGGCTCCTCTCTCGAGTTCACGCACAAAAATACAATTTAAAAAAATAAAAAAAATTAAAATGTATGGTATATTCAACAATTGGAAGCATTCTCGCCTTATTAATAATCACTGGCAGGGGTAACATGAAAGATTTTAGATCTTGCAATTTTCAGCGACATCTTTTTGGAATAAATATAGCAGCCATTATCATTTGCATAATTATGTATATATATGAGTAACATCACATGATTCATGTATAGGGGAGAAATTAGTTGCTATTCACCTGACCGCTACAATTATTTTTGGAGTTTTATACTGGGCCTGTACTATAGTACTGGGCCTGTACTATAGTAATTAGTAAATATTAATAATAACATTTGATCTCATAACCTAAGTTTTAAAATTGTCTAAAATGCAGTTACAGACATTGTTTAAAGTCAAAATACTCACATTAATTAGCATATTCTCCTCATCAATGGTGAACATGCTTCCAACCATCTTTATCTCCTGAAAATCTCCTTCTGGCTGCAGTGGCTGGCCCAAATCCAGGAAGTGAAACTTTATTTCCAAAAAAAATCGCGGGAATGCGCACGCGCCGGAACGTAAGATCGCATTACAAGTGTCATTTGCAATTAGTGAAATTTAGCAATGTTCTTATTTCAATAAAATATCAATAACATTCGATTTGGACGCAGGTTTAAAAAAAATCGCAATAGATTTTAATCGCAATCAAAATATCGCAATTAGCGAAAAATCGCATTTATGATACTTCGCAAAAATACCGCGAATATTCGAAATTAGCGAATATTTCTCGAATATTCGGAAAAATATTCGTGATATATCGCGAAATCGAATATGGTGTATTCCGCTCAACACTATTTATCATCCTCCAACCAAAATGGGCATTTAACCATTGCTGAGGGAAAGGGACCTCACTGTGATGCCGCGTACACACGACCGTTTTTTTATGACAAGAAAAATGCAATTTTTTAAATTGGTCAATAAAAACGGTTGTGTGTAGGCTTTAACGACGGAAAAAAAAAATGCATGCTCAGAAGAAAGTTATGAGAGAGGAGCACTTGTTCTGGTAAAACTAACGTTAGTAATGGAGATAGTACATTCGTCATGCTGTAACAGACTAAAAAGTATGAAGACTGAAAAGCGAAAATCGTCTCTCACCAAACTTTTACTAACACAAAATCAGCAAAAGCAGCCCAAAGGGTGGCGCCATCCAAATGGAACTTCCCCTTTATAGTGCAGTGGTATGTGTTGTACATCACCGCGCTTTGCTCAAGCATTTTTTTTCATGATCGTGTGTATGCAAGGCAGGCTTGACAAGAATCACGTAGAGAAAAACAACGTTTTTTTTCCATGACTTTAAAAATGATTGTGTGTACGCAGCATAACTTTTTCTTTAGCTAAGTGATCAGGTTTAACTGATATGCTAAAGTTATTTTTGTACCTATTGAATTTTGTGTGTTTTCCTAATTTGCCTCATTGCATTATTTTGCACAAGGTTATAGGCATCTGATCTTTTAACTCCTCTTAGTTAGTTCAATCATTTCTGCTCTGATTCTCTGTAGAAAGGAAATGTAAGACCACTGCAAGCCAAAATGTTCTCCGAACAATGAGAGCTGCAATTAAATGCAGTAAAGAAAAAAAATCTGCCAACTGTGATTGTGAAAACTGTGGCAGACTGACGCCCTCTGTGATTTCAATGTCATCTATGTTCTGCTCAGTTGCACCTCCTCTCACTCATTACTCCTTATTCAAACTAAAAAAAGAAGAAAAACCTATAAGCTGAAATTATTTAATCAGCATAGGTTACGGACATGGGTGTCCGCTGAAATTTTTTCAGGTGGGGGCGCTTCTACAGTGGCGACACACAGTCACATTTAACCCTTTCTTCGACCGCTAGCAGATGTTAAAAGTGCCCCCCCCCCCACGTTAAAATGTAAAAATGCCCCACTGTGCCCCCTGCATCTTTCAATATCTCTTTGTCACTACTGTGTACCCCCTCTCCATAACTGCACCTCTGGACCCCTTTACATTACACAGCACCCCACAGGTCTGGACCCCTTTACATTACACAGCACCCTGCACCACTGGACCCCTTTACATTACACAGCACCCTCCACCTCTGGGTCCCTTTACATTACACAGCACCCTGAACCACTGGAACCCTTTAAATTACACAGCACCCTGCACCACTTTACATTACACAGCACCCTGCATCACTGGACCCCTTTACATTACACAGCACCCTGCAACTCGGGTAAATGTCCTGCACTGATCATGGTAACTCATGTATTAATGTCCTGCACAGTGCAGGACATTAATACATGAGTTACTATGACCAATGCAACTGTGCAGGACATTTAGGACATTTTGTAATGAAGATAGATGTTGTTGCTTGCCTGGTTTTTGCCTTGTCAGCGGCGCTGGCTCCTTCTGTCTACACTCCTCCCATCAGTGCCATCCCAACCAGCCATGAATGATAATCCCCGCCCGCCGTGAGTGACGTCACGCCGACAGGACGGGCACGGGGCGTGGCTGTAAACTAAGGGGAGCAGCTCGGCAGCACAATGATCATATTGGCTGGAGCCTGGTGCCAGAAAACAGGGGCGGGCCACGGGAGCGGAGTAAATGTATTGTAACACACTGACAGACTGCAGACATAAATGGCAGTGACACTCTTTCACGATCCCAGGGGGGGTCAAATGCCCCCCCTTGCCCTATGGAGCGAACGCCAATGGTTACGGATACAAAGAGGAAATACAGAGAGATTTCTGTCTGTACAAGTAGAATGTCATTGCTGATCTGGGTCAAATCTAACTTTCTTCTCCTGATAAAACTAATTGTCCCAGTGCTCACTCCAAACACTTCCCTATGGCCTGGTTTGCTTTAGAACTTGGGTATAAAGTTGTCCCACTGTGCTGAGTGCCCTTCCAGGATAATGAAGGACAGCTTTACAAAATCATCATAATAGCAGGTATACATGAACACTAACATGGAAAAGAATCATGTTTGAAATTGTAAGGTGAAATTTGTGCATAAAAGCTAAAGATTAGTTTTGGTTGCTCGTTATTGACTTTGATACTTGGTTTATTACTTGGACTTTGCTTATCTTGTTGCTGACGCCGCCTGGCTCGTTCTTGACTGTGATACTTGGATTGTCCTTCTCCTCTTGGATTCCTGTCTTCAGCCTCTACTAACCGTGAGTTGTTGCTGGGGGTTTTGGTTAGGCTGTCTGCACCATCAATTGCGCTTCCTTATTTCCTGGCTGCAGGATCTCAACCATCCCTCCACTTGATACCGATATAACAAGACTACCGGTCAGGAAAGCAGAGGGACAGTTGTAATCTGGCAGACCTGACACTTTGTAGCTGAAGGAACTCAGTGAACTTTGCTTTTTCAAGACACTAGCCAGTGTTCCCTTTTAGCTCACACCCAGCAGTTGACTTCTAGCACTCAGCAGAGGTGGAATCTAACAGCACAAGTCCCCAGGATCCCCTGTGACGGGTCTGTACCCACAAGGCAACTGAAGCACTCATGGCAGCCTTCCTCAGTAGTACCAGTACTCAGTAGTACCAGACAGGATCCACGGACATCCTCCCTCTGTCAGCTCGCCCAAGAAAATAGAAAGAAGAGGGCGCAGATCAGGAAGAAGGTTAACCCTTCGAAACGCGTCAGCCAGCAGTGGTCCTCTTTCTAGGATCTGGAGACTGGTACCAGTAGAAGTATTGTCATAAGCCAAAGACTGTTACATGTGGTTTTCTTTCCATGCTTGTGAGTAGTTTTTAATACTTTTTCTTTTAAAGTGAAGGTTCACCCAAAAATCAACTTTCTGACATTAGATCCAGCATACTGCTAACATCTGCAGTATGCTGTTTTTTTTTAATTTATTTTTTGTACTTATCGTTTTATGAACCGTTGTTATCCGGCTCCGAGCGGGGAATCCTGCGGGGAATGGGCGTTCCTAAGCCAAGAGGAGTTGATTGACGGGCTGCTAAGGCGTGTCACGCCTTCGGAAAATACCCAAAGTGACACTCGGGTATTTTCGGAAGGCGTGACATGCCTTAGCAGCCCGTCAATCAACTCCTCTTGGCTTAGGAACGCCCATTCCCCGCAGGATTCCCCGCTCGGAGCTGGATAACAACGGCTCATAAAACGATAAGTACAAAAAAAATAAAAAATAACCCAGCATACTGCAGATGTTAGCAGTATGCTGGATCTAATGTCAGAAAGTTGATTTTTGGGTGAACCTCCGCTTTAATAAATACATTAAAGGATAATGCACGAGGCTGGTGCGCCCTCTTTTTTTCTATTCTCTTTTCTGACTGCTAGGATTCCCCTAACCTGGAGGGCAGTAAAGCCTGAGATATTATCCACTCTGAACTTTGGATCGTGTCAGGGAAATGTCCATAGAAGAAGTACTGGCAATCTTGCCAGCAGAAGAAATGGCCATAGAAGAAGTACTGGCAATCCTGCCAGTAGAAGAAATGGCCATAGAAGAAGTACTGGCAATCTTGTCAGTAGAAGAAATGGGAGCCATAGGCTCATCATGTGACAGGAAGATCCTCCTGCTGGCCTATAAAAGGCTGCCACTGTCTGATCCAAAATGCTGTTTGGATTTCCTGTTGTGACCCGGCTTGTTCCTGACCTGTCTGATCCGCTCTCCTGGTTTGACCCCCTGGCTTGCTTTACTGACTTGTTATCTTCTCCAGCACCTGATCCCGGCTTGTTTCACAGACTTTGCTTCAGTTATCTGTTCCTGTCTGTTTTCCAACACCAGACCTTTGGCTTGTCTCCACACCTGCATCTCCTGCCTGGATCCACAGTGTTTGATCCCCAGCCGGCTTCCACTGTTGCTCCTTGTGCACACCTTGTCAAGTGTTACCGAGGACTCCTAGAGACTGCAGCCCAGCGGCGTTTCCTGTATTCTCCAGTATTCTTCAGGCACCCACCAGCTCTTCTCTCCTGGATTCATCTGGCAACTTGTGCTTCTCTGGGCACTACACCCTCTGTACCCAACCTCAGGGGTGTACTGCACTTAGCTGCAAGGGGAGCCCTCTCTAGCCATTTCGGCCTCCAACCAGGTACGTGACAGATCGCGGTATTTGTTTTGCTGCTAGCTCTCACAAGAACCACTGGTTGCAGCTTTAAGGTTTCAAGCCCTCAGGTCTACCACCTGAGACCACATGGCAGCCTGCACGGGGGAGGAGTGACAGACCTCTCCTTGGCTTGACCTCTCTCTCTCTCTCTGCAGAAGACTCCAAGCCCATGTGCCTTTCAGGTATAAATACATTTACCCACCGTGCCTTGGGGCAGATTCCCTTTAAGTGGACAGGGCTGTACAGACATCCACACTTTCATCTGCCAGGGTTTCACCCTCTGTCCAATATACTCCATAGCTATTGGATCAGTGTAAACTTGCAAGACAGCATGAGCAGCATAGGGAACCCTGAGCAGACCTCACTAAACAATCACAGCTCTCTGTTAAGCAGACAGCACTTAAATTTGCCGGGATGTCTCCCTGTTAAGCAGAGAAACCAGAAGCTATATCCACTCACTCTAGCACCTACCTAAGAGGGCGCTACACTTGTAATAGGGTCAGAGGGACAAAAAGTGATGTCCCCTAATAGGGCCACAGATAGAAATAAAAACCTGATAGATGTATGCTTCCCTACATCATTCTAGATTTAAAACTGTCCAGGGTTAGTCTTTAAAGCCCAAATTAGATGTTATATGCTTTACCTGTTCATTGTCCCGACTTAGGTTACAATTTTTATTGTTTTTTTCTGTTTAAAAATTACTTACCTATAGCAGATTGACAGCTAGGAAGTGGTTCTGTTATCCTGACTAGGCATCATATTGTAGGTGCTCAGTCGCGGGAGCGCGCAGTGCGGTGATCGCAGTGTGTCACTCTGACACACTGCATCTCTGATCATGGTAAGGAGCCTCTAACATCTGTGATCAGATGTGACCAATCAGAGCTGATCATCATGTGAACGAGGAAGTGCCAGTAAATGGCATTCCTCGGGGGGGGGGGGGGGCCTGTGCTGATAATCAACACATTGATTACCAGCACAGCCCCCATCAGATGTGCTCATCAGATGCCAATCAGCGCCCAACAGCTGCCAGTCAGTGCCCCCTCTCTGTGCCCACCACAGTGCTAATCAGAGCCAACCACAGTGTCAATCAGTGCCCAGCAGTAACACCTGTCAGTACTAATCATCAGTGCTGCCCATCAGTGCCATATATTAGTGTCCATCAGTGCCGCCTGTCAGTCCCCATCAGTGCCACCTGTCAGTCCCCATCAGTGCTGCCTGTTAGTGCCCATCACTGCCATCTATCAGTGCTGCAAATCAGTGCCCATCAATTCTACATATCCGTGCCATCTTATCGGTGTCAACTCATCAGTGCCCATCAGTGCCGCCTCATCAGTGCCCATCAGTCCTGCCTCATCAGCACCAGTCAGTGAAGGAGAGAATTTTATGACAAACTAGGGGAAAAAAACATTTTTCTAAAACTGTTGGTCTTTTTTAGTTTATTTAGTAAAAAAAAAAAAAAAACAACAGGTGATCAAAGACCGCCAAAAGAAAGGTCTATTTTTGGGAAGAAAATTATAAAAATTTGGTTTGGGTACAGTGTTGCAGGACCGAGTAATTGTCATTCAATGTGTGACACCCCTGAAAATTGTCCTAGGCAGAAATGGGTGTAAGTGCCTGGTATTGAAGTGGTTAAAATACATTTTGTCTCAGAAATTCAATGTGTGCCCCCAAACTCCAGTGCAATATGCCCTAGAGCAGGGGTCACTTTTTTTTAAAACAAATGGCCAGTTTACTGTCCTTCAGACGTCAAGGGGGTCAGACTGTGGCCAGTGGGAGTAGAAAATGCCCCATCATTGGTATTGCCCCATTGTTGGTATCATGGGGAGGAATAGGACCCCATCATTGGTATTAGTGGGAGGAAGAGTGACACATCATTGGTGTCAATGGAAGTAAGAGTGCCTCATCGTTAATATTTGTGGTAGGAATAGTGCCCAATCATTGGTGTCAGTGGGAGAAAGTGTGCCCCATCATTAATATTAGTGGAAGGAGAATAAACGGAATAGACCTCTTTAGTGTCAGTGAAATGAGTAGTGCTCTGTTTTGGTATCAGTGACAGGAATTATGAACTATCATTGGTGTCAGTGGGAGGAATAGTGCCTTGCATCATTGTGCCTTGCCTTGCATCATTGTATCAGTGGGACTAATAGTGGCCCAAGGGCCAGATAAAGGCTAGCAAAGGGCCATATCCACCCCCCAGGGCTGCAGTTTGTAGACCACTGCCCTACAGTACCAGCAGCACCCTACCACAAACATCAGTACACAGACTTTTACTACTGAGGAAGAGAGTGTTGACCAGTAGTGCTGGGAAAAAACTGTGTGGTCTATCTGACCAATAGTGTTGTGAAAGAGAAGTGGTTAGTTTTACTAGGTCTGTTAGATTATAAAGCTAAAACTGTAGTGCTAAAACCTATAGTGAGACACACTAGTTAATGTCAAGATCAGATTTATGACCATACACAGAAGTCAGTGCAGGCACATGTGCAAGTAATGGCTCATGGCCCAATGCTGTAGGTTAGTGCCGTTTGCGTTGGTACAGTTCTAACCAATTAAATATATCTTTTTTTTTACTTAAAGCAGGCTTTAAGATGTAATCCACCTGTAAATGATATGGTAAATGAGTGTACACTGGAAAAGTAAGTCATTCAGTGTTTTATGACATATTACAATATTTCCAGCCATAAAATCTTACAGCTTTTTCCTCTGTCATCTGCAGGGTTAAATTTACCATAATGAATTCAGTCTACCCAAAAATCAATGTGACGATCATTTTCTTGGAATTCTTTGCTCTTTCCATCCCCTTAAGGCAATTGTGTTCAGCTTGAGGGTGAATAGGTAATTGCAATGACACTTTAGACATTTTTAGTGTCTACGAGAACGCTGGGCATGGTGCACTGCTGCCACCTTTGTTAGATTTTCTAACCTGACAAACTCTATAACATATGAAATACTCTGTACCTGAATTTATCACTGCCTGATTTATATAACTTCAGGTTATCTATATTGAGAAAAGTAGGTTTAGGCATAAAGAATATTGTAATTTATGGGGTGGATTATGTTTAAGGGTCTGCTTTACCTTTATGCAAATTGTTGATCCTCGCTTGCTATTACCCCCGAAAGGACATGTTTACCCCTAAAAAGTGACTAGTGCATTATAAAAAGTATAACACGTCCTAAAATTATTAAACCACAGTGGCCAGTGTATACTGTAAATCAAATATTCACATAATTCATGTGACTTTGCACAAATATTCCTTGTTCCAGCATTTAAAATGATTAAAGTGTCAAAGTTCATAAAAGTATTTGTATCCACAAACCTTCGCAAAACCACCATACATGCTAGGGTCCACTCAAAGCCACGCTGTTGCAGCTGGAGCCAAGTACATATGCCTTGATTCCAGTGTCAGGGATGACACTTCTTATGTATATGTTTATGAATTTTTTGATTTATATGCATTTATTTATTTTTTAGATGACATTTGTTATATAAGTTTAGGATACATTGATTTGCACATATTGAACTTTACCTTGGGGTGACAGCATTGTTTTTCTAAAATTACCTATTTTTTTTTTTTTTTGTGTTATCTTTACACTATACTAATAGCAGCAGTACTTGAATAGGTTTAGGGGTTTTCTGTGGTGTAGATTACAATTTTAATAGCTTAAGAAATAACTTTAAATGGTAAGCATGCATTCACAAATTCTCTGTTTCAGGGCTTTTCTTTCCCATTTTGTTTAAATAAAAGCTCAGGTCACACAAAGGGTTAATAAGGAGGTGGGGACTCAGCTCCTTGCACAGACAGAAAGGGTTGCAAGGGTCGGATGATAATTTTATGGTACAGTTTTAGCCCCAGCTAAAAATTAACCTCTGCAGAACCTACTAATCTCAAACATTGTGGAGCTTATTACTAGTGATCATATATTGGAACATCTCAGTAGCAGTGGCCATAGCATGATTTAATTCAATGTTAGCTGTAAATAACAAGGATATACTATAAAGATAAACACTGAATTTTAATAGAGCAAATATTCCAAAGCTGAGTGCCTCTCTCCAAGACCTAGACTGGGAGGGAATGCTGTCATTAAAGAACACAGAACAGAAACGAGAATGCTTGAAATCAACTGTAAGTACACAGCAAAATATATAGTATTCTCATGGGCAATATGTTTAAAAGGCTAAAAATAAAACCTGTGTGGCTCATGTCCAAAGTTAAAAATAATATATAGTAGCCTTCGCGCTACTACAAGTGAATCAGATGCTCCAAAAATCAAAATAGATGCAGCAAAATCTAAACGTTTTTTACATTACACAAATGAGGATAAATTAAATATAAGGATTTGCGCAAAAAAGGGGGTTAAACCGTTGATGTAATTATATAAATCTCATCACACATCTAAAAATATTATGAAAAGTGCAAACTGACAGATGACCCGTCTGCAGAAGCTAGATGGTCACCCAGTGGAAGTGTTGTGCAAAATAACAATATAAAGTGCAAAGTGTCCAATAAAGTGCTCAATGTCCAACAAACTATATAGCAGCATAAATCTTGACACAGAATATGAACTACACAAAAACGTATAAAGTTCAAATAGTCCAATGGAGTGCTAGTCCAATGTCTGAAAAAATGGAAGGTAAGTAATAACAGTAATCCAAGTGTGGAGCAGGGTGATGTCTAGAAACCTAGCAATATGCCTAGAGAAAGAAGATGGAGATATCCCTCAGCAGGCTCACAGAACTCTCACCTCACCAACGGAAATGACAAGCGTTGAGTAAGTCCGATATGGTCCACCTCCTTACAGCCACAACACCATATTGAGTACCTCCTCCAATCTCTCCGTCTTATCTTTCTTCTGTAATGTCAGTATGCGCCTGGGCTATACCTAAACAAGCCCTTTGCTCCAGGAGAAAGACAACAAACAGAGATCCTCCAATGGTGTAGTAATTAAATGAAGGGGGAATTTTAATAAGGAAAAACCTATGCTTACAGCAAAGAAAACGATAGGTAACAATAAAACAAACAACGGCATCCTACGTCACTCCAGGTGCACCTAACGTCCGTTCTCCTCCCTACGCGTTACGACACTGTCACATCTTTGCACTTTATATTGGTTTTTTGCACAACACTCCCACTGGGTGACCATCTAGCTTCTGCAGACGGGTCATCTGTCAGTTTGCACTTTTCATAATATTTTTAGATGTGTGACGACATTTATATCATTGCATCACCGGTTTAACCCCCTTTTTTGCGCAAATCATGTAGGTAGCAGTATTTTAAGGCATTTAACTGTTTAGGAATTCCTGTGTTGCCCAATGGACTTCAAGAATTTTACAGTAAGTCATTTTTACAGTAAGCCCAAACATCTTATTAAATTGCAGTCTTACCATTATTGGATATGGTGGCTCAAATTTTAATTTTTGTGGGCATTTTTCCTTTATTTTAATTTAGTGATCCTGCCAGGAACACACTCCCTATCCTGGGTGACAATGCTCAGTCACTGTACTGTAAGTATAGAGGAGCAATGTGGTCACTCCAAGCTCCTTATCTCTTTGTCTGTATTATGTAGGAAGGAGGGGTTGTGTAGCTTGCAGAATATAGCTTGGAAAGCTGATAAAAAAGAATTAGCACTCAGTTCACTACACAGAAAGTTAGGAGGACACTGGATCTCTATTGGTATTTTCTGTATTTGCAGAAAATGTACTTAGCCTAAGCAAAGAAAACCAATGCAGCCACCACATCTAAGAATGGGTGAGCTGCAATATGTTTAGTGTAAAATGTTTGTTCTTGTGCTTAGATATACTTTAATTCTTAATCATGTGATGTATCAGATAGATATTGGAATAAAATATTTTATCTGTATGTAGCGGCCTGCGCCTGTTGGGCTGGTGCTATTTTGAATTTAGGGGAAAGTCTGAGAGTTAGATGACTCAGGCGTGTATGATTTTGAGCAAATTTGGCTTCTGTTCCAGCCATGGCTGTGCTGTGAGTGACCACTATTGTTTGCCTGGGGTGTAGTTGTTACACCAGTCCAAGGGTGGCAGCAGCTAGGTCAAGATGAGTTGAGTATTTTCCCTTGGCAGCCAATCAGTGGGGGTTGATCGTCCCGCTGTGTATGCTGGGGAGGGGTACTTAAGGGACAGATGTTACTGGTCTGGGGTCGTCGCTGATCCTGGGTCTGTCGTCCGACCACCCCGTGTGCCGCCCTCCTGGCCGGGGGTGCGTGTTCCTGTAATCCTGGCTTCGGATCATGTTGGTCCGGGGTTGTGATCCTCTGAGTAGGCCCAGTAGGCAGATTGGGTTTATGCTCTTAAGGGTGATCCTGTTCTGTCTGTCCTGAGGGAGGAAGCCGCTTGATGAAGGATCTATCTTGGAGAGGACCAAGCACGAGGCTGGCATCTCAAGAGAGGCCTTGAACTTCATCGAAGGATGCACCGTTTACTGAAAGGCTTGATGGTGATCGCCTATCAGTTTCAAGTTTTACAAGAAGTTAATGTGGAGAGATCTGGGTGCTGAATCCTGTGCTGCGGAGATTCCGGACCAACAAGTATCTCCATCTCTGGAAACGTCTGTGGCAGAGACTGTAACATGTTCCGTATGACATTCTGGCTGCTAGGTTAGTGAGAGAAACCTATCCGGGTGCGCAATACCCACTCTGGCTAGAGTGGCGACGAAAGCTGTGTCGCAGGAAGCAGGAGTGCTTCCCAATTAAAATACTGCACCTGAACCTATTTACCTGTTACCCTTCCACCTTTTCAACCACTTCTTTATTTCTTCTACCAAGTTCAGCAGATAAATCTTTAAAAAGGAAGTATAAAGTGTGGACATTGAACTTTCTCTACTCTCATCCATAACCCTGGACGGCGAGGAAATAGAGGTAAAGTGCCGCCCGAAAATATCCAGCCGCTCCTTCGGGGGTAGTGTACATGTATATATGTACTTCATGCACACTTACTTGTGGTTACAATCTATTTAATTTGTTTTGTCTTTATTATCTTAATATTATAATAACATATTTTTTCAACTAGTTTTCATTATATTTGCTTTGCCTCTTTTTTCTTGCAATTTACTACAATGTAAATAATAAGTTACTAGCACTAGAGTAGACAAATAAATGTATAAGTATGTATGTATAATAAGTATACATTGTTTGCTCCAAGGTCTATTGCTTCGACATTTTAATTTTAGCAAATCTATTTTTTTCTGTATGACCAAACAACTCCTGACAGCGCTGTACTATTTGCATTTACTATTTCAAAAACAAAAAAGGAGCTGCTATATAAGATTTATTTTTCTCATATCGTCTACCCTGTTTCCAGTAATAACAATCCTTTGCAACTTCCTCTACGGAGGAAGAAAATGATATTGCCATTTTACAGAAAGGACAATCAATACATGGACTTGCCTCACTGTGGATGTGGTGGGGAAAAGTATAATAAAGGAATCAGAAAATTCCCAAAGTACACATATCCATCAATCACTCTGTTTTATAATTCTGGATAATGACAGCACTCTGTACAGCTATAGAAATAAAATCAACATGAAGCTTTAAAAAGAGAAAATTTGCTACACTGACCATTGTCTAATTCAGAAGTAGGGACATAGGTCACACCCTACTTTTAATTTATAGCCATTCATAATCCATTACCTTGATTGGTCTTTTAGTGCACTACTTGCCACATTTTTATAAAAAGCAAAAGTGCATGTTTGTCTTAGTTTGTTGTTGCCAGAACTAGGAAAAAACGCATATAGTGAGAGTCCAAGTGCCGCGCACCCCAAAAATTGTGAAAACAAAAATGGAAAAGTTCCCCCAGGGGTTTATTAAGCAACATGGTGTATGAAATTAAAAAAAATGGTATGTAAAATCTTGCCTTTTATTATATAATGGGTAGAAAGAATATAAATGGTTAAAAATGGTAAACTCTGGTTACAAAAAAGTTGGAAATATATAGACAGTAGTAAAATGATCAACAATATAATAGTACAGTACAGTACAGTATGTGCCATGGGTGTATGGGCTTCCATATGAGGATCCCGACGCATTTCGACCATCACGGTCTTCTTCAAAGGGATTTTAACTCGCTCTAAAAGATGAAAATCATAGCTTAACATGTAACCCAAGGTGGTAAATGGAGTATGCAATTGTCCGGAAATCCTCATGTGGAGTCCCCCCTTCCCCTACAGGCAGGTACCAACCTAAGGAGAGGCTTACAGGGGGTCACACGTGTGGACCTTCAGAGGGGCAAAGGAGGGGCGACACATTTGCTCCAATCCTTTGTGTGTGTGAGGGAGCTCTCCTCGGATCGCATTTTTTTGTTGCTGCCAACTTTCACAGCAAAAAAGTAAATATGAAAGTATACTCTCTCTTGGCAGATACATATGTTATTGCTATCAGGCATGCTTAAGATTGTGCTAGTGTTTAAAATGAGGAGCACTAAGTTCACTATCCTTTAATATCTCTCTTTAAAGAAAACCTGTCATTGACACATACTTTTCCAAATAGGCAATTCTGGAAATTAAGCATGTGAATACTTGCCTTTCTCACTTCTCGGACTGTTCCTTAGAAGAAGTCTTCTGAGAAACCTGACTATTCCAGTAATGTTGATCCTTCTGGTGTCCATTGTGCTCAGGTGAAGGTATTCTGGGGTATTCAGGTGTAGAAGAAAAGTAAAGTATTCACTTGCTTCTATTTCAAGTATGGCTGACTAAACTAATGTATGTTAGTGATGGGGTTTGCTATAAACAGGGCCAGTGCAAGCATAAGGTGAGTCAGACAGCTGCCTAGGGCGGCAGTGTAGAGGGGGCAGTAAAGTCCATCACAGTCCGTGCCCCACACTGCCCACCACACACACTGGCCGATTGACTGTCTGAAATGACAGCCCCTTGCTTGCTAACAGGTGCTCAGTGTGTTCTCTCCGGAGAGCCCAAGATGACAGATGACATGCGGCTCCGGAGTCGGGCACACAGCTCTGGAAAGGGCAGGTCTGGGGGCAGAGCAGTGGGGGAGTGGTGATTGGAGGATCTGCAAAGTGGCAGAGTCACACATGTCTGCTCCCTGGATGCTGCTGACCGTGTTGTTCTCGCTGCTGGGGCTTGTCCTTTATCTCCACACTCTGGACACAGGTTTTTGATGATAGACAGGTAGAATCTCTGACAGAACAAACTGTATTCTTTCTCCTCCACACAGAGTACACTGCCAGCAACGTTCTCTATGCATGAGGATGCCCTCCTCATGGGGATCCTCCACTTCTATTTACAAGACATCTTAGCAGGCCCACCACTTATTACTTGTCACTTTGTAACAATAAGCATTCCTACTTAAGGTTATGTTCACACTTGTGCGGGTGATTGCTGTGGGACAGCATATGCTCCTGCAGCTGCAACCATCCGCACAAAATAACAGGCTGCCATTCAGGAGATGCATGCGGGTGCCATTAATCCTAATGACACCAGCCACTTACTGCACTGGGAACCGCACTGCACTTGCGGTTTCCGTTTGGGCCACAGTTTCAAAAATTGACCAGGGCCCTATTCCCTGCATTTGTCCTGCACAAATGTAGTTCAGCTGCAACAGGGTGAACCTAGTCTAAAGTAGCCATGTCATAAGAAAGGTATGGGGGATGTCATTAATGACTTCAAGTGATTGTGAAGTCTTGTTTAAAAAAAAACAAAAACAAAAAAAAAACATGTTATACTTACCACCTCTGTGCAGTTGATTTTGCAAAGTGCAGCCCAGATCCTCCCCTTCTTAGGTCCCTCTTTGCTGCTCCTGTCCCCCCCCCCTATAAAGTGCCCCCTCAGACAGATTTCTAAGGGGTAACCCAAGCCCAGTCAGAGCTTTGTGTATCCATTTAGACATGGAGCCCCAACATGGCCCCGCCCCCTTTCCCCCCTGATTGGCTGACTGACTTTGAGAGCCGTGGGAACCAATGGTACTGCTGCTTTGTCTCAGCCAATCAGGAGCAGTGTCCCGGGCAGCTTAGACATTCATGGACACCACTGGTGAGAGAAAGGGCTCAGGTAAGTAATTAGGGGGTGCTGGGAACACTGCTACACACAGAAGTTTTTTTATCTTAATGCATAGAATGTATTAAGATAAAAAAATCTTCTGCCTTTTTAACTTCTTTAATTCCCTGACTGTCATGCTGATGTTTTGGCTTTACAGCTTCTGTTTTTTTTATTTAAAACATATAATAAAGTATTATGACATAAAAAAAAAAGCATCATTACTTAAAGTGACCTAGTCATACAAAAAGCATGGGGGCTGCCATTGATGGCCCTATAAGAACGCATAAAAACCTACTGGACCACAGTTTACCGAGTGTTAGGACCTAGTCAATAATTTTTTGGTATATTGGGACGGCCATCCTTCCTTTGGGCCACTTGCATGGCTGCATCTTTGGTAAGATGATCAATAACTACAGGTTCTCCACAGCAGACAAAATATACCTGTATTTATATTCCATGTCTGATATTTACTGTCTGACTTGATATGTATTTTGATTGCTTTATCAATGTATGTTTCTTCTCTCTTGAATTATAGTCATAAACTGATAATCTCTCTATATAATATAATATATGTGCAATAAAGCTCCTGAAGAAGCTGTAAAACTACATCCACGAAACATGTAGAGCAACTAATACACAGATGGTATTCTTGTTATTAATGTCACAACTGTGATTATAGAGACATGTTGATTGAGTATCCCTACTGGTTTTAAACATATTTTGTATTTTATGAAATAATCTTTGTAATAAAACTATTTATCTTATTTAACAATTTTACTCTATACTGTTGGGACAAAGGTAACATTTATTTATATTACGTCACTCCTGCAGCATAGAGACGGTATTGGAAGACATGGGAGGCTATTACCTGACCCCGGGGGAGGTGTAGATGGTGAAAAAGGGAGGTCCAAGAACAGAACCTTAGGGGACCCTGACAGAGAAAGAGAGAGGGGAGTAGAGTTGTAAGTGACACTAAAGGTGCGGTTGGATATATAGGATGAGAACCAATGAAGAGTACAGTCATGGAGACCAAAGGCGTGGAGTTTTTTGAGGCGAAGGGGGTGGTCCACTGTGTCAAAGGCAGCATAGAGGTCCAAGAGTAAGGCCTCGTACACACGACCGTTTTCCTCCAGAGCTTTTTTGCAGAGGAAAACGGTTTGTATGTTTTTCGTTGAGAAAACTGTTATGGATCTTGATGAGAAAAAAGAGAACAAGTTCTCTTTTTTATTGTCGGGAGTCTCAATTTCCTCGTTGTGTTTCTCGTCGGGCTGGTTTACTACGAGAAACATGTTCATGTGTATGCTTAAAAATGCGCGCATTCTCAGAATACAGCAGGAGATGGGAGCGCACCTTCGTTAAAAGTAGCGTTCGTAATGGAGATAGCACATCGTCTCTCACTAAACTTTTACTAACACGCGGCAACATGAGATTAGCAAAAGCAGCCCCAAGGGTGGCGCCAATGGAATAGAACTTCCCCTTTATAGTGCCATTGTGCGTGTTGTACATCATCATGTTTGAGAATGACCAGATTTTGTCTTGACAGTGTGTACGCAAAGAAAGCTTGACAAGATTCTCGACAAGACTGACAAGAAACTTGTCGAGGAAAATTATGTTTCTTTTACGACAAGATTCTCAGTCGTGTGTACGAGCCCTAAAGCCACATACGCGCGATCGGTTCAAACTGATGAAAATGGACTGAAGTTCGTTTTCATCAGTCCAAACTGATCGAGTGTAGGCCCTATCAGTCCGTTATCCTTCGGTCCAAAAACAGATGGCTTGCTTTAAAATCGAACCGATGGACGGCTAACCGATAGGTCAAAACCAATCGTTAGTACACACGAAAATCGGTTAAAAATCCACGCATGCTCAGAATCAAGTCGACACATGCTTGGAAGCATTGAACTTCGTTTTTTCATCACGTCGTTGTGTTTTACATCACCGCATACTGACATGATCGGTTCATGAACCGATGGTGTGTAGGCACATCAGTCCATCAGTCAGCTTCATCGGTGAACCGATAAAAACGGTCTGTCGGACCATTCTTATCAGATGGACCGATTGTGTGTACAGGGCTTAAGAGTACAGAATAGTGTCCATTGGATTTAGCTGTTAGCAGATCCTTTGTGAGTTTTAGGAAAACAGATTTCTGTGGAGTGTTGAGGGTGGAATCCAGACTGAAGGGGATCAGGAAGGTTAATTTTGGTGAGGTGGTCACTCAGTCGGTTGTAGATCAGACATTCAAAGAGTTTGAAACAAAAAGGGAGCAAGGAGATGGGGCATAGGTTGTTAAGATTAGTGGGGCCTAGTATAGGGTTTTTTAAGAATAGGGATGACTAATGCATGTTTTAAAGAGTTTGGGTAGCTGCCTGCAGAGTGAGAGAGATTGAAAAATGTGAGTGAGGGAGATTAGAATAGAGCCAGAGGGTGAATGTAGGATTTGCGAGGGAACCGAAAAATGTATCAAGGTAGTAATTATTATATTCATTTGTGTGCATCAAATTCAGCTGCAGCTATTGAGCTATGTAAAGGACCCGTGAAAAGGAGCCTAGAGCATTACATGAAAACAGTAAATCCTCTGAAACGGTTATAGCAAACAGACATGTGCAGACTGGAATATTTTGTTTCGTTTTTTCATTTTCGTTTGGAAAATAAATTTATTTAGTTATTCCCGAAAATCGTTTTGATTTATTTAGTTTTTCGTTGGTAAATAGCTTTCGTCCGAAAATCCAATAATACTTGGTTTCTGTCGAATGGTCAAAAGAATATTCGACGGAACGTCGAATCTTTAGTTCATTCTGATTTTATTATATTATGCCAATACATTAAAGAATATAATACAGACATTGATGTGTTCATATAAGTAATACAGTTATTTTATCTAATCAATTTCGAATATATTTTTGTTTCCATATATTATTCAAAGAGACTATACAAAACAAAACTGAGCAAGACAAGACTAGACAGGACAAGACAAGACAAGACTAAACAAGACAAGACAAGACAAGACAAAACAAAACGGGGCAAGACAAGACAAGACAACATCCCCAAAAAAAAAATTATAGAAAAAAAAAATAGGACGGGGTTAAAGATTGGCAGCAAAAACCCCCACCACTCGCCGCTAATTTGTTCTGTTCCCACAAGTAATTTCTAAATTCTTGTTGTTTCTCTATATACCCTCCAGGGGACCCAGGTCCGAAGGTGCTCCTCATGTGTATCCAATTCAAGTGCTAAAAGTGATTCCATCTTCTCTATACCATCCATTTCACTGGCCCATTCCTTAACTGATGGAGATTGTATTGAGCGCCAGTGCCGTGGTATAATTAGTCTTGCTGCTGTCAACCAGTGTCTCAAAAGACCCCTTTTAATATTTTTATATGATCCTGGTAGAATTGAGAGCAAAGTGATTTGTGGTGTATTTGATATTGGTTCCCCAGTAACTAAAGTATATAGCTGCATAATTTTTTCCCAAAAATGTAAGATTGGGGGACATTCCCACCAAATGTGGAGCAATGAATCTTTAAATGTATGGCACGCCCAACATATGTCTGATTTGTCTGGATATATACACTTTAATGACATTGGGCTCCAATACCACCTGGAAAGAAGTTTGTAATTTGTCTCTTGTGCTTTAATTGTTAGTGACATACAATGTGTTAAATTAAATGCTTTCTTCCACTCTGCATCTTCAATTTGAACATTTAACTCATTCGCCCATTTCCTTATGTATTCAGGGGGTTCAGGTTTTTTTTTTATGGCTAGTATCTTATAGATTGAGGATAAGACATGTTTTGGTTTTGAGTCTTAAAGCAACAGAAGTTCAAACTGAGTTGTGTCTCTATACAAAAATGCAGGGCTTTTTTTCTGGGGGAACTTGGTGGAACTCAGTTCCACCACCTTTGGCTCAGACCCTTTTGTGCCCGCTCACCACAATCACTTGTGAACACAGAAGTCTGGTTTCTGTGTTTACAAATGACTGCTTTGTAACCCCCTGAACTCTGCACACTGTATGTAATGCAATTCTGGTATTTAATGCCCCTTTAAGACCCTTCTACTGTTTGTGAAATCTGAACGGGTCGTGGTTGAGTTCCTGCACCTATTTTCTGAGAAAAAAAGCTCTGCAAAAATGTATTTGAGGGAAGAGAGGACAAGAAGGATAATAGTTGCCGATATTCCAACCATTGCGTAAGTGAGGGTTTCTGTGTAAAGTTTAAGTTTAATATGGGTGGGAATGCTGCCGTGCAAGTAATCTGGCACACTCTACGATGTGATTCTTTGTTCCAAATGAGGAAATCTTTACGTTTTAAAGCCGGCAGAAATCGTGGGTTACCAAATAAAGCTGTCATAGGTCCTACTAATGAGGAAAGTTCTAATTGTAGGATTGTTTTGGTCCAAATTTTTAATAGGTGGGATGTTAGAGAGGGCATAGTAAGAGATGAATCTCGATAGATATCAATATTCCCAAAATCTAACCAAGGAAGAGCGGTAAGATCAAATTGATTTAACCATTGCTCTATTAGTACCCATTGTTTAGTGTTAGAAGAGTGGAACCAGTTCACTATCCTTGTTAATACTGCCGCTACATAGTAATGGTAAAGATAAGGTGCACCCGCTCCTCCGTTCACCTTGGGCAGTGATAGTAATTTCTTTTTTAATCTATGTTTTTTATGGCCCCAAATACATTTTGTAAAGGCCGACTATAAAGTAGAAAAATAAGATCTAGGAATAGAGACAGGCATGGTTTGAAAAAGATACATAAACCGAGATATTATATCCATTTTTAGGATATTAATTCTCCCAAACCACGAATATTGATTGTGATCATATTTTTTTAGATCCTGTAAGGTTTGTTGCATAAGAGGAATATAGTTTGTTAGATATAAATGGTTCAGGTCGGAGGGGATGAAAATACCTAAGTATTTTAATACCGAAGAGCAAATTTTGAATGAGAAACTATTTTTCAATACCATTACTTGTTGTGGACTGAGTGACACATTGAGAATAACTGATTTTGAAATATTTACTTCAAAGTTACTAAGGGTACCAAAACGTTTAAATTCAGATAAGATAGCAGGTATGGAAACATGTGGATTAGTGACATATAGCACATATATAGTACATATAGTACATATATAGTACATATAGCACATTAGTGACATATAGCATATAGATCATCGACAAACAAGGCTAATTTTATTTCCTTTTGATTTATTTGTATGAACGCAATTAAAGGGTTCTGTCTAATTGCTATTGCTAGATGCTCCATTACCAGGACGTAAAGTAAAGGTGATAGTGGGCATCCTTGTCGAGTACCATTTTGTATAGTAAAACTTGTTGATAACGATCCATTGATCTTTATCCTAGCCTCAGGTTGAGTATATAATGCCAGAATCTTGTGAAGTAAATTTGGGCCCAGACCTATTTGCATCAATGATTGTTTTAAAAAGGGCCATCCAATCCGGTCAAAGGCCTTCTCTGCATCAACTGAAAGGAGACATACTGGTATTTTTGCTGTTTGGGCATAATTCATTAATAAAAATTATATAGTATTATCCCGTGCTTCTCTACCTTGTACAAAACCCGTCTGGTCTAAATGTACCAGGTTTAAAAGGAGAGGTTGGAGACGTAGTGCAATTAATTTAGTAAAGATTTTTTAAGTCTATCCCAATTAACGAGATCGGGCGAAAACTGGAACATAATGTTAGGTCCTTTTTTCCGGTTTCGGAATCAGAGTGATATGAGCTTCTAATGTCTGAGTTGAGAATTGATTCCTAGGGGAAATAGAATTTAATACTTGAAGCAAAAATGGAGATAGATATTCCCTATAGGTTTTATAAAATTTTGGGGTGAATCCATCTGGGCCTGGACTCTTTCCTGGTGGAATATCGGCAATCACATCCAATAATTCCTCAAGTTGAAAAGGACGATCTAACAATTTTCTTTTGTCGTCATCTAATACTGGAATAGCTGTTTCATGTACATAATCTTCAATTTGTTGATTGACTCCAACTACATCTTCCGAGGATAGTGATGGAGCCAAGTTATAGAGACCTGAAAAATAATCTCTAAAAACATGTTAAATAGATTGTGGGTCTGACATAATTTCTCCAGATGGCTTTTTTATACTGGGTATAAAGGTCTGGGATGGACGGGGATGCAGTGTTTGTGATAATAGTCTCCCGCATTTATCCCCTGATCTATATCTTTCCAGAGCTCTTTTCTGTTCGTATGATTTATGGGATGTTTCAAATAACTGCAAAAGAGAGGCCCTTGTAGTTTCTAAAGATTGAAGCTTTGATAGAGTGTTTTGGATAATTATGGATTTTTCTTTTTTAAGTCGTGAATAAACAGACCCCGTAATACTGCTTTTAGAGCTTCCCATTTTAAGGGAGTGCTGTTTCATCTTGGGCATGGTCAGAGATAAAATTACTAATCGCTTCTATAACTGCCTTATGACATATTGGATCTAACATAAGTGTATCGTTTAAACGCCAAGACCAATTTGTTCCATGGGTCTGCGGTGGATTTATTGTTAAAAATACTGGTGAATGGTCAGACCAAGTAAATGAGCCTATTTCCATTGAAGGATCCCATTCTAATACCTTTTGTCCAGTTAAGAAATAGTCCAGTCTAGTATATGTTTTATGGGCCAATGAAAAATACGTGTAATTACGGTCTTTGGGATATAAGATCCGCCATAGATCCAGTAGCCTATGTTCATAGAATTTCATTTTAAGAGCCCTCAAGCGAGAGTATGAGATGTTCGATCGTTGAGTAGAGCTATCTAGTATGGGATCTAAGGCTAAGTTAAGATCTCCTCCCACAATAATAATTCCTTCTGCAAAATCTGCTAAAAGATTAAGGTAATGTGAGATTGTTGTCGTTTGGTCACAGTTTGGGATATAAAGGTTTGCAATGGTGATAATCTTATTCCATAAGCAAATTTTAAGAAAAATTTATCTACCGTTTGGGTCAGCTATATGGTTCAAATATTGTATTGGCATATGTTTATGAAGTGCTATTGACACTCCTCTTGCTTTTGAACCTGGCGTAGAACTATGGAACCATTGAGAGTAATGTTTACGTGGACACACAGGAACACCACCTTTACGGAAATGAGTCTCCTGGAAGAGTATAATATCTACCTTGGCTTTGTGCAAACTATATAGAATCTGGCCTCTTTTTGATTCATTATTAAGACCTTTAACATTGTAGGTACAAAGTTTCAGAGATGCTATAGAAGAGTAAGTTGCTGCCATAAACAAAAACACATAAACAAAGAAAAAAAATTATAAAAAGAGAGGCTCCCTCTCTAAACTCTTCGTACTACCAGAAGAATATAAAAGGAATAACAAAGGGGAGAAGAAAGAGGAGAAAAAAAAACACACAAAAAACAATCAGGGGAAATAGATATAAGGGGTGATAACCGAGAAAAAAAAATCTGAATCACCCCCCAAAACAAAGGGAAATGGAATATATCCAAAAAAAGAAACCAAGCCCTACCAGAGGACTGATGTACTTACAAGGGGGAAAGTTAATGGGCATAAAGGATACCTCACCGCAGGTATTTAAGGCTGTCAAAACATGTGGGTATTATATTATATTAGAGCTAAATCACACCGCTCGTATATACAGATAATTAAATGAATAAACATATACACCGCTAATCAAACATACAAAGTGGGACTAACAGTTTAAATAAATCAATAAGTCAATAAATCAATAACTCAGTAAATAAGTCACTAAGTAAATTAATTAATAAATGAATGAATCGTGCTCACTATACCAATCGTTGCGGCTCGACTTTGGCAATGTAGCCTTAATATTCTTTCTTCTTACCTATAACTCGGAAAGAGAAGAAGAAGGAAAAAAAAAAACCAACAACAATATACCAATAGTTGCAACTCAAATTTGGCCATGTCACATAGATATTGACAAATAAATTTCAAGATATATATATAAAACAAAAACAAAAAATAAAAAATAAAAAACTATCATTTCTGACCTTATCTGTCTCTCGGGTGTGGACTAATAGCAACATTCCCAGCCTATGATCACATCATCACTAATATTTCAAAAACTATAACTGACATATAATTAATCATGGGTACACTAGCTCTACATATTTCCCCTTTTCCTTTCTTCCCCCCACCTCAATGGGCAGAGCCAAAAAAATAACCGAATAATCAACTTATAGTAAGTCATATTATTTTATCCATATACTTGTATATCATACAACATTCAGTGCTCTTACCCAGTAGAAGAAGAGAAGAGAAAAAAAAAGCACCCCAACAACAATATGCCAATCATTGCAAACTCAAATTTGACTATCGCATAGACATTGCCAAATGTATTTAAAAAAACTGAAAAAAATAAAATAAAATTTCCGCCTACAAGAATTCTAATGTTGTATGACTAGTAATAATGTCGAATCTATTTTCTCATAAATCAAAATCTAATCTCTGTAATATCTAATCTATTATTTCTATAGTGTTGAATATTTTCTCTATAATGTCGAATCTTTTCCCTATAATGTCGAATCTTTTCCCTATAATGTCGAAGCTCTCTATATTGAATTTTTACCGCAACGAAAACGAAAATAAAGCATTCTTTATGTCGGATCTTTCGGTTTTCGTTTCTTGCGCTTTCGTTATCGTTTGTTAAAACGAAAAAACCTGATTTTCGGACGAAAATGCATTATAACGAAAACAAATTCACATGTCTAATAGCAAATAAAAAATATGCACTGATAAAAATATCATATCCTGATACATATACTCATGTATCCCATCTGGTATCAGCTGTCCAGTTTATGTAATCGATACTGTTATGTGTTTGCTAGTTAAATACTTTATCACAATTGGTTGTTTTATGGAGGAGTTGTTTGCGACATTTCAATAACCTGAAGTTTACACTTCAAGCTGGGCTATTTGTTTCAAGGTAGCAACATCAAAATGATAGCAATGTTTAATAACCTTTTTGTAAATTGGAATTTCTGAATGGAATGAAAGAAAAGACTTCTACTTTGAATGTACGTGCTCTAGACTAGTTATTAATATTAATTTTGCATGCTTTATGTGCATTGACATTAAAAAGTTCCCACCATTTTAGAACTTTAGTCAACCATTATATTTTATAATTTTATTGTCAGTAGTTCACCGCTGTCTTTTTGTCTTACTTAATTACAACTCACTTAGAATGTAGATCTTGGGTTACATGTACAGTATATTTTTCTCAGCATGTTAAAAGTATAACTACTATAATTAATAGGCTGTGCACATGCAAACAATGTTGCTTTGAGCCAATACTATCTATCTGGTTTCAATCAGTTCATTCATTTCAAATTTGTAGATCATTTCTATTTCCTTTTGGTTTAAATCAGGGATCTCCAAACTACGGCCCTCCAGCTGCTGTGGAACTACACTTCCCATGAGGCATTGTAAAACTCTGACATTCGTAGACATGACTAGGCATGATGGGAATTGTAGTTCCTGAACACCTGGAGGGCCATAGTTTGGAGACCCCTGGTTTAAATCATAAATTGGATTAATCATAGCTTATAGCTGGAACAGCATGCCATGTAGCAAATGCTTGTTGTATTGATAATTTTTATTATTAGTGTTAGAAATTCTGTATATAGCCTTACAGAATAGACAGTGCACAGTCCACATAGGCTCTGCTGTTTAACTGCAGACAGCAAACCAGAATTTTATTATCAGTGGAAACACATAGTTTACTATAGAGCAGCTTCCAACTTATAAACAATGCCAGTATACTGGCTGATGTAGTTGTTGCACAAAATACATTTACAATGTATTTCAACACCCCCACTCAGCAACTACTCCTTATATTAGTCCCATGAATCTGGCTCTGGTTTTAATGCTATACAAGAAATATAGGACAGACATTTGGCTGGAATGCCTTTATTGCTTCTAGTGGATTTTCTAAATTGGAGCATCTTGTGGTCTGTTTTTTTTCTTTTACAGTATTTGGATTGTCTGCATTAAATTATATTTCTGTGTCACTCTGTGCTTATTTTCATGTGTCACTGAAGTGGAATTTCCCTCAGGTTGAAGTGTTTGTGTTCATGAAATTTTGATCACTAAAGTTGCATCGACAATTACACTTTTACTGGTGACTACCTTGTTTGTGTCTTAGTGTACAATTCTGTAACACTTTTAAGATTCACTGCACCCTATATGAATTTTCATTGACAACTACACTTTTATTGATGGTTACCTTGTTTGTGTCTTGGTATAGAATTCTGTGGCCATAATCCCCCCCCCCCAGTATTTGGTCAGCGTATCGGCATCAAACGCCATGGTTCTTCCAATCTCACATAGAGTATGGTTCATTCTTTCTGCAACCCTGTTTTTTTCTGGGCTGTATGGTACAGGAGTTTAAAATATGATGCCATGCTTTCTGAGTATCGCCTGTATATTCAGTTCCATTGTCTGTGCGTAGTACACTCTGCATTTTTTCCAAATGTGCTGCTTAATTAAGCCAAATACTGTTCAAGTTTCTCTGTTACTTCAATTTTGTTGTGTAATAGATATAGCATAGTATACTTGGAGTAATCATATATAAAATTTCCTGGAGGAATTTTTTCCACTGGACTGCAAAGATCTAAATAAATTTAGTCCAGAGGTTTCTTAGCTCCGCTGTTACTCTGCTTTGGAAAGGCTTTTCTTGTAATTTGTTTCCTTTTATATGAATGGTGCATTGTTTGATCACATTTTTATTCCACTTGCATAGTCATTCTCTGTTAAATTCTTCATTATGTCAGGACTTCTGTGTCCACATCATCTGTACCATGTGTGAATGCAGTTTGAATATTTTTCCTCCTTGGCAGTATTAACCACCTCACTGCAGTTCAGCTGATGCAGTTCATATGTAATTTTAGCCTTTGCAAGTAAGATAACCCCTTTTATGATGGCACAACTGTCATGTTGGAAGGTTCCTACATTGCCTTGTTTTGACAGGCTTCTCCATTGACAAAATATTAGTTTCAAGAGCAGGGACATATAGGACATTTTTCACAGGTATCTTTTTGCTGACACTGGGAAATATGACAGTAAAGAAAACCTTCTCCTAATCCTTCTGATCCAATTTGTTGCCCATTAGCTGTGGTGATTTGTTTCTGTTTTATTCTAGTCAAGGTGAATAAAGAAATTTCTGTCATTTGTCATGTGACTCATAGCTCATGAATCAACACACTATGCCTGCAAAGACAATGTGCAAATTTTGGCTTGAAAAACATATTCATTATCTGAAGCAAAATCAGTTTCTTCCTTCACACTTTTGGTCTTTTGTAGTTCAGTTTGTTTTTCCATTCAAGATTTCCAGATTCTGCAATCTGCTTTTAAGTGTCCTTGTTTCTTGCACACAAAACATTCATGTGTTTCTTGTTGCATGTTACTGTTTGTATTCCTATATTTCACCTTTAAAGCAGACTCTGTGACAGAAGCACCATCACTATTAATGCTTTCTGATTTATGCCTATATTTATCCACAAGGTTTCTCTTAACATATTCCAATGTCAGTTCATCATCTGGACGTGCATCAAGTGCTGGGACAAGCGTTTCATAACTTTCTGGTAAACCACTTAGTAATAGTGCTGCAACATGAATTTTTTTTATTTCTTCTCCTATATCTCCCAGGTGACTTTAACCATTTTCAAGCTGTGCTTTATGTAAACCTGCATATCGTGGCCTTTCATCAGCTTGATTTGGTATAACTTTCTAATAAGGTAGAGTTTATTGCTTAGATTAGCTCTTTCATGCACCCTTTGTAATCCTTCCCACATTTCTTTAGCAGTTTTACACTTATGCCCTGTACACACGATCGGTTTGTCTGATGAAAACGGACTGATGGATTTTCTCATCAGATATCCGATGAAGCCTGCTTTCATCAGTCTTGCCTACACACCATTTGTTAAAATTTTGATCGTGTCCAAAGAGTAAAACACTACAACATGCTGAGAAAAATGAAGTTCAATGCTTCCAAGCATGTGTCGACTTGAATCTGAGCATGCGTGGAGTTTTGACGGATGAATTTCTCCACAGACGATCGTTTTTTTTCTATCGGTTTTTTTAACCATAAGAAAAATTTTAAATGGGTTCTATTTTTTTTTCACCGATGGGGAAAAAAAACGATGGGGCCCACACACGATCGGTTCATCTGATGAAAACGGTCCATCGGTCCGTTTTCATCAGAGGAACCGATTGTGTGTAAAGGGTATTACATTTACTATATGTATGATTTGATCATCTCTACTAAGAGAGATTATGCTCTGAACTTGTTGGTCTTTCTCTATCCACTCATCTGAAGGGTGTTCTGGCCTGACTAAATTTATACATTTTCACATAGCTTCTTTTATTAGCAGCATTTTATTCTTGAATTTCCAAGACTGGTAGTTTTGGCTTGTCAAATTTGCAAATTAAAGCTTTGTTGCAGCTGTGTTACTGGCCATTTTCGTTTTTTCTGTTGTAGCCTTCTTTCTGTTGCTGTGCTTTTCTGCTGTAGATGGTTATGACTTTGTGTCAGGGCTCTAGGACACAGCTTGCCATTATCATACAATGCAAGAAACCCAGCTTATACATCCTGAAACTTTTGTTAGAATAGAGTGTTCAAATATAGTTACAATTGATAATAAAGATCTGCCTGTGCTGTATTGAGGACGTTATTTATGGCAAACACAGCTATCCAGCCTCTTCATAAACAAAGAATTATCAGGAAATTTTTGTTGTTGGAGGGTCCAAAATAAAACATTTAAAGAAGATAAGCTGGAGTATTTTTTATTTTATTTTTGATTGCGATGTGAATAGGTAACAAATATATAAAGTAGGTGTTATCATAATTTGACTGCAAAGTTAGAAATGCACTTTAAAGTTGTCAGGGCCTAGATCACTTGCTGATTAGAGATGAGCCGAATACCCCCCCCCCTGGTTTGCAGTAGATCTGGCAAAAAAATTGTTCGAACATGCAAACATCGTTAAAGTCTATAGGACACGGACATGAAAACTCTAAAGGTTAATATGCAAGTTATTGTCAAAAAAAATATTTGGGGACCTGGGTCATGCCCCAGGGGACATGTATCAATGCAAAAAAAGTTGTAAAAACATAATTTTTTTGGAAGCAGTGAATTTAATAATGCTTAAAGTGAAACAAAAAATGAAATATTCCCCCCAAAATCCATACCGGATCCTTATCCGAGCACGAAACCTGGCAGGCCACAGGAAAAGAGGGGAGACAAGAGAGCACCCCCCTGAACCATACCAGGAAACATGCCCTCAACATGGGCAAGATGTCCCCATGTTGATGGGGACAAGGGCCTCATCCCCACAACCCTTGCCCGGTGGTTGTGGGGGTCTGAGGGTGGGGGCTTATCAGAATCTGGAAGCCCTCTTTAACAAAGGGGACCTCCAGATCCCGGCCCACCCCTACACTGTACCCCTACCATTTCACAAAAAAAGTGTCAAAATGTTAAACACAGAAGACAGCTGGGAACAAGTCCTTTATTAAAAAAAAAGATTCCAGTGATGTAATCCATTCTCGATCTCCTGCGAGGATACGATGCACATGATCCTGCCTCCTATGGGAGGCACCCAATGAATGACGCTCTCCAGCCTGACAGACCTGAAGAGCCTGATATGGAATTTGTGGGGATCCACGCATTTTTTTTAGGGTTCCCCTTAATATTCATACCAGACCCATAGATCCTGGTAATGGGGGAACCCATGCAGTTTTTTTCAATGACTTTTATCTGTATTGCTGGGACCCGACAATTTATTATAGCCGCTAGTAGTTTTAAATTACGTTTTTTCTTTAGAAATGTCTTTTACTGCAGAGACTGTTATAAACACGGGAACATGAGCTACTTTACAGGCATACTATAGCCACCCCCAGGTATGAACATTTAAACAAATATTTCACTTTTATTGTTTCACTTTAAGCATTATTAAAATCACTTCTCCCGAAAAAAACTCAGTTTTTACAACTTTTTTATGCATTGATACATGTCTCCTGGGGCAGGACCCAGGTCCCCAAACACTTTTTACAACTATAACTTGCATATTAATCTTTAAAATGAGCACTTTCGATTTCTTCCATAGACTTTTAAAGGGTGTTCGAATTTGCCGCAAGCACCCCAAATTGTTTGTTTTTTGGCGAACAGCCAATGTTCGAATCGAACTCATGTTGGATCCGAACATAAAGCTCATCCCTACTGCTGATGGCACAGGGGTCCCCAGAGCTGAAGTTCCAGTTTCAACCATCGGGTGTCTCCCAGTAGCCAGCAGATCCCAGTAATCATCAGTCTACACCTTCCTGATGGAACAGGACCGCAACACTTTGCCTCTTGATCGATTCTAAAACTATTGGAGTTTATTCTCACCAAAAATGACTTTACTTTCATGGATCAAATTTATTTACAAACCCAGGGAGTAGCAATGGGAACTTCCTGTGCTCCCTCTTATGCAAATTTGTTCCTGGGGGTGGGAGAGGTCAATCTTTGGGGATGAGACACTACAACCCTTTCTCAATCATGTACTCTATTGGCACAAGATTTATTGATGACCTCTGTGTTATTAGGACTGGCACAGAGCAACTACTGATTGACTTTATTAAACTTCTTAACAATAATAAATTTAATCTGCATTTTATGTTCTCAATTGATCTTCAATGCATTTCTTTCTTGGAACTTGGAAAATGTATTAAAAATAGTATGGGTAAATTGGTGACAGATCTCTTCCGTAAGGCCACTGCGGAGGCATAACCGCAGAGGACAGGGATTTCCTCACTCAGGCTTCTGCCCTACATGAGCCATCCTGATGTGAGCATACACCCGTACACACCTGAGGAAGGCCTTTAACAAGGCTTTTGCCTGGACACAACAATCTTTACTTCATGGCCCTCCCAGCCTGATTGACCCCCAATGGTTAAGATCGTCACAAAATTTTCCATACATCATAATCAACTACATATTGTACTATCCAATAATTGTCACTTTCTAACGGATCACCACATTTTGGGCAAATACATGAGGCCAACACCGGAATTAGCGTTCAAGAGAGCAACCACTCTAAGGGACAAATTTACCAGCATCCATTACAGGGCCAAACCACATTCATTAGAGGGCACTAGAGGCACTTTCCTTTGTGGCGACTGTCCAGGTTGCCTGTGGATCCTGGAGGGTGCCACATTCACCCTTCCTAATCGAGTCGTTTATCTGATGGTCTGTGCCTGCAATGCCTTTTATGTAGGCAAGACAATCAGAGAGTTATGACAAAGGATGAGTGACCATCTGTATTACTCTACAAATGGTAAGCTCACTACAGTAGGCCACCACTTAGGAATCCATCATAGACATCAATCTGAATGTGTCAAATTCCTAGTATTGGAAGTCATCCCAGAGGATCAACGAGAGGGTGATTGGGATCATGAGATCCTGAGATGAGAAGACATATGGATTTACCGACTAAATGCACTCACCCCTCCCAGCCTCAATGAAGCACTCTCTTACAAATATTTTCTTAAAATAATTTACTAATCCCTTTCATAAATGTTTCCCCTCCCTTCTCCCCCCCTCTTTATAAGCAAGATATTCTGAGAACAGAATAGACACATTTTTTATCTACTCTTCAAAATGCATTTGTCAATCTAAGTGTGCGGAATCTGTGGATGAATTATATATGGGGATCCACACCCACTGGTTTCATCTTATATAGGGGGACATCTTTTGACTGTCAACATTTTCCAAAATTATTATGACCCACAAATAATTTAATATCATTGTCAGAAGTACCTACATTCTATATTTATAGTTCCAGGGTTGGTCTCCCGTGTGAAAATACATGTGAATATTGGGACTGTTAATGTTCTCATTCAGGATGGTTATATTTGCTGGCTGAATGAAAAAAACAAACCCATGTATGGCCAGCTTTAGTAAATTCTGCTACTTGTTCTAGGAGAAGTGAAGCTACACTGTTCCATATAAATGCATAGGGTTTCTCATTGGAAGTTTGAATCAACCCACTAACTATTGCTGGGGTTCAACATGCTTAGTAGAGTGTTTCATTCTGCTATATTAAATAATTTGAATCATTTCTAGTATGCAACATTATGAAACTAATAGTTTTGGTGAATACATTGCAAATCTAAGCTGTATATTTTTTTTTTCATCACAAATATTTTTCTACTAATTCTAATAATACATTATTTCTTTTTACTAGACCTTTAGCTGCACAACACACAGTTTATGGATAGTTTTACTATGTGACTAATTATTTAAGCTGGTTGAAAAGGAGAGTCAATCATTTTTCTTGACCCAGGATTCAATATTCTATATCTAAAGTCTGCTATTTAATGCACTTATTCCTTAAGGCCTGGGGATTTACTTAATGTGGGGAATTTATTCTATACCTAACACTTGCTTGTGCTTATCATTGCATGTTGAATTTTCCAGCTAGCTTATTAACATTGAGTTGGCTGTGACCTTACATTTAGCTTTATGTCGTGCTCTAAATTTGATAGACTAGTAGTTTAAATGGCTAAACTATGAATGAGTATATTTTTTTTCTGTTCGCTTTACAGCATGAACTGTCTGGCAAATAAAGAAAAAATAATATAGCATATACAATTGTGATACAAGTCATAGTGCAATTGAATGTTATTATAATTTACCTTTCCTTTTCAATATGCAGCCTCTGTAAATTTCTATATATGAAATTCAATATGACTACATGGAGTTGTTCCATACACATAGTGTGTACTCATCACTCCCCAGAAACATAATTTCCTGCTTGTGTGATTGGCTCACCAATTTTCCCAGAAGTCTGCCTAAGATACAAGTCAGATTTCAGGCATCCCCTGCAACAAAAATTTCATTTTTGGTGAGATATTTCCAATAGCAACACATCTAAAGGGATACAGGCCCATCAGCTTCCTCATTAGTACCCTGCAGGTGCACAGCTGACAGATAATTATGAAACCACTTCCATTAGACCCACTCAGAACAGAGGTACAGATAAAAAACACATGAATTTCTTCAGAATAACAAAAGGTAGGAATCAGGTTGTTATAATCCTTGCAATGTACATAGATCACCCAGAGGGGAATGTTTTTTTTCACAACAAAAGTGGAGTTACGCTTTAAATTCAACATCAGGAAAGACCATGAGGCTCATAATTTACATAGCAGGAATGAGCGCTCCCACTCCCGTTTTTAACGTGCAAATCTCACACGATTCTCACTGGAATGGGCTGTGCTGTGTGTTTGTCCCTTTAAAAAGCTCCTGCTTTGGAATTTTAATGTAAAGATGGCAGCTGCCCCAGTTTATAACTAACTTTTGGAATAAGCTGCTCTTTGAAGGGCTTTGCACACAGCAAAAAGAAACCAAAATGCATTTCTTGGCACACTTACCAGCTAGCCAGCAAGAAAAAACACATTACACTGTCTAACAATTTGCATTAAACACAGAGGATTTTGTTGCTCAACACACAAATACTGTATAAATAGAAAATGAACTGCCTCATCAAGGCCCTGCTGTACAGGCCAAGCTGTCTTGAGAGCCTCTGTATTGGAGCATATACAGCAATGCATACATTAAGGGCAGGTATGCCTGAAGGCAGTTCATTCCTCCCTAAAGGTGTAGAGACACATCAGAATCCCAGAAAATCACAATGGCAGCTAACAGCATCCAATGTGCCTAGTCTAATTCCAGAAAGATAAACAAAAATATAATCTGCTTGAATTTACAACTAGCGTTTAAAGTGAGGTGCACAAGAAAGTGCTTTGCACAGAACAAACAAAAACACAATGTGATTCCCAGCACACATACCAGCTAGCCAGCATTAAGAAGTTCCACTAATTTGCATTAAAGACTGAGGCCCAGATTCAGGTACATCTGCGCATTATTGGACCGGCGTAGCGCACCGCCTTTACGTTAGACTTGCGCAATTTTGCCGCGTAATCACCCTATTCTCGTAGCTTTTGCGCAGAAAATTGCGCATGCGTAACGTTTTTTCAGAGGCGTAAGGCGGAGTAATACAAATTGGGAAGGACGTGGGCGTGTTACATTGAAATGAGCCGTGACCCCATGCAAATGAAGGGCCGGCCAGCTCGCGCCTGCGCGCTTGAAGGAGACCATGGTCAGCTCCGCTGTGCGCATGCTCACAACTCGGGAGAGACGCAATCAGTGAAATTGGAAATGGACTAGGGCAACGTTGTGAACTACGCAAACAGCATAAATAGACAGACACAAACGCACTTGCATTGCAAAAGTACATCCCTTTGTCCCTTCCCATTTAACCAAGTGCTTTTGTCCTGTTGTTCGTTGCGTTGTGTTTTGTAGTTGTCAGATTAGTGTTCTGTGTGATCAAGTGTTTGTTAGTAGATCTTTGAAAGTGTTTTTTGATAAGTGTTTGAGAGACTGTTTGTTTGATATATTTCTGTTCGTTTGTTTTCTTGCTGTTTTTTTGCTGTTTGTTTTTGTGACTGTTTCTTGCTGAGTGCTAGTGTGATTTTTTGGGTGTTAGTTTTCTCTTTGTGTGTGTTCTTGCTTGATTGGTTGTGCTTGTTTTTGTGAGTGATTTTTGTTGACTGGGAGTGAGTTTTTTTGGAAGTATGACAGAGAGAAAGCGAAAGCTCAATTTTACTGTGGGGGAAAAAAGAATTCTTGCCCGGGCCATTAGCGATTATGGGCGTTTCCTCCACGGCCCGGACAGTGCCAACACCAACCCGGCCAGGAGGAGGGAGATTTTGGATATGATCACTGAGCAGGTCAATTCAGCGGGTGAGGGGGAGACACGGACCTGGTCTGGGATTGACAAAAAAATCAATGACCTCCGGCGTCTGGTCAAACAGAAGCTGGCCAGAATGCATGCCCATGCCAGGGGCACAGGAGGGGGCCCACCATGCCGTATTAGGCTGACAGCGGAGGAGCGTGCGGTGGCCCTGACCTTTCATCGGCATGAAGTTGAGGGCCTGCCCGGCTTTGACTCAAGTCCGGAGCCCGTGGTGCCAGGTAAGTATTTTTTTTAATATCAGGTGTGTAGCATGTGTGGGGGAGGGGGTGAAAGGGAATATGTGGCAAGTGTGTGGATCCTCCAACCTGTGAATGTTTTGTGTCATCCACAGATGTGCAGGAGGGTGCAGGGCCATCTGGCCTGACCGCACCATCCCCAGGACAGCAGCCTAATGAGGCCCCCCAACAAGGCCGGAGTCCACGGAGGAGGTTCAAGAGGAGGAGGAGAATCATGAGGAGGAGGAGTCCATGTCAGGCACTGGACGTTTGGTTTTTGAGGACTCTTCCCCTCTGACTGGCAGCAGGCAGCCCTCCCTAAGGGGGAGCCCCCCCCTCCTCCCCCAACATGGCTCCCCTCCCAAGGGCCTCCCCTTCTCCCCGGCCACAAGCATCAGCTGGAGGCAGGATTTCATCCCAGAACACCAGGGGGTTGGCTGATCTCCTGCCCGCCACTCTGAGAAGGGACCAGTTCCTCCAGACCCGCCATCTGGGACAGGTCAGCCAGACATTGGTGCGGATGGAGGAGAGCCTGTCCTCCATCAAGGATACGTTGGGGAACCTGGACTCCCACTCCCGGGCTTTCACAACCTGCCTAAACGACCTGCAGACTACATCAGCAGGCGTTGGGCAGGATGTGAGGGCCCTTACCCAGGCTATCCAGGCCAACACGGCAACACTTGGTGCTGCCCTGGACAGAACAGCCGTGGCCTTGGAGGGCAGGCCGCCAGGTGGGCAGAGATCAGGGGCTGCTCCTCCTTCCCCGGTTTTCCCCCTCCCCATGAGTCTCCCCTGAGGAGCCGGGGCCGTGGCCGGGGGCGCCCCAGGCGTGGCTCACGTCAAGGGCAATAACTTTTTTTCCCCTCTTTTTTTTTATTTATTTTTTGCTGGAAAATTTTTGATTTTGCTGTTTTGTTTTTTTTGGGTTGTGAATGCTGTTTGAATGTGGGGGTGACATTCCTGCCGGAAATGGGGTGTCACCCTCAATTTTGGTGGAGAAGGGTTCCCCAGGACCAGGGAGAAGTGATCCCCAGGTCCGTGTGAATGGTGTATGAATGTACAGTGACATAATTGGAGCCTTGGCGTGGCATTGCTGCTCACAAGTCCAGCATGGTGGACTGGTGCCAATCCAATTTGATGTGGATGTGGGGTGTGTGTGCTAGGGACCACAGTGGTGTGCATGCATGCATTCTCATTGTGCCATGATTAATGTGTGTGTTTAACAGGCAAAGAAGCCCAATGTGAGCTGTCTCCTGGCTGCTCTTCCCTCAGAAGACGGGGTAGCCTCGGTTAGGGGGGGATTGTCTGGTTCAGGGGTCAGGTCATCACGTAGGTCAATCTGCAGGCCCTTTCTTACTGCGAAGTTGTGCAGCATGCAACATGCACCGATGATCTGGCACACAAAGTTTGGGGAATACAAGAGGGTACCCCCAGACTTATCCAGGCATCGGAAACGTGACTTTAGGAGGCCAAAGGTGCGCTCCACCACTGCTCGTGTTTGGGCATGTGCTTGATTGTATCTTTCCTCTCCTGGGGTTTGGGGGTTCCGGATAGGAGTCATGAGATGGGGTCCCAGTGGATATGCAGAGTCACCTGTAAGGGAAAAGACAGGAGGATGTTAGTCATGCATGTGCCCCTTGTGATATGTGCATCATGGGAGGGGATAGTCATGCCTGACTCCCATGTCACTCACCAACCAGCCAGGTGTCCCCATACACGTTCTGATCGAATTCCATTCGGATGTGGCATTGATTGTATATGTAGCTGTCATGGCTGGACCCTGGGTGTTTGGCACGGACGTGCCATATGAGGCCTTGGGCATCGACTATCACCTGTACATTGATGGAATGCCAATGCTTCCGATTGCGGTACATGTGCTCTGTCTCATGGGGGGGCTGGAGTGCCACATGTGTGCAATCAATGGCCCCCACGGTGCGTGGGAATCTGGCAATTCTGTAGAAATCTGTCATTGCCTTCAGCCGCAGGTCCTCAGTGGTGGGTTTGATGATTTGGTTGGCCATGCGTCTGAGGATTGCAGGGACAACCTGGTGCACACATCTGCTCAAGGAGGATTGTGACATACCAGCCACCACTCCACTTGTACGCTGAAAAGAGCCACTGGCAAGGAAATGGAGTGTTGCCATGACCTTGACCAGTGGCTGCACTGCATGTGAGCGGTGTGTTGGGCTGGTGATGTCCTCCTGCAGGGTTGTGGTTAATTCCAGGATGACATGAGGGGTGAATCTGAAGATGCGATACACCTCAGAATCACTCATGCCAAACAGGTCTATGCGGGTGCGGTATATCCTCTCCAGTGCCATCCTCTGTGCCATCCTCCGTGCCCTCATCCTTCTTTGTTCATCTAAAGTCAGTAGTATAGCTATGTGCGACGATGCCCCTGGCATGTTGGCATACAGATTGTTGTGCAACACGTGTGACTGCTGAGCTCCTCACTAACAGTGTTGCTTTATCTAACAAGTAGACTTTTTTTCTCTTTTTAGACCAGCTTTTATATGCTCTAATTTTAGACAGGACATTTTGCTGTTGCGCACACTGCGTCGCCTGCGCTGCCCCAACGTTCTTTTGTGGATCCCCGTAAGTCCCTCATTAGCATATTTGACTAGCAAATCAATGGTCTGTCTAGCGCACTTTTGCGCGGATGAATGCGCCAGTCTAACGATGCCGTGCATCGAAGCGCACGCGCACATTTTGACTTACGCACGCGCATCTCCTGTTGCGCAGGCGTAATCGCTCTGTGAATCTGGGCCTGAGATTTTAGTTGCATAGTTGCACAACATTTGCAAATACATGTTGAAACTGCCCTGCCTTATTAAGGCTCCTCTATATAGCAATGTTCTGAAGTTCAAAAGTCCTTTTCCATTGACTTGCATTCTTTATTTAAGCAAGAGCATCACAATCAAACTTATACAGGAGTCTGAAAATTCAGTATTGATTTCTTTAACCATGAAAACTTTGGTTACAATTACTAAGCCTGAGAGTATAGCTGGAAGGGCGGCATCTGCCGGTTCAATAAACGTCCAATATTCAGCCTCTGTGTATGGCAGCCAGTCTGACAGAATTTGTCTGGCTTGTGTCGGATGAGCATGCTGGAAAACCAGCAGCCGACCGGCTCCCTATCAGCGCTCTGAGCCAACTAAAGCAGGGGTCTCCAAACTTTTCAAACAAAGGGCCAGTTTATTGTTCTTCAGCCTTTAGGAGGGCCGGATTGTGGCCAAAGTGGGCAGAACAAGCGCCGGGCCCAGCATTGGTGAGAATAAATATGGCCTCATAGTTTGCGATCAGTAGGATAAGGAGTAGTGCCCCTATTAGTAGGAGTAATTGTATCTCATCATTGGTATCAGTGGAAGAAAAAGTGCACCCTTGTTGGGAGTCAGTGGGAAGACTAGTGCCTCATATCAGTGGGAGGAATAAAGCCCTGAGGGCTGGATAAGGGCTAGCAAAGGGCCGCATCTGGCCCTCGGACCGCAGTTTGGAGACCCCTGAACTAAAGAATAGCAGGGGAGATCGCTGACCACTGGATAGTTAGTACAGCGGCTCCTCCTGGTGATGTCAACACGCTGGGTTGAACAAAAACTAGTGGTGTGTACAAGGCTTAAGGCCTCTTACACACAGATCAGTTTTTCTTCAGGTTTTTCTTTTCAGTTTACCAAAACTATGTAGTACAAGGGCCTGCCTGATTGCATACAAATTGAGACTCTTGAGGTTTGACCTCATATTAGATGGATTTGGTAAACTGAAAAGAAAAACCTGAAGAAAAACTGATCTGTGTGTAAGAGGCCTAAGGCTTCAGCTGACCTCTTGCTTTCTGTCTCATCAACAGCAGCTGCCATATTTTTTCTCTGACAGACTCCTTAACCACTTAAGGACCGGACCAATATGCTGCTAAATGACCCAAGGGGTTTTTACAATTCGGCACTGCCTCGCTTTAACAGACAATTGCGCGGTTGTGCAACGTGGCTCCCAAACAAAATTTCCGTCCTTTTCTTCCCACAAATAGAGCTTTCTTTTGGTGGTATTTGATTGCCTCTGCAATTTTTATTTTTTGTGCTATATACAAAAATAGAGCGAATTTTTTGAAAAAAAATCAATATTTTTCAATTTTTGTTATAAGAAAAATCAAATAAACTAAATTTTAGTCAAACATCTAGGCCAAAATGTATTTAGCCACATATCTTTAGTAAAAAAAAAAATCGCAATAAAAAAAAAAATAGCTACCTAGCGGGAACAGCGACACTAATACAGCGATCAGAAAAATGATCGCTTAGTGACACTGGCAATAGGGAGTGAAAGGGTTAACTAGGGCGGTGATCAAGGGATTAAAACTTTATTTGGGGGGTACGGGAGCTACCCTGAACCTAACACTAACTGCCTGTCACACTAAGGCCTCGTACACACGATCGGACATATCCGATGAAAACGGTCCGCGGACCATTTCCATTGGATATGTCCGATCTGGAGTTTGATCCGATGGCGTGTACACACCATCGGATCAAATTCCCCGCCGGCGGACGGCGCGGTGATGTGTCGGTGACGCGGCGGTGACGTTGACGCCGCCACGTCACCGCCACGTCACCGCCACGTCACCGCACCAGGAAGTAAAACACTTCCGCGCATGCGCCGAATCCATTCGGCGGCGGCGCGGCGGCGGTGCGGGACGACATGTCTGCTGGTAAGTGTACTAACCAGCAGACATGTCGGGCGGACAGATTCCCACCGGATAGATTTCAAAGCATGCTTTGAAATCTGTCGGGTGGACAAATCTGTCCGCTAGCCCATACACACGATCGGAGATGTCTGCTGAAACGGTCCATTGGACCGTTTTCAGCGGACATATCCCCTCGTGTGTACGAGGCCTAACTGTCACACTGACACTAAATGCAGTGATCAGTACATAAGTGATCACTGCATTCAGTGACACTTTGACAGGGGGGTGTGGGGGGTGATCGCAAGGGGTTAATGTGCCTGCGTGTACTGATGTCAGTGTAGTGTTGTGCAGACTTACCGTGTGATGTGATATCTCCTCAGCGGCGGTTAAAAAAAAACGCCGAGAGCAGAGATCACATCACTTCCCTCTTCCTGTGTTTACACAGGAGGAGGAAGTGCACTGCAGGGGGAGCGCGCGCATTGGCTGAGAGCGATCCGGAGGGGGCAGACAAAAACAAACAGCCGCCCCCTCAGCACGGATCGCTCCTACAGCCACCGGGACCGTCGCATGTACTGGGGGGGGGGTCCCGATCGGTCCCCCGGCCAACGTCAAGGCAGCCACGTACAGGTACGTTGAGGTGCCTGTCTGTGCCATTCTGCCAACGTAAATGTAAAAAAAGGCGGTCCTTAAGTGGTTAAAGTGAAAGCTATTTAGGGTATTTTAACTTATTTTTGCAATGCTTACATTTTTTTTTAGCTTTTAAATTTTCATACCGTCAAACCTAAAGTAGACCATAACCTTAAGACCCCTTTCATACTGGGTTGTTTTGCAGGCACTATTGTAATAAAAATAGCGCCTGCAAACCGACCTGAAACTGCATCTTTGGAGCGTGAAGGAGCGGTGTGTATACCGTTCCTCCTTCACTCCTGCCCATTGAAATCAATGGGATACTGTGGCTATAGCGCCGGAAAAGCGCCTCTGTAGAGGTGCTTTGCAGTGGTTTTAACCCTTTCTCGACCCTTTCTCGACCGGTAGCACCCATTAGCCACCAGCTTGGCCGTAAAGCATTGCTAAAAATATTTATATATATGTATATATACACTGTATATATTTTTTGCATTGGATCAAACCAAATTGTAAAATCAAAAAGGTACATGATAAATAAACAAATTATACATACTGTTTAGCTGCCCAAAGAGGTAATTGGAGTAAAAAAAACAAGAACCATTTGTATAGGGACAGACAGAACCTCACATCCAATATATAGAAAAAGAGGGGGGAAACGGTGGTATAATATAAAAGATATGTAAGTATGTAGGTTATAAAAAAACTGTAAGGAAGGACCAAAGAATTTAAAAAAAATATGCAAGAAAACAAATAGGTAAAATGCACCACTCAATCAATACTATAAAATATCTCATAAGTTAAGAGCCCAATCAAATAAGGGCACCTAAAGAGGAGAATGCACAAAGGCCACCTATATGTACTGCAGAAAGGCCCACATGTAAACACCAACCTGGTTGCAACCCTGTAGTCTCTACAGGACCAAATTAGGAATGACTATGCCAACATGTGCCAAGTAATTATAAGATAGTTTGCACAAGCTCTTCATTCAGGGCACCAGGAGATAATGTGTAAAAATAAAAAATACGATATGTCTCCCTGGTGCAAAGGGTACAAAGGAACCACTTCCCCTCTGGCAAGGATGCTGTAATAGATTTGATCGCTACTACCTAGAGTGGCGATCAAAGTCATGAATAGCTGTGTGTTGAGTTATTTTGAGGGGACAGCAAATTTACACTGTTATACAAGCTGTAATTTATTCAGTGTTGTCACATGAAAAGATATAATAAAATATTTACAAAAATGTGAGGGGTGTACTCACTTTTGTGAGATACTGTGGGTGCAAGGCAGGAGCAGGCAGGAATTAGGTTTAGTATTTAATAGCAAGCATGCATCCGGCTGCAGGCAGAACATTAAAGTGACAATTGCTAGAAGAGGAGAAACCAAATGCCCTCTCAGCAGCCACCACCAAGTAGAGATTTATTACTGGGATATGTTGGCTGCTGGGAGACACCCGTTGATGGACATTGGAATTACCACCCTCTGCTCAGGGAACCACAGTTCCATCAACAGGTGGTTGATGGCAACTGAGTTAGTGGCTGTTGAGGTCATTGATCTTGTCCAAAAAATAGTGCAAGGCTCAAAGTCCTACATTATGTGGTATAGAATTATATAAAGCTGTGACATCTAAGAACATGAAACAGTAATTTGCTTGCCAGAGACAGTGGGCCAGAGTATTAAAAATATGGCCAGTGTCTTTGATATAGGCAAGTAAGGCCATAACTAATAGTCAACATAGCCCACTTGTTAGGCTGTTCATTGAGGCCACAATGGCCAGCCTGGAGGCATGGTTTGATTTTTGTGCACTTTTGGCAATTGGTAGAAGTAGAGGGGTGGGACTGTAGTAATCCCAGATAGTCAAGCTGAAGAGGCTTGTTCGATGAGCCAAGAAAGTTCTTGTTTAACCACTTAAGACCCGGACCAATACGCTGGTAAATGACCCAAGGTGTTTTTGCGATTCGGCACTGCGTCGCTTTAACAGACAATTGCGCGGTCGTGCGACGTGGCTCCCAAACAAAATTTGCGTCCTTTTCTTCCCACAAATAGAGCTTTCTTTTGGTGGTATTTGATCACCTCTGCGATTTTTATTTTTTGCGCTATATACAAAAATAGAGCGACATTTTTGAAAAAAAAACACAATTTTTTACTTTTTGTTAAAAAAAAATCAAATAAACTAAATTTTAGTCAAACATTTAGGCCAAAATTTATTTAGCCACATGTCTTTAGTAAAAAAAAAAATTGCGATAAAAAAAATAGCTACCTAGCGGGAACAGCGACACTAATACAGCGATCAGAAAAATGATCGCTTAGTGACGCTGGCAATAGGGAGTGAAAGGGTTAACTAGGGCGGTGATCAGGGGGTTAAAACTTTATTAGGGGGGGTGGGGGGGCTATCCTGAACCTAACACTAACTGATTTTACACTGCCTGTCACACTGACACTAAATGCAGTGATTAGATCACTGCATTCAGTGACACTGTGACAGGGGGGGTGGGGGGGCAGATCGCAAGGGGTTAAGTATGCCTATGTGTGTGTGTGTCAGTGTAATGTTGGTGCACACTTACTGTGAGGTGTTTCTCCCATCGCAGCGGTTGGAAATACCGCTGCGATGGGAGATTACATCACTTCTTCCTTCCTGTGTTTACACAGGAGGAGTAAGTGACACAAAGGGGGAGCGCGCGCATTGGCTGGGAGCGATCGCGGGGGGCGGGTAAACACGGACATCCGCCCGCTCGTCCCGGATCGCTCCCGAGCCAGGGGGACCCCCGCACACCGCGGAGGGGGTCCCGATGGGACCCCCGAACCGCACGAAGGCGGGGACGTAAATTTACGCCCTTGTGCCTGTACGAGCCATGTTGTGGCCGTATATGTGCGTGCGGGGGTCCTTAAGTGGTTAAAAGCTGACAGGGGTCCTTTAGATAGACAAATGTACTGTAGGTGTTTCCCCAGGAGCCAACTAGACTTGCATAGATAATCCTTGCGATCCTGTACTATAACACACCCCCCCCACCTCCATATCCACCTGTTTAATGAAAACTTCCCTCTGCTGCTGGAGTCAACAGCACATGTGCATCATCTCCAAACAGATTATGATGTTGGGGTTTTTAATTGCCAGATATTCATAAGATCTTTATATATCACTTGATAAAATGCTTCAATAAAGGAGCTCTTGGCCTGTTTAGGATAAAAAAAAAAATTGATAGCGAAAGGGAGTCTGGACTATATCCTTGACCAAAAGGTCAATCAGATTTTGTTTGATCTCACCAAAGTCTATACCCGATTTGGTATATAAAGGCAAAAAGGCACCAAGGGCCACCTCATCTTCCTTTTCCCAATCAGGACTATCCATTGGATCATCATCTGTAATGATTTTCACAGCAGGCCTTGTTTGGTCTCTTTTGGGTTTCTATATCTGCATAGAACTGTTGGATGGTAAGAGTCTGTATGTATATATATATATATATATATATATATATATATATTTGTCAACTAATAGTATTACTAATTTTAATATTATTAATATTACTATCTTGATTATACATTCCGAATCAATACCCTTTTAAGTATGAATTATATATATTTTATATACTCTATATTTTTTATGTTTCAATTTTTTTATTATTGTTTATTTTAATTGTGACCCATCTTGATCTATTATTGACATTTGCTTTATCTATTTATGTGATATATAGTATTTACTTATATTGATTTTTTTCCATTCAGGCATATGTATTAGTTTCTTGCAAGATAGGAACCTACCACCCACATAATCCCATGCCTATGGCCAAGGGTAGAGAGGATGTCAGCCCAAATGGTTCAACTCAGCTCACTTTTGTGTCACTTTTGTGAGTGCAATAATTGTATTCAATAAATGTATGGTTTCATTATCTACTACAATATTGCGTGTGTGCTGGTGTTTCCTTTTTCCATGAAAAACCCACTCTGCATTAGTGTTACAGTTCAAATCATACTCTCTGTCTGTGATTAGTGCAAACTTCATCTGTGTGCAGTGCAAATCTCACTCAGCATCAGTGTTCAGTGCATGTGCATGTTATTTTCTTTTATCAAAACATCACCAAAAGCAACTATCAAAGTTAAGGCCAGTTCAGCATAGTCAGCTTACAGATGATATCTGAACTTCCAATTTTTGCCAATTATTTATCAAAACTAGGTGTACAAAATAGCCTTACACAGAGCATAATTTACAACCTGATCATTGATAGCTCCACATGGGCCCTATTAAGCTGCAGGAATCAATGACCATACAGTACTGTATATCACTGTTCAAGTGACTACAGCACTACCGATATCTCCCCCTGTATCACTGTTTATATAGAGTGGATTTAAATGATTTTCTTCCAGGGCTTAAATCTCGTTTTACCACTTCAAACAAGCTGGGTTCTTGCGCTGATCAGTCACCGTTGTACTGCCTGACAGGTTTGTTTCCTCTAGTAAGCTTTTTATACAGGTGTTCCTGCATCCAGTTCTCTCAATGGCAGTAATAGCAGATGCATCCTACATTCCCTATGTGGGGAGCATTTAGTGGCAGTAATGGTGGGTGGATTTTCCATTAGGGAGTGAGTAACTATGTGCCCTCTTCTAGCTCTGCCAGGTACCCTGCCACTTGTAAACAATCCTGATCTCGCTGGCATCAGGAGCCAGACCATCAATCTGCCAGCCATCACTCATCAAGACTGTGTCAGAACATTCAAAAGCCATCATTGAACAGATATACATTTACTGCAATGCCGGATTGTGGAAAAACACCTGGAGACTTCTTGCAGAACTGTGGTTGAGAAACCCTGGTTTAACATATGGTTGATATTTATTTAGTTGATTTATTTTATGGGAAGAAATGTACAGATAGAGTAAGTAAACAGAAAAATGGACTTCATAGAATAATGTGTAACTAGTTAATTCACCTACATTGACCATTTGACCAAACCTGCCATTATAAAAATGTTTTAGTGTAATAAACTATTAGCCCCCGTAACAGTTCCAAACCGTATGACAAATCACACCCTATCGTCAGCAATGGAACCGTTCAAATCGGTGCAACTTGAAAAAGTTTCCTGCACTATTTTCGCGATTTCAGGTGCTACTTACATAGTCATATGTGCATGAGGTGGCACAGATGTCAGCCAAGTAACACCTGAAATTGTGCTGACATGCTACTTTACAAATCTTGCTACTTCAAGTGAAGTAGCACGATTTGAAAGTAGCATCAATGTGAACTAGGGCCCAGTAAAACCTGTTCAATTATGACTTAAAATTCAGGAACAAAACCACCTATAATTAAAGTGGAACTTCAGTCAAAATTTTTTAAAAGAGCTCCACCCAAAAAAGGGGAAGCTCTGCTTATATGCTTCCTTCCCCCCTTCAGTGCCACATTTGGCCCCTTTTCGGGGGGACGGGTACCTGTTGTTGACAGATACCCGTCCCCACCTACAAGAGACCTCACCATTTCAAGATCCCTGGACCGGTAAGTGTCCTAATATTAAAAGTAAGCATCTATAGTATTTGTAGCTATTATGTTTTTGGAAGGGGGGGGGGCTGGAGCTCCACTTTAAGTCCTGCTGGATCACTTCAGGCTAGCCTCTTTTATAGGTATAGCTCTATGTGAAACATTAAAAATAATTGTTACCTATACTGTAAAATCCAGTAACACACTGTCTCACCCTGTTCTGCACATGCTTAGTTGCTCTCCATTTGAAGGCATTTTAGGCACGGCTGGCAGCCTTAAAGCGGAATTAAACCCTCCTATCCATTACAGCCAAGAAAGCTTCTTTTGTTTGAACTTCAACTGCCATGGTGCTGCACATGTGATGAGCTATATGATGAGTTTTGTTGGAGGACACAATCAAATCAAACAGGTTGTTTAAACCAGGGGTGTCCAAACATTTTTTAAAGAGGACCAGACTTGATGAAGTGAACATGTGTGAGGGCCAACAATTTTTGCCTGACATTCTTTGAATGCACTCACCATTGCCAGAAATGCACCCACCATTGCCAGGAATGCACCCACCATTGCCAGGAATGCAGCCACTATTGGCAGAAATACACCCACCATTGACAGGAATGCACTCACCATTGCCAGGAATGCCACACCATTGCCAGAAATGCAGCACCATTGCCGGCATGCACTCACTATTGCCAGGAATGCCGCACTATTGCCGAAAATGCCGCACCATTGCCGGGAATGCACTAACCATTGCCAGGAATGCAGCACCATTGCCAGGAATGCACTCACCATTGCCAGCAATGCAGCACTGTTGCCAGGAATGCACTCCCCATTGCCAGGAATATAGCACCATTTGCAGTAATGCAGCACCGTTGCCAGGAATGCACCCACAAGCGCCAAAGTTTACCTACAGGAGAAACTCCTGTTTACATGGTGGCCTCTTTAATAGAAAGTCCCGCCTCCTTTGATGGACAGAACAGTCCTCCAAATGCAGCACCAGAGACGGGACTTACTATTACAGAGGCTGCCTGTAAACAGGAAATTCTCCTGTGTATGTACGGCGCTCGTCCCTCCTCCTCCCAGTCCTCCAAAGCATGTACATCCTTGTGGCCCCGGCGCTGGGGGTCACAAAAATATATATGTCTAAACAACCAGAGGGGCCAATTAAAACTGTAACGCGGGCCGCGATTGGCCAGAGGGCCAGACTTTGAACATGCCTGGTTTAAACTGATGAATCAATGCATTTGAATCATTTTGGTAGCATAATTATTCATGAAGAATGTATGTTCCTTGTCAAATAACATTATTTTTTATCAAATTGTAATCGGTAAAGTTCCAATTTAAGACAAAAGAAAAGCAGTTAGACAATTTAGAGACAGAAATACATATTGGTATACTGTGTTTAAGCTATCCATTAACCAAATGTCAAATTCATTCATGTAGATGGTACTGACAGATAAAAAAATAAAAAAGATATTTAAAACACATGCGGAGAAGCTCTAATATTGTAAAAAAAAAAAAATGCAAGAAAACACTTTATTGGAGGAATGTATACCAATAAATAAATAATACAATTATTAACTGCATCACTACTAAGTGATGTTCCTTTTGTATTATCCTCATATGTGTGTGCTTCTAGACAGCTGTGAATATTAAAAACTGATATATTAAATACAAGTTTAGAACTCATATAACTGAAAATAGATCTAGTAATGAAGTCCAACTTTACCTCAAATGTTGTGTATACTTGGAGGGACTCAAAATGCCACAGCCACTAAAATGAGCCAGTGGAAGGTCAAACACATTACACAAATTAAATGTTGTAAAAAAAAAAAAGGGCATGTTGCAACTTACAACAAAGGTCACACATATGCTAAAAGTCACAGACTGAATGACATATAAGGTAACCAACTTTTTAGAGTTGATACATACATTTGGACAGGAGCAAAAAAGCAGCATCACGCTGCATTCCCTGAGCCCAGCTAATGTAAATACCTAAAAGGTCATAATAAATGGGGGATGAGAATGTTATAGATAGGGGATTATAGCTGAGTGACAGGGATCTAGAACCTTAAGAACAGAGAGCCAAGAGCATGAGGGCAGGAGAAAAAGTAGGGAATGACTGATATGCAATTATAAAAATAAAAATAAATTGTAAGGGAACATACCACAGTTCAAGTATAAATTGAAGAGAGGGACAAAATTGGGTAGACGTTTGACATAATGAGGATTGTGTGATACATAACACATAGTACATAACACAATCAAGTAAACAATGCGAAGAATATTTGGGTGAATAGAAAAGAGACGATTGCAATGAGGAAAGGGGGTAAGAAAGGATGAAGAAAGTTTGAATGTAAAAAAAATAAACCAAACACAGGGTGAAAAATGTTGGAGTTGCATGATAAGAAGGGAATGAAAAATACCTTTGTTGAAAAAAAGAAGCTGAAAATGGAAATAAATGAAAGGAAGGTAGAGAGCAAACTGAAATCAACGGTCAACAGTCCTTTAATGGGAATACATTATAAGAGAAGTATGATATGTGTTTTTTTTTAAATCACACTTACCTAGCTGGATGCAGCATTGGTTCGATGCTGGATCTGTCCCCTGCCGACTCTAACACTGAGCTCTATCACAGCTCCATGAGGGGATAACTGGTGACTGTCAGGACTCTCTGCAGGCCAGTCAAGTTCCTCCACCCCAAACTCATTCATCCATGTCTTTGGATGGAACAGGAAGGAACCATCTCCAAACTGTTCCCACACAGTTGGGAGCATGAAATTGTCAAAAATGTCTTGGTATGCTGATGCCTTAAGAGTTCCCTTTACTGGAAGTAGGGGGGCAAGCCCAACCCCTGAAAAACAACCCCATACCATAACCCCCCCTCCAACATATGATTTGGACCAGTGCACAAAGCAAGGTCCATAAAGACATGGATGAACGAGTTTGGGGTGGAGGAACTTGACTGGCCTGCAGGGAGTCCTGATCTCAACCCGATAGAACACCTTTTGGATGAATTAGAGCGGAGACTGCAAGTCGGGCCTTCTTATCCAACATCAGTGCCTGACCTCACTCTGGAAAAAGAACATTCTCATAGACACATTCCTAAACTTTGTGGACAGCCTTCCCGGAAAAGAGTTGAAGCTTTTATAGCTGCAAAGGGTGGGCCAACTCAATATTTAACCCTACGGACTAAGACTGGGATGACATTGTTTTTGTGCGTGTAAATGCAGGTGTCCCAATACTTTTGGTAAAATAATAAATTTAGAAAAATAGGAAAGTAAAATACCAGATGGTATAAACAGATAAAAAGTACCATGAAAAACTGTTGAACAGATATTTTGGGCTATGGTTAAAAGATCCCAAATGCCTTATTTGAGCCATTTTGAAGTAATGTATTGCGTCCATATATCCAGAACATTTCTTGTTTGCGTAACTTATTGGACCTATTAAAATCTTTAGATACTGGGATATATTTGATTATTGTGGCTCTCAGAAGGTTTTGATCTTAATTTTGTTGTGTCAAAAAATGTCTCAAAACACTATGGGTTGATTTACTAAAACTGAAGAGTGCAAAATCTGGTGCAGCTCTGCATAGAATCCAATCAACCAGGGGCTTACCTAGAGCATTTGCCACCCACGGCAGATCCTTGATGTGACACCCCCCCCCCCCCTACATTAAAATGTAAAAACACCCCACTGTGCCCCCTACATACCTCTGCATCCCCCAATATCTCTTTGTTACTACCGTGTACCCCCTCCATACAACTGTACCTCTGGACCCCTTTACATTACACAGCACCCTGTACCTCTGGACCCCTTTACATTACACTGCACCCTGCACCCCTGGAACCCCTTTACACAGCACCCTGCACCTCTGGACCCCTTTACATTACACTGTACCCTGCACTTCTGGACCCCTTTACATTACACAGAACCCTCCACCTCTGGACCTCTTTACACAGCACCTTGCACCTCTGGACCCCTTTACATTATACAGCACCCTGCACCTCTGGATCTGGTTTAATGAATGACAGATTGCATAAGATAGTAGGACAAACCACAAAAAATCTTCAAATATATTAATAGTAAAAAAGGTCAGGTCTGAGCACGTAGGCCCTTTACAAAATGATCTAGAGTGGGTGACTGGGGACAAAGAAAGGGCAAATTAATTAAATACATTCTTCAGTTCTGTGTATACAAAGGAGCATGGGGAGCTTAAGTCCATAATGAGGATGATATTGACACAGGCCCAAATGATCCACAATGGCTCAAATGTGATATGGTGCAGAAATATTTAAACAGAATAAAGGTAAAAAAAAGCACCTGGACCGGATGGCATCCACCCATGGATCCTAAAAGAATTGAGCTCTGTCATTTCAAAGTCATTGTTTTTAATTTTTAGGGACTTGTTAATGATGAGAATAGTACCACTGGATTGGCGTAGGGCCAATGTGGTGCCTATATTTGAAAAGGGAACAAAGCCTTTACCAAGTAACTATATACCTGTTAGTTTAACTTCTATAGGGCCAGATTCAGGTAGATCAGAGCATCTTTGCTCCAGAGTAACGCTTCTCATTTACGTTACTCTGAAGACCCTTTCAGCGCAAGTACTGTTATTCACATAGCAGTTGCGCGTAAACTTGCGCCAGAGTAACGATAATGCGCTGGCGTAACCCGACGCAAGGGGAAGTGGGTGTGATCATATGTAAATGATGGGCGGAGCCCAGTGCAGAGGCTTACGTTCAGCGCATCAACCACGGAGCATGCGCAGTGAGTGAGGCTCCACTCGCCCCCTTTGTGCGCATGCTCACAACTTCCGTCGGCACCACTTCACGGGAAACGTCAGCGCAATGCCTTCCGTTGGGCGTTTAAATGCGCCCGTAGAAGCGCCATTCCGGCACTAAAGTATATCCTGCTCCCCCTCCCCGCAGTGATGTTACTTTTGTTCTGAGATGGCTGCTCCCGTTCCCCGCAAACACACAGGAGAAAGCTGAACTTTAATGGCCAGGAGCTGTCAGCCGTCATCTCGGCTATGGAGACCTATGATGTCTTCCTCCATGGCTGTAAAATTTGACAGACAAGCATGGACAGAGGTGTTGTCCTGCAAGTGGGGGTGCTCAGCTAGCTCTTATCGTCGGTAACGCTGCTGTAGCTGCTCTCCTGCTGACCTGTGACCGTCTGGAGTAAAGATAAAGCAGCCTTTTGTAGAAATAACTTTGCGCCGGACAGACGAGATACGCGCGGCGCATGTAGCCAGCGTATGGTGCTAATCCGTTCGTGAATTGGGAAATCTCCCTCATTTGCATATTTGCAGGGGAAATCAATAGGCGCGACTGTTGCGCCCAGCGAAATTAAGCGCTGACGATACTCTGGCGTCGGAACGTTCCGCCGGTCGCAAATGACCCGTTATTGGGCGCATCTAGTTTGGTGGGTACGGGCACATAGAAACGACGGCGCATCATCACAGTTACGCATACTCCAGCGCAAGTGTTCCTGAATCTGGCCCATAGTCGGGAAGATACTGGAGAGTTTAATAAAAGACCACATGGGTGAGTTCTTGCAGGAATTTTTTTTTAGGAAGAGACAGCATGGGTTCACAAAAGACAGTAATTGTCAAACAAATCTAATTTCTTTTTATGAAGAGGTAAGTAAAACATTGGACAGAGGGTTGGCTGTGGACGTGTTATACATGGATTTTGCAAAAGCGTTTGACACAGTTCCCCACACACGCCTAATGTGTAAGGTAAAGTCTACAGGCTTGAAAATATCAGTTTGTAAATGGATAGAAAACTGGCTAAAAGACAGAATTCAGAGAGTAGTGGTTAATGATTCTAATGCCTCGTACACACAACTGTTTTTCTCGGCAGGAAAATAAACTAGGTTTTTCCCGACAGGATTCCTCTTAAGCCTGCCTTGCATACACACATTCAAGCCAAATAAGGCCCGTCCAAAGCACAGTGACATACAACACGTACAACGGGACAATAAAGGTTTTGCTTTTGCTGATCCTCGTGTTAGTAAAAGTTTGGTGAGAGACGATTTGCGCTTTTCAGTCTTTGTGCTTTCCAGATTGTTTTCTGCTGTTCAGTAGGTGCTTGTGGGTTCGTATCTGTCTTTCAGTGCGTGTAGTATGTGTCAGGGCATCTGAACTGCCCGATCGCGGCCGTTTACCGCCCGGTATAGGCGCGCGGCGCAGGCGCGTGCACGGGCGCGCACGGACGCGCTCCCCATCCGGCCAATCAGTGGCTTAGGCGGGCTATTTAAGCCATCCTCTTCCCCCTGTCTGGTTGCTGGCTTGTCACAGCTTCTGAGTGCATCTGATACTTACGACCTTCTGATCCTGAACCTTCTGACCTTTGGCTATTGTTACCGGACTGCTGCTGCCTCCTGCCCTTGACCTTTGGCTTTGAACTATCGGAATTCCTGATCTCTCCAACCCTCCTGACCACGGCCTGTTTCCCGGATTAATCTTCTGCTTGTTCCCAGCTCCAGCTACCTGGACTTCCGGACTACCTCCGTGTGCTTCCCCGGCTGACCTCAGCAACCTGCTTCCGGTTCAATCTCTGCTCCACGGATCCAGTCCTGGTCTGCCTGTCGGTACCGGTGCCTCCTGGTGCGTCCGTCCCTCTGTCCCCACTTCAGGGGGCGGATCGCGCTAGGTCGCAAAGGGAGCCGCCCTCAGCATCTTGGCCTTGGTGAGTTTATCCTTTAATAACCGTGATAGTACAAGCCAGCCAGATGTCCGAGGCCGACAGGGTGCGCTCTCCCTTTGAGACTCTCTGCCAACAAGTCTCAGCACTAACTGACGCGGTACAGAAATTGCAGGAAGGATATTTACAAATGGATGGTCGCCTCCAACAAATGGCTGTCACGCCTGGACCTGCGGCCCCTCCCGCGGCTCCAGCCACGGGAGCATCCTCCTCCCAGTCATCCCCAAGACCAGCGATGGTTGTCACCCAGCCAGAACCTCGCGTCCCAACACCTGAGCGTTTTTCTGGCGACCGCAAGAAATTCCGAGCGTTCAAGAATGCCTGCTCGCTATACCTGACCTTACAACCTAGGACTTTCTGTTCTGAAGCCGTGAAAGTAGGTTTTGTAATTTCTTTGCTCGCGGACGAGCCACAAGCCTGGGCACACAGCCTAATGGAGCGGAGGAGCCAAATACTGGACACTATAGACACCTTCTTTAAAAACATGTCTGAACTGTATGATGATCCCCTGCGCTCGGCCACGGCCGAAGCTACTCTCCACCAACTGAATCAGGGGAGGAGACCTGTGGAGGACTTCATTGTGGAATTCCGCAAGTGGTCTGCGGACACAGGGTGGAATGAGGCCGCCCTGAAGTATCAATTCCGACTCGGCCTATCAGAGTCCCTCAAGGACGAACTAGCCAGAATTGATCCACCTGCCACCTTGGACGCATTAATTCAATTAGCTACCCAACTTGACAGACGCCTACGAGAACGCCGATCAGAACGCTTTCAAGTAACTCGGTCCAGCTGGACCCCACCAAGGTTCCCTCCAGCTCCGCCGCCTCTCCCGGTTCCGCCCGCCTCCTCGCTTCAGGATCCAGAGCCCATGCAACTCGGTCTGGTCCGGGCTCCCCTCACGTCTGAAGAAAGGCAGCGTAGACGCCAGTCAAATTTGTGCCTGTATTGTGGTGGAGCAGGCCACTTCCTCCGCACTTGTCCCATTAGACCCAGTAAGTCTAGATCTCCATCCTCCTTCAATTACCACATTACCAACTTACCTCAGACTTATGTTGTCCTCTTTCTCTCCCTACAGCTTCCGGAGGGGGCGAGCCGGCTGCCGGCCATCGTTGACTCTGGGGCCTGCAGCTGCTTTCTGGACTCCGCCCTGGCCCAAAAGCTGCATGTCCCCTGTCGTCCTAAGGACTCTCCCTTACAGATCCATCTGGCAGACGGCTCACTCCCCCGCTCAGGACTTGTTACCCAGGAGACCCTACCTATCTTTGCCGTCTCAGATACCGGACACCAAGAATACCTGTGCCTGGACCTTATCCTGTCTTCACTGGCCCCCATCATCTTGGGGCTCCCATGGCTACAAGTACACCAACCCAGTATAGACTGGTGTGAAAAGGAGGTCAAATTCCCCTCAATCTACTGTGCTCAACATTGTCTCGTACCCACTAAACCCGCTTGTTCTACCTTGATGACGACGTCAAAAGACTTTCAATATGTTCCCTCAGTCTACTCAGAATTTAAAGATGTTTTTGACAAACAGCAGGCGGACCGCCTTCCTCCACACCGGTCATACGACTGTCCCATTGACCTGTTGCCTGGTTCTAAGATTCCCTTCGGGAGAATCTTTCCTCTATCAGAGACTGAATTAGTAGCCCTCAAGGCTTATATCGACGAAAACTTAGAAAAAAAGTTTATTCGTCCTTCTTCCTCTCCAGCCGGGGCAGGAATCTTTTTCGTCGAAAAGAAAGATGGCTCCCTCAGGCCTTGCATCGACTATCGGGAGTTGAACAAGATTACCATCAAGAATCGGTATCCGTTACCCCTGATCCCGGAACTGTTCCAGCGATTCCGTTCAGCCCGGGTCTTCTCCAAACTCGACCTCCGGGGGGGCCTACAACCTTGTCCGAATCCGGCCCGGGGACGAGTGGAAAACAGCTTTCAGGTCAAGGTTTGGCCACTTTGAGTACTTGGTGATGCCTTTCGGTCTCTGCAACGCCCCTGCCACTTTCCAGCACCTGGTAAACGACATCTTCCGCCAGTTCCTGGACGACTTCCTGGTCGTCTATCTAGATGACATCCTCATCTTCTCAGTCTCCCTTGAAGTGCACCGGGTCCACGTTAAACAAGTCCTGGCCATCCTTAGACAACACAAATTATACCTCAAAGCGGAGAAATGTGAATTTGAAAAGACCACAATTCAGTTTTTGGGCTTTATCATCTCAACCAATGGGATATCCATGGATCCACAAAAAGTCAAAGCAGTCCAGGACTGGCCAGCACCGACCGACAAGAAGGGGGTACAGCGGTTTATTGGCTTTGCCAACTTCTACCGAAGATTCATTGCCTGCTTTTCCTCCACTGTGTCCCCTATTACCAAACTAACCCAGCAGGGGTGCCGTTTCCATTGGTCTCAGGAAGCACAGGAGGCATTCACAAAACTCAAGACCTTGTTTTCTTCCGCACCTGTTCTAAAACATCCAGACCCAACCTTGCCTTTTCTCCTGGAGGTGGACGCCTCGGAAATTGCTATCGGAGCTATCTTATCGCAGAGACAGGGACCTAAGTCCTTGCTACACCCTGTAGCTTACGCTTCACGAAAACTCAGCGCTCCAGAAAGAAATTATGACGTCGGAGACCGGGAACTACTGGCAATTAAGTTTGCCCTGGAAGAATGGAGATATATCCTGGAAGGTGCCCTTCACCCCATTCTGATCTTTACGATCCGCCAAACGCCTAAGACCAAGACAAGCTCGCTGGGCCCTGTTCTTCACTCGTTTTCATTTTCACGTTACCTTCAGACCGGAGTCAAAGAATGGGAAAGCAGACGCCCTTTCCAGAATGTTCACCGAAACGTTCACCCAGTACTATCTTAACCCCCAGGAACTTTCTATTAATCTCTCCAGTTGACCTTCTGACCTCTCTTAAAAGGGCCTCCGACCAATGCACCGACCAACTGGCACTCTCTCTGGAGAAACAAGATGGCTTACTATGGTCACGGGGCAAAGTCTTTGTACCTGCGGAAACAAGGCAGGTAGTGCTCAGCACGTTCCACGACCACAAGCTGGCGGGCCACTTTGGAGCACGGAAGACCTCGGAGCTGATCGGACGCTCCTTCTGGTGGCCAAAGTGGAAATTAGACTGTAAAACCTATGTGTCCTCTTGTACCCGCTGCCAGCGCTGTAAGGGTCCGAACACTAAGTCCTGTGGCCTACTCAAACCTCTCCCTGTTACAGAACGCCCCTGGACAGATATTTCAATGGATTTCATTGTGGATCTGCCTCCTTCTGAAGGTTTTACTACGATCCTAGTGGTAATTGACCGACTGTCCAAATTAGCACACTTCCTGCCCATGATTGGTACACCCTCTGCGGCTGAGACAGCCAAGATTTTTTTTAAGGAAATCATAAGACTCCATGGGGCACCCAAGAGCATCGTGTCAGACACTGGTGTGCAGTTTACTTCCAAGTTCTGGAGGGAGCTCTGCAAGTCACTTGAAATTAAGATCTGCCTCTCGTCTGCCTACCACCCGCAGTCCAATGGCCAGACAGAGAGGACCAACCAAATGTTGGAGCAGTACCTCCGTTGTTTTTGTTCATCATCCCAAGACGACTGGGTATCTTTGCTGCCATCGGCAGAGTTTGCCTACAACAATTCCGTTCACTCGTCTACTAACCAAACCCCGTTTTGGGCCAACCTCGGATACCATCTCTCCTTCCTTCCGGACTCTATTCCCGAAATATCGGTTCCAGCTGTCCAAGAACGCATAGCTGCTATGCAACAAAACTTCCAGAAACTCCAGGAGACCATGGAGCAAGCCCAAAGAAGTTACAAAAAATTTTACGACAGGGGGAGGAAGGAGTGCCCGGACTTCGAAGTTGGGGAAAAGGTCTGGTTATCGGCCGCAAACCTCAAACTACCAATTCCTTCCCGGAAACTTGGCCCTAGATTCATCGGCCCGTTTAAGATCAAGCAGAAAATCAACCCCGTGGCTTTTGAATTAGAATTACCGGACTCCTACAGGATCCACCCTGTCTTTCATGCATCCCTGCTCAAGCCTGTCATACCAGACACTTTCCCTGAGAGAGAAGAACTCCCACCTCCTCCGGTGGTGATCGAAGGAGAAAAGGAATTCGAGCTGGAATCCATCCTGAGTTGTCGAAAAAGAGGAAGGCAACTTCAGTACTTAATCAAGTGGAAAGGTTATCCCCCTGAGGACAATCCCTGGGAGCCTTCCAGAAATTGACATGCCCCTCGGCTGATCCGAACTTTCCATCGAGACCATCCGGAGTTGATGGACAGTTTGGGCATCCGGAGCCCGCCCCTTGGGGGGGGCACTGTCAGGGCATCAGAACTGCCCGATCGCGGCCATTTACCGCGGGCGCGCGCGTGCGCGGCTCGGGCGCGCGCGTGCACGTCTTAGGCGCGTGCGTGCGCGCTCCCCATCCGGCCAATCAGTGGCTTGGGCGGGCTATTTAAGCCATCCTCTTCCCCCTGTCTGGTTGCTGGCTTGTCACAGCTTCTGAGTGCATATGATACTTACGACCTTCTGATCCTGAACCTTCTGACCTTTGGCTATTGTTACCAGACTGCTGCTGCCTCCTGCCCTTGACCTTTGCCTTTGAACTATCGGACTTCCTGATCTCTCCAACCCTCCTGACCACTGCCTGTTTCCCGGATAAATCTTCTGCTTGTTCCCAGCTCCAGCTACCTGGACTACCGGACTACCTCCGTGTGCTTCCTCGGCTGACCTCAGCAACCTGCTTCCGGTTAAATCTCTGCTCCACGGATCCAGTCCTGGTCCGCCTGTCGGTACCGGTGCCTCCTGGTGCGTCCGTCCCTCTGTCCCCACTTCAGGGGGCGGATCGCCCTAGGTCGCAAAGGGAGCCGCCCTCAGCATCTTGGCCTTGGTGAGTTTATCCTTTAATAACCGTGATAAGTACGTTTGTATCTGTTTTTTCAGTGCGTTCTTGTCCGCTTGTCTGATTATATGGAGATCAGTAGAAATTATTTTTAAAATAACACACAAAAATGCAGATCTTGATAAAACAAAACAAAACAAAAAGAAAACATTATTATGGAGATCTGGCTTTCAAAAAAAGATTATTCATGAGTTCCCGAGAAATAATAAAGAAACAAGTTTGTCATAACTCTGTGTGAATATCAGCAACAAAACAAGTTGATTATTGTAGCATTATAAAGAAGAAAAGAATGTGCTGCATTAAACGATGCAATCATTTTCAGCGTGGCGAATGTGCTATCTCCATTTTGAATGCACGTTTTTTTCCCCTCGGAAAAGTATACACACGCCCGGTTTTCCTGACAGAAAAAGTCTGCTGGGAATCCCGAAAGCTGTCTCTTTTTCTTTTCCTGCAGTTTTCTCGTCGGGAAAACTGTCATGGAGCATACACATGGCCGGTTTTCCCAGCTAAAAGCTTTCATGGCAGTTTTCCCAACATGAAAACCCGTCATGTGTACGCGGCATTACTCTGAATGGTCTAAGGTTATCAGTGGTGTACCCCAAGGTTCAGTGTTGGGACCCTTACTTTTTAGTACCTTTATAAATGATATAGGGTCTGCGATTAAAAGTACCATTTCAGTCTTTGCAGGTGACACCAAACTATGCAGTGGAATAACGTCCCTACAGGATGTCTCCAACTTACAAGCTGACCTCAATGTACTGTCTATTTGGTGACTAAGTGACAGATGTGGTTTAATGTTGATAAATGTAAAGTTATGCACTTGGGGGATAAGAATATGCATGCATCATACATACTAGGGGGAGTACAGCTGGGGGAATCCATAGTGGAGAAGGATCTGGGGGTTTTGGTAGAGCTCAGCGAGCAAAGTCCTTTCTTGTATTAAGAGAGGTATGGACTCCAGAGAAAAAAAATGCAGTTCAGTTTTGGGCCCCAGTTCTCAAAAAGGATATCTGGAGAAAACTGGAGGAAGTGCAGAAAAGGGCAGCCAAACTGATAAGAGGCATGGGGGAACTCCGCTATGAGGAAAGATTAGAGGAACTGGATTTATTCTCTCTTGAGAAGAAAAGCAGGTTAAGGGGGGGGGGGGAATGATCAACGTATACAAATATATAAGGGGTCCATATAGTGAATTTGGCGTTGGGTATTTCACTTTACGGTCAACACAAAGAACAAGGGGCACTCTTTTCACCTAGAGGAAAAGAGATTTCATCTCCAAATACGAAAAAGTTTCTTCACAGTGAGAGCTGTAAAAATGTGGAATAGACTCCCTCCAGAGGTGGTTCTGGCCAGCTCAGTAGATTGCCTTAAGGCCCCTTTCACATTGAGGCGTGGAGCCGCGGTGACGGTATAGCCGCGCTATTTGTAGCGCCGCTATACCGTCGTGTTTACCGCGATATTCGGGCGCTAGCGGTGAGGTTTTAACCCCCGCTAGCGGCCGAAAAAGGGTTAATACCGCCCGCGTTGCGGGCGGTATTACCGCGCTATTGCCGCGGTTTCCCATTGATTCCAATGGGAAGGCGCGCTATAGGAGCGGTGAACACACCGCTCCTATACCGCGGTAAAGATGCGGCTAGCAGGACTTTTGGAGCGTTCCTGCTAGCGCACCGCTTCAGTGTGAAAGCCTTCGGGCTTTCACATTGAACACTACAGGGCATGATTTTTCATGCGGTATAGCAGCGCTATTTTTAGCGCTGTACCGCATGAAAAACGCCTCAATGTGAAAGGGGCCTAAGAAAGGCCTGGATTTTTTCCTAAGTGCGCACAATATAACTGAGTACTGAAATGTATAGGTAAAGTTGATCCAGGGAAAATCAGATTGCCTCTTGGGGGTCAGGATGGAATGTTTTCCCCTGCTGTAGCAAATTGGATCATGGTTTGCTGGGGTTTTTCTCCTTCCTCTTAATCAACTGTGGGTATAGGATTGGGTATATGGGATTTTTTGACATTATTTTTTATTTATTTTTTTGGTTGAACTAGATGGACTTGTGTCTTTTTTCAACCTGACTAACTATTTAACTATGTAACTATGTAAATCTCTTTACATTACACAGCACCCTGCATCTCTGGACCTCTTTACATTGCACAGCCCCCTGCACCTCTGGACCTCTTTACATTACACAACACCCTGCACATCTGGACCCCTTCACACAGCACCCTGCACTTCTGGACCCCTTTGGACAGATTTAAGTGAGTTATTCCTAAGAATTACAGGCCTACAATATAAAACACCAAATTTTCATGCAAAACATTGTACCGCTTCAGCATCAAAAATCTGACATAAGCATACAGCCAGGGAGGTTAAGCGCTGCTCACTGTTCTCCTCCTGCTGTATTGGAAGAGAGAGAGTGTCTTCTTTCTCTCGCACCGCCCAGCCGGCTCTGGAGGCTCTGGATGTCACCTGGGTAGTGGTACGTTCCACACTCTGCCTGGGCACCCCTGCACCCTGCCACAGCTTGGCTCTCCTGGCTCTCCCTGGCTGCCCTGTCACCACACTGCTGCACTGCCTGTGCCCACCCCAGTGTCACCGCTTCACCTGACACCGCAGTTTCATCCAGTTGGTACGCCACTGCAATCAACTTCCAGATTCCTTTGTCAAAGTTTAAATGAACAAGCTGAAGTTAGAAGCTGATTGGCTATCATGCACAGCTGCATCAGATTTTGGACTCTACCGTTTTAGTAAATCAACCCCAATGTGTTTAGGAGACACAAGATATACCTATGCTCAAATCTGATCCCAATAGCTTGTCCATGCATATAATCTACCAGGTGCTAAGGGGGTGTGACCACATATTAACAATACTGGATGAACCCTGTGCACACTGCTATACCCCTTCAAGCAAACTTTGCAATCAAAAATAGGAATGTTTAGTTCACACATATTGCAATACATGTTTAAGCTGGCAAATTGCGTCAAAGTGATCCCTCTTTAGCCAGTCCTATTCTGCTTTGCACTGCAATGGGTTTAGGGGGTATAGAGATTTTTATTTTTTTTCGTGGCTATAAAATCAATACCAAGAAAATCACTAAAAGCTTTTCCTACACATGCAGATAACATGTATTAATTAAAATTACATAATAAAAGTATTAGTAAGATATGCTCTATTATGACTTAAAATGCATGGACAAAACCAGATCTCATAAAAAATCATTATGGAATCAGAGACACAAATCCATAATGGTAGTAATAACCTCAGATGATCTTGTTCTTGTTTTTGACACATGGAAGCTACTACAGTGCGATCAGAGAACAATCCGCATCATTCTTAGCATAGTTCTGTAAAAAGATGTCTCTAATACACCAAGTATACACTTTTGCACTTTGGCAATATATACTGCAATATTGTTTAATCATTTAAGTCCATGTTCCTTCAGAGTAATGAGTGTACAGTAGTCCATTTCATTGCAACTAATCCTAATTTCACCTACCTCTATCATACTCTGGATGTATTCATCCTATGCACAACATCGACATAAATAGAGAATCATTTTTGAGAACATTTTAGCAGCTATAATGGAATGCAATAACATATGCTCATTTGAATCTTTGTCTATAAGGTGATTACAGAAAAGATGAAAAAGGGAGAAAAAGAAAAGGATGGAAATCTGCTGTTTTACATAATTCTTGACTAAAATAATTTAATTCTGCAAACATTTGATTGTGAACGATGGTTTTTTCATAGACATGATTTTTCTTTAATTTACAAATCTGTATTTGCAAGACTAAATGCAATATTGAAGAATGCTTTGCCAATTATTTTCCTCTATGCCCTGTAGGATACAAGCACAACGACTTTAAAAGCTGTGACGTATATACAGAATGTACATGAGTCGGTTATGTAACCTCTCCCAAGGTGAAGAGAATTCAGTGGAGCATATTCTTTATTTATACTAAAACCCATTTTGCTTGCACATACCTTACAACAAAGCATGGCAGCCTGTACATCTAAATATTTATTAGAGTAATATATGTATAGGAGGCTGGAGTAAGAAATGGTAATACATTAGTTAGCTGCAATTCCAAATACTGTTAGCAAGCAGAGAACCCGACAGACTCCTGCTGTTCACTATCTATCGCCAATAAATATTTAATATCCTAATGGCTTTGATGACTTTTTTGTTAGTCCATTAATGACATATGTATGAAGTAGTAGTCTAGTATTATTTATGTATTGCTAATAATTTTTTCACTGATGACTAAATGCTTTAGTATGCTACATTCTAGACTGGCAAACAGATTGCAAAGTAAAAACTACATTGAATAAACAACTCAATGACAAAGAACTTTCACGTTTAACCCCTTCAGCCCCGGAAGGATTTACCCACTTTCTGACCAGGCCATTTTTTGTGATATCGCACTGCGCTGCTTTAACTGACAATTACGCGTATCCAAACTAAATTTATGTAATTTTCTCCCCCCCCGTGATGCAGTGATTTTAATAATGCTAAAAGTGAAACAATAAAAGTGAAATATTCATTTTAATTTCGTACCTGGGGGGTGTCTATAGTACGCCTGTAAAGTAGCGCATGTTTCCCATGTTTATAACAGTCCCTGCACAAAATGAAATTTCTAAAGGAAAAAAGTCATTTAAAACTACTCGCAGCTATAATGAATTGTCGGGTCCCCACAATACGGATAAAAGTAATTGAAAAAATGACATGGGTTCCCCCCCAGTCCATTACCAGACCCTTCAGGTCTGGTATGGATATTAAGGGGAACTCTGTGCCAAATTAAAAAAAATGATGTTGGGTTCCCCCCAAAATTCCATACCAGACCCTTATCCAAGCACGCAGCCTGGCAGGCTGCAGGAAAAGAGGGGAGGGGATGAGAGAGCGCCCCCCCCTCCTGAACCGCACCAGGCCACATGCCCTCAACATGAGGAGGGTGTCTCAATTTTAATAGGGACAAGGGCCTCATCCCCACAACCCTTGCCCGGTGGTTGTCGGGGTCTGAGGGCGGGGGGCCTATTGGAATCTGGAAGCTACCTTTAACAAAGGGGACCTCCAGATGCTGGCCTCCCAATGTGAATTGGGGGGCCCGTCTGACAGCTGTTTTATAACCGGGGCAGGGCCTCCCATGATGTGGATGCCTGACCCCGCCTCCTATGGAGATGGTATTGTTCATAGTGGTAATAAGTGAAATACTACAGCGCTATTAAATGTAAATAAAAAATAATAATCACAACAATAACCAAATAATACTTGCTGCATATATAACGGTGAACTAAACTAATTAGTAACTATATAAATGGGTATATGCGATAATATTAACTAAAGTGATAAACAGTGTTCAACTGAATGTGTAAAACCTATCCAGGTAAATACCACATAAGAACCAGTGATATAAACTGTGCCAATAATCAGTAAAATGGATACAATTAGTCCCAATACAAGTGATTATGAAGCAATCATGCAGCACACCCCCTATGAAGGGAGAACTGGTTCACAGTAATGACTTGAATAGGAATGCTGAAAAACTGAGAAAAAATCCTCTGCACTTCCTATGCACTTCCTATGGCTGTCCCAGGCACACGTGGAGACTCTTCACACCAGCACAGCTCATATGAAACAGAGGGGAGAAAAAACAAAAACCATGGTGCAATACTGTATGCCCAAGTAGGAGACAGAGACTAAGCTGTATAGATATACACTCACGAATCCGGGGATATGAGAAAGCAACTCGTACTGCCGCTCAGATAGATGATCTCCTCATTCGGACAACATCCGTCGATCCCCTCACTAAGCTCCTCCCACACGTGTAACGTCACTAGACACGTGACTTAGTCATGGTTAACTTTATCACTTTAGTTAATATTAGCGCATATACCCATTTATCCATCCATTGTTCATATTGGCATTTCGGACTCGTAGAAGGATAACGGCGCTGGAATTTTTATTTTTATTAAAGGACTTGTCCCAACTTTGTGTTTGTGTGTTTTTTTTCCTTTTTTATCACTCTTTTGGGGAAAATGGTAGGGGTACAATGAACCCTGTTACCAATTTACATAAGGGGGGCGGCATCCGGGGGTCCCCTTTGTTAAAGGGAGCTTCCAGATTCCGATAAGCCCCCAGCCCGCATACCCCCACAACCACCGGGCAAGGGTTGTAGGGATGAGGCCCTTGTCCCCATCAACATGGGAATATCCTCCCCATGTTGAGGGCATGTGGCCTGGTATGGTTCTTTTCCTGCCGCCTGCCAGGTTGCATGCTCGGATAAGGGTCTGGTGCATGTGCATGCACTGTCATTTTCGTGTCTGCGCATGCGTGTGCCCTGTATGGCTCTTCTTGCTGGGAACCTGTGCACAGATGTTCTTCTGCCAACTTGGTTGCTGGTTTGGCCTTCTTGACAGCATCAGTGACACCAGATTCTGGCATCATATATTTCACACATGTAACAGATTTCATTAATTTGACATTATTGCTTGCCTTAGACCATGTACACACAATCAGACTGGTCCGATGAGACTGGGCCGACGGACCGTTTTCATCGGACCAGGCTAAAGTGGTCTGATGTGTGTACACGCCATCGGACCAAAAATCCGATCAGGCCAGAACGCGGTGACGTAGAACACACCGACGTGCTGAAAAAAGGAAGTTCAATGATCCCAAGCATGCGTCGACTTGATTCTGAGCATGTGCAGGTTTTTGGTCCAATGCTTTGGCGTACTAAACATCGAATCTGTCCGTCAGACAGATTTTAAAGCAAGTTTTAAAACTTTTGTCCGATGGACAACTGTCCGATGGGCCGTACACACCATCGAATTGGTCCGATAAAACTGGTCTGCAGACCAGTTTCATCGGACAGGTCTGATCGTGTGTGTGCCTTAAACATAGCAGCAGCAGAAGCACCCCAATTAAATTTATAACAAAATGTTTTTTTCAAGTACAACCCCAATTCCCCAAAAATTGGGAAGTTGTGTAAAATCTATATGAAAACAGATGATGATTTGCAAATCTCATAAACCTATATTGTATTCACAATAGAAAACAGAGCGGAGTGGAGCTGTGGATATGAAAAATACACAGTGCCACATCCCAATAAAACAGATTAATAAATAAAACTGCAAGAAGAGTCCTCTATGCTGCTGCCATCACTGCCGCGCCCAGGCTAATGGAGCCCATCTACTTGGTGGAGATCCAGTGTCCAGAACAAGTTGTAGGTGGCATCTATGGCGTGCTGAACAGGAAGCGTGGACACGTCTTTGAGGAGTCCCAAGTGGCCGGAACCCCTATGTTGTAAAAGCTTATCTTCCCATCAACGAATCATTCGGCTTCACTGCTGATCTCAGGTCTAACACAGGTGGTCAGGCCTTCCCTCAGTGTGTGTTTGACCACTGGCAGATTCTTCCTGGAGACCCCTTCGAGGCCAACACTCGCCCAGCACAAGTGGTCGCTGAAACCCGGAAACGCAAAGGCTTGAAGGAAGGAGTCCCAGCCTTGGACAACTACTTAGATAAATTGTAAACAGGGTTGCCCGCCATTCTCATTAAACCAAGCTCACTACATCGGCAGTGTCTGTCCCTGCTGATTAGACACCACGCACATTGTTTGCCCAGGAAACCAAGACGAAAAAAAAAAAAAAAAAGTAAGAAAAAAAAAAAACAGATTGAAAATAAAAATAAATAAGCAGATGATGGACTTTGCAGGCGTATTACAGTTAAAAATGTAAATTTATTGAAAGAGACATAGAATTTGTTTAAAAACACATAAATAACAGTTTTGGCCATTCCTAAACAGGCCTGAGAACACAGAAATAAATAATACAACACCTACAACCTGGAAGGTACAATAACTTGAAGAGGAGGACTACAAGGTCAATTCCTACTGAAATATATATATAAAGAACCATACGGTTTATAGAAGGCTCAGCTCCGCGCACTATTAAAAAGAACGCTTCTTCAGGAGCTTTTGGCTAGTTATTCCAAATGTAGAAGGTAAGAAAACAGGCAGAGGATATACTAGTGATTAGAGGTACAAGCAAATTCACAGGAAATAATCCTTCAGTTGCTTTATAGAGATCAGACAATAATCACAAACTCTGGAAGTCTTTAATTAAGGTAATAACCAAAAAGTTTAATGCAATGAGATGCGATGCAGCCAAGAGAGCGACATTGCTGATAGAGTTCATGGAATAATTAGAGACATTCCCACTAAAAAGAATTACAAGTCCAAGAAAAGCTTCTCCAGGAGAGGTATCATTCGCAATGTTATACCCAGAACTTCTCCGCCTGTAATGACTGTTCTCAGGCCTGTTTAGGAACGGCCAAAACTGTTATTTATGTGTTTTTAAACAAATTCTATGTCTCTTTTTCAATAAATTTACATTTTTAACTGTAATACGCCTACACCGTAAAGTCCATCATCTGCTTATTTTTTTTCCTTTTGATACCAAATGTTTAAACTGAGAAAATATACCTTTAAAAAAAACATTGATGGCAGCAACACGTCTCAAAAAAGTTGGGACAGGGTAACAAAAAGCTAGCAAAGTAAATAGTATTTATAAGGTAGTAATATTTTGCAACCAATTAGGTTAATTGGCAATGTGTCAGTAACATGAAGAGCATTTTAGAGGGTCAGGGTGCCTCTAAAGTAAAGATGGGTAGCAGTTCACCAATCTGTGAAAAGCTGCGTCTAAAGTTAGTCAAACAATTTCAGAATAATGTTCCTCAACATAAAATTGAAAATACTTTTAATATATCATCATCTACAGTACATAATAACCTCAAATGATTCAAAGAATTTGGAGAAATCTCTAAGCGCAAGGAGCGAGACCGAAATACAATATTGGATGCCTGTGATTTTTGGGCCCGCAGACTGCACTGCATTAAACACAGGCATGATGCTGTGATGGAAAGAAATGCATATACTCAGGAATACTTTAAAAAATCACTGTCTGTGGACACTGTACCATCCAAAAAAGCAAGCTAAAGCTCTATCATGCAAAGATAGAACATGATCCAGAAACGCCATAGTCTTCTATGATCCAATGGTCTGTTGCAAATCCGAAAACTATGGGACTGTAGTCATAACCTTTTAAGAACTAATATAATATTTTAATAGATAAATAAATAAATAATACTACAAAATATACCTGTGGTATGAAATGGCCGTGGCCTTTATTTATAGGTGTAAATAAATTGATTATATCAAACAATTCTTAAATCAAAATTAAATAATCAATTTAAGTATATTAAATCAATTTTATTAACATATAACCATATATATATCTTATAATAATAAAATTAGCTTAGCCATTTAAGCTCAAGCTAAAACAATCATGAAATAATATCATCCCCTTACAAGAAGGGATTAAAACCTCATAAAAAAGGCCACGACAGGGAGGGAGGGTGGGATGTGCTTCTCCAAATCTTCTCCAATCTTGCTCTGCTCCACTCGCTGCTGACCGCATCCTCTATCTTTTTATTGGGTTAGAGGACCGTTGTTTGGGGCAACTGTCAACAAAAGCTCAACCAATCATAGGTAAGTATTTTTTTTTTTTTTTATTAATTAAACTTTAATTTTATTTTCTGGTATGACACAGTCCCATAGGTGGTGGGGGCGGGGACATTTCATGCCCCGCCCTTCACCTTCATGGGACTGTAGTCATAACCTTTTAAGAACTAATATAATATTTTAATAGATAAATAAATAAATAATACTACAAAATATACCTGTGGTATGAAATGGCCGTGGCCTTTATTTATAGGTGTAAATAAATTGATTATATCAAACAATTCTTAAATCAAAATTAAATAATCAATTTAAGTATATTAAATCAATTTTATTAACATATAACCATATATATATCTTATAATAATAAAATTAGCTTAGCCATTTAAGCTCAAGCTAAAACAATCATGAAATATACCATCCACACGCCAGGCCCAATTTTAAGGAGCCTGGCACCCCACCAAGGCGACAGCCAATTCAACACAGGTTTGTAAATCTAAATTGAAGATGTCAAGAGCAATGTCAGATAAATGCACATTGTCTGGTCTATAAAAACCAGGCAAACCACCTTCTAAGTTCACATGTCTAAAAGACATACCATGAACCAAAGGCATGAATTTATCCAATGACCTATTAAGTCTCCTGTGAATTCTTTCTAAATACTTACGCTCACAGGGCAGAGCAACCAATCTAGTTGAGGAACAATTTCAGAAAAGACCAAAATAGTATTAGGCAAAACAGCATGTAAACATAACATATGAAGCTTAATTTGAGAAATCAACTATAACGTCTTGCGTATTCCAAGATCATTACCATATAAGTGGAAAATGATGATCTGTGGTATGGGCCAACAAACATGTAAATGAGATAGCACAGAACGTAAATTGCTCCAAAGCATACAACATAGCCCATACCAATAAAAGTAAAATTCCGATGAGGTAAACCTAAGTTATCGCCATAGACTCTCCATTCAGCTCTCTTCTGAGCCCAGAAAATATAAGAGTGTCCTATTATCCAGACGTTATATCAGGCATCTAAAATCAAAATTGAAAATTAGGTCTAACATACGATCTATAACAATTCGATCGCCAACCACCAATTTCACAGATTCATTAAGACCAAACATAGCTGCCGTAGTGGCTGCACCGATACGAAAAGAGTGAGATGAAAACCGCAGGTGTCCCAACTGTAATGCTTTGAGGCATCTACGTAGAACGGCCTGGAACTGATAAATAGTCACCGGAGCACCCGTGACATGAATCAAAAATTGCCTATGAAAAATAGGTCTCACTCCCAAAAAACGTCTAAGTAAAGAGAAAACGCAATAGCGAGCGCCAGGATTAGCCCGCAAAGTAATCCACCGACCATGATCCATACGATCATTCTAACTCTTATGAAGCAGAATTTGAATAGAATCAGATCTAACAAAAACCTCCCGAAAGAAGAGACCAGAGTCATCAGAAACCTTACGTGGCAACAATTCCGAAAGGCCCCAAAAAAACATAAACAAAATGACAAAGAAAGTAAGAGGGATTCATATGGAGAAAAACAGACATCCTTAGAAACATCACAAAGACGACCAAAAAGGTCAACAGAAATCGGTAATCTATCATCAGAGACCAAATGTTTCCTTCTATAACCCCGCAAGGCATGCTTGACCGAGAAAAAGGACATACAGGACCTGATACCCTGCAGATGCATAAAGAAGGAAACACGGAAAAAGTTTTAACAATGAGAATGTGAATAACCACGAGACATTCGAAAATTTAGAAAGGACAGAACCAAACCTTCCGAAAACGGGGGTTGATCACATCCCAAATAAAGCAAGAAAGAACACCATAATTTCCACAAAGCTGTATACAACGCCCACGTGGAGGGTGCCAAAGAACACCTAATGGCAGCAAAAACAGGATTCACCGAAGGTCCCATAAGTGTGGAGGGCATAATAGGCCAATAGGATCCGCATCCGGCACCAATCGTCAAAATTTTTGAATTCGAGAGCAGGGCAATGAATCAGCAATAAGATTATCTTTTCCAGGAATGTATTTTGCTTTAAGCCAAATATTAAGGTCTAAACATTTAAACACCAACAATCTAAGTACAGCAAGAACAGGAAGACATGTAGACGATAAGCAATTAAGAGCAAAAACTACACCCCTATTATCCGAATAAAGTAAAATATGACGATTCCTAAAATTAACACCCCACAATTCCAAAGGCCACTAAAACAGGAAAAACTATCCAACAAAACAATATTAGAAGTCAAACCCTCATCCTTTCAAGATTCAGGCCACGAATCAGCAGACCAATGACCATCCCAATAAGCACCATATCCACACGATCCAGCAGCATCTGTATGCAGATGAAGAGCAGAGGCCGAACAAAAAGGAGTATACCACAAACAATTACCATTAAACGTAGCCAAAAATGAACGCCAAACTTTAAGGTCTTCTTTAATTCAAGATGTAATTCTCACAAAATGGAAAGGAGAAGAAATTCCAGAACTGACCCGATACAATCTCTTAGAGAAGACACGACCCATTGGCAAAACCCTGGACACAAAAGCCAATAAACCAAGAAGAGATTGCAACACTTTCAACCTAACCTTATGTTTGGAAAGAACGAAGTCCAATAAAATCCTAATTTTAACAATCTTAAAAAGAGTTCAAAATAACAACAAGAAAGCGAACATCCCATCAGGAGACCCCTATCAAAGTAATATTAATTTTGAAAACAGAAACCCAAAGAGTTAAAAGCGGATGGATGAATAGGAAGTAACCGAAACGAGGATTGAATATCAGCTTTAGCAAGTAAAGCAGAGGCACCAACACTCCTAATTTTTAACAAAGTGTCATAAAAAGAAGAATATTGAACAGAACACAACGAGGGGTCAATATCATCGTTCAAAGAAAATCTAAATGGGAATAAGAGATGGTGTATCAATCTAAAAGAGTTTGGATCTTTCTTAGGAATAATACCAAGCAGAGAAACCCAAAAATTAACAAAAGGAGGAGTAGAAAAATGACCTTTAATTCTACCAGCTCGCAATTCTTTATTCAATTTCTCATGAACAACAGCCAAATTAGAAGAAACAGAATGCAAATAGGAAAGACACGACAACCGATTGCAGAAAAAGAAGGTTATCAAACAAGAAACCAACACGCAGGACGATTGCCCTCTGACATTCTGGATACCTGTGAAGCCAAGGTAGCATGTTTAGAATGTTCACTGGCGTTGTGGCTTTTAATAAAAAGCTCCTTCGAAGGAGCAGAAGCCTTCTTAAAACAACGAGAAGCAGGGTGAGAACCAGCGCAATGACTACACTCATGTTTGTATTTACAGCTGTTAGGCCGCTTACACATGCCATCATTGAAATTAAAATACACACACCTCTCCTATACATATTACTGGCATTGGAAACATTAACTTTAACCAACGGCTTCTGAGTTAATAAAAGATTGAGCCACAGACCTATATCTTTTGAACCCCACTTCAAAGATTTGTGCACAGACAAACCATGAAAAACGTTAAAAAATGTTGTATGCTTCCAAAATAATTTTGATATGTTGGAATAAGCCAGAACACAAATCAGGGCGCTGTTCACCCAGCACGCTAGCATAAATGCAAAATGCCTTCAGCCAGTTGTTAAAAGAGCGTGGCGGCAATTTTCGTTTTTTATCATCTTTACGATCACCATCCTTCTTAACCACCTTAAGCTCGTGGTTGGACGGAAGCAAAGTCAGAATTTAAACTTAGTCTCTTTTCCAAAAAATTTCTTTCACTGCACTAGATAAATGAAACCACAGAGGACACAAATCGCACGTCAAAACTTCCCTTAAGCAAGATTCTGGGACCAAAGGAGGAATCAAAACATCATGAGCAACAGGAATAACCGTTGCAGTGGCAACTGAGGTAGAGACAGGGCTAATATGAGCCTCAGACAAAGGATCCAGCCACACAGAAGCAGGAGTTGACTGTGGTTGATTAACAGAATTAAAAGAATTAGCAAACATGTACATAAATTAAAAATAAATAAATAAATAAATAAATAAAGTAATTCCCTGACTGGAGAAGAATTATTAAACTCACCAGCAGGAGCTGAAACCAACTCAGTCGAGGCATTCGCAGGCAGCGGATTTGGAGAAACGACAAAATCAGGAGATGCATGGTCATGATCAGGCGCCATGGTAACGGGAACCGTCAACAAAGAAGGAGCTGTATCAATAAAACTGGAAGCATTTAATTGATCAGAAAACCCATGCATCAAAACATTAGAAGGTATTGCAATACCTATAGATTTACAAAGACGCTTCCTCCCAGAAATCTGTTTACTACCAGTCGCCATGACAACAGGATTGGCTGGCTGTGATGGACCTACAAAATTAATCTGAGGCATTCCAGCTGAAGTAACAGCACTAGAAGGGGTTAAAAAAAGAGGCAGAACAATTAGAAACCCTAAGTAAATCATTATTACAATTATCAATAAAATTTAAATGAAATAACTTGTCTTCTTTCCCCTAGAGACCTGACCAGGCGGAGATTCGAACCTGAGAGGACACTTAAGCTGCCTCTGTGTTGATCTGCCTTGACGTACTGTGCACGCGCTAGCGATTCCAGCCGAAGTAGAAGGCCGAACGACATTGCGAATGAAGGAAGGGCCTGAAGCCGATTACACAGGCGGAGATGACAACATCTGACGGCAGGAGACAGAGGAACCGCCACTCACTGCACCGGAGGAGAGTCCACTATAGGACACCAAAGGTCCAAGCGGGAGAAAGTATATCAGGGGGGATAACAGGGAGAGAAAGGGAGGAAGAAAGACATGGCACCGCAGGACCGGAAAAAAACAGGTCCACGACCAGCAGAAGAGGGAGAAGGAGAAAACAGGGGAGAGCCATCACCATCCTCAGCTGCGGCCCGGTCCCTCATCTGGCGAAGCAACTGCTCCATGACAGGTAAGTGCAGATGTGCTTCTCCAAATCTTCTCCAATCTTCTGCCCACTGCTGACGCATCCTCTATCTTTTTATTGGGTTAGAGGACCGTTGTTTGGGGCAACTGTCAACAAAAGCTCAACCAATCATAGGTAAGTATTTTTTTTTTTTTTTTTTTTATTAATTAAACTTTAATTTTATTTTCTGGTATGACACAGTCCCATAGGTGGTGGGGGCGGGGACATTTCATGCCCCGCCCTTCACCTTCATTCTGTGGTCAGATGAATGGAAATTTGACATTCTTTTTGGCAACCATGGGCACCACGTCCTCCTAACTAAAGGGAAGTGGGACCTTCCAACTCGTTATCAGTGCTCATTTCAAAAGCCTGGATCTCTGAGGGTATGAGGGGCATTGGAGTGGGCAGCTTGTACACCTGAAAAGGCACTATCAATGTTTAAAGATATATCTGGGTTTTAGAGCAGCATATACTCCCATCCAGATGCTGTCTTTTTAAAGTGGAGGTTCACCCAAAAGTAAACCTCCTTTTTTCGGATACCCACTCGCCCTCCGGTGTCACATTTGACACCTTTCAGGGGGAAGGGAGTGCAGATCCCTGTATAAAACAGGTATTTGCACCACTTCCAGGTATAGACTCCCGCGGGAGTCCGACCCCTCCGCGTCTAAACTCCCCCCCCTCCCCGTTGTGTTCTGGGAAACACTCGGCTCCCAGAACACAACGGGGACCAGGGGGAACCGGGCAGTGAAGCCGCAGTGCTTCACTTCCCGATTCCCTCACCAAAGAGGTCGGCGGGGGAAGCCGAAAGCCAAGCTGCCGCTCAGCTTCGGCTGCTGTTGTCACAGGCGACCTGGACAGGTAAGTGTCAATTTTTTAAAAGTCAGCAGCTGCTGCATTTAAAGCTGCTGGCTTTTAAAAAAAAATCAGGTGTACCAGTGCTTTAAGGGAAGGCCTTGCATATTTCAGCAGGACGATGCTAAACTGTGTACTGTATCTATGACAACAGCATGCCTTCCTAGTAGAGAAGTCCAAGTGCTTAACCGGCCTGCTTTCAGTCCAAACCTTTCACCAATTGAAAATATTTGGCACACGTTGAAATAAAAAATATGACAAAGACGGTCCAGAACTGTTGAGTAATTAGATTCCTATATCAGGAAAAAATGGGACAAAATGCGTCTCCCAAAACTCCAGCAACTGACCTCCTCAGTTCCCAGATATTGACAGAGTGTTATTTAAAGAAGAGGGGATGCTACACTGTAGTAAACATGGCTGCGTCCCAACTTTTTTGAAACGTGTTCGGCCATCAATTTAAAACTGAACTTTTTTTATTTTTCTTAAAATTATAACTTTTCTCAATTTAAACATTTGGGGCCGGATTCAGATACATCGGCATATCTTTAGAGCGGTGTAGCGCATCTGATATGCGCTACGCCAACGTGACATAGAGAGGCAAGGACCGTATTCAGGAAGCACTTGCTCCTTTTGTTGCGCCGGCGTAACGTAAATGGGCCGGCGTAAGCCCGCCTAATTCAAAGTAGCAATGATGTGGGCGTGATGTATTAAAATGAAGCGTGACCCCATATAAATGAGGGGCCGCACGAACTGCGCATGCGCACGCATGCTCAGAATCACGTTGTTTCTTAGGGAGTATACTCCCTAAGATACGACGGCTCAATGCCTACGACGTGAACGCAACCTACACCCAGCTCCATTCACGTAAATGACGTAAAATTCAAATTGGTAGAAATGGGCTAGTATCAGGATAAAATGTGAGCACAGAGAAGGCAGAAAATAGAAAGAACTCTGTAGTGTTGGACTTTTATTGTATCTGCTGTAAAAATTGTGGTATGCAGCCTCTGTAATATGCACTGAAGAGCTTGGTGGGAACTGCACCGCAATGAGACAAGTCAGCAGCCAAATGTAGGCACTCCACCAACTTTGGGGGCCTACTAATGTGTCCTTTTCCTTCTCCTCCTAACCAAGGATGCATAGAAGCCTTTTTTATGTGGGCAAGTTCTTTACACTGTAATCTCTCCCATATAATTTAGCAGAACATTTTTGTCCCTCTTTCTCCTCCTCCTTAAAGCATAACTCATAACTAAAAAAACTCCCTCCTCTGGGTGATCTATCTACATTACAAGGATATGAACAAACGTTGTTGCAGATTCCTAACTTTTGTTATTCTGAAGAAATCCCTGTGTGTGTCTGTATCAATGTGGGACAGTGAGTCTAATGGGAGTGGCTTTGTTATCCACCAGCTGCTGCACTTGCAGTGCACTAATGAGGAAAGCTGCTGGGCCTACATCCCTTTTATGATTTTCTATTGGGGATATCTCGCCAAAAATTTAATTTTTGCTGTAGGGGGTGCCTTTAATCCAATGTATCTTAGTGAAGACTTCTGGGAAAATTAGAGAGCCAATCACACAAGCAGGAAATTATGTTTCTGGGGAGGCGTTCTGTAGACATCCTGTCTACAGAACACCTCTAGGTTGCCATCTTGCTATGTATTTTCAGAAAATTACCGAGCATCAGATTGAAAAGGAAAGGTCATTTTTAATAACATTTAACCAGAATATGACGTGTGTCGCAATTGTATACTCTATATCAGTGATGGCAAACCTTGCCACCCCAGATGTTTTGAAATGTAATTTTCCACGATGCTCAACTACACTGCAGAGTGCATGCGCATCATGAGAAATGTAGTTCCAAAACATCTGGGGTGCCAAGGTTCGCCATCACTGCGCTAAATTATTTTTTCTTTCTTTGCTATTTTTATCCCCATGAAATTGAAGTTACCCTTTAAGGATGCATATCACTCATATATTTTGAGACTGCTAATGTACCCTTTTCCTCTTTAAGGATGCATAGCAGTGATTTATTATGAGCCTGCTAATGCATCTTTTTCCACCTCTTCCTCCTCAAACGTACATAGCAGCCATACATTTTGGGGCCATTAATATGCCCCATTCCCCTCCTCATCAAAGTCACAGAGCAGACATTAGCCTTTCTAGTGCACCCTTTTTCTCATCTGCTAATCTCACCATATATATTTTTTTGGCCATGTCTACTGATGGAATGATCTTGCTATGATCATGCTATGCGATATTCCGTTCCAACCATATGGCACTCCAGATCTAAAGAGGAATGATGTGGATGCTAAAGCAAAAGGCTAAGGCTAAAGGCTAAGCATATTAACGTTTCTGGAAATATATTTTTAATTTTCAAATCAGACATTTTGCCTGACAAAGATAAGGAGTTTGATGAGAATGCACCAGCTGACTATGCTTAAACAATAAAAACGTTGTGGAAAGAGCTAAATACTGTATATTTTATCTGCTCATGCAGCTCGTATATTGTACAAGACTAGATGCGTGTTTAGAAACTACTAAATTACTTACTGTTTTGTGAATACTTTTTAATAGTTATGTAAGTTAGAATCTCGTTCAGTTAAGTCATATTAGCTATTTTCTTACCCTTTTTACAGATGGCATTAGTTCCTAAATAAATTAAAAATTAAGATACTGCTGAGAATACAGTGGTGTACAACTGGTCAGCAGCAGGATAGAGTTTATAGGAGTTAATAGGCCTAACTGATGTATACCCAAATTTTAGTTTATCTATGGGGAAAAGGACTATGGCTGTGAGAGATATCATGTGAGGTTGTTTAGGTGCACAGTGTTCTTGCACTTAATTTATTTTTATTTATTTTTTGCTTTTAAACAATACCAAACAATAAGCAATTTTATAAGCTAAGTTGTGATTTAATAAAATTAATAGAAAATACCCAATTTAATATAAAATGGTAGCTCAGGTGATGACCATTGAAAATCTAAATATCAGTCATTTGTTGCAAAGAGATAAAAAAGATTTTTGGGTGTACAGATCTGGTATACACATAAGAAAATTTATCACAGCACTGCAATTCAATTCAAAGAATAATTAAATGAAATAAATATAAACCCAGCCACAAAAGTGTCTTATACTTTGAGCTTTAAAAGCTGCTGAAACTAATTGTTTGGACATTTTGTGATATAGAGTGACAACACTCTACTCCTCTGTTTCACAATCTACTACCTGCAAATCACCTTGTCAGATGCCTTTCTCATATCAGATGCCCTGTCAGATGTTAATTTAAGCTTCTGTGCTGGTGTACATTGCCCAAGACCAAGAATAATACATCTGTATATAAAATATTGCAGCCAGTAAGAATTAGAAATACAACCCGTGAAAACACAAATGCAGTCGCATAGCAGTGAAATGCATGTTTGCTTAGCGATAGGCTGTGCAAAATGTTTTATTGCAGCCAGCAATAATTGGAAATATAGGGCCAGATTCAGGTACATCTGTGCATTATTGGACCGGCGTAGCGCACCGCCTTTACGTTAGACTTGCGCAATGTAGCCGTGTAATCACCCTATTCTCGTAGCTTTTGCGCAGAAAATTGCGCATGCGTAACGTTATTTCAGAGGCGTAAGGCGGAGTAATACAAATTGGGAAGGACGTGGGCGTGTTACATTGAAATGAGCCGTGACCCCATGCAAATGAAGGGCCGGCTGGCTTGTGCATGCGCGCTTGAAGGAGACCATGGTCAGCACCTCTCTGCGCATGCTCACAACTCGGGAACGGCGCAATCAGTGAAATTGGAAATGGACTAAGGACTACGCAGACAGCATAAATAGACAGACACAAACGCACTTCCATTGCAAAAGTACATCCCTTTGTCCCTTCCCATTTAACAAAGTGCTTGTGTCCTGTTGTTAGTTGCGTTGTGTTTTGTATTTGTCAGATTAGTGTACTGTGTGATCAAGTGTTTGTTAGTAGATCTTTGAAAGTGTTTTTTTGATAAGTGTTTGAGAGACTGTTTGTTTGATATATTTCTGGTCGTTTGTTTTCTTGCTTAATTGTTGCTGTTTGTTTTTGTGACTGATTTTTGCTGAGTGCTTGTGTGATTTTTTGGGTGTTAGTTTTCTCTTTGTGTGTGTTCTTGCTTGATTGGTTGTGCTTGTTTTTGTGACTGATGTTTGTTGACTGGGAGTGAGTTTTTGTATGAGTATGACAGAGAGAAAGAGAAAACTAAATTTCACTTTGGGGGAGAAACGAATGCCCGGGTCATTAGCGATTATGGGCGTTTCCTCCACGGCCCGGACAGTACCAACACCACCCCGGCCAGGAGGAGTGTACTGTGTGATCAAGTGTTTGTTAGTAGATCTTTGAAAGTGTTTTTTTGATAAGTGTTTGAGAGACTGTTTGTTTGATATATTTCTGGTCATTTGTTTTCTTGCTTAATTGTTGCTGTTTGTTTTTGTGACTGATTTTTGCTGAGTGCTTGTGTGATTTTTTGGGTGTTAGTTTTCTCTTTGTGTGTGTTCTTGCTTGATTGGTTGTGCTTGTTTTTGTGACTGATGTTTGTTGACTGGGAGTGAGTTTTTGTATGAGTATGACAGAGAGAAAGAGAAAACTAAATTTCACTTTGGGAGAGAAACGAATGCCCGGGTCATTAGCGATTATGGGCGTTTCCTCCACGGCCCGGACAGTGCCAACACCACCCCGGCCAGAAGGAGGGAGATTTTGGACATCATCACTGACCGGGTGAATTCAGCGGGGAGGGGGAGACACGGAACCGGTCTGGGATTGATAAAAAGATTAATGACCTCCGGCGTCTGGTCAAAAAGAAGCTGGCCAAAATGCTTGCCCATGCCAGGGGCACAGGAGGGGGCCCACCATGCCGTGTTAGGCTGACAGCGGAGGAGCGTGCGGTGGCCCTGACCTTTCATCGGCATGAAGTGGAGGGCCTGCCTGGCTTTGACTCAAGTCCGGAGCCCGTGGTGCCAGGTAAGTTTTTTTTTATATCAGGTGTGTAGCATGTGTGGGGGAGGGGGTGAAAGGGAATATGTGGCAAGTGTGTGGATCCTCCAACCTGTGAATGTTTTGTGTCATCCACAGATGTGCAGGAGGGTGCAGGGCCATCTGGCCTGACCGCACCATCCCCAGGACAGCAGCCTAATGAGGCCCCCCCCCCACAAGGCCGGAGTCCGCGGAGGAGGTTGAAGGGGAGGAGGAGGAGGTTGAGGAGGAGGAGTTTGATGAGGAGGAGGAGTCCATGTCAGGCACTGGCCTATTGTTGTTGGAGGACCGTTCCCCTCTGGCTGGCAGCAGCCAACCCTCCCTAAGGGGGAGCCCCCCCTCCTCCCCCAACATGGCTCCTCTCCCAAGGGCCTCCCCTTCTCCCCGGCCACAAGCATCAGCTGGAGGCAGGAAGGTGACCCAGAAGACCAGGGGGGTGGCTGATCTCCTGCCCGCCACTCTGAGAAGGGACCAGTTCCTCCAGACCCGCCATCTGGGACAGGTCAGTCAGACATTGGTGCGGATGGAGGAGAGCCTGTCCTCCATCAAGTATACGCTAGGGAACCTGGACTGCCACTCCCGGGCTTTCACAAACTGCCTTAACGATCTGCAGACTACATCAGCAGGCGTTGGGCAGGATGTGAGGGCCCTCATCCAGGCTATCCAGGCCAACACGGCAACACTAGGTGGTGCTCTGGACAGAATAGCCGTGGCCTTGGAGGGCAGGCCGCCAGGTGGGCAGAGATCAGGGGCTGCTCCTCCTTCCCCGGTTTTCCCCCTCCCCATGAGTCTCCCCTGAGGAGCCGGGGCCGTGGCCGGGGGCGCCCCAGGCGTGGCCCTTTATTTATTTTTTGCTGGACATTTTTTGATTTTGCTGGTCATTTTTTTTTTTTGGGTTGTGAATGCTGTTTGAATGTGGGGGTGACATTCCTGCCGGAAAAGGGGTGTCACCCTCAATTTTGGTGGGGTAGGGTTCCCCAGGACCAGGGAGAAGTGATCCCCAGGTCCGTGTGAATTGTGTATGAATGTACAGTGACATAATTGGAGCCTTGGCGTGGCATTGCTGCTCACAAGTCCTGCATGGTGGACTGGTGCCAATCCAATTTGATGAGGATGTGGTGTGTCTGTGCTAGGGACCACAGTGGTGTGCATGCATGCATTCTCATTGTGCCATGATTAATGTGTGTGTTTAACGTGCAAAGATGCCCAATGTGAGCTGTCTCCTGGCTGCTCTTCCCTCAGAAGACGGGGTAGCCTCGGTTAGGGGGGGATTGTCTGGTTCAGGGGTCAGGTCATCACGTAGGTCAATCTGCAGGCCCTTTCTTACTGCAAAGTTGTGCAGCATGCAACATGCACCGATGATCTGGCACACAAAGTTTGGGGAATACAAGAGGGTACCCCCAGACTTATCCAGGCATCGGAAACGTGACTTCAGGAGGCCAAAGGTGCGCTCCACCACTGCACGTGTTTGGGCATGTGCTTGATTGTATCTTTCTTCTCCTGGGGTTTGGGGGTTCCGGATAGGAGTCATGAGATGGGGTCCCAGTGCATATGCAGAGTCACCTGTAAGGGAAAAGACAGGAGGATGTTAGTCATGCATGTGCCCCTTGTAATGTGTGCATCATGGGGGGGGGGGACAGTCATGCCTGCCACCCATGTCACTCACCAACCAGCCAGGGGGCCCTATACACGTTCTGATCGAATTCCATTCAGATGTGGCTTTGATTGTAGATGTAGCTGTCATGGCTGGACCCGGGGTGTTTGGCATGGACGTGCCATATGAGGCCTTGGGCATCGACTATCACCTGTACGTTGATGGAATGCCAATGCTTCCAATTGCGGTATATGTGCTCTGTCTCATGGGGGGGCTGGAGTGCCACATGTGTGCAATCAATGGCCCCCATGGTGCGTGGGAATCTGGCAATTCTGTAGAAATCTGTCATTGCCTTCAGCCGAAGGTCCTCAGTGGTTGGTTTGATGATTTGGTTGGCCATGCGTCTGAGAATTGCAGAGATAACCTGGTGCACACATCTGCTCATGGAGGATTGTGACATCCCAGCCACCACTCCACTTTTTCTTTGAAAAGAGCCACTGGCAAGGAAATGGAGTGTTGCCATGACCTTGACCAGTGGCTGCACTGCATGTGAGCGGTGTGTTGGGCTGGTGATGTCATCCTGCAGGGTTATGGTTAATTCCAGGATGGCATGAGGGGTGAATCTGAAGATGCGATACACCTCAGAATCACTCATGCCAAAGAGGTCTATGCGTGTGCGGTATATCCTCTCCCGTGCCCTCCTCCGTGCCCTCCTCCTTCTTTGCTCCTCTAAAGTCATTAGTATAGCTATGAGCGAGGATGCCCCGGGCATCTTGGCATAAAGTTTTTTGTGCAGCAAGTGTGACTGCTCAGCTCCTCACTAACAGTGTTGCTTTAGCTGACATGTAGACGGATTGTCTAATTTTATACCACCTTTTCTATGGTCTAAATTTAGACAGGACGTGCAGCTGTTGCACACAGCGTGTAGCCTATGCTACACCAACGTTCTTTTATGGATCCCCGTAACTCCCTCATTTGCATATTTGAATAGCAAATCAATGGTGTGTCTAGCGCAGTTTTGCGCGGACGGATACGAAAGTCTATCGAAATTACGCCGGTCAAAAAAAAGTAGATTTCTTGCGTATCTCGTTTTGAGGATGCGGCGCATCGAAACGCATGCGCAAATATTTTTAGTGTTTAGTGTTTAGTGTTTAAAGCAGAGTTCCAGCCTTTTACTGTTTTTAACAGTCAGCAGCTACAAAAAGTGTAGCTGCTGACTTTTAATAAACAGACACTTACCTGCTCCACGGTTCAGCGATGTCCAGAGCTCCGCCCCCCCCCCCCTCTCCGCCGGCGCCTCCATTCATAGTGTGGGCAGCCAACCGTGACAGCTTTCGGCTTCACGGCTGGGGCACTCACTGCACATGCGCAAATCGCTCTGTGCTCTATGAGTGGACAGACAATTCCCTGGGACCTGTCACGTGTCCTAGGAGATCGCCTAAAGGAAGGGGCTGCCTAAGGCGAGAGGAGGAGTCACCTAGGCGGTGCCTGGGAGGAAGTAGGAAGTGGGACAGGAAGTCCCACTCCTACCGAAGCCCCCACTCCCCCCCAAAAAAAATTACATGCCAAATGTGTCATGTAAGTAGGCGAGGAGTGCATAACCACTTGACAACCGGGCACTTCTCTTCTTCATGTAAAAGTCTAAAAAATGTTGCTAGAAAATTAATCAGAACCCCCAAACATTATATATATATTTTTTTTTAGCAGACACCCTAGGGAATAAAATGGCGGTCATTGCAACTTTTTTCCTCGCACAGTATTTGTGCAATAATATTTTTTAACGCTTTTTTTTAGGGAAAAAAACAGTTTCATGAATTAAAAAAATAACAAAACAGTAAAGTTAGCCCAATTTTTTTTGTATAATGTGAAAGATGATGTTACGCTGAGTAAATAGATTCCTAACATGTCATGCTTTAAAATTGCACACACTCATGGAATGGCGCCAAACTTCGGTACTTAAAAATCTCCATAGGCCACACTTTATATTTTTTTACAGGTTACTATTTTCGAGTTACAGAGGAGCTCTAGTGCACACGCACTAACGCACGCGACGATACCTCACATGTGGGGTTTGAACGGCGTTTACATATGTGGGTTGGACTTGCATGCGTGTTGGCTTCTGCGCACGAGCTACTGGGGACAGGGGCGTTTTAAAAAATATATATATTTTATTTTATTTTTATTTTACTTCATTTTTTTATTTTTACACTTTAAATTTGATCACTTATATTCCTATTACAAGGAATGTAAACATCCCTTGTAATAGGAATCACTGTGACAGGTCCTCTTTATGGAGAGATGTGGGGTCAATAAGACCCCACATCTCTCCTCCAGGCTTACAAGCATGAAATCGGTGAAAAAAATTCACCGATCACATGCCGACAGCCGCAATTGCGGCTTTGTTTACTTCTGGGCCTCTGACGGTCATAGAGATGACTGGTGACCATCTGGTCACCAGTCATCTCTATGCTTCCCAGGCAGCGCCGGCCGATTCACTCTCTGGCACGGGAGAGCCGGGGGAAGCACTGGATGGTGGCGGGAGGGGGGGACGTCCCCTACCACCGCTTATAATATCGATCAAGCGTCGGAACTGCCACTTTGATCATTCTTATCGTGCACAGAATCGGCGGATGAAGACGGTGATATCTGAATGATGCCTGTAGCTGCAGGCATCATTCAGATATCACCGCACAAAGTCCAGGACGTTAAATAATGGCCTTTGGTTGTCAAGTGGTTAAAGTGGGAGTTTCACTTTTGGGTGGAACTCCGCTTTAAGGCCATTGAGGGACTACAAACTTTTTCAGTTGTGATAAATTTATTGTATGGGTGTGAAAACGATTTAAACCAGAAAATAAAAGTTATTACTCCCTAAAATTATTGGGCCAAAATTCCTGCCAGGGAAATTCTGCTAAAATCAACAAAGCCAGTTTTAGGAATTAAAAACGAAGGTACCGCATTGATATTATTATTGTACCGTGCTCATAAACAGACAAGGCCTAAGCCAAAGACATTTATGCAGTGGCCTGGGAGATCCATATGTCTCTCAGCCAACTTTGATGTTGCTTGCAGCCGTCTCTCAGCAAGATACTTTTTATCCATGTTTGTGAACAGCTGCTGCTTCCTCTAATCAAGCAATCCGGTAGAGATTACCTATTTTATATCATTTCATTAAAATTTATACTTTCGTTAATAGGAAGAAGTTTAGTGCTAAGTGGTAGTTTTTCAATACTTTTTATGGATATGATTCACAGACAAAGAATGGAATTGTCTCGCCTAGTCTAAGTGTCATAAGAAAATTTGACTTTATTTTTTTATTTAGTCTTAGGGCCAGTTCACACTGTATGTAGTCAAGTGCATTTTTTTCTACATTAAAAACACATGGAAAGTTGGTTATATGGGGGCAGATTCACGTAGATTGGCGCATTATCATTCCGGCGTAGCGCACCACTTTTCCGTTAGACTTGCGCAATCTAGCCGCGTAATCCGGCGATTCACGTAGCTTTTACGCAAGAGCTTGCGCAAACGTAAGGTTTTTTCCGTAGGCGTAAGGAGGAGTAATACAAATTGGGAGGGACGTGGGCGTGTTACATTGAAATGAGCCATGACCCCATGCAAATGAAGGGCCGGCCGACTCGCGCATGCGCGCGTGAAGGAAACCATGTCAGCTCCGTTGTGCGCATGCTCACAACTCGGGAGCGGCGCAATCATTGAAATTGGAAATGGACTAGGGCAATGTTGTGAACTACGCAGACAGCATAAATAGACACACACAAACGCCCTTCCATTGCAAAAGTACATCCCTTTGTGTCCCTTCCCATTGAATCAAGTGCTTTTGCTCTGTTGTTCGTTAGAGTGTGTTTTGTAGTTGTCAGATTAGTGTTCTGTGTGATCTTGTGCTTGTTGGTAGTTTTGTGAAAGTGTATTTTGATAAGTGTTTGAGACTGTTTGTTTGATTGATAGATTTCTGAGCGTTTGTTTTCTTGCTTTTTTTTTCCATCTGATTTTTTTGTGTGTGTTTCTTGCTGAGTGCTAGTGTGATTTTTGGCTGTTCTTTTTCTCTTTGTGTGTGTTCTTGTCTGATTGGTTGTGCTTGTATTTGTGACAGATTTTTGGTGACTGCTAGTGAGTTTGTTTGGAAGTATGACTGAGAGAAAAAGAAAGCTCAATTTTACTGTGGGGGAAAAAAGAATTCTTGCCCGGGCCATTACCGACTATGGGCGTTTTCTCCACGGCCCGCAGAGTGCCACCACCACCCCGGCCAGGAGGAGGGAGATCTTGGATAGGATCACGGAGCAGGTGAATTCATCGGGGGAGGGGGAGACACGGACCCGCTCTGGGATAGAAAAGAAAATAAATGACCTCCGGCGTGAGGTGAAAAAAAAACTGGCCGCAATAAATGCCCATGCCAGGGGCACAGGAGGGGGCCCACCATGCCGGGTTAGATTTTCAGAGACGGAGCGTGTGGTGGCCCTGACCTTTCACCGGCATGAAGTGGAGGGCCTGCCAGGCTTTGACACAAGTCCGGTCCCCGCGGTGCCAGGTAAGGTTTTTATTTCTCTCAGGTGTGTAGCATGTGTGGGGGAGGGGGTGAAAGGGAATATGTGGCAAGTGTGTGGATCCTCCAACCTGTGAATGTTTTGTGTCATCCACAGCTGTGCAGGAGGGTGCAGGGCCATCTGGACTGACCGCTCCAACCCCAGGACAGCAGCCTAATGAGGCCCCCCCAACAAGGCCAGAGTCCGCAGAGGAGGAACAAGAGGAGGGGGAGGATCATGCGGAGGACGATCATGAGGAGGAGCAGAATCATGAGGAGGAGGAGTCCATGGAAGGCACTGGCCCTTTGGTTTCTGCGGACTCTTCCCCTCTGGCTGCAAGAAGCCTGCCCTCCCTAAGGGTCAGCCCCCCCCCCTCCTCCCCCAACATGGCTCCCCTCACAAGGGCCTCCCCTTCTCCCCGGCCACAACCATCAGCTGGAGCCAGGAGGTCATCCCCAAGCACCAGGGGGGCGCCCAATCTCATGCCCGCCTGTCTGAGAAGGAACCTGGCCACCCAGACCCGCCTTCTGAGACAGCTCTGCCAGACTATGGGGCGGGTGGATCAGAGCCTGTCCTCCATTAATGATAGCCTGGGTAACCTGGACTCCCACTCCCGGGCCTCCACAACCTGCCTAAATGACCTGCAAACTACAGCAGCAGGCGTTGGGCAGGATGTGAGGGCCCTTACCCAGGCTATCCAGGGCAACACGGCAACACTTGGTGCTGCCCTGGACAGAATAGCCGTGGCCTTGGAGGGCAGGCCGCCAGGTGGGCAGATCTCAGGGGCTGCTCCTCCTTCCCCGGCTTTTCCCCTCCCCCATGCGTCTCCCCTGAGGGTCCGGGGCCGTGGCCGGGGGCGCCCCAGGCGTGGCTCAGGCAGAGGGCAATAATTTTTTTTTCCCCCTTTTGTTTGTTTTGAAAGCTTTTTTATTTTTGTTCTCTGCTTTTTTTTGTTTTTTCTAAGCATTTTTTTTTTCCTATGCATTTTTTGTTTCTATGCATTTTTGTTTGTTTGACTTTTTTGGCATATTTTGGGTTGTGAATGATGTTTGAATGTGGGGGTGACATTCCTGCTGGAAAAGGGGTGTCACCCTCAATTTTGGTGGAGAAGGGTTCCCCAGGACCAGGGAGAAGTGATTCCCAGGTCCGTGTGAATGGTGTATGAATGTACAGTGACATAATTGGAGCCTTGACGTGGCGTTACTGCTCACCAGTCTTGCATGGTGGACTGGTGCCAATCCAATTTGATGAGGATGTGGGGTGTGTGTGCTAGGGACCATAGTGGTGTGCATGCATGCATTCTCATTGTGCCATGATTAATGTGTGTGTTTAACGTGCAAAGATGCATAATGTGAGCTGGCATGAGATGGGGTCATGAGATGGGGTTCCAGTTCATATGCAGAGTCACCTTGAAGGGAAAAGACAGGTGGATGTTAGTCATGCATGTGCCACTTGTGAGGTGTGCATCACGGGAGGGGATAGTCATGCCTGACTCCCATGTCACTCACCAACCAGCCAGCTGTCCCCATACATGTTCTGTTCGCAATCTGTGGGGATGGGGCTCTGATTGTATATGTAGCTGTCATGGGTGTCATGGGTAGTGCCATGTGTTGGGCTGCTGATGTCCTCCTGCAAGGTTGTGGTAATTCCACGATGGCATGAGGGGTGAATCTGAAGATGCGAGACACCTCAGAATCTCTCATGCCAAAGATGTCTATGCGTGTGTGATATATCAAGTGAAGAGTGAGGGGCTTGTATCAGATAAGAATATTGTATTAGATTAGATTAAATTGTAAATTTGATATAAGCCAAAAAAAAAAAAAAAAAAACCATCTCCCGTGCCCTCCTTAGTGCCATCCTCCTTGCCCTCATCCTTCTTTGTTCATCTAAAGTCAGTAGTATAGCTATGCGCGACGATGCCCCTGGCATGTTGGCATACAGATTGTTGGGCAACACGTGTGACTGCTGAACTCCTCACTAACAGTGTTGCTTTATCTGACAATTAGACTTTTTTTCAAAATTTAGACCAGCTTTTAGGTCCTCTAACTTTAGACAGAACATTTTGCAGTTGCGCACATCGCGTAGCCTGCGCAGCAACTGCGTTTTTTTGTGAATCCCCGTAACTCCCTCATTAGCATATTTGACTAGCAAATCAATGGTGTGTCTAGCGCAGTTTTGCGCGAAGGCAAGCGAAGGTCTAATTCAATTACGCCGGACCAAAAAACGTAGATTTCTGGCGTATATTGTTTTGTGAATCGCGTCCAACTATACGCACGCGCACATTTAGACTTACGCACGCGCAACAGCAGTTGCGCAGGCGTAATCGCTCTGTGAATCTGGGCCAAGGTCTTTAATGGCATAGTTTTGATGCATTCTGGTGCATTCCAGTGCGTTTTTAATGCTTTTTACAGCGTTCCAGTGCAGGAAAAATGCAGCATGTTCTATTTTTTTCTGTAACTGGAACAAACTGGAACTGCAAGGACTGGTGTGAACTATGCCATTAAAGACCATATGACCTACTTTCTATGCGTTTTTGATGCAGAAAAAAATGCACTGGACGGCATGTGGTGTGAACTGGCCCTTAAATAAAGTGGCCAAGAGTAACCATTTTTGTCAGGTTATTATCTCTGCTGTTGACCCCACTAGGCATGTACATAGTATAGGTAAGGGAGAGAGGTAATTGTAACAGGACAAGAAAGCACAGACAGCTAAAGGTTATAAAAGGTTCTAACACTTCCTCATTCTACGAATAATATGTTTTTGTTAAAACAAACAAAAAATAAGACTTCATGTGCTTCAAGGCAACTTAAACAGTACTTGTCAATTACAATTCAAAAGATTATTTTATTATTTACAAAAAGCATAAAAAGTTATATGTTTTAATGTAAAAAAAACAACAACATAGATCCGCAAGGATCATCGCGTTTCGTGGATAGACCACTTTTTTCAGGACTGGAACACAGAAGTTATTATCTTCAGATACTGATCAGATTACCGGCATCTTTAAAATATGTAATAGATTTTAAATATGTAATTTCACATGTTTAAAAATGATGTAAATTTTCATATTGGTTATTTACAAATATCATGACACAAAGTCACATCATTTATCTCCAAACAGAACAGAGGGTTTTGGTTGATAACTATACTGTGATCTCGGGGGATCTCATTGTTCCCAAAATAAATATTAGGGCCAGATGCAAAAAAAAAAAACATAAGAAATTAAACAGAAAATAACAAAAATATGTATTTTTTATCCCCCCTGGCTATAACCTCATGGTTCATGCCAGAGAGAGTAATCAAACAAACCTCCAAGGCCCACGGGGAGGTCCTAGGATACAAATAAGACAAATATAAATCTAACCATTTCGATTTTTATCAATACATATAAGGGCAATCTGATTTAAACTTCAATTCCAACCCAGACCAACAAGATCTAAAAAAATATGTGTGGACCCATGACCTCAGGGCAGGACAAATTTGGTGTGATTCTTCCAACAAAGCCATATAATACAGAAAGGGGAAGTGTGTAAATACATAAGGGGAGACGAAAAGACAAAACTCCCCGACACAGGCATCTTTATCTGCAACAAAATTACCTTCAAACAAAAATGTCTTCTCTCCATGTGCATTATGCAGGGATACAGGCCGTGAGACATCGTCATCTCCTGCACACAAACTGAAATGGTTTAGAGAAATCCAACAAAAGTTGAGGGAAAAATAAAGGAAAAAAGCAGGAAACAAAAAAATAAATAAAAAATAATAAACAATATTGAAAACAATGGCATCAGGACATAACAAAATCACAATCTAGATTTTACAAAAACATGTAAAAAAAATAATATTCATCATACCAATATGACAGAATAATACAAAATTATTACAGCAGTTCGGACCTATAAACTCAAAAGACTCACATCTACCTCACATAAGGTTATTCTAAGAATGGAACATAACCATCTCATGAATCACAGGTTTTATTGTTACTTTCACTGGAGGGTTTCTTTCTCATAAGCAGTCTAACCTGAGTAATTGGGCTTCGGTGCCTCTTGGATGCCTTTTTTTTTCATCAAAGACTTATGTATGGTAGTCTTATGAACAGGGATGTTTGCCAGTTCCAGTGATGTCTTTAAGTTTTTAGCTGCTACTAGGGATGAGCCGAACACCCCCGCGTTTGGTTCGCACCAGAACCGTCGAACGGACCGAACGTTCGCGCGAACATTTAGAACCCCATTAAAGTCTATGGGACTCGAACGTTCGAATTCAAAAGTGCTAATTTTAAAGCCTAATATGCAAGTCATTGTCGTAAAACATCTTTGAGAACCCGGGTCTTGCCCCAGGGAACATGTATCAATGGAAAAAAGTTTTATAACCGGTCGTTTTTTCAGGAGCAGGACTCCTGAAAAAACGACCGTTTTTAAAACATTTTTTCCATTGATACATGTTCCCTCAGGCAAGACCCGGGTTCTCAAAGACGTTTTCACAGGCAAATTATAGACACCCAGCAGGTACAATATTTAAAGGAATTTTTATTTTTATTTTTTATTTAAGCATCATTAAAATCACTGCTCCAGAAGCAGTGATTTTAATGATGCTTAAAATTAAAAAAATAAATAAAAATTCCTTTAAATATTGTACCTGCTGGGTGTCTATACCTGTGATAACGTCTTTAAATAGCAAAATCACCTGCCTGCCAGTAAATTAGGAAGAACTGATCTAGCTAAGCTATACAGTGTATAAATATATGTACAACTCCTGGGATGTATATATATCCTCTACACACTGTAAATTTAACTAAACTGACTAGCCTGCCTGCTCTATCTATCTATCTAGTAATAAAGACCCTCTCTCTCTCTCTCTCTCTCTCTATAGGACTGATCTCTTTAACAACGCCGCAACACACTACACGAGGCCGCCTTGCAGGCAGCCTTTTATATTGTGGGGCGTGTACCTGGCTTTGGCCAATTATGGCTCTCCATTTTTTGCGCGCTGTGATTGGCCAAGCATGCGGGTCATAGTGCATGCTTGGTCAATCATCAGCGCGCAATGCCACAGTGAATTATGGGCCGTGACGCGTCACTCGAATTTGGCGCGAACGACACGTTTTGTTCGAATTTCGAACGTACGAACAGACGATGTTCGAGTCGAACATACGTTCGAATCAAACGCGGAGTTCATCCCTAGCTACTACTCGAAGGTTCCTCTTTACCCCATTGAGGATTTTCAATTTGCATTGTGTTTGTCTATTGTTGTGACCTAGATGAGTATAAGATCACATTTTATGGCAAATTACTGCAGAAATCAAGTAAATATGGGGTTCACATACTTTTTTATTTCCACTGTATATTTAGCGTATGATTTTGTTTACACTCTTATTGAAGAGCGTTTCCACACTTTCTGTCCTGAAAGGATGTGAGGGGAAATCTTCCCATTTGTGGACACAGACAGACAAAAAACTGCATTACAGGGTCTAATGATAAAATGGAATAAAACATTTAGGCTGGCATTGGACTGCTGTGGAATACCATTTATCTACTGATGTAATTAACACAATACTGTGTCAAACACAATTCAGCTGACTTGTAAAAATACAATTTGCAGCTTGACCAAACGAATGCCAGGACAGTCATAACTTGTGATGTGCAGCCCAAGGTCAGCCTGAGGACAGTGCAGTCAGGCAAGAGAAAATTCCTTAATGCTGAACCTAGAACCAGACAGGACATCAGTGAAGTTTCCATGAGTAGAAACTTCACTGTATGTTGGCTTTATTTATTTCTCACCCATTTTTAAAGCTTGTTTTATAGTTTTTAGAGTGGTGAGAAAAGGATGTACATTTCATTCCAGCAGCTGTGTGCCCAGTCTGGATAATTGAAGCCAGCTGCCTGGGCAATGATTCAACAGCCTAACCACAGCTAGTGAAAGGCAGCCAAAGACCTGATTAGTAACTTTGAATTTCCCCGGCTGTTACATGTGTAAGATCATATATTTACATTCATCTGTGTATGCAGCAACTGTGTGTAGGACATGCACTGAAATGAAAAATATATTTTGAAATTATTATTTTATTACATGACTTGTACCCAGTTCAACAGAATTTTCAATATTGCACATTATTAGAGACTTACCTCAAATTGAAGCCCTCCAGCACCATGCTGTCACTGCTGAGAGGGCTTCTATTTTCCCTCGGTCTTCCTTCTGGGTTCGTGGCCTCAGGCTATATGAGTGGCCATTTGCAGCATTGGCTCTGAAGGTCCGGCACTATCTGCCGGACTAGGGATGAGCCCAATGTTCGAGTCGAACATAAGTTCGACTCGAACATCAGGTGCTCACCCGTTCTGATGAATATAGAACATTATGGGGCGTTCATGGGAAAATCGAGCACCCACTGAATGCCCAATAATGCACTGCGAAATGGTCAATGCACTGCGATATCGCAGTGCATTGAAGGTTGCTGAATGGCCAAAGCATGCACCTGACCTGCATGCTTTGGCCAATCACAGCGCGCTCTGCTGTGAGAGCCATAATTGGCCAAAAGCAGGGTGTTTTTGGCCAATTGTGGCTCAGGGGGCTAAGTCCTCACCCCACACTATGTAAGGCTGCCTACAAGGTGGCTGCATTGTAATGAATGAAAGGAGCAAAATTAAATTTCTAAAGGAATTTTTTTTAATTTAAAACTGCTCACTGCGCCAAAATAAAAAAAATGGCACGGGGGTCCCCCGTAAAATCCATACCAGGCCCTTTAGGTCTTTTTAAGGGGAACCCTGTGCCTATTTAAAAAAAATCCATACCAGCCCCTTATCTGAGCTGGCCACAGGAAAAGGGATGGGGACGAGAGCCGTACCAGGCCACATGCCCTCAACATGGGGAAGGTCCCCAGCCAAAACACCTTGTCCCCGGGGACAAGAGCCTCTTCCCCACAACCCTTGCCCAGTGGTTGTGGGGCTGTGCGGGCAGGGGGCTTATCGGAATCTGGATGCTCCCTTTAACAAGGAGGCCCCCAGATCCCGCTCCCCACGTGAATGGGTGGCGGGTTCATTATATCCCTACTCATTCACCCAAAAAAGTGTAAAAAAGTAAAAATGACAGGAGAAAATTTTAGACAATTCCTTTTAAAAAAACAGGGAAACCCTGCCCCCTCTGACGTCACATGATGTCACATGACATCAGGGAGGGGCAGGGTCACCCGGTCACATCACCGAGTGGCCCTGCCCTGTCATTGCAAACAAAGGCCGGACTCGCAGATATGCCTCCCATCGAGGCAGAGTTTTTCCGTTTTTTTTCTGAGGTTTCTTTTGGTCGTCTGCACTGTAATTGAAGATGCATTTACATTGTGGGGCACTTAAAAAAAAGGAATTCTCAAAAATTCTCCTGTAATTTTCACTTTTTTGACACAATGTACCCGATACCCATTAACATAGGGGGGCCGGGATCTGATTTCCAGATTCCAATAAGCCTCCTGCCCGCAGACCCCACAACCACCGGGCAAGGGTTGTAGGGAAGGGGATCTGGGCCCCATCAACATGGGAACAAGGTGTTTTGGAGAACCCAAAGCACCCTCCCCATGTTGCATGTGGCCTGGTACAGTTTAGGAGGGGGGAACTCTCTTATCCCCCCTCTTCCTGCAGCCTGCCAGGTTGTGTGCTCTGATAAGGGTATGGTATTAATTTTGGGGGATCTCCCACGCCTTTTTTTGCCATGGGGTTCCCCTTAATATTAATGCCAGACCTGAAGGGCCCAGTATGGATTTTAAGGGGACCCCCACACCATTTTTTTTACATTTTGTCTCAGGTTTCCTCTAATATTCATACCAGACAAACAGGGCCCAGTAATTGGCTGGGGGGGGGGGGCACAACATTTTTCAATGATTTTTATCTATATTGCCGGGATCCGACAATACATCCGCTAGCAGTTTTAAATAAAAATAAATTCCTTTAGAAATGTCATATTGCTGTGGTACTGTTATGAACATGGGAAAGATGCACTACTTTACAGGCAGACTAAGGAGACACATTGTTGTCTATGGAACCATGCACACAGCAGAGTAAAGATCAGTAATATCGTGATGAGTACAGAGCAGTAAAGCAGAAAAAGGAAAATGTTACATTTAAATGCAATCATTTACTCACATACGTGTGTTTACACGAGTATGAATGAGAATATTACAACATTGGTAATATAAAGAAGAATTTTACTCATGTATATACTTACACACCTTTACACACCTATACTCAACATTACTCAGGTCTTCACACAAAGTATTTTTACTCACAGTCTTTCTGTCAAAGTAAATATCAATACATTATTATGCCCATGTGCAACTGGCCTAAAAGAAGCTAATGTAAAAAAGACTGCAACATATCATTGACATATGTACTGTGATAATGGTATAAGTTCCTTCAGAGTATGTTATTAGATTTTGTGAACATAAACATACAGTACAATTCCTAATTTAGTATATTTCCATTGTAGATCATATTGAATATTTCATTAATAGGCAATGTTTCAAAACATAACTGAAATAATACATAAAGTTATACTAGAAACAGATCGGTCCATACGATGAGAACGGTCCGTGTGTATGCGAGACCTAAGACTCCTTGTTCTTCTTTATGCTGAAGATAGTTCTTAATGACAATAAGGTTGATTTATTAAAACTGGAGAGTGCAAAATCAGTGTAGTTGTGCATAAAAATTAGCTTTCAGTTAGAAGCTGATTAGCTACCATGCACAGCTGCACCAGATTTTGCAGATTTTGATGGTATGGCATAATGGATAAGTATCCGCCTGTGTTTTTACAGCATTAAGGATACCATTAATTCTGACAAAATCTCCAGCTCCATTTGCAGAAATGCAGCCCCCAACTTGCAAGGCACCGCCACCATGCTTCACTGTTGTACGCAGACATTCATTATTGTCCCGCTTACCAGCCCTTTGGCAAACAAACTGCTTCCTGCTACAGCCAAATATTTAAAAATTTGACTCATCAATCCAGAGCATGATGTGTCTTTTATCTGCGTCATTAAGTTTCCTTGGCTGACCAATGTATCTACAATCATCAACACTGCCCATTTCTTTGTGCTTCTTCAAATCTTGAAACCCCAGTCTGCTTTGAAATCTTTGCTTAGGAGAGACCTAGCTGATTCAGTAAAACTACCTTGTGTCTTGTTGCTCTGCTCATTCTTGCCATAGTGTATGACCTGTGACATGAAACTGTCACCCACACCATCTCCTTAGAAGCAGAGTTTGGCTGTTCCTCACTCAGTTTTAAGCCTCCTACACAGCTGTTTTGTTTAGGTAATCACTGTGTTTCAACCTACATATGAAATTGTTGATCATTAGCACCTCATTGGTATAATTGGTTGATCAAACACCTGACTCTAATCCTCTAATCCTACAAATTCCCTGACTCTGTGCAAATGTACAAAGTGTGCAAGTGTAAGAATTTATGATGGTTTGAATCCAATAGGTGGTCACACCAAATATTGATTTGATTTTTCTTTTGTTTGTTCACTTTGTATTTTGTAAATTGATTAAAATGAAGAATTAAAATGTATGTTTTTGAAAGCATTCTAACTTTATTGCATTTCTTCACAACTGCCTAAAACGTTTGCACAGTACTGTAAATTGTGCATGTTTCAAATGACAGGCTAAGTTAATTATAATGCTATGTTGATCTTAACAGTACTCAAACATGCTGTATAGCCCATGAGCTGGGAATGTCAAATTAATTTCCCAATCTCGGGTCTGAAAGGTTTCGTTTGCTATGGTTGTTGTATCTGTCATAGATAGAGTTTGTCATAGCTATTAGACTGCCTGGACTTGGGAGTCATATAGGTTTGCTGAAGGGAATTTTAGGTGTGGAGTGTGGTACAGGAGGCAGAATTAGTTGTAAAGGAGGTTTTCACTTATCTGCTGTGGTAGTAGGAGCAGGGGTGGACTGACCATTGGGACTCTCGGCCACTGCCCGAGGGCCCCATGCCATTAGGGGGCCCCATCAGGGTTGCCAGGCTCAATAAAACCAAGGACAGTATGTAAAAAATCATTTTTTTTTTTTTTACATTTGTCCATGATATGTCTGAAACCAACATGCTTTTGATGTGAATATCCTGAGATTTTAGCTGCCCTGCCTCTGCACTGCCTCCTGGCGTGGTGGCCATCTGTAAGCCTGGGGGCCCCATAATCTTCTATTGCCCGGTGGCCCCATGAGTTGTCAGTCCACCCCTGAGTAGGAGCAATTCCCAGATTATTGCAAAGATTTGGATGAGGGAAGTCCAAAAACTGCTAGATTTTGGTGGCCTAGCTGAGAGTGTGAGAAGGAGTTATGGTGATTCCTCTCATATTTATTTGTTTCATTCAGATGACATGATGCAATCATTTGGGCATTTTGGTAATGTTTCAAGTATCCCCAAAAACGTAACAACATAATGAATGATTCAAATTGATTTGCATCTATTTTGTTTGAATTGTTCATTAACATTTGTCTTTATTATATAAAATGTACTACATATGAAATAGAAAGATATTGCAATAAATACTGTAAGGTAAAAAAGTTAAATAGAATGATTCCTCCTTAATGTGTTTGGATTGGATGGAGGTGGATCCCTCAGAATTCTTTCATTATCATAACATAATAAACTAATAAGAAATGAATTTAGTTCAATTTGTTACTTAAGATTGCACGCAACTCCAGTCAATATCATCCAATCAGCTTTTTCCAGTTCTCTTTGTGGTTTGGACTAGCAGGGATGACTCAGCGTGCATAAGTAATCTCCCGAAATAACAAATTAACACGTTAAAATGAATAAAACCAATTTTCTGAAATAACTTCTAAAAATATGAATTGATTCGGAACAATGAATATAGGAAACAAATCTGAACATACAAAATGAATTCCAAAAATGAATCATTCTAACATAATGAATATGACAAAACAAAATGATTTACATAAAGCGATAATAAACCGAGGAAAAATGAAAATCTGCAAGACAAAGGCAGATTTACTCATCTTACTCACCTTTAAGGTGAGAAATACTCTTTTAAAACAAAGTCCTCTCAGCAGCGCCTGGTCACCGCTGTGAGGGGTGACATCTTCTCCCTCAGGGATCGTGGGCTCCGGCGCTGTGAGTGGCCAGAGCTGTGATGATGTCACTCCCACGCAGGAGCCCTCAGTTCCTCAGAACTTATACAACTATGCAGGCAAGGAATACCTGCTATTAGTCGATCATTATTCAGACTTTGGGAATAGACCTTCCTGACTTATCCACTGAAGCTACAATTAATAGGTGCAAGGCTCAGTTTGCACGTCATGGCCAACCAGATACAGTGATCTCTGACAATGGCCCTCATTTTGCAAGCCTACAATTCAGAAAATTTACCACTGAATGGGAGTTTGAGCATGTTACTTCCTCACCACGTCATCCACAGGCTAATGGCAAAGCTGAATCAGCTGTAAAGATTGTTAAAAATGTATGCAAGAAAGCTTAAAGTGATGGTAAAGACCCATGGAACGCCATTTTACATTGGAGCAACTCTCCCACTGAAGGCATGGATAGTAGTCCGGCACAAAGACTGATGTCAAGGAGATTAAAGACCTCCCTACCAGTAGAATATAGGCTGCTTGAACCCTCTGTCATACAAGGTGTTACAGAAAAGTTAGGGATTAAGAGACAATTGTCAAAGGCATGATATGACACATTGGCCAGAGGTTTTCCAAAATTGAATATTGGGGAATACATCCATATGAAACCATTACCTGGGGATTGAACAGGCTGTTGGAGAATAGGTACTTGTCTGCAAAAGGTTGAACCAAGCTCCTATCTTGTGGACGTTGAAGGAACTCCCGATCGCCCCAATCAAGTGGATTTGGGAGTGGCAGAGCAGCCTGAATCTCAGTATCCCGTTGATAGATCAGACTCGCGCAGTATCACAAGGACATACTCACCCATTGGCAGTGAGGCAGGTACAGAGGCAATGCCTCATACCAACTGCAATGACAGTTCTGGGCAAGCAAGTATATCCAACAGCTGTCAAGCGCAGAGCATTCCAGTATGTGATGAGAGAAATCCAGTAACTTCAGAGAGGGCTAAAGGAATCCTTGCACAAGGGCCAGTCTTCACCCGTATCGGTAGATGTTCGTTTATTAACACTAAAAGTGGGAGATGTTATGGATGACATGTTTTTTTTAAATGCAACTCTATGGTGCATCTCTGTTGTACTTCTCCCTGTGTGGTGTTTCCTGTTCCTGCTGGGTCATTCAGTATACATGGCTTCTATACAGTAATGGCTTGTGCCGTCTCTTTACATATATCACATCAAACAGGTTTGTAACATAAGAAGCAGCCTGTAGGTAATGGGATACACACCATTACACATAACTAATAAGTTTAGTAGTCTATCCCAATATATATATATATATAAAGCTTCAGCTTTAAAGGGGTTGTAAAGGTTTGTCTATTATTTTCTAAATAGGTTCCTTTAAGCTAGTGCATTGTTGTTTCACGTACCTTTTCCTTCAATTTCCTTTCTCAATGTTTTTTTTTTCCACGTTTGAATTTCCCACTTACTGTTTCTCCTCAGTTAGCTTTCCACCATCATCCGTGCGGTGGAAAGTCATTTAGAACAGCTTACTGAACACCTTACTGAGGAGGAACAGGAAGTGAGAAATTCAGACAAAGAAAACAAACAAAAAAAAACATTTAGAAGGAAAATTGAAGAAAAGGGTAAGTAAACCAACAATACACTAGCTTAAAGGAACCTATTTAGAAAATAAAAAACAAACCTTTACAACCCCTTTAGGTATAAAACCCCAGAATTTAAAAGGGACCAGATTTACTCTTGTGTTGCTGATTAAAAAAAAAAAAAAAACAGCATTGCCAAGGCAGTATAAACAGATTATTACTCTTGATCTAGATTAACAGAGTGCTATTTTTTTTGTTACTGAGGAACATATCTGTAGTCCTATATACTGCAGTTTAGGTTCTACCCAGCATCTACTTGTGCATGTTGCAATCACATCTTCTTGACACCTGAAGGCACGTAACATCCAAATAGTAAATTGACATGTCATCTGTTGGGGCTGAGATAGAGAAAGGGGCAGATAGCTCTGAAATGTCACTCAGTACAGTAGCTCTTTGTCTTGATTTCTATGAAAATTTACACTTTAAAGGGACCTCAATAAAAGTGTCATTCTTAAAGGGACATAGTCAGTCAATTTACTATTTGGAGTTCGTTAATTGCTGTCCAACGTGACAGATTTATTATACATGCCTACTTCTGCTGACATGAGAGACAGAAAAAAGATTTGAACCTTTTCATGAAAAGCAATGCATATAAATGGCTGGGTCACAAAGTCCATCTACACGGCATGAATGAACAGGCAGATTAGATCTTTTTGTTTTGTAATCTATATGTTTCACATGTTTCTCTGCTAGACTGTTTGTTGTCTCATCTTATTTGCTTGAATTACAATGTTTACATGGTTCAGTGTTCATTCTGATTGACTGCTTGTGTGGATGTTATTATACTTTGTTCACCATATTTTTTTATTAACTATAATTGAATGTTGTATGGTTGACACATTAGGTAAGCAAAAGTATGCTACAGTTATGAACGCATTCTGAAAATTAAGAATAGCAATACTTGCTCTATAACTAGTTCAAATTCCAAAACAGCAGTGTAAAGTCTAAGGCCACATGTTATATTTAACAGAGTTAGCTGAGTGTGTCACATGGCAGTGATAAATAACCATGACAAAGTGAGAAGACTGATTTGAGCATCTCTTCTATTCAATGATCTGCTATTGGACCTTAAAAGAGTTAAGGGGAGGGTGGAAAGAGATATTAAATACTTGTTACTGCCATTAGTGTTTTTATCACAGAGAAAGATTTTGTAGGTGGGGTGGTCGCCATGTCCTCCATGTTTCTAACCCATTGGGTGTCAAGCAAGGGTCACATGAGGGGCCTATACTTGGGGTGCATTTTTCTGTGCTACACTGGGCACCTTGTACAGGGTCACTGCTTTACATATTTACTTGAACAGACGACTGAGCTTGATGTAATATACATTACCACGGTCTCTGATGCATTTAGGAGGGACACACATAGCCCTTGCCCCCTTCACCTGTCCAGCATATCACTGCTACCTCATCCCAGTAATGGTATGGAGCTCCGCCGTGCACCTAGCTCTGACTCTATACTTGCACTTCACTTAACTCTTCAGTACCTGTGTACAGGTTGGGTAACTGTGCGGTGCTGATCTGCTCCAGTTGCTATGGGAGACTGACCTGCTCATCCAGAGATTGCCAGCAACAACTCCTCCTGCTAGAAGTTATCCCACCTGTCACATATAAACACTTACGACAGGCTGCTAGAGAAAACTGTGAGCTGTAGACTATGTATGCCAGTTATTTGCTTGACACTCCTTTGGTATCATTAAACCGTGCAACGTTTAAACGTTTAAAAGCTTTATAGAAAACTTTCACCATACTGAACAAAGTGCACAGTCTTCTCCTAACTTCCCTAATCCCTAACTCAGGCTGAGTTACAAAGTTACATAGTAGGTGAAGTTGAAAACAGACACAAGTCCATCAAGTCAGTATGTGTGTGATGATATGTCAGTATTACATTGTATATTACTGTATGTTGTTGTTTTTCAGGTGCTAATCTAATAGTTTTTTTAAACTATCGATGCTCCCGGCTGATACCACCGCCTGTGGAAGGGAATTTGCCGCTTTTACAGTAAAGAACCCTCTATGTAGTTTAAGGTTAAATCTATTTTCCTCTAATTTTAATGAGTGGCCACGTGTCTCGTTAATCTCCCTTCCGCAAAAAAGATTTTTCCCTATTGTGAGGTCACCAGTATGGTATTTGTAAATTGAAATCTTATCCCTTCTTAAGCTTCTCTTTTTCAGAGAGAATAAGTTCAGTGTTTGCAACCTTTCCTCATAACTAACATCCTCCAAACCCTTTAATACAGGGGTGTCAAACTCAATTTCATCGTGGGCCACATCAGTATTATGATTGCCCTCAAAAGGGCCGGTTGTAGCTGTAAGATGAGATGTCCAGCTCATCTCCTCCCCTTACATTAGATGTCAAGAGCCACCCCACCGTTAGAAGTTGAGTCCCCACCCCTCCCTTACATCACAGTGCACCCCTTACCTTATGCTGCTGCTAAAAAGAAGCTGGATGCATTGCTTGAAAGCAGAAAGTAGGGATCTGGAGGTGGGCTGGAGCTGCAGGAGAGGTGCGAGGGCCACATGAAATGGCCTGGAGGGCCTTGTGTTTGACAACTGTGCTTTAATAGCTTTGCTGCCCTTCTTTGCACTCGCTCCATTTCCAGTAAATCCTTCCTGAGGACTGGTGCCCAGAACTGGACAGCATACTCGGTGCAGCTGGACCAGAGTCTTGTAGAGCAGGAAATTATTGTTTTATCTCTGGAGTTGATGCCCTTTTTAATGCATGCCAATATTCTGTTTGCTTTGTTAGCAGCAGCTTGGCATTGCATACCATTGCTGACGTATACACAGTTCCTTTAAGCGCTACAACCTATCAGCCGTATACATAGGGATATGAAAAAATATATAAAATAAGCTAATTCCTAATGCAGCTGCCAACCACTGGAAAAGTGGATAACAGAATACAGAAAACAAGGAGCAGCACTCAATGGGAAAAGCATAAATAACTAAAAGGTCTTCGAATAAGTAAAAAAGTTAATTTATTGCATTTGAAGTAGAATCAATACAAAACTGCAGCAACTGTCAATAATAATAAAAATACTTTCAGAAGGTTGCAAAGACAGTCATAAAAGCAAATAGCTTGATTTGATACTGGTATAAAATAATCAACGATACCACTTTTGAGCTCGGTTGAGGAGGGGTTAACATCAACCTGTCAGCTAGCAGATGAAACATGGAGAGAGCTGTCAGGACTCCTTATGAGTGATGATAGCATCCCAGTGCATGAGAGGGGAGAATATTGTCTCAGCCCTTACATCTAGCAGGTGGTAGTGCTCCGCTGACATCCAAGCATGGAAACACAATAAGGGAAACCCTCTTGTGGGCACAGCGAGCCCTGCTGTGAGACGTGAGTGGGAACCCCGCTGAGCCTTGGTATAGCTGAGCCTCTCACGGCATCATGCAGAAATCACCGTATGAGGATGGAACCGGGAAAGTCGAACAGGCTGGTTGGATAACATCCGTGTTTTTCTCAGTAACAGGGAAATACCGGAAGAGACAGGAACCCGTCAATAGTGGTGGACATTAAGTTTGGGGTGGCCGTGACTTACATGTTTCACGCACCAGTGCTTTGTCAAAGTCACAGGATAAAGGGCAACAATATTATTTAAGCACATTGGCGTGGAGGAGGAGGGGCGGAGATATTAAAATCAAAGTCTGATGTCACCCCTTTACTCAACCTTTTGCATATGAATTAAAAATTGAAAATTAAAAGAATGCAGAATGCCTATAAAAATTTAAATTGAAATAAAACCAATGTACACCCATATATACAAATATGTACCAATCCACATACATATATCCCTGGGTCAAGGTGCACAGAGGAATAAATAAATAATTAACAATCAATCAATATATAGGGACATCAATAAAAATAAAAATATATAGATATATAAAAAATAGAAATGAAATAGAAATAACAAAATATGTATATATGTGCCCATGCTAGCACACATATATACACACACACATATAAACAAATACACGTAAACAAGGTCCTGGCCACCAGAAAATAATAATAAGTATAATGGAATAAATGAGTTGTAAATTAATTATAAATTAAAAATCTGAATTATACTGAAAAATGTATATGTAAATATATATATATATAATAAAAATAGATGAATAGATAGAACAAAGACAGATAAAGGATATTATTATTGACCTAAACGTCATTATGTAATGAATTCTCAAGAAAAAATAGATTAGTTGCTGTAATAATAATATCAAAGGAAATACAAAATTATAAATTATAAATCTGCATACAATAAGGGAAAGGAAGCTGTTGTGACAGGAAGTCAGGTAAATCTGTGGGTGTTGTCACAGACGGAAGATACTTTTCTGCTATGTTTAGACAATACACCAATTACTACCAGGTGTCGGCTACAGAGGTAGCCAGAAAGGTTTCGTTTGTTGGAAAACTTCAGCTGTTCAGAATGAGGCAATTAGGGCCTCTATAAGTTACCCAAAGGATGACTACTTATTGCTGCATCCTGAGGCTTTTTGAGTTAAGGAGAGCAGTGAGAAAGACTTCTGAAGAGGTGAGGTGGTCGTTGATTTTTCTGTGTGATAAAAATCAAAAAGACTATTGTTTCTCTGCTGTATGACCAGCAGTGTCTACCCAGCAGTAGGCTGTGCCAGACTCCATAGATAGGTTCCTGTGTGGTGAAGGTAGATGCCCCAAGTGGCCAGGTTTTTTTTTATGTTTTGTTTATGCTGTTTGGATGCTTGCACTTGTTTCCAGCAATATGGAAGAATAAACCAAACTCTTTGTTTTCAATTGTTTTCGGCTGCCTCTCTGTATAGTTCAGTGTGTAGTGGACCCATCCAGGGGGTCACACAACCCCGCTACTGAGCTAACCCCTTACACATGGTGGAGTGCCGCGGGCAGTTAAAATAAACCCTGGCCACTTGGGGCATCTACCTTCACCACACAGGAACCTACCTATGGAGTCTGGCACAGCCTACGGCTGGGCAGACACTGCTGGTCATACAGCAGAGAAACAATAGTCTTTTTGATTTTTATCACACAGAAAAATCAACAACCACCTCACCTCTTCAGAAGTCTTTCTCACTGCTCTCCTTAACTCAAAAAGCCTCAGGATGCAGCAATCAGTAGTCATCCTTTGGATAACTTATAGCTGAAGAACATGAGCACAAGCTACTCTCTGCTACTGCAGACAGCAGCTTGTGCTTAACCTTTTGTCTCTTTGGATGTACTTAGCATATCCAAATAGCTGAACTGGTTAAACTTCTGTTCAGATTCAAGATCAGTCCCCTTAACATGTGAACACCAGATCAGATTCCCCCTTAAAACCCAGAACCCTTATCCCGTTTCCCTTAACGCTTCTGCACAGCTTCCCTTTAAGCTCTTCAGCCAAAGATCAGATACCACTTAACATTCAGACATCACATTACACCTCAGATCAGACACCCCTTTAACTGCATCTTCAGACTCCAGATCTGTCAACATTTTAAACTCCCTTTCAGAGCTCAGACCAGCACAACACCTTACAGAACACTGATTGGGTCTATCCCAAATTTCCCTTGCATTTTTGTCACATGACCAGAAACAGGAAGTGGGGATAATTTTACTCACTTTTCTGTACATGCCCTTTGCTTGTCTAAGGTCTGATACCAGGTGCAAGAGAAAATATTTCAGCCATGAGGTGGATTAGCAGAACCCCTGGATTTGGTTCAAATTCCAGGATAGTCCCATGGAAATCTGTAAGGTGGGGTGTATCTTTTTAGGCACATAGGAAAACCTTATGATCTGGGGACGAGAACAGGTAGTGCATTTTTCACATCTACATGTTAGCTAGTCATGGATAAGATTTTAGAAAGTATCAGTGTTTCAGTGATACAAGCAAGGGTGAGCAAAAATCAAATCACCTGCCATCACTCTGAACATTACTGGTAACAAATTAATATAGTAAAGCTCACTATAATAGGTCATTATAGTAGAGGTAACCCTTGTATTGACATTAAGCAGCACATTTTCATAAAACGTAATTTCTGCTATTTCTTTTCATTTTTGTAATTTCTAGTAATGTATGATAAATTGTGGTAGCTCTTAACAAGTGACTTGGCGGCTTTCCCAAATGTGTATACATATCCAATTCACACGCATTGTAATTTGCACCTTGCAGAAATATATTACAGTACAGATTCAGATTAATGATCACAACATTCAGCAGAGGGGGTGCAAAAAAATGGATTCTGGAATATGTGAAAGTGTGTCACAATGAAGTATGTTCTTTAAGATTAACCATTTTTCACCATTCTCACCAATTAATGAAATACCGTGGCACACTTTTTTTTTTTAGCCCACAGAAATATGTCTCTCTAGTTGACTTAGCTTAGCTCAGAGAATCACAACAGAGCCCAGGGAGGCCTGAGGCTGTTTGACATAAAAATCTATTCATATAAGATGGCTTTGAGCTGAGGTTTGTCATAAAGCCAGACAGGTATTGCAGTGCATATAAAGGAAATAAAGCAGAAACCCAGTCAAAATAGATTTTTTTTTACTTCCCTGCTCTATACAAAATGAAAAAAAAAGTGCAGTACCAATTTAGTTTCAGGTTTCATTGGGCACTTTATTAGGTACACCTGTTCAATTGCTTGGTAACACAAATTGCTAATCAGCCAATCACATAGCAGCAACTCAATGCATTTAGGTATCTAGACATGGTGAAGGACACCAAGGACTCAAGGCAGGAGGAAATCGCTGAGTGAGGCACGGTGGAAAGCTGGAGGTGGCATGCCAGTGGAGCTGGGTGCATACTAGCTCATTATGCCTTTTGCTTTACAGGGTTAAAAAATTTCAAATACAAGTTCAGCGGGTTTACTACCGCTTTAACACTTACTAGAGCAGGGATTTCAAACTGACAGCCCTCCAGCTACTGCGAAACTACAAGTCCCATGAGGCATTGCAAAGATGACAGTTACAAGCATGGCTCCCACAGGCCAAAGCATGATTTGGCTTGTAGATTTGCATCAGCTGGAGGGCTGCCAGTTTGAGACCCCTGTACCAAGTATAATGCTGCGTACACACGATCATTTTTTGTGATGAAAAAAGGGATTTTTAATAACAGCTTACCTGTAAAATCCTTTTCTTGGAGTACATCACGGGACACAGAGCGCATAGTCATTACATATGGGTTATATGGAGTACCTTCAGGTGTGGACACTGGTGTAATCAACTTCACAGGAAGTTCCTCCCTATATAACCCCCTCCCACTGAGAGTGCTTTAGTTTTGTAGCAAGCAATTTCTCTGAGGTTACACAATGTTCCCACAAAGAGGGGTGGGAGCTCTGTGTCCCGTGATGTACTCCAAGAAAAGGATTTTACAGGTAAGCTGTTATTAAAAATCCCTTTTTCTTGATCGTACATCACGGGACACAGAGCGCATAGTCATTACATATGGGATGTCCCAAAGCAATGCTCCATGAAGGGAGGGAGACCGTAAGGCCAAAAATAGCCAAACAGAAACTATATCAGGAGGTAAAATAGCTCCACCAACAGAAAAAAAGGGGGCGTGAACCGGGCCAGAGGATTCTATACTGCTGCCCGTAGGACCGCCTGCCCAAATGCTGCGTCCGCAGCCTTTGTGACGTCCAACTTATAGAATTTAGTAAACGTATGTACGGAAGACCAGGTTGCTGCTTTGCAAACCTGTGCCATAGAGATCTGATGGTGTGCCGCCCAAGAGGCACTCATGGCCCTCGTAGAATGGGCCTTAACTGATAAGGGCGGTGGAACGCGCTTCAGACCATAGGCCTGAAAAATCAGCTGCTTAATCCACCTAGCCAAGGAAGACTTGGCAGCCGGCTGACCCTTCTTGGGGCCTTCCGGAAGAATGAAAAGCACATCTGTTTTCCTAATCTTTTCTGTAGCCTTGAGATAGAGCCTCATGGCTCGGACCACGTCCAAAGTATGAAGCAATCTTTCCTCTCTGGACTGGGGAGTAGGAAAGAAGGATGGTAGGACTAGGTCCTGATTCAAGTGAAAACTGGATATGACCTTAGGAAGGAAAGAAGGCTGTGGCCGCAGAACCACTCTGTCCTTATGCAGAATCAGGTACGGTTCCCTGCAAGACAAGGCTGCCAGCTCGGAGACCCTTCTGGCCGAAGCCATAGCCACCAAGAAAACCAATTTTCGGGTTAGCAGCACAAGAGGGATTTCTGTCAGAGGTTCAAACGGCTGCCTTTGTAAAGCTGACAAGACCAGATTTAAATTCCAGGGGCAGAGGGTAGCTCTAATAGGGGGATTTACATGCAAGACCCCCTGCAAAAAAGTTTTCACAAGCGAATGTGTGGCCAAAGGCCTTTGAAACCATATCGCTAAGGCAGACACCTGCCCCTTTAGAGTACTAAGAGCTAACCCCTTGTCAACGCCAACCTGTAGGAATCGCAAGATCCTGTCAATAAAAAACTTGCGAGGATGCCCTCCTTGAGACTCGCACCACTCCACATAGTTCTTCCAGACTCTGTAATAGATATTTCTAGAAACTGGTTTCCTAGCTTGAATTAGCGTAGATATGACCTGGGCTGAGAGGCCTCTGCCCTTAAGAATTAGGGATTCAGCCGCCAAGCCATCAAATTTAGCTGCTGTGAAGCAGGGTGGTAGATCGGGCCCTGAGACAGCAGATCTGGGCGCAGGGGGAGTGGCCACGGTGCCCTTACTGACATCCTCACGATGAGTGCGTACCAAGCCCTTCTGGGCCAGGCTGGGGCCACCAGGATCACCGGCCTGCGCTCCACCCTGATCCTTCGTAGAAGGCGGGGAATCATCTGTAGTGGAGGGAACGCATACAGGAGAGAAAACTGGTGCCAGGGGCAAACCAACGCATCGGTCCCGTAGGCCGAGGGGTCCCTGGCTCGGGATACGAATTTGTCCAATTTCTTGTTGAATCTTGTTGCCATGATGTCCACATCGGGAACTCCGAATCTTTGGCAAATCTCTTGGAATACCTGGGGGTGAAGAGACCACTCTCCCGGGAGTAACCGTTGACGACTCAAAAAATCTGCTTGAGAATTGTCTATCCCTGGGATGAACACTGCTGAGATGCAGGGTACATGGGCTTCGGCCCATGAAAAAATCAGGTTTACTTCCCTTTGAGCCGCTAGGCTCCTTGTGCCCCCCTGGTGGTTTATGTATGCCACCGCCGTGGCATTGTCGGACTGTATCCTTACTGGCAGACCCTGCAGGGGAAGAGTCCAGGCGACCAGGGCCAACCGAGCAGCTCTGATCTCTAGGACATTGATGGGAAGCAGACTTTCTGCCTCTGACCACTGTCCCTGCTGGGTCCGTTTTCCTAAGATTGCCCCCCAACCTGTTAGGCTGGCATCTGTGGTTACTATTTTCCACGAGATGGGGCAAAAGGTTTTCCCTTTTGATAATTTTTGAGGGATCAGCCACCAGTACAGGCTGTGCCTGACTCCTGGGGAAAGAACTAATGGACGGTCTAATGCCTGTATGGACTTGTTCCAAGCAGAGAGAATAGCTGCTTGCAGAATTCTGGTATGGATCTGGGCATAGGGCGCTGCTTCGAAGGCGGCCACCATCTTTCCCAGCAGTCGCATGCATAGGCGAATAGTCGGCTTCTTTTTGCCTAAGACTATTTGAATCGTTTGAATCAACGACCTGATCTTCTTTTGAGGTAAAAATACCCTCTGGCATTCTGTATCTAACCGAAAGCCTAGATATTCCAACTGTCTTGTGGGTTGTAACCTTGATTTTTCTTGGTTCACAATCCACCCGAACTCTTCTAGATGCCGCACTGTGCGGACTACTGCATGATTGAGGTTGGAGGCTGAACTGTCGATAACCAGGAGATCGTCCAGGTATGCTAGGACCAAGATGCCTTCTGTCCTTAGGACGGCTAGTACCGGGGCTAACACCTTTGTGAATACCCGTGGAGCTGTTGCCAACCCGAAAGGGAGGGCTACGAACTGGTAATGACTTTGGTTTATCGTAAAACGAAGAAACTTGTGATGTGCTGGGTAAATCGGCACATGCAGATATGTCTATAGATGCTAGGAAGTCGCCCTGATGCAGGCTGGTTGTCACTGAACGTATGGAGTCCATACGGAAGGTCTGAATCCTTAGAAAGCGATTTAGGCGTTTGAGGTCTAATATAGGCCTGACGTCGCCATTGGGTTTTGGTATAACAAAAAGGTTGGAGTAGAATCCCAGACCCCTTTCTTGGGTTGGTACTTCTACAATTACTCCTTGGAGCAAGAGGCGATCCAACGCCTTTACGAGAGAGGCCCTCTTTAATGGGTCGCTTGGAAGACTTGACCCCTGAAAATGAGGAGGGGGGATTTCTCGAAACTCTAGTTTGTAGCCTGAGGCTACTACGGACCGAACCCAAGAGTCGGGAATTCTGGCCTTCCAGACTTCGGAGAAAAAACTGAAGTCTTCCCCCCACCCAAGAGAGTGGGGGCGCCCCTTCATGAATCTGATTTGATGACTGATTTAGCCGGCTTGCGAGACCAGGGCCTCTTGTTTGCCGCAGCTTGTCCCTGTGGGCGGCTATTAGCTGTTGACCGCCCGGGAGGCCGTCGATACTGACGGGAAGTCGAAGGGGCCGAGCCTACCATGGCCTGTCGTTTAAACGTGGGCCCACGCGGTCTTTTCTTGACCGGTAAGGAAGTACTTTTTCCACTTGATATGGTGTGGATATATTTATCTAGGTCTTGCCCGAATAGTCTTCCCCCATGAAAGGGAAACCCTGCTAGAAGCTTTTTGCAGGGTGCCTCTGCTGACCAGTTCTTTAGCCACAAAAGACGACGCATGTGAACCACCAGTAGAGATGAACGGGATGCCTGTTGGATAGAGTCCTTAATAGCATCTACTGCAAAGCAGAGAGCCCTAGGGAATTCTGCTAATTCATGAGTATGCTGAGCCGGCATGTCCTTCAATATATGTTTTGCCTGATCCTTCAAGGCCTGACAAACACCAATGGCTGCTACTGCTGGCTGAACCATGGCACCTACTGAGGTGAAAGTTGCTTTCAGTAGGGTCTCGAATTTCTTGTCGACCGGATCCTTGAACATATGGACATTTTCAACCGGACAAGTCAGGGATTTATTCACGCAGGAAATGGCTGCGTCCACTGTAGGAAGAGCCCATTTCTTTACATATTCCTCTTCCATAGGGTAGAGAATAGAGAATCTTTTAGGAGGGACAAAGATTCTATCAGGTCGAGCCCAATCTTGGTAAATCACGTTCCGCAGAAGGGGGTGCATTGGAAAAGATGCACCAGTTAATGGGGCCTTTAAAGAACCCAATGAGGATACCTCCGGGGCTACTAGTTCTGGCACTGGAAGTTTAAAGGCAGTGCGAACCATATCTGTCAAAGACTGGATCCACAGGCCCTCCGCTTGAGAGGCCGAAAAGTATTCATCTATAGTGGAATTTTCCCTGTCTGAACCGTCGGGACTTGGGTCTGCGTGATCCCCTTGTGGGTCCCGTTCCTCTGAAGAGGAGACCTCCGCATCTGAAAACCCCACACTGGGTGAGGGGGATCTAGCCCGCTTGCTACTTGGGCAAGGACGGGAAAGTAACGCAGTTAACCTTTTCTCTAGCCCACTCATGGTGGCAGCTAGCATTTCTTCCGTCACGTAAACGGGAATGGGTGGATCGGGGGCCGCCTCTGCCCCCAGCACCCCCAATGGCTCTTGTACTATGCCACTCGGTGTCCTGACTGGCGAGGGTGGGGCCGTAGAAGCCTGGCCCAAATCCTCTGACCCCGATGGAGACCCCTTTTGCTTTTTGGCACCTTTAGCAGCCTTGGCTGGTCCAGATCCCTTTGGAGCCATTGTACAACCTTGGGTCACCCCTATAGCCAACACCTGACTGTTGCAGCTAGGAATAACCAATGTGAGGGCAGGTATGAGAAAAATGAAAAAGAACTAATTTCTCTCTTTTTCTTTTTTTTTTTTTTTCAAAAAAATTTTTTTTTTTTTTTTTTTTTTTTTACCCGCCTGGGAGGTGGCAATACCGAGGAAGCCTGTGAGTATTGACACACCAATGCCCGTTAGCCGGAGTCCAAGGTAGACTCAGATACTGCTGGATCTAAGGCTGAGTCCCTTTAAGCAAAAAAACTTTTTTTTTTTTATTTTTTTTTTTTTCTGGTCAATAGTGGACCTAAGTCCTAGACCTGAAGATCCACAAAACCGCCACTAGGTGTCCCTGTGTGGCCAAAAGACCCAGCTGCACGCTCTGTATCCTTTCTTCCTCTGCCTCCAGGAGGTAAAGACCAGCCAGAGAAAAGTTTTTTCCTTTATACAGACCCTGACGCTGCTGGCCCGCCCCCCCGACGCACGCCGACGCTATAAAAGGCGGCGTGCACGCGCGCGCGTATGCGCGCGCACACACGCGCGTACACACGCGCGCACGATCGCGCGCACGATCGCGCGCACCACGCTGAACCCACATGGAGGAAGCAGAGCAGAGGAACAACATGGACCAGCGTTATGCAGCACCAACAGACACCAGGTAAGCACTAATCTTATTGTAGTGCACACACAGCGAGGAAGCTGTCCCCATGGGCTTCCTAAGAAACAGGAGTTTTAACCAGCAATTTCCTCTTTAAAACATGTGGGGTTGCAGTATCAGTGTTAACAGGCAGACCTGGGGTGAGTAGCAAATATATAACTTACACAAGTATACATATATCTACATGTTATCTGGGTAAACATTAGAATCCCATCCTGCCTCAACAGACATAGTGGAGATAGTGGCTGATGCACCAGCATACTGTTAGCCAACCCAGAACCCCCAGGGGGATACCTACTGTCGAACCAAGTCCCGCAGGTTCCCTCTTACCTGCTCCACGCCGCAGGGTATTGCAAAATGCAAGAGGCCCAGCCTTCCCCCATCTCCGTGGGTATTGTCTTGGACCTTCAGGGACCGGGGTCCTGTGTTAAGGAACCCACACCCCTGGACCTATATAGCATCCTGGCATCAGTAGCTTTTAGTTCTTGGAAGAGACTAAGGCACTGGAGCCCAGAATCCAGCCCTCCAAGGAGAGGCATTATAGGCAAAACCCCACTCCAGCAGGGCCCGGGTACCGTACATCTTGGCTCTGAAGCACTTCGGACGGATCCGGCTAGCTATCCTGGGTCCCGAGACCTCCGAGGGACAGCTAGACGTGACCAACACCTAAGACACTGGCGGAAAAACTAAAGCACTCTCAGTGGGAGGGGGTTATATAGGGAGGAACTTCCTGTGAAGTTGATTACACCAGTGTCCACACCTGAAGGTACTCCATATAACCCATATGTAATGACTATGCGCTCTGTGTCCCGTGATGTACGATCAAGAAAAAAACGACGTCTTCAATCATGAAAAAAAACTAAGTTTTTCAAACTTCATTTTCCAAAACGACGTTGCGTACACACCATCGTTTTTCTACAAAGCTCTAGCAAAGCGTGGTGACGTACACCACGTTCGACGGCACTCTTTTCCATTGAAGCTCCGTCTCATAACTTGCTTCTGAGCATGCGCGGGTTTAAAAACGTCATTTTCAACATCGTTTTGCCCACACACCATCACTTTTTATGACACAAAAAACAACGTTTTGAAAAACGACACAAAAAATTCAAGCTTGTTGGAATTTTTTTTGGGTCGGTTTTTTTAAGACAAAAAACAACGTTTTGCCCACACACGATCAATTAAAATGACGTTTTAAAAAAAGGCGTTTTTTTTCATCGCAAAAAATGATCGTGTGTACGCGGCATAAGGGTCCTTTCACACGTGCGGACCGTTCGTCCGTTTTTAGACGTCCTTTTTTTGACCGCAATGCTTTCCTATGGGTCCTTTCACACGCATCCGTTAACGTCCGTCTCCGTTAAGCTCCGTTTTTTTGAACGGAAGAAAACCCTATTTTTCTTCCGTCAAAAAAACAGAACGGACAAAAAACGGACGTTAGCGGACGATCCGTTTAACATCCGATCCGCTAACGTCCGTTTTTCATCAAAATATGTAATAAAAAAAAAGTTCTAACCAAAAAAAAAAAACGGATGAAAAAACTGATGAAAAAACGGATGAAAAACGGATGAAAAACTGATGAAAAACTGATGAAAAACTGATCAACTGATGATAAAAATGATCTAAAAAACTGTCCGCACGTGTGAAAGGACCCTAAGATGCTTGTGTCCTCAGCCAAGTGCTTTGGTTTCTTCCTCTGACCCTTACATCACTGGCTGCTGTGTTCCAGAGATGAAACTGAGGGAAGGTTGAAGACTTAGGGCCCTTTCACACTAGCGGACGAATGGTCCGCTCATTACAAGTCCGTTTACGGACTTGTAATGAGCCCCTATGGGAGCGGATCCGTTAGCGGATGATGCATCCGCTAACGTCCGCTAGATCCGCATCCGTTTTTGCGGACGGAAGAATGTCCTATTTTTCTTCCGTCCGGCCAAACGGATCGGATGCAAACGGACAGACGGTCCGTTTCCATCCGACTCCCCATAGGGGAGAGCGGAGGAGAGACGGGGCGGTCCCTGCACAGTGTGCGGGGACCGCCCCGTCCACCAACAGCTGAGCGGAGACCCCCCCGCTGAGCTGACGGGCACACGGAGCGGACCGAAAAACGGTCCGCTCCGTGTGAAAGGACCCTTAGGATGCCGGAGAAAGGTATAATAGCTCTTCATAAATATAGTGAAATAACATGTATCAATAAATATAAAATGATTGACAATAGTCACATAAAGTGAGAAAAAAGTGCATATATAAACTCAATGTTGTGTGATAATATAAGTAAATGTGAAATGTCCCAGTGATTCCACCAATCCTTATTCACAAATCCTCAGTGGTAGAAGTATATGAAATATTGCGCGTTAAAAAATAAATCCTCAGAGTAAAGTGTCCACCTTCACCCGCTATATACAACAGTTCACCCGACGTGCTGAAATAAAGGATGGCACCTTACCAACAGTAGTTGACCCTTTGATTAGAAAGAGGTCAATTATAGCTTGTTATCACAAAGTGTACTGCTCCATGCAAAACCGGGGATTCTTTCTCAAGCGACCATATTCCAGTAGCATAACCATGGGATATAGGATCAAAGAGAGGACCGCAATAGTATAACACTATTTATTTAAAATAAGATTAAAAACAAAAAGCTGCCAAGTGGCTCCTTACTATTTGCGGTGCCTGTATCCCGGCACTGAGGCTGCTGAGCGTGTATCCGTAAGGAAAGATGGCCCCGTCGCTGGAAGGTCTGGATACTGTTACATGTTATTTCACTATATTTATGATTTATAGCCGTATTATTTTAAGTTCACTTAGCGCCCCCTACCCTCTAATCTTCACAATATATTTCAGGTCACTGAATCTTTGGGGAGCAGCCTAAATATTCTATTTAATATTAATTTATTTAGTTACCAATTTATTTACACCTTTACTGGCCAAGATTTACCCATTTCCAAAATTAAAGGAAAGTGGCATGGGAAAGTAGACGGTAAAATAAATAAAACATTTTTTTTTTTTTTTAAACGTAATAAGTATAAAAAAGACAGTAGACAACTTCATTGGATATTAATTGCCGCGGTTGTTTATTATTGGTTTAAATAAATAAATAAATAACTAGTGGGTAAGCAAACAATAATTTGAGAAAAAATTAAATATATAAATAAACTTTAGCAAACCTAACCACTACGGCCCAGGCTGCAAACACAAAATTACCCAACTCCAACTCCAAATTCACTCCAACACGAAATTAGCATAAGCATCACATACCTTTTCTTTATTTTTATAATACAATAATTAATACTTTTATTTATTTATTATTCTCAACGGTATCAATAACTTGTCCCCCTCTTTATAATCACAGAGGTGACCCTACCACATAACAACATCCGCAACATAAATAAATAAAGGGGGAGGGGGGGTGGGCGAGAACACCACAGCTCTTCAGTCTTCTGAGGCGGATGAGCTCCTTGCCACGGGGACCTTCTTTTGTAGCCCTAAATCAGGCTGGTTCTGACTGGTTTGACCTATTTTGCGCGGGCTTTACCTGCCGCCAGGGAGAGGACACCTGTCAAACTGAATTAACCTGTTTTTTTGAGCAGGCTTTTACAGGTCAACGAGAGGTCACCTAGTAATGCTCCCCTCAGACCAGCCAGCCCGCTCAAATTCATCTGAGAGTTCCAGGGCACCCAAGGGGGCCCTGAAAACCGCCATCCCGCCACTTTCCCATGAGGAAAATGGGGGCTAGAGGCTGCCATTCCCCTTTTCCTCTCATTAGTATTATTACAGAGGCTGACAATGTCAGTCTTTTTATGCTTCTTGTACACCGCAGCTTGAAAAGAGCTCAGTACAGCGGTTTTTTTTACGCACAAATTTGTGCAAACCAAACACTTGAAATTATGTTAAAAAAAGCAGAAGCTCAAACATCAGTACCGTATGCAAAAATGTGTTTAAATCCCATATATATATATAATATATATATATATATATATATATATATATATATATATACACACTGTATATAAATATATATATATATATATATATATATATACACTGTATATATATATATATATATATATATATATATCATTCTCATTAGTGATACTGCATGGTAGCTGCGCTTCCCTGCTTCTCTATTTCTGCAGACCTCTGAGATTTACTTACTAAGGTGTCCGTTTATGAAGCAGTGAAATCTAAGTGAAGATTTTTCTCCTCTGTGTGCCGGTTTATGAAGCGGAGAAGATCGCTTCACCCTTGGAGGAGTGAAGTGATCTACCAACGCTTCTCACAGTGGAGAACGGCCCCTGATACTGGAATCTCGTGAGACTTTACGAGATTACAGTACCAGAAATTCACAGAAATACAGAGATGTCAGTTTTTTGAGCAGTGATAAATTATCACAACTCATTACACTGACAAACCGCGTGGTTAAAGTAATTAAAATAAAGAGTCCCCCTACATAATATATACATGTATACACACGCACATTATATACACATGTATATACACACACATTATATATATATAAATACATGTATATACATGTATATACACACACATAAATATGACAGGGGGACATGGTTACAGTGTTGGGGGGTCTGAACGAGGTAGAAGGAAGTTAAAAATCTTCCTCCTTCCTCCTCAGAACCCCCGGGATTCTCTGTTCATTACCCACTTTACCACCTCTGAGATGGTGAATCTGGGAGTGTGAATTCTGACACAGATCGCCAGTGAAGAGCTCAGATCACAGCTTCATAAACTGGCCGTTACTGTGTCAGTCTATGAGACTTTTCTGTGTGTGGAGATAATCGGCAGGAAAACAAGTTCAAACACTTCTCCCCCTGATTATCTCTGTTTCATAAACTGTTTATGGGCTGTGATCAGTGGTGATCCTTGGGATCACCGCTGTTCACTGCTTCATAAACGGACACCTAAAGTAGTAAAGAATGTTTACTAAACAAAGTAATTATTTACTTAGCTTTGTAAATGGCGTTCACTTTGAATATGTACAAGGGACAGTGTGATTGCTGAGGGGAATAAGAACAGTTTTAGAAACTTTCAATTAGGACATCCCTTATTGTGACGTGTCTGTAAACCATTTACACGTATATAAACTTTAACGCTATCCCAGTCTTAGTCCGTAGGGTTCAATATTTAGTTGGCCCACCCTTTGCCGTTAGTCCGTAGGGTTCAATATTTAGTTGGCCCACCCTTTGCCGTTATAACAGCTTCAACTCTTCCGGGAAGGATGTCCACAAGGTTTAGGAGTGTGTCTATGGGAATGTTTGACCATTCTTCTAGAAGCACATTTGTGAGGTCAGGCACTGATGTGGCCGAGAAGTCCTGGCTCGCAGTCTTCGCTTGAATTCATCCTAAAGGTGTTCTATTGGGTTGAGGTCAGGACTCTGTTCAAGCCAGAAAAGATCCTCCACCCTAAATTCGCTCATCTATGTCTTTATGGACCTTGCTTTGTGCACTGGTGCGCAGTCATGTTGGAACAGGAAGGGGCCATCTCTAAACTGTTCCCGCAAAGTTGGGAGCATGAAATTGTCCAAAATGTCTTGGTATGCTGACGCTTAAGAGTTCCCTTCACTGGAACTAAGGGGCCAAGCCCAACACCTGAAAAACAACCCAATACACCCCCCAACACCAAATATTTTGTACCACTGCACAAAGCGGTAAAAAAAAAAAAAAAAAGAGAGGCAGCGCAGCATATGCCCCGTACACACAATCAGAATTTCCGAAGGAAAAAGTCAGACTGACTTTTTCCATCGGAAACACTGACCGTGTGTATGCCCCATCGGATTATTTCCTTCAGAAATTCAGAGGGATTCCGTCTGAGTTTAGATAGAGAACATGTCCTGTTTTACTCCAATGGAATTCCAATGTGATTTTGGTCGGACAAAAGTCTGACCATGTGTACGGGGCTTTAGAGATAGTTCAACAGTAATCTATTGGGGACAGAGATGAGTGGGCTAACTTCAACACTACCTAGAAAAGTTTGAGCTTTGCCCAATCAAAGTGGGCCAGCATTCAGGGTAGTTGACAAACTTTTTTTTTTAGATTTTCTACAGTTTTTGGTTGTAATACTGAATAAAATGTATTGTCAGTTCATAAATAGCAAAATAGGGCAAAGAAGTGATTCAGAACAGCTTCCGTTATAATATATTTCTCATTTTTTTTATACCAGGGCACTATTTTTCATTACCATGTGTTTAGATGAGATTATTTCTTTATCATCATTCATTCACAAATTGCTTTAGGGTGCTATCAGAAGATAAAATAAACTGACGCTATATATACAGCTGATAGGGCTGTGTGTTTCTTTACAGTTTTCCACACGATGCATAAATCTGATTGATCAGAAAATAGATAATACTAGAAATCAGCACAGCAGCAGGACACCATAGTGCAATGTGTACGATCGGCAATGAGTATGTCACTATATAGCCTTATCTTCTGTTGCCTCTGTCCTAGAAGATGCATTAAAATGGATACCTTCCGTTGCATTGGGATGTAGTGATTACTCTGGTATTATATGCAATTAGCCTTCTCACATCTCCTCTCTAAGGAAAAGTCCATCCTGTGATCTCAGTGTTAGAACAAGCTGCACAGAAAGGCAGCCAATATCCTCAAGGCAATACTATTCCCTCCCTCCTTTGCTCCACATTCACAATTTCAAAACGAAAAAAACTGCCCTGGAAAGAATTGATTTTTTTTTTTCTGACTTGCCTCCCTCCTGTTGGAAACTTCATACAGAAGTTTCTGTGCTCTTAGTATACGATTACAGCCCTAATGAATTCATCAATCAAAATAATCAGATAGAATTGATGGCAGTGAAGTGCAGAACAGCAAGCAGATGATAAGAATAGATTATTCCAAGATATATGAGATATCCAATTAGTGATTGACTCACTCAGCATTTCAATGCAGGCCTATGCAGGGAGATTTACAGCCAACAAACACTATAAATTACATGGCCTGCCTGGAAGCTGGAGATGGGTGGAAGAAGCTAAAATAAGACATGCAGCGAGTAGCAAATTCTGGCTGCGAGGGAATGTAATCACTTCTGCAGGAGAGATGAGAGGAGAGTAGTCACAGCAGAAGAACAATGATCCAAGAGTGAATGTGTAAACGGCTCCCAGATATTAAGCAACCATTTTAGCTCATGTTAATTACCACTGACTGCCAGCTTATTTCACCACTACCAGTAATTCACATTGAGAAGATATGCTGTAAATTAGTAGTTCTAATTAATTAAACCACTTGCCATACCAAATAGTAAGTGACGGCTGAAGGTGCTGAACATTCCTTGAAGCCATACATTTATTACTGGAAGGAGAGGTGTAGAATAAAGATGAAGGGCATGCAAATATCATAAGCAGTGCCCAGAACTCATGCTTCTCATTAATAAATACTGTGCCAGGCATTATTCACTGACTACCCCTTCTTTTTTACCAGCCATTTCCTATATGAGTACATTTATTTCATAAAATCTCAAATTCTTTTAAAAGAACAAATATTATTAGGGGCCCATTTTTGTGTTTTTAACAACTTAAGCCCCAGACCATTTTGTAGCTAAAGGACCAGGCCACTTTTTTGCGATTTGGCACTACGTCGCTTTAACTGACAATTGCGCGGTCGTGTGACATGGCTCCCAAACAAAATTGGATAAAAAAATAGAGATTTCTTTTGGTGGTATTTGATCCCCTCTGAGTTTTTTATTTCTTGCGCTATAAACAAAAATAGAGCGCCAATTTTGAAAAATATGCAGTATTTTTTACTTTTAGCTATAATAAATATCTCCAAAAAAATAAAAATAAATATATTATTTCCTCAGTTTAGGCCGATACGTATTCTTCTACATATTTTTGATAAAAAAAATCCACAATAAGCGTTTATTGATTGGTTTACACAAAAGTTATAGCGTCTACAAAATAGGGGGTAGTTTTATGGCATTTTTATTAATATTTTTTTTTACTATTAATGGCGGTGATCATCGATTTTTATCGTGACTGCGACATTATAGCAGACACATCGGACACTTTTGACACTATTTTGGCACCTTTGTTATTTTTACAGCGATCAGTGCTATACAAATGCACTGATTACTGTGAAAATTACACTGGCAGTGAAGAGGTTAACCTGTAAGGGGCGCAGCAGGGGTTAAGTGTCCCCTAGGAAGTGATTCTTACTGTAGGGGGCGTGGCTTGGTGTGTGATGTCTCTGATCGTCATTCCTTATGACACAGAACCGACGATCAGTGACACTCTCACTAGGAAGCACGGGGAAGGTTTGTTTACACTTACATCTCCCCGTTCTTCAGCTCTGTGACCCGATCGGCGGACACCGGCCGCAATCTGGTCCGCGGGTCCCGCGGGCGTGGTCACGGAGCTCAGGAACAAGTCGCAAACGCGCTGCTGGCGGCGCGTGCGACCCACGGCTGGGATCTTAAAGGTGACATACCTGTACGCTCTTGTACCCACCTGTGCCATTGCCTAGAAGTTGCCTAGAAGTCACAATGAAGTAGTACAGGAACCTTTTCTGAAGTCGGAGCGACTTCAGTAGTGTACATTAAGACGGCTCTCATTCACTTGAATTGAATTTCTCATGTCGCGCAACTTGGGGCGACATAATTTGGATCCCAAGTCACGGTTGTGTGAACCGCCACTAAGGGGTTATTATTTGTTAAATTATTATTAAAAAAAATATATTAATTAAAAAGAGTACCATTCCATAGACATGCAGGCTGCTAACACCATAGCAAGAGAGTAGCTAATGTGTAACCTCCTGCCATGCCATGTCTCCCACCCGGATCACCAGATCTCAAATCTGTAATTACTACCTCTAGAGTGCTAAATACCTGTTTGTTTTGGGCAGCCAAGGGGGGAACTGTAATATTGTATAATAGACACACAGACATCTGTGTGCACAGTTCAGGCTCTAGTGTTGGAAACAAAATGCATTAGAAGTTTCCTGTATATCTCCTAACTAAGTGGGGTGATCAATTGTGCCCTGGGCTTTGTAGGAACCTAGCAATACCTCTGGCTTTAATCACTTTGATTTAAAATATGCACTATATTATCAAAAGTATTGGGATGCCTGCCCATACACGCACATGAACTTTAATGGTATCCCAGTCTTAGTCCATAGGGTTCAATATTAAGTTGGCCCACCCTAAGCAGCTATAACATCTTCAACTCTTCTTGGAAGGCTGTCCACAAGGTTTAGGAGTGTGTCTATGGGAATGTTTGACCATTTTTTCCTGAAGCGCATTTGTGAGGTCAGGCACTGATGTGGATGAGAAGGACTGGCTCGGAGTCTCCGCTCCCAAATGTGTTCTGTCAGGTGCAGGCCAATCAAGTTCCTCCATCCCAAACTCGATTCCATGTCTTTATGGACCTTGTTTTGTGCACTGGTCCAAATCATTTGGTGGAAGGGGGATTATGATGTGGGGTTGTTTTTCAGGGGTTGGGCTTAGCCCATTAGTTCCAGTGAAGACAACTCTAAAGCCTCGTACACACAATGGGATTTCCAATGGACAAATCCATGGAATTTTGTGTGAAGGGCGTTGGCCGTGAACTTGGTATGCATACTGACGGCAGAACTTTTTCAGCCAACATACACAAAACAACGTGTTTTTTCAGCTCTTTAGTGCCACCCTTTGGGCAACTTCTGCTAATGTTGTGCTATGGTTAGCATTGGTTCGGAGCATGCATGTTTGTACTTTGGATTTCTTTCTGACGTATTTGTATACACACGATCGGATAATCTGACTAGCCACATTTGTTGTCGGAAATTTTGAAAGCTTGCTATAAAACATTTGTCGTCAGAAATTCCGACAATAATTGTCTGATGGAGCGTACAAACGGTCGGATTATCCAACAAAACCCGGCCATCACACATTTGTTGTTGGAAAAGCCGATTGTGTGTACGAGGCTTTAAGATGTCAGCATACCAAGACATTTTGGACAATTTCATGCTCCCATTTTTATGGGAACAGTTTGGGAATGGCCCCTTCCTGTTCCAACATGACTGCGCACCAGTGCACAAACAAGTTCCATGAAGACATGGAGTGGGGACAGCCTTACTAGAACAGTTGAAGCTGGTATTCCTGCAAAGGGTGGGCCAACTCAATTTTGAACCCTATGGACTAAGACTGGAATGCCATTAAAGTTAATGGCCCGGATTCACAGAGAGTGGGCACACATTTACGCACGACGTAGCGCACACACATATGCTACGCCGGCGCAGCGTGGAGAGGCATGTACTGTATTTAGCAAGCTATTGCTCACCAAGAAATCCCAGCGTAGCGTATTTTCGAAGGCGCAGGCCAGCGTAAGTGGAAGTGGGAGTGACTCCATGCAAATGATGGTCTGAGCATGGTGCAGTGTTTTACGCCCGGCGTATCACGAACGCGCATGCGCCGTGATGTTGTCGTGACGTGAATGCATGAAACTGCACCCTTATGCGCATGCTCACAACTACGCCAACACTTCTGCCTAAGCTACGCCTGATCACTACGTACGCCGTGAACGTAACGTACGCCCAATACGCCGGCCTGTGTTCTCTGGGGCAGACCTTTGCATGTCTATTGCTGGGTTGCGTCCCATCTATGGGGAATAACGTACACTTACGCACACTGTGCATAGCCTGCGTCGGACGCACGTACATTTGTGAATCGCCGTATTTCCCTCATTTGCATATTTGAATGCCTAATCAATCGGAGAAGCAACATGCGTCCAAACCATATTTGCGCCCACGCTACGCCGACGTAAGCAAGATACGGCGGGGTTGGACGTATGTTGGTTTGTGACTCTGGCGCATACCTAAGCCAGGCTCACATTTGCACTACGTGGGTGTAAAGTGATTTATGTCGGGCCAATGTGTGTGTGTAAAGACAGGTGTCCCAATACTTTTGGTGACATAGTGTAGGTAAACCTCTAGCAATGAACCACTCCTATTTTGTAAATGTTTGTCCTTTTTATATATTATTGTAATGATTTGTTGTATCTGTTTCATAAGTCCAAACAAATACTATGAAATATTTTCCCATACATTACTTTTTGAGTTTTACTATCAAAAATGGTAGCAAGCAATGGTTTTGCACAAAGCAGCCCGACCCTACTTTTTAGGAGTCCTCAGCCTGAGCTATATGCTCTTTACACCTTGTCAAGTGCCCCCATAGCAAGCCACTTGCTATGGGGTCACGTGTGTATGCTCGCTTCCCAGCCCTACTCTGTGTGTCCATTGAAACAAAGAACGGGGCTAAACCCCGTTCTTCGCTTCCATCCTTGCTGGTTGTGATTCACAGCAGCAGGCCAATGGCTACTGCTACTGTGTCTAAGGCAAGTATTAGGGGGGTCTGGGCGAAGCTGCATGCAGGTTTTTACCTTGATGCATAGAATGAAAGTAAAATAGATTTGTTTTCTTTTTAGTAAATGTCGACAATAACAGCCATTTCATGTGAAAAGATAAGTACTTAAAATGTATGTAATATTTATGTGTTCAAATGAAACCTTTTTATAAAAAACAACATATGATTAAAATATTAATGCAGCTTAACCAACTCCTACAACTTAGTGAATTTACTCCTAAGACTGTTAAAAAGTATCTACTACACTAAACATTTGCCAGCTGTTACATGCACTGTATATATGTTGCACTAGTAAAGCAAGTGTGCTTTAAAGGGATATTAAAGGCTCAATTTGTTAAAAAAATAAAATAATAAACATGTTATACTTACCTGCTCTGTGTAATGATTTTGCACAGAGCACCCCTGACCCTTCTCTTCTTGGATCCCTACGTGCGTTCCTGGCCCCTCCCCCTTGCCGACTGCCCCAAATCAAGCTGCTTGCTATAGGGCACTCATGCATGCTTGCGCCAAAGCCACCCGCTCATTCCTCACTGCATTTGAACGACAGCGGGAGCCAATGGCTCTGGCTGCTGTGTCCTAGTCAATGAGGATGAAGAGACCTGGGAGAGTCACTGTTTCCATGCACATCGCTGGATTAAAATGGGGCTTGGGTATCTGGTGGGGGATGCTGTACACAGAAGATTTTTCATCTTCATGCATAGAATGTAGAAAAACTTTCAGCCTTTACAACCACATGAAACAAAAGCAGTGCACACGAAGATAAAACATAAATATGCCTCTTAAAAGAATTGTGTAGTGGTCTTGAAATTATGTTCTTTTTGGATCGTCGGTAAGACTTGTACATATAAATATAACATGTAATGTTAAAAAAGAAATAAGTCTTCCGATAAAGAAAATAAATAATTTATACTATTATGAAGTCTTTTTTCAGACTCCAGCCAGCAGATGGAGCTCTAGCCTTCATTCCATATGTGAAGCATTGTATCACTCTCCCCTATGCTGGAAGAGATTACTTATCAAGATGGCTTAGTCTGGCTTTCCAATAAGCCAAAAACAGAGTTTCACACACACTGGGCCAGATTCAGGTAGATGGGCGAATCTTTATTTTGGAGTAACTTTTCTCATTTACGTTACTCCGCCGAAACTTTAGGAGCAAGTACTGTATTCACAAAGCACTTGCTCCTAAAGTTGCGGCGGCATAGCGAAAATGAGCCGGCGGAATTCAAATTGGGCGGGTAAGGGGCGTGTATTATTTAAACTAGGCGCGATCCCGCGGCGAACGTACTGCGCATGCGTCGACTGTCAGTGCGCATGCTCCAAATTCTGTCAGTGAACGTCAATGACGTCAATCCCCATTCACGGACGTTTTACGCAAACGACTCAAATTTTTTTAAATTTGACGCGATGACGACGGCCATACTTAACATAGGATACTCCACTAGGGGGCTAGTTTTTCTTTACGGAAACGTTGGAAAGTCACTGCGTCGGGCCCGAATACGATCGTGAATTGCCGATTCTCGCTGATTAACATATTCTCGGCGTTAATCAGCGGGAACGCCCCGAGCGCCATTTTTAAAATTGCAGTTCCGATACGACGGCGAAATACAATTACGCCGCTCGTATAGGAACTCCAACCCGGCGTTTCTTGTTTTCTGCTTACTGAAAACAGAAACGCCAGCTCAAAGTGAGAGTTAGGCTGGAGTATCACTGATACTCCAGAGTAACTCTACCTGAATCTGGCCCACTGTCTTTTTCTACAATTTTCTCATACAGTATGTACCGTATTTATCTTCCTATAGCGCGCACCGGTAGTATAGCGCGCACCCCCAAACTAGAAGGGAAATTTCAGGAAAAAAAAGAAAATACTTACAGTTTAAATGCCCCTCGTCGGTGTCTTGCCCGGCGTCCATCGGCGGCCTTGTCCGGTCCGGCGTCCGTCTGCGGCCCTGGTGGTGTCCTCCCCCGCTTCTCCCGCGCTGTTTTTGAGCCGATCCCCACGCTATGTTTGAACGCCGCCGACATATACGGAGCGCAGTACACTCGGGCACGCTCGGCTCCTCTCGCATAAAGGCTAGGAGGCGGCACAGGGCGTGACCGCAAGCCGAGCCGAGCCTGGCCGAGTGTACCCGAGTGTACTGCGCTCGGTATATGTCGGCGGCGTTCAAACACAATGCGGGAAGCGGGGATCGGCGTATAACGCGCACCCACGATTTTCCCCTGATTTTAAGGTGAAAAAGGTGCACGTTATACGCTGATAAATACGGTAGTTAACACATACCTTGCCTGTGCCAGGGAGTCTCAGCATGAGTGAACTAGATCTTCACGAACAGTCCTTAAAAAGCAGGGGGTATGGCAATTCATCCTCTTTCCATTTCATCGATGGGTTAAAATAGAATCTGCCTTATGAATATGAGGAGAACCGTACCACCTTGAATTAGTGTATATTTGGCAAGCCCAAAATAGCTGTGTCATACTATATAGTGTATTACAGCAGAAGTGCTTAATTGTGTATAATGCCAGTAGTGAATTCTTTGATTAATGGAAGTACTTTGTCCCTGAGGTCAGTTGTGTTAGCTGTGATGGCATCTGAGGGTTAAACACTCTTCAGTACTGTTATCAGATTAATGAGAAAACATTTTTATTGGGATCACAACCACCTAGGTTGCATGCCTTGATAAGGGTCTGGTTGGAACCTCTCATCACTTTTTTTTTTTACTACTAATATTCCTTAATACTGTACTGGCTTTTGACATTTACAAATATAGCAATTTAGGAAGAAATTGAATGAAAGGCACTGGGAATATTTTTTTGAAAAATAATTAGTGCGCTTTATATATTTATATATATATATATATATACATCTATATATATATATATATATATATATATATATATATATATATGAGGAAAGAGAAAAGAGGGACAGAGGGACTTTGTCCAGAATGAGGGACATCCCTTGAAATCAGGGAAAGTTGGGAGCTGTGAAGCATGCTTGTTATACTCGCTGTGGTACCTAAGGGGTTCAGCCTCCACATTGTGTAAAAAGGCTGTTTGATCATGTCGTCTCTGATCCTCTCCTTCTTGCACAGTCTCCAATCCATCTCCTGATAGAACAGAACCTTGGGGGGAACTCTGCACATGCTTAGTTTGATATGTATTGTTAGAAAGTTTTTTTATTTTCTTGTGAGGGTGCATGTGATCTGCACAGGGCCAATCAGCATGGTCCAGAAAGAGGACAAGGGGTCATTCAGCCTCATAGGACAGTCAGAGTAGAAAAAAAAAGTCCTCCTACAAGCTTTAACCAGACACTCATAGAAGTCATAAGACTGCTATATACTTCTGATGAGAAAAAGTATTTAGCAGTTTATATTTACTACAATAATTGTATTTTGGTGTTCTGTGTACTGTGGGAGACCAGACATAGTGAATTCAGGGTCCTGTGTTTAGTAACATTTAACTGCAGAAAAAAAATAGGTCTCCTGTCCTGCCAGTCAAGACTTTGCTGTGTGCAGGAGCTGTTTAACCACTTAAGGACCGGACCAATATGCTGCCAAATGACCCAAGGGGTTTTTGCGATTCGGCACTGCGTCTCTTTAACAGACAATTACGCGGTCGTGCGACATGGCTCCCAAACAAAATTTGCGTCCTTTTCTTCCCACAAATAGAGCTTTTTTTTGGTGGTATTTGATCGCCTCTGCGATTTTTATTTTTTGCGCTATATACAAAAATACAGCGACATTTTTGAAAAAAAAATCAATATTTTTTACTTTTTGTTATAAGAAAAATCAATAAACTAAATTTTAGTCAAACATTTAGGCCAAAATGTATTTAGCCACATGTCTTTAGTAAAAAAAAAATCGCAATAAAAAAAAATTAGCTACCTAGCGGGAACAGCGACACTAATACAGCGATCAGAAAAATGATCGCTTAGTGATGCTGGCAATAGGGAGTGAAAGGGTTAACTAGGGCGGTGATCAAGGGGTTAAAACTTTATTAGGGGGGGTACGGGGGCTACCCAGGACCTAACACTAACTGACTGTCACACTGCCTGTCACACTGACACTAAATACAGTAATCATACATGTATGATTACTGCATTCAGTGACACTGTGACAGGGGGGAGGGGGGGCAATCGGGGGGGTTAAATGTGCCTATATGTAGTGTGTGTAAGTGTAGTGTTAGTGCAGACTTACTTGTGTTGTGATCTGTCCTCAGCGGTGGTTGAAAAAAACGCAGAGGGAGAGATCACATCGCTTCCTCCTTCCTGTGTTTACACAGGAGGAGGAAGTGATAGAGCGGGGGGCGCGCACATTGGCTGAGAGCGATCCGGAGGGGGCGGACAAAAACGAATAGCCATCCCCTCATCCCGGATCGCTCGTACAGCCGCGCAGATCGCCGCATGTACCGGGGGGGGGGGGTCCCTGATCAGACCCCCGACCCACCTCAAGGCACCAACATATATATATACGTTGATGTGCCTGTCGGTGCCATTGTGCCAACGTAAATGTAAATGCGGCGGTCCTTAAGTGGTTAAATATCAGAAGTGAATGGACAGAAATAGGAATATAATATAAAATAATAATAATATAGAAAAAGTACAAAATCTCCCATTTTTGTAATACATGTAGCGGGGTCTCCTTGTCAGAGTCTAATGACAGAGTCTAATGTCAGAGTCTAATCCCCGCTGAGACTATATCCACATCTGTAAATATGTACATTACCTTTAGGGGGCTATGCATTGTGGGACAGAGAGTGGCCGGAGATATGGACTCCATAGATTCTTATGAGAAACAGACTACATTTCCCACAACACCCTGCTCTGATGGAATATATGACGCCTCCGCACATACTTGTGGGGGAGGCTACCTAAGAAGAGGGAGGGGCACTTTTTCTCTCTCTCGGGACCAGCTTTTCTCCTCTGCGGAGCTGCTGATGGGGACAGCCGTGCTGCTAGGCCCAGAAGCCTGGGTCTAAATTTCCTAAGAGGCCAGCCATCCAGAAGGAAGCAAGACTCCTGCATCCAGCCTGTGTATCCTGAGATTGGAGAGAAAGCCCAGCTGACAATTGAAACAGTGGAATACCATCGTCCAGGATCTTTGTACCGTGGAGCAGTGATTCACCGACGCGCTTTCTGAGAGGAGATCAGGCGGATCGGCCTGTCGGGTGAGAGGGCACATGCTCAGCTCTTAGTTCTCTCTTTACACAGACACTTTAGTACCATCTCACAGGGCTCCCCCCCCCCCCCCCGCTTGGTTTCCACCTTGAACTTATACCCTTTTCACTGTCTAAAGTGGTTATCCAGAAGTGACTGACACTGGCTAGCGATCAGCTCATCAACATTTAGGTTAACCACGCTTTATTGGATTAACTTTCCCTTACCTTTCCTTGTGTGTGGATTACAAATATAACGTGTATTATCCGGCCGCAACGGGAACTTCAGCTGCTTGTAGGATCGCCTGATAGAGGGAGCTCGTAAGCACAAACTGTTTACCAGTTAGCCGAATGGTACCATTCTTTAGTATAGATTTGTTTCATTTATAAATGCCATTTATGGATTTCTGCAAGGGCCCTTGCGAAATCACAGTGTGTTATTGCCTACAACTGTTCATTTGATGGTGTAAATTAGTGTGTTTTACTTGAGTATTTATTAAGTAAACTCACTCTCTTTTCAGGTAATACTATCATTATACTGTCATTAAATATTGTATGCCTGTCATTGTGCCTCCGCCCAGCAGGGGTCACAATACATCTCCAAGACTTCTGGTGTGTCAAGGTAGGGTTTGAGCAAGTTAATAGGGGTGTTTTAAATCAAAAGAGAGTAGATCCCAAAACAATCCAGTGGCTCCTTCGGGGGTAGTGCTATATACACATCTCTCTAAAGCTAGTAGAAAAAGTACAATAGTATGTAGAGACATACAATCCTGCTTTATTAATATTTATATTGTCTTCAAACAGCTGCAAGTTCTTAAAGTGGAACTTCACTCTCTCAAACAACATTGACTATTTTTAATCTTTAACCTGCTAGCATTAGTAAATAGATAGGAAAGTATATCATATTTACTTGTTTAACCACCTCAATACCGCACTTCATCGTATGACATCCTGGAAATGAGGGGGCATATCTGAATGATGCCTGCAGCTACAGGCATCATTCAGATATCCTTCTTTTCAGCTGGCGATTCGGCGCAACATAAGAACGATCATAGTGGCAGTTCCGCTCTTCACCTGACTTGGGACTGATCATGCTTATTGGTGGAGAGTGCAATATGTGAAGTAGATGGTCAATATTGATTTATGCTCATTGGATCTTTACCTTTGGTAAGTTCATCCCCATAAGGGGATTGTCCACCCACGTGGTGAACAACTTTGGGTGAAAGGAGCACTGATCATAAATTAAATCTCATCCATCCACGTCTGCATCACTATCATTTCCTGTATGCAATACATATAGAGGACTTTCAAACGACAGTTTGATTTCAGCACTGTTACAGCACTATTTTTTTAATAATACTGTTTTATTTATAAATATATATATATATATATATATATATATATATATATATATATATATATATATATATATATATATACTGTATATATTTGGACGTTATGTTTGATGTCATGACATTTTTAATTATTTTTTGCACAGTTGCAAGCGCTGTATTTATGTAATTTAAAGTTATCTCATACATACCAGGAATATTCAGGACGAGAGGTGGGTTTTATCAGTTAAGCACACCCTTCGGCCTGAGTGCTAGATTTAAAGGTAGATGAATTCCAGGAAGTAAATGCTACATGAATCAACTGCCCTTACTCAAGATGACTACTTACAGAATGTTAGAGGGTGTTTTCAAAGTGATTGATTTCTCAGCAAAATAAAGCAGGAATTACATACACTCACTGTCCACTTTTAGGTACACCTGTTTAATTGCTTTGTAAAACAAATTGCTAATCAACCAATCACATGACAGCAGCTCAATGTATTTAGGCATTTAGACTTGGTGAAGACTTTGAGACTGCGTGGTCACAAAGGTCTTTATCGAGTGGGAGGCTGCAAGGGTCTCTCAACAAGGGTGTCAGGCTGCTGAGACAATTTTGTGTGGTTGCAATGGTCTCAACAGGTGTCAGGTTCCTGGGCCAAGATTGCGTGGTGGCAATTTTTTTTTTCAGCGTTTTTTTTAACGTTTTTTTTTTTTTAGCGTTTTTTTATGCACTTTTATATTTTTTTTTATATATTATTATTTTTTCGTTTTTTGGATATATATTTTTTTTGCGTTTGTAAGGGTCATGTGTTGCAAGGGTCTTAAGGGTGTCAGGCTGCTGAGACGATATACGCCTGGTTGCAAGGATCTCAATGAGTGTGAGGGCTGCTGAGACGATTTTGGTGTCAGGTTGCCGGTGGGCTGAGATTGCGTGGTGGAAACGTTTTTTATTTATTTATTTATTTATTTGCGTTTTTTTTGCTTTCTTATATATATTTTTTATTTTATTTTTATTTTTGTTAAAGGTCATGTGTTGCAAGAGTCTTAACAAGGATGTCAGGCTGCTGGGATGATTTTGCGTGGTTGCAAGGATCTCAATGAGTGTAGGGCTGCTGAGATGATATTGCGTTTGCAAGGGTCTCAACAAGGGTGTCAGGCTGCTGAGACATTTTGCATGGTTGCAATGGTCTCAACAGGTGTCAGGTTGCCGAGGGGCTGAGATTGCATGGTGGCAAAGTTTTTTTATTTATTTTTTGCATTTTTTTTTGCGTTTTTATATATATTTTATTTTGCGTTTTGTAAAGGTCATGTGTTGCTAGGGTCTTAACAAGGGAGTCAGGCTGCTGAGATGATTTGCATGGTTACAAGGTCTCAATCAATAAGAATTGGGTTACTGAGAAAGGATAGAAACACCTGATTTGTTTGTACCTAAAGCAAGCAGTATAGGGTAGAAGGACAACGCCTGTATGAATCGTAGGTTCCATAGGGGCCACTAATGAATGATATGGGAGACAACGAATAGTAGCAAATTGATAGGACATAAAGAATTTAATAACAAATTTTACTTGCGACAGTGGGCCATGCGAGTGAGTTTGCGGCAGTCTGTGACTGGAGTGAAACATGTAGGAAAGGTGTAGCGATGCCATGCATGGGGCAAAACAACAAGGTTTGGTGTAGAAAATAGAACACGAGAAGTGCGTACGAATATTGTATAAGCTCCACTGTGGGAACCGAACATGATGCGGGTGACACCATGAGTGGCCACGAATTTTGACATGACAAACAAGCTAACGAATCCTACCTGGGACAATGAACATGCAACTGGGTTTGCTTGGACTGGAGTGGATGTGTAACACATCCGAAGAGTGTGGTGTGGTGTGGTGTGGCGCCATGCATGACGCACAGGCAATAACTTTGGTAAATAAATGAGAGAGAAGAACCGTGTACAAACAATTCGTAAGTTCCGCTGCGGAAACTAAAACGCACGGCATGGGGGAAATATAGAATGGCAATGGTGGAAAGTATGCAATGTATCTGATACAAAACGGTTATAAGGAGAATTGACTGATACAAAAACGGTTGTAAAATGCATGAAACAAATCCGATACGAATCGAAAGTAAAGAGTGTTGAACAAATCTTCTGTGAATTGGTTGTAGAGTGTATGCTACCAGCCACCCATACCCCCAGGCTAATCAAGTGCAGACAAGGCAGCAGGTGAGTTCAATTACCACCTCAATCTGCCAAAGAACCCATACAAAGAATATATGCTAATCTCCAAATGAATGAGATAGCAAGCATGGACACTGAATATACAAATAAATAGTTTGCTTGGCAGGAGGAAGTTACAAATGTACCAAGCTTGTAACTAAGATGTTAGAACATGAGCAACAATAACTCAGAGGCAGATTTTTACAAAAGAAATGCAGGATAGGAAGCATAACGAATTGCAAGATTGCACATGATACAAAAGGTTTGAATACAACCTGCGACAGTAAGCGAGAACCGCCGTCGAAGACCATGAACGGAGAAGCTGCAATGCACTTGCGATGTCGAATGCGATTGAATGCGCAGACTCACGGACATGAGGTGAGCTGGGAAGAGTCGGCCCAGTGACGTGTAGTACTGCACACTGAACCGACAAAGAGCATGTGTGAGTGGGCTGCTTAAATACCCTCCGGGCTCCTCCCATAAACTCAGGCCACCATACTGGCCTTCTTATATACATATGCAGCAAAATACATCATGAAATAAAGTAGTAATACATAGCAATAAAAAGGTCGCAAATAAACAATCAAATACACATGAATACATTCATATGCATAGAATCATGTTTTAGATGAAGACAATCAAAATTATCTACAATACAAACTTTAAGTAACGTCAAGGAACAACACATGTAATAAAGGTTACAATGAGCGATATAAGAAAAAAGAAAAGGAAACAGTCAGATTACAGAGCACAACATCTCCCATACAGTGGCGTCTCCAGCTTTCATATTTAGGGGGGGCACATAGGGGGACAGGGACAAAAGTAGGGGGGCCCAACTATAAAATGCAATTATATATATATATATATATATATATATATCTCCTGGGGCCCTTTACTACGATCCCAAAACGGGCCCTTTTACATGTTCTGCAGTGAGCTCCCTTCCTACTATACTGGGGCCCCCCAGGGTGGCAAAAAACAAGAGCTATGTGTCACCAGCACACCAAGAAAATATAAGGGTCCAAAGCAGTGGGAGAACTTTCAGGGTTGCAAAGGTTGTCTTGCCACCGAGCCCTAGTGTTCTGCCACTGTGGGGTTCCCCAGCTGTCCTGTCCCTGCTATTGACAGCGATGGTCTGGCATCTGTCTCCTTGGCAGCGCGGCAGTCCATTAGGACCTAGTGCTGGTGACATTACGGATGCATGCAGGGGAAGGCTGGCACTATTAGTTATAGAGAGCTGACCCCCCAGCTGGTCACCTAGCAGCAGTAATGCTGTATAACCTTCTCTGTTGACATGCTGATCGGGATGTGATCCAGGTAATTCTCCCAGTCAGATCTAATAAATACAGTATTTATTAGCATCAAGAGTACAACCACACACACATATATATATATATATATAAATAATCAAACGTATGTTCCGCAGCCGTGTGGGCTCTATGCCTGTAAAGTGTGGGCTCTATGCCTGTAAAGTGTGGGCTTTGATCAATAAAATCTCTGATATTTAACACTAGGATTTGACTGGGAGCATCACCTGGATTGCATCCCGATCAGCATGCCAGAGAAGGCTCCACTGCTGCTAAGCAACCTGCAGGGAGCTCAACTGTCTACAACCAATAGAGATGGGCTCGGGTGTGTTTGAAATCCCACATGCCCAATCCCAGGAAGCCAACACTCCACAGTGCTAATCACAGGCAGTGAGACATTTCCTGATCTGTGCAGAGCTGCGGACCGGGAAATCTCTCACTGCCTGTGATTAGCGCTGTGCAGTGTGGGCTTCCTGGCAGGCTCTGGCATGTGGATTTTTGAACATGCCCAGCCCATCTCTAACAACAAATTGTGCTGGCCCTCCTGTACATCAGCCCCATAAAGTAACTGGGTTCCAATGTGCTGCTGCCGCTGCCAAGGAGACAGAGACCAGCGCTGTGAATAGCCGGGACAGGACAGCAACTCTGGTTATTCCACCACTGGTCCACACTGGGAGGATTCCCTCATCCACCTATAATGTGTAGATCATTTCTTTTTTTTTTCATTCAACCTAATAGTTGAATGAAAAAAAAGTGATCAATTATTTTGTTTTCCCTTAGGCCGCGTACACACGATCAAATTTGTCCGGTGAAAACGGTCCGATGGACCATTTCAGCAGACAAATCCGATCGTGTGTACGGGCTAGCAGACAGGTTTGTCCATCGGACAAATTTCAAAGCATGCTTTGAAATTTGTCCGCTACAAACCTGTCCGCTGGTTAGTACGGGAAACCAGCGGACATATCTTCCCACACATGCGTCGTATCCTGTGAATGGATCTGACGCATGCGCGCGGAACTGTTTACTTCCTGGTGTGGTGACGTAGCGGTGACGTGGCGGCGTCAACGTCACCGCCGCGTCACCACGCTGTCTGCCGGTGGGGATTTTGGTCCGATGGTGTGTACACGCCATCGGACCGAAATCCGATGAGACATGTCTGCTCTAAACTGTCCGTCGGACAAGTTTGAGCGGACATATCTCATCGTGTGTACGAGGCCTAAGAGCTAAGACCAGCCATAGACAGTTTAAATCTCAGCTGGTTCAGCAGGAACTGGCTGAGATTTGAACCATTAATGAGCAGATTCTCTTATGATTATCACTAGTGGTTGCTGTATAGCCACTAGTGAGAATCATCGTTTGTCGGGAGAATACAATTGCTGGGCAGGAGGGATATTCCCGTCAGCACTGTCTGTGTTGATGGGGGAATCATGCAAGTTTCTTTCCTGCAATCTGTGGATGTAGGAAAGAAATTTGCACTGTATGTTACCTGCCTAACTGAAAGTGAAAGTGTAACAGAATGGCCTGTGACGCAGAGAGACTTTTGAAGGATAGGGGGTACTCGAGTGCCAGCATCACTAATGACTCTTGGGTCTAGGGTCATCCTGTGCCCCTTTTGGGCATAGGGTGACTGAGAAATGATAAATTACATGGGATGGGACATTACTGATAATTCATATTTTGCAGGATATCTTTAAATATTACAAGTTGGTAAAGTCTGACTCCGACAGGTCAATAGAGTGTTTTCATTCAATGTGGGGACACATGCTTTTGAGGTGTTAATTGAGTCTGCTCCTAGACATTCCATTGTGTCATGCTAATACTGTTTTGTGTCCATTGTGCTAATTAGGTCTGCTCCTAAGACCTGTTTATTGTGTATGCTAATGACACTGTTAAGATGTGGAATGTGACTTGTCAAGCTGTAGTAATTAACCCCTCTAAATGCGGAGCCAGACCATCTGGGTAATGAGTAGTAATTAACTCATCGGAATGACATTATCTAAAAGAATGTGTATGAAGCCCCCCCCCCATTGTGTGATGTGTGGGTGGAGTGTGTCTGTGTCCCTGTGATTAACTGTAACATGCTTGTACTGTATATAAGAAAGCTAAGTTACCATTAAAGGATTCATTCATTCATTTTGGAACCTGTACCAGAGCTTGTGTTGTCTCGGTTATTCTGGAAAATGAAATGGGTCGTATCGGACTGTCGGATAAGCTGTCGTGGGGCGATGGAATGGAATATAGTAAACGGTGGTGACAGTAACAGAAAGTAAATTGTGAATGTCTTGAAAGAACAGGAGAGGGGAGGGAGACAGATAGGGGGGAGAAGGGATGGAGATAATGCAGTTCAGTGATTGCAGTGTACTGCAGTCTGCAGTGCACACACTTACCCACGGTCCAGGCTTGAATCTCAGGCATCATTCACACACATGCTGCTGATTTTAATGTTTCCTGAACACACATCCCCTCTCTTCAGATACAGCACACCGAGATAGTGTGGGCGGGACTGAAAGGAGGAGGAAGAGGAGCTGTATTCCTCCCTGCTCGTATGTGAGGAGAGTGGGGGGGTGGCTGGACTCGCTGGGCTGTAAAAGAGTGTCATAGACTGACACTCGGCTCAGCTTGCAGTCACCACTCTCGGAATTTACAGGCTGGTTCTCCTGTCCTAAGGACGGGAGAAATCAGTCTTTTTTCAGTAACTGAGATGAAGGCTTGGGCCCCCCCTCCCCCACAGTGCTCATGGAGTCCTTTCTGCAACTCACTCTTCTCCGTGCCAATGAGGATGCAGGGGAAGGAGCAGATCGGGCGGCTGTGGTTGTGTGAACGCTTGCAATATGCAGTGTCAGCGAGCAGAGGGAGGGGGAGGAATGCCCCGCAGAGCTGAATGGGGACGTTCTTCCTCTCAGAAGAGACTGTTACTTCAGGGGCAGCCCGAGAAAAAAAAAAAAAGCAAAAAAAATATATAATTTTTTTGGGGGGGGCACATGGTGGGGCACAGCATAATGTTGGGGGGATCAGGGCCCCCTCTGGCCCCCCCTAGAGACGCCTCTGCTCCCATAACAAACAAAGAATTGTTTATATCAGGCGTAGGCACCGTTGTAACCAGAAAACCTAAAAAAAAAAAAAAAAAAAGCATTTAAAGCGGATGGCCCACTATAAAAAAAATATTAAAAGCCAGCAGCAACAAATACTGCAGCTGCTGACTTTTAATATTAGGACACTTACCTGTCCTGGAGTCCAGCGGCGTCCGCAGCAGAGGATGAGCGATCGCTCGTCACCCTGCTGCTCCCCCCTCCATCCACGGTGAGGGAACCAGGAAATGAAGCGCTGCGGCTTCACTGCCCGGTTCCCTACGGCGCATGCGCGAGTCGCGCTGCGCCCGGCGATTGGCTCCCGCTGTGTGCTGGGAGCTGAGAGTTCCCAGCACACAACGGGGGGGCGACGGGATGTCGCCAAAAAACCTGCCTTTTGCCCGAGACTGCGGGCCGGAAGTGGTTGCAGATACCTGTCTTTAGACAGGTATCTGCACCCCCCTCCCCCCTGAAAGGTGTCAATTGTGACACCGGTAGCAAATGGAAGGACGAAGACTGGACAGCCGCACTCCAAAATTACTTAAAATAAGTTGTCTTTTATTTTCAACTGTACACACAGTCACTGCAATCAACAAAATACAGTATGGCCGACGCGTTTCGCACTTACAGTCAGTGCTTAGTCATGGCTATTGTGACACTGGAGGGGGGGAGGGTTCCGATCAGCGGATCTTCACTTTAGGGTGGAGATCCGCTTTAAACATATAGACGTTTATCATTTGGTCGTTCCATACCACCCAAGAATGCCATAAAGTATCATGTTTATGCAAAGTATTCTTAGAGGTGGCTAGTACCCGTTCATAGGTCATATGCAAATTGGTCAGATCGATAGCTTCAATAACAGAAGGGGGACCCGAGTCCTTCCATCGTCTAGTGATGGATAGTCTAGCAGCAAGGAGAAAGTGGGTGATAGAACTGCGTATGTGAATTGGAAAGCTATTGATCCCTAGGGATAATAAAGCCAAAGCTGGGTCAGGTTTTATCGGGGAGCCAATCAAAGCAAATATGATGTTAAATATGTTTTTCCAATAATTTGCAAGTAAGGGACAGCTCCACAAGACATGTAGTAGATCACCCTTAATATCACAAAGCCACCACTAGTTTTTTTAACATGACAATGAGTTTACTGTACTCCAAAGGCCTCCACAGTCACCAGATCTCAATACATTAGAGTACCTTTAGGATGTGATGGAATGGGAGATTTGCATCATTGATGTGTAGCTGACAAATCTGCATGCTACCATGTCAATATGGAGCAAAAGCTCTAAGGAATGTTTACAACACCTTGTTGAATATATGCCACAAATAATTAGAGTTGTAAACCCTCAAGGTTTTTCTCCTTAATGCATTCTATGCATTAAGGTTCAAAAACCTCCTGTGCTGCAGCTGCCCCCCAGAACCCCCCTTTTTTTACTTGAGCCTAGTCGTTTCTGCAACAGGGATGAGCACAGCAGCTCCAGCCACAGTCTCGGGTCCTCACTGGATAGATTGATATCAGCAGGAGCCACTGGCTGCTGCTGTCAATCAAATCCAATGATGTGGCAGGCGGGGGTTGGGGCCGAGTCCTGCTGTCTGTGTCAATGAATGCAGTAGCAAGACTCGAGAGCACCTGCATGAGTGCCACCATGAAAATAGGCTCTCATTTGAGAAGAGGAGGACCCATGAGTGCTGCCGGGGGACCCCAAAAAATGGGGGATCGGGACATCCTTTAATGGTATTACATGCTTGTTATTAAAAAAAAGAAGAAAACAAATCTTTACAATCACTTGAAGGCAGTTCTGAAGGCAAAAGTGGTCCAACCCCTTACTAGCAAGGTGTACCTAATAAAGTGGCTGGTGAGTGTATATGTATTTCAATGAGTATTTGTTTTTTTCCTCCCAGATTCAGGTTTAAAGTAGATGTAAACCTGTTTCATGAAAGTTCATGAAATTGTATCTGTAATGTTTTGTTATCTCTCTTCAAAGCAATATGTCCCATAGCTTTCTCCTGCTCAGTTCCTCTGTTATTAGCCTAATAACTTTTGACAAGCTCTCGGAGACGGGAGCCTGACGTGTGTGTCGTGGGAGGTTGCTAAATAGTTTAGCAGACTGCTAAACTGCTCACAGGCAACCTCTGCATGTGTGGGGAGGGGGGTGTGCGCCTTTTCTCCAATCAGCTGTCTCAAAGTGTCTCAGTGTCTAGCAATAATCCACTACTACAGATGAATGAAGAAGTAAAAAATCTAACAGGACATGCACTTTCTAAACAGTATATAAAGCTGAAGACAGCAGATATACATGTAAAACTTATGTAGAGAGATTTTTTTTATCTCTGTGTATCATCTGAGGCTGTTCACTTCCTCAGTTTACATCCACTTTCATATATGACAGTGATTGTATATTTAAATCTTTGATATTTGGTAAAAAGAAGGGGGCCCGGTTGGAGTCATTGTATGCCAGTATATGTTATAAATATATTGAATATGGAGATATAATTTTAATATAATTTTAGTTATATATATGTTTGCGTATGTAGCTGTGTATAAAGGGTTAACTGATAATGTGTGACAGATCATCCCTTTTTCTGCTTACTCCGAGTCCTTATATTCAATAGACCACACAGTCTGGTAGCACTATAGCTATGATATGTGATTTTAACCTCTTCTATATTTACAGAGGATTATTATTTTTTTGTTGTTGTCTACAACAATACATTAAGGCTTATGGAAAGATTTATTCCATCTGCACAGGAAAACCATTACATTTTGCCCTTGTAGTTTTATATCCATAAAGTTTTCTCTTGTTCCGTGCGCTCCAGCGATTCTATAAATATATATGGCACCTGTCTAAACAATTGTGTGACACAGGCTAAGAGGGGCAGAGCAGAATTCCATCTCCTGAGGGCTTTATACTATGGAGGCGGGAAAGCACCATTAAATTAAATAGACCCCTGGCATGAATAGTAATTTTATTAAGTAAGACTTCATTAAAGAACAAAACCGCTCAGCAGAAATCTGTTGTTCCATTCCAGAAGTCACACTGCTCTCTGGTAAAGAGGCCAAGTGCTAAGATGCATAACCATGGATCTGAGACTATTGATTATTTAAATATATACAGTATTTCACATCCATTTTACTCAATCCATTTAGTAGACACTTTCAATAATCATATGCATTTTCAGTTTATTGGATTTGAAATGACAACAGTTATTTGTGTTTCTGAAAAATCTGCCAGTGAGTGTTTTATAGAGTTTTATATATTAGTGTATTATAGTGTTGTATATATTAGTGTATTTAACTTTTCAATTTTGTTTATAAATGTCAGCTCTGTTTTAAATAAGGCCAGTTTAAAGTGCATGACACCTTTGTAAATGTTTAACCACTTAAGGACCCAGCCTTTTTCTGACATATTATATATTAGGGCTGTTACTGATCAAAATTTTTGTGTTTGATTAATCCTTTTTTTTTTTTATCGATTAATCGACTAATTTCGATTAATTATAATGCACATACCGATCCAACTACTTTTAGCTGATCTCCTTGCAGGCTGATTCCCAGTGCAGCTACCAACCACAGGAAAAATGGATAGCAGGATACAAAAAACCCACAAAGGCAGCGCTCCATGGTAATAGCATTAAAACTTTTATAATCTTCAAGTAGGTAACAAAATAAATATTGCACTGGAGATAAAATCGATGTAACTACTGTACATAAACTGTATAAATGGTGCGAGTAATACCAAACAGTAGCAAAAGCAGTCATAAAAACCTGTAGCTAAGTATGATACTGGTATAAAAATGTGTACAACGATGCCACTGCTGAATCCAGATGAGGAGCGGTTAACATCAGTCCGTCGGCATGTAGATGTCCCGTGAAGGGAACTATCACAACTCCCAGTGGATAGTTGTACAATCCCAGGTTGATAGAGGGAAGTGCAACAGCCCTTGCGTGTGGCAGATAGTAAGGTCCCACCGGCATGCAGATATGAAGGTACAGCAAAGGAGCCCTTCAGATGGATACGGCAAGCCCTGCCGGTGTCTGTGACATCACTGGATCTCCGACGGAACTCCCTGAAGGCCCAGAAGCCGGCGGAGAGGTGAGTATCAATCAAAAGAATTTTAATCGATCAAAAAGATTTTGATCGATCAAAAAAATTAAAGATTAATCGATCAATTAAAAGTCAATTTGCACAGCCCTAATATATATATATATATATATATATATATATATATATATATATATATATATATATATATGCCTTTGCTAATGCCGTTGCTATGGGGGTGCGGGGGGTGCGGTCTGCACCCAGGTGACACCCGCCAGAGGGTGACACTCAGCTCAAACTTGCGCCGCATTGAGAGGGGTGCCGTGGAGTGAGGCAGAGAGACTGACTGGGTGTCCGACCGTCCCCACGCACACAGCGATACCCAGCTCAGACTGGCGTCGCATTGAGAGGGGCGCTGCGGCTCCCTCCTTCTCTTCCGGGATCTCCTCTGCTCCTTGCCATGTGCGGAGAGAGTGGGGGAGGAGGGAGTGAGGCAGAGACTGACTGGGTGCCTGGGGTCCGACCGTCCCTACACACACGGCAACACAGCACGGCCACAACTCTGTTCATCTCACTGCTTCTTTCTCCTCAGCTCTGAAGTTTACACAGGCACCATGTGACACCATCCACGCTACAGTCAGCACCTTCTCTGAGGTATGCTACAGTAGTACTGTATTGCAGAGGAGGGGGACATAGTGGTTGGAGGGTTAGGTTATTTGCAGGTAACAATTATGCTGCCAGGAGTTATTTTAGGGGGGTTAGAGAATAGGTGCTAGGGGGTGCAGATATGAAGTTTGACCCCTCCCCCAGTGCAGTACCTCTCCCCTCCCAAAGCACCCCCTAGCACATATCCTTTAACCCCCCAAAATCAAAGGTCCCATCTCTGCTTCATCCACCCCCCAATCCCATCCAGCTACACCCACCCCCGCCCCGATCCTATACCCGCTCATCCATCCTGCCGATCCCATCGCCCACTCCATCTATCCCCCCTGATCCTATCCTCGCTCCATACAACCCCCTGATTTCATCCCAGCTCTATCCATTCCCTCTGATCCAATCCCGCCTCAATCCATTCCCCCCGATCCCTTCCCAGCTCCACCCAGCCCCCGATCCCATACCCACTCCAGCTATCCCTCTAATTCCATACGGACACCATCCATCCCCCCAATCCCATCCCGACTCCATTCATCCCCCCGATCCCATACCCGCTCCATCTATCCTCCCTGATCCTATCCCTGCGCCATCCATCCCCCCTGATCCTATCCTCGCTCCATCCATCCCCCCTGATCCTATCCCTGCTCCATCCATCCCCCTGATCCTATCCCTGCTCCATCCATCCCCCCTGATCCTATCCCCGCTCCATCCACCCCAGCTGATCCTATCCCCGCTCCATCCACTCCCTGATCCCATCCCCGCTCCATCCATCCCCCGATCTTATTCCTACTCCATCCATTCCCCTGATCCCATTCCAGCTCTATCCACCACCCCAATCCAATCCCAGCTCCATCCATCCACCCAATTCCATCCCAGCTCCATCCATTGTGGTAGGTTAAGGGGGAGAGCCGCACCGGCGCACTAGCCTGCTTAGTGCCAGGGGGTGGGGGTGTCACCGAGTATTACCGCACCAGGTGACACCAACCCTAGTGACACCACTGGCCTTTGCACGCACAAGAACTTTAATGGCATTCCAGTCTTAGTCCGTAGGGTTCAATATTGAGTTGGCATACCCTTTGCAGCTATAACAGCTTCAACTCTTCTGGGAAGTCTGTCCACAAGGTTTAGGAGTGTGTACTCTGGGAAGGTTTGACCATTCTTCTAGAAGCGCATTTGTGAGGTCAAGCACTGATGTGGATGAGAAGGCCTGGCTTGCAGTTTTCGCTCTAATTCATTCCAATGGTATTCTAATGGGTTGAGGTTTCTCCACCCCAAACCCGCTCATCCATGTCTTAATGGACCTTTCTTTGTGCACTGGTGCGCAGTCATGTTAGAACAGGTAGGGGCCAACCCCAAACTGTTCCCACAAAGTTGGGAGCATGAAATTGTCCAAAATGTCTTGGTATGCTGATGTCTTAAGAGTTCCCTTTACTGGAACTTAGTGGCCAAGCCCAACCCCTGAAAAACAACCCCACAGCATAATCCCCCCTGCATCCATTGGACACACTTCTCAGTCAATGAACAGTCTCTTGCTTGTTTTTGTTGTTTTTATTAGGGGATTAGGGGATTTATTAGGGGATTGAACTTGGTTGGTGAAAAGGGACATGGGATGCCCATAGAATAAATAAGTACTTTGTAGAATAAAGTAACTGTGTCACACTTCTCAGCAGAACAAGATGGCTGTCCCCAAACTTGACAGACTTTTACCTCAGAACACTTCTACCTCAGCACACTTCTTCACTGTCCAATTTTAGTAATCCTGTCACACCATCAGAATATGACTAGGACTAACTATAAATAAGTCCCAGTGTCTTTACTTGATGGCCCTTTGTAGGCCAGGGCCTGCAATACCCCTTTGAGGCAGCACACAATTTACTTAAGAATAAATGAAGATGGACTACTGATCCCAGCAAGTCTCAAACTCCCACAGTCTCTCCCTCTGGTTCTACCTACCATGTCTCTTCCAGATCTCGCCACTGTGCTTTCCACTCACCGACATCTACTCTGGATCCTTCCTGAATAACTTTACTCTGGACGTGCGTACCAACTGTCTACCCCAGCTCCTGTTCTAGGACACCTGTCCATGACTGTGTAAGGAGAGGCTCCCTCCCAGCTCACAAGCTCCACACCTGAGGAACACCCCCCAGAAAGGAGTGCCCTTAGGCACTACAGTCTAACACTCCATCATACAGTTCACCTAGCTGACAACTCCTCCGCCAGCAGGCTGACCATTGGTACGTGTAAGATGCCTGCCCCCTGCCAATCCTAGTTGAGGATTGGTCAGAGCTCCTCACATGTACCCCATGTCACTCCAGCTCTCTGTCCTGCCCCCTTGCCTGAAAAATTATCCATGGAAACAGAGGAGGCGCCCAAGAACTAAAGTACATGTCAGTAACCTACTGATTTCTTATTCTTATTCTAATATTCCATACAAAAAACTCAATCGTGCCAGGGTCTATACAAGATATCCCACTAAAATATGTGTAGCACTCACCCCGAAGGAGCCGCTGATTAGTTTGGGACTGGGATGTTAGGTTACCAGTGAGTCTTTTCTAGGGATAATATTAGTGAAGCTGGAGCCATGATTGAGGTATGGGGGTGTGCATCTATATATTTGGGTCATCTATAGTAGTGGGCCAGTACCCCAGATGACGATCTATTGATCGAAACGCGTCGGGTACTGCTGACCCCACTGCTTATGTCTTATATGCTCAATTTTATCTGCTGAAATGTGAGTGTAAACCATATCTTTTTTGCTGCCAAGTAAAATAATATACAGTTTTACACTATGTGCATCCTCGTTTTTCTCTTCCAATTTTTCCTCACCCTGAACCTCTGGATTTGCTGACATTGAGCCATAACTTTGGTTATCACTGGCTGCTATTTGTTATTGGCTATTTTCCTTCCTCGTTATATCATATATTGCAACACAGTGGAAACCACCCTCCTGTCTGTCATTCAAGTCATCCTGGAGCCAGGACATTGTTACCTTTTAAGCCTATATGACCTTATAGGTATACGCTTAATTGGGTCCATACATTCTGGTAAGCCTCCAATTTATCTTGGTGGTGGATCTGCTATCAAATTGTATTTCACCTCTTTTTCAACATTAAGTGGCATTTTGTTGGATTAATTTATTTGGAATCTCCTATGGGACATTTTTATTTATTTTTTATATATTTAAATATATTCACCTGTTTTTGATTTATTCATGGACATTTGAGCACTTATGGTGTCTTTTCAATGTATGATGTTTAGAACTGTTTACTACAGTCTTTTTTCCACATATATTTAGCCCTACACTTTTTTGTTTTTCTTTTTTGTTAAAGAGCAAGTGTCCAGATGTCAACTTTCAATGCTTTATTCCAAGGCCCAACATGGCCAACATCAACATGGCACACGATAGAGAAAAGGTTGATGAGCAAAGAGAGAACTGCAGTATCAGACCTTGGATTTCAGAGAGAGAGCAAAACCTGCTCTCAGCATAGTCAAGTTCAAACGTCGCCACTCTCGCCGGAGTGGGCAAAGCGCCCTCCCGACAGGCAATTCTCTCGGTCCTATCAGCCGAAGGGGCCACTTTCAAACAAAGTCACTGGGAGGAAACAGGGCCTCTGCCACAGGCCTAGTGAATTATCTTAGATTTGTCAAAGGTTAGAACCAATGAATCCTCCCAGTAGTTCCAATTTCAAGGTCACCAATTGACAACTGAAGTGTACCTGTCATGTGGCGTGGTGACCGGATCTCCGGTGGTTCGTCCAGGCCTCGTGGACAACCTCTGCCTCTAGGTTCTCCCGAGCCGAGGATCTGGGACCCAGCAAGCCGCTGGGGCCCCTCTCTGCATCAGAATGAGGTTCCGCTTGGTACGCAACCTCGGCCAGGCAGGCCTCAATGGCGGGGCCCATGGATGCGCGCACCCTGAAGGTGGATGCCGCACCTGGAACTCGGGCCCCGCATAGCACAACTCATGCAGACGACTGCCCCAGATATACCCTCCCACCAGCACGTCCAGAGAAGTAACCGCTCCTCTGATTGGCTGCTGGGAGAAGGTGGGTCTGTCAGAAGCCACGCTAGCGCCGACTGTCATTCAGGGGTAATAACATCCCCCTGACAGGCAGACCGACCTACAAGGCAGTTTCAAATGGCAGCAGCCCAAATTTAGGCAATTTGTGAATGGGAGTAACTTAACCCCCCCATTCCCCACTAACTTTAGCGTAGCACCCCACCAATGGGGGGGGGGGGGGCGCTACATATGATTCCCAGAGGGCATCATCCCAACATGTACATAAACCATAAATCCAGAAAGATAACAGGTCTTTTAATATACCACCAGGAATTAATACATTCAAAATAAAATATAGGAAGAAGTCATTTTCATTGTATACAAATGGACATCTACTGTCCCTAAAATCCCACAAATCTAGTGCAACCTAACACCATAGTTTTATAGGTGTTACAATAAATGATAGTAATGGTATTTATAGTCTACGCATTTTAAAGGTACCTCTGCTTCCTCAGAACCTTGTATGTCTTGAACAAACTTGAATAAAAGTAGTAAGCTTGTACTGAAATATAGAATAGGAGTTACAGCAAAGTAAGTATACCGTTAAGGCCACCGTGCAGTACATTATTTATTATTTATATTTTAAAGAGCAGTTGCTATATTACTGTATACAAGTGTACTTACTGTGCTGTAACTCCTTTATATTATATATTGATTAGTTTGTTGGTTATTTTGGCATCCACCTGATTACTTGCACTGATAAATATTTTACCTTTTGTTTACCACCTTCTTAAATTTTGCATTAATTCCCATAGTGTATGTGCATTTTTTACAGAGCTGTTTTCACCTACAACTGTGTCTGCCCCATATTGGCACAATATGTTCATATTCTCAAAAGTAGCTATTTTAGTAAAATAAGAGTTGGCATATCTCCAAGATAGAGTCTGACTAACCTGAGAGGAATCACTTTGATGCATATTGCCAGCTTGAACATGTATTGCAGTATATTGAAACTAAGAATCCCCTTTTATATGCAGTTTCTTATGTGTTGTATATATGAATATGAAGCTATTTGGACCCGAGCATTCATTTTTCATTTCTACTGCAAGGTGCAGGTTGATAACTATAAAGGACAGGAATGCCCAAAGTTGTTATATTACTGGCCACAAGTGTATACTTACCGAGCTGTAACTCCTTTGAAATATATATATATATATTTATATTTATTTTAGGTACTTATATAGCACTGTCAATTTACACAACGCTTTACATATACATTGTACGTTCACATCAGTCCCTGCCCTCAAGGAGCTTACAATTTAAGGTCCCTAGCTCACATTCAGACATGCTAGAGTCAATTTAGACAGGTTCCAATTAACCTACAGACCAGTCTTTTGGAGTGTGGGAGGAAACCCACACAGGCACAGGAAGAACCTGCAAACTCCAGGCAGGTAGTGTCGTGGTTGAGATTTGAACCAGCGGCTCTTTTGTCTAACCTCTGGAGGACAGGCAGACTGTGCTCCCAGATAGAATGCAAAGAAGCAAACTGACCACGCTGGGATGAATTCACTTTTTTGCCCTGGTGTGGTCAGTTTGAAATAGGAAATTAGGAGGACTAGTAGAAACTCCAAGTGTTTCACACAAAGGAAGCAATGCAAAGAAAACAAGATACGGTACTCTTTACTACAAGTACTGTACATGAAAAAAAAAAGACACATCAGAAATATGAACTTTTGGAGTAACATACATTTTAAACACAAGATGATGCATGTGACGGATTTCGAATAACCCAGGTGGGCACATCTGCCAGACCTGTATCTCCTGTCCTCCAAATGCACCCGCAGCCTGCTGATTCACCATAACCAGCTCTTAAACCCTCAATCACGAGACAATCCACACAGTTTTTGAGGATTAAACATGCAGAACATAAACTGTTTATTAAATACAAAATGTCACGGAATGTCCCCGCACTCTGACCGAGTGCTTCCATCATATACCGCTTCCTATCAGTCTGGACATAGATATCAGATATTCCAGCTGCCCTCAACACACAACGAGACGAGACTTGTCTCTGTGCTAAGTATGAAGTGTTCAATAGAGCCAAAATCACAATCTTATATACAGCAAAGAGGAGGCAACCAGAACAATAATCAACATGAGCTAATTATGAGGAGACCAGACGCCCCGACTCCTCATTATCTGCTAACAATGCACAATCTCTTAAGCGTAAACACAGAGCATCGTCACACACACAATAGATTAAATTAGCACAAAGAATAGAGAGATGGCTGGTGGTGAGGTCATTAGCATACATCATGAGAGGTCTAGGAGCCAGGCTGACTCTCAGTTCCAATCCACAGTAGTAGTCTTAGTTAACATCTCAACAGCCTCCTGCAATGGACAATGGAATGTCAAGGAGTAGATGCAATTAACACCTCTTAAAAGCATGTGTCCCCACATTGAATGAAACATTGACATTTACAGCTTGTTAAATGTCCAGATCTCCGATAAAACATGAATTATCATTTAGCAGTATGAAAGAGTCACATCTACAATCAACCCTTTGAGTTCAGAATCAGCAAACTTAAAATAGTCCTACAGATATCCTGAAATGTAATGTGGATAATACATACATAATAATCCCATCTCAGGTAGTCCAAGATATCATTTTTCAGTCACCCCATGCCCCTAGTGGTCATAGGATGACTTTATACATAAGAGAGTCTGAGTCTGTCACACAAGACATACACTTTTACACACAATTAGGGACACTCCCCTTAGCCTTGTCATAGAGGGTAGCGGTAGGGGACAAGGAACAACCAATGGGAACTGAACACTTGTACACTGAAACAGAAACTACAGATAAACATAAAGGGATTATAGTAAGCAGGCAGCCTCTCAATACACATCCCCTGCGGAGGGATGTCTCCAGTGCAGACCATTGTCTATGTGCCGTGAACCAACACAATTAGACACAGCAACAAGAGGGGGGTGGGGGAGAAGGGATGTAGCATTACATTGCATTATCTCAATGCCAGCTTGTCCCCAGGTCTCTAGTCTCTTCTGGGCCATAATCTGTATGTAAGAGGCCCGCCCAAAGTCCCTTCCAAAACACACAATGACAGTGGGTTCTGTCACAGTGCATGTCTGTGTAACTCTTGAGATTGAAGCATTTGAATTACAGGTGAGTTTTCAGCTGGTTTTAAAGCAGAAAAAATAGGCATTTTAATGACATTTTTGAGACTAGATTGTGTTCAAAATAATCTGAACTTTCTTTACATTTAAAAGGAAAAGAACTAACATTTTTGCTGTTTTTAGGTGTGCAGGTAGGTACAACGCCTTTTATCCTCAACCTTTCTTACCTACTTGGCAATTACTGACCTGGAACAGGCATAAACGATCTTGGAATCAGCAATGCCAATTCCCATATGTCTCTCCTATCAGACCTTCTTTAAAAATGCCTAAATATACAAATGGGGTATTACATACTCATTAAAACTATTTATATTTATTTGTTATGATATCTTCTTCATAATATGTTTAGTTGCAAATGTATGCTTACCGTATAGTTAATCTTTATTGTATAATCCAATTTATAATCAGTTACATTGTGGCTAAAGATTAATTCTAAACTGTAATCTGTGAATAGTGCTGACAATGCTTTTTTTTTTTTTTGCATCTCCTATATTGAGCCTGGGTAAATTAATTGGGTTTTTGATTCATTCTTAAGAACCTGAATGTGGAACTAATTATTTTAAATGCGGTTCTGGTAAGAGACCTGGAAAACATTTAACTTTATTAGTCCCTTAGGTCTGGTGTTAAGAAATGCTAGAAAGAAGGAAATTTCAGTCATGTAAAGAGTTACTACACTGTCGAAGCAGAGCTGCCACCAAGCTATACATCCACCTATATCTGATTAAATGTGTTAAATTTGCATTTACATGATATTGCTGTTACATATGTAAAAAAAATAAAAATCATTAGCATTCACCACAAATTAAAAGTAGAAGGATGACCTTGTCAGTGTGTAGTTGATGCTTTATTGTCAAATCAGAATGCTGAAGTTGTATTTTGATAAGTGTTTTGACCAAGCTGTACTGCACCAGAGGTTGGGGATCTGACTGTTTCGTCTAACAGAGACTTCTGGATCACAAAACTGACTGAACAGAATACCATTTCCATTTTCAAAACAGCTTCTGTATGTTTATTTAAACTGCATTTTTAGCTGTTGGAGAAAAGATTTAAAGTGAACCTGTATTTTTTCAGTATTGGCAAAATACCAGGTTTAGTGCACGAAGAGGGCAACAGACATATGGTTGTTTGTACAATTTTTATTCATCATAAGAATTAACATTTTTCCCAATGCATTTGGGGGCCTAATTGTAGATAGGTGCAACTTATGTAGAAGGATTTACTTAATTCTGTGTATCACCTGTGGTCAGTCAGATCACTGGGTATATGTAAGGGTTTATTCATGGTATAGACATCTAATCCAGGATACCAGCCCTCAGTCCAGATTTGTTCTAACCCCCGATGAAGGGGAATCAATTAAACGTCTAAAGCATGTTGAATACCCTTATAACTCGTGTGACAAGTAAAAATTGAGCTGGACTTTTGACCATATATTTGGCACTCACTTTACTCTACTTCTATTGACCTTACTCTACCCTAATACTGACAATTGAGGACTCATCAGATCTTATAGAGCAGCTTCTTAACTAAAATATGTACATACACGTAAATATATACCTACAAATATCCTGATCTAGTGGTCCACACATATACTGTATATGTTCTGTTTGGTGAAAAGCCAACAGATGAACAAGGTAAATAGTGTCTGTAACAGTAACCATCAGATGAAGTTCAACTCACATAAAGGTTATAGACCATACGAGACAATTCAATAAGGATAAACAACAGACAGATAGGCGGTGTTGAATGGAAACATATGCTTGTTGTAACATGCTTTTCGTGTTGTAGTGAGATTTTTGAAAAAAGGTATTTTGGGAATATTTAAGTACATCTGTCTGTATTTGCCATAAATCAGTGTGGTGTATTGGCTTACACAAGTGATTTCCAGGGATAATTACAAGGCACTCCTCTCTTTGTTTAGGAGTAAAATATCTACCTAACATCAGTGGCTACCTGCCAAACCTGATAACAAAACATAAAATTTTCATACACAGATGTGAAATCTTGTTGTCATTAACATATGATTGAAAATGTATAAAACCATGTACTGTTTTCTCTTATAAGGATAAGGGTTCCTTTGGGCTTATTCTTCCTAAGCAGCACTGGAAAGAGATTACCAAGAAAATGTAACAACAAAGACTACCTGTTGTCTTCTATAAAGTACAAGGATATATAAAGTTAAATTCACATACAAAGACCCATAGATGTACTTCTTTGTGCTCAGTCTTGCAAAAAGGTCAGGGAATGCACATGCTCTAGAATTCATAAAGACTGGCACAGGCAGATTTTGCGATAGTGTTTGTCATGCATTCTAAAGTGGAGAGAATGCAACAAATTCATATATCTGTCTAGAACTTCTACTTTAATTTCCCTCATGCTGTGCCAGTTTTAGAATGCACAAAAGACACTTTTGGAAAATCTGTTTGGAAATTCTCTCTGTACGCGAAAAGACAGTCGTTCTTAATAAGCTCTACTTTTATTTGGCACATGCAATGCGACACAGTGTAAAAGTAGCACCTTTCAGAACTTGTGACCGGGCAAAACTCAGTCGTAATTTCCGACGGAATAATAGAGAACCTGCTCTCTACCTAAGTCTGTCGGAAATTCCGATGGGGCATACACACGAAATATCCTATGAATACCTCCCATCTGACTTTTTCCATCGGAAGTTCCGACCGTGTGTACACGGCTTCAATTTCCCTTTTGAACTATATAGTGTTGTGATGAAACCCTTAATGCTGACAGTATCAGACTCTTAACAGTGATGCAAATTTAGGTACATAACCATAAATAACTTTCTTATTTTCAAGAAAAAAAAATCAGCAATGCAGTATTTCTGTTCCATGTCTCACTTTGAATAAAAATGTTCAGTATGGTGTATAGCAATATGAGAGGTGCATGATTGGTTTGCTGTCATGCTCATTTCCAACATGGTCCACGAGTCATCAAAATGACAACAGCTGGAGGGCTGCAGGCAAAATATCATTGGGGTGTATTCCAACCTATCTGGCTAACAGACAACTACAATCATTTGCGCATCTGAAATTATGCTTCAGGTCTGCATATTTTCTGGTTTGTAAAAATCACATATAGGTTTCTTAAAGGCCAATTATACCTAAAAGCTACTCAGTATTTTCTTCATGACCCAGTATTGTGCTGTTTTGTTGATGGAAAATCAGTGCATAGGCAGAACATTTGCTATCAGGTGCCTGTAGGGATAATTTCCTCCATGTAGGAATCTTTACTGAAGTGGGTAGGTAGACTACTGCTTTAGAGGTAGAAATCATAAAGTAATGAAGAGAACAAATGAAGTATACCTTTTTTTGCTCCAGGTGGGAAACCCTTATGTTGCTTTGGTTTTCTGTACATGTCTTGTTCCTGGACATATGGGTACATCACTGTACAGGTGATGCCCATCTACGTAGACTTTTTTCTGTGCATCTGTATACAGTACATGCAAAATGCATAATAGTGGCCTTTAGGTACCAATCATTACTATCTATAATCTACTGTTTTTAATCAACAGTAAGATCACATACTATGCTTAGACATTTTTTTTTCAGTTTATTAACACAGTGATATATTTACCTGGTTACATTACCATGTGTATCTAAGAAACATAAAAAAGTCAGTGGTGTAAACTTTAAAGTAGGACTATAGTTGGTACCAATTTGAGCACAGATTCTTCTGAACTGAACCTCCCCCACATTGGGGTTATAGTATGAGTTAGTTTGTTTCTGTTGTATGTTGTGTCCCGTTTCGGTATGTTGCCTCATCAGAAGAACTGCCCCTGTGTGGGCAAAGGTTTGGTTCTTGCGTGGGCTAATTTTGTATGCTAATGAATCATTTATTAAAAAAGATTTAGCAAAAAAAATAATGTAGCTAGTAGTGATGACATAAACACACCTGTGTTTGGTTCACCCAGATGCTTATCTGAGCATGCAGTGCACTCCTGTGCATCCATGCAAGTGTGCTCCCCCTCCTAAACCTTACCAGGCCACATGCCCTCAACATGGGGAGGGTACCTTGCCAGGGAGGGTCATTCACATGAGGGGTTTATACTTGGGGGCCCTCTTGCTATTAAAGGTGGCTTCCAGAATATGACAAGCTCCCACCCACAGACACCCACAACCAGTTCCAGGGTTATGTGGAAGAGGCCCTTGTCTTTATCAATGTGGGAAGAAGGTGCTTTGCCAGGGAGGTCTTCCCTGGCAAGGTCTCCCCCCCTTCTGGAAGGTATGTGGCATGGTATGGTTTAGGAGGAGCTGGTGCACACTTACGTACACACGATCAGACCGGTCCGATGAAACTGGTCCGACGGAACGTTTTCATCGGAGCAGGCTGAAGTGGTCTGATGTGTGTACACACCATCGGACCAAAAATCCGGTCAGACCAGAACGCGGTGACGTAGAACACAACGACGTGCTAAAGAAACAAAGTTCAGTGCTTCCAAGCATGCATTGACTTGATTCTGAGCATGCGCCGGTTTTTGGTCTGATGCTTTTGCGTACTAACCATTGAATCTGTCCGACGGACAGATTTTAAAGCAAGTTTTTAAACTTTGGTTCGACGGACAACGGTCCGATAGGCTGTACACACCATCGAATTGGTCCGATGAAACTGGTCTGCAGTTCACACCAGAACCTTTGAACGGACCGACTATTCGCGCAAACATTTAGAACCCCATTAACATCTATGGGACTCAAAAGTTCGAATTCAAAAGTGCTAATTTTAAAGCCTAATATGCAAGTTATTGTCGTAAAACGTCTTTGAGAACCCGTGTCTTGCCGCAGGGAACATGTATCAATGGAAAAAACTTTTTTTCTGGAGCAGTGATTTTAATGAAGCTTAAAGTGAAAAAAAATGAAAAATTCCTTTAACCACTTGACCACTGGGCACGTAAACCCCCTTCCTAACCAGACCAATTTTCAGCTTTCGGTGCTCTCACAATTTGAATGACAATTACTCAGTCATACAACATTGTACCCATTTGAAATTTGTGTCCTTTTTTTCACACAAATAGAGCTTTCTTTTGGTGGTATTTGATCACCTCTGGGTTTTTTATTTTTTTCGCTATAAAAGAAAAACGACTGAAAATTCTGTAAAAAAAAAAAAAACTTGTTTCTGTCATATTAGCAGATTATTTCTCACACACAGCATATGCATACCACAAATTACACCGCAAAACACATTCTGCTATTCCTCTCGAGTATTGCGATACCCCATGTACTGGGGTATTCAGGGCCGGCCTTAGGTGTTCAGGCGCCCTGTGCGAGCTAATCCTGTGGCGCCCCCCCCCCCCCCCAGACCGCTACACACTGACCGCTACACAATAAACTACCCGCAGACCACTACACAATACACAACCCACAGACCTACACAATACACACTGACCGCTACACAATACACTACCCACAGACAACTACACAATACACATTGACACTACAGCATTGGTGGACTACAAGGACCAGCATTTTAATATAGGGGCATTGGTGGACTACAAGGCCCAGCATTTTACTATAGGAGGCATTGGTGGACTACAAGGCCCAGCATTTTACTATAGGGGCATTGGTGGACTACAAGGCCCAACATTTTACTATAGGGGCATTGGTGGACAACAAGGCCCAGCATTTTACTATAGGGGCATTGGTGGACAACAAGGCCCAGCATTTTACTATAGGGGCATTGGTGGACAACAAGGCCCAGCATTTTACTATAGGAAGAATTGGTGGACTACAAGGCCCAGCATTTTACTATAGGGGCATTGGTGGACAACAAGGCCCAGCATTTTACTATAAGGGGGCATTGGTGGACTACAAGGCCCAGCATTTTACTATAGGAGGCAAGGCCTCCTATAGTAAAATGCTGGGCCTTGTAGTCCACCAATGCCTCTGCAGTAAAATGCTGGGCCCTTGTACTCCACCAATGCCTCCTATAGTAAAATGTTGGGCCTTGTAGTCCACCAATGCCCGTATAGTAAAATGCTGGGCCTTGTAGTCCACCAATGTCTCCTATAGTAAAAGCCCCAGCATTTTACTATGGAGGCATAACACGTTAGACACTGACTTTCTGGCTGCTCCCTCCCACTCCCCAGACCAATACCTACTCCCCTGGGCCAGCAGCAAAAACTCACGAGGGAGACAAGTCTCTCACCTTTTTTTTTCTTCCTACTGCCGACGCCTGTCACACTGAATGCCCGGGCCACTCCCCGACGGACATGACCACTTGACCCAATCACAGGGTGCCAGGGGCAGGTGGGAGAGAGGAGGAGGTGAGGGGAGTGAGAGAGAGGGGGTGAAGTGAGTTGGTGGGGGTGAGGATGAGAGAGAGAGGGGGGTTAGAGAAAGAGTGGTGGGTGGGAGAGAGGAGGTGAGCGAGGGGCTAATTATGAGAGAGAGGAGGGGGGTAAGCTGACACAGAGGGGAGGAGGCGGTGTAAGCTGACACAGAGGAGGCGGTGTAAGCTGACACAAAGGAGGGGGTGTAAGCTGACACAGAGGAGGGGGTGTAAGCTGACACAGAGGAGGGGGTGTAAGCTGACACAGAGGAGGGGGTGTAAGCTGACACAGAGGAGGGGGAGGTAAGCTGACACAGAGGAGGGGGTGTAAGCTGACACAGAGGAGGGGGAGGTAAGCTGACACAGAGGAGGGGGAGGTAAGCTGACACAGAGGAGGGGGAGGTAAGCTGACAGAGGAGGGGGGTAAGCTGACAGAGGAGGGGGGTAAGCTGACACAGAGGAGGGGGGTGAGCTGACACAGAGGAGGGGGGTGAGCTGACACAGAGGAGGGGCTGTAAGCTGACACAGAGGAGGGGGAGGTAAGCTGACACAGAGGAGGGGGAGGTAAGCTGACAGAGGAGGGGGAGGTAAGCTGACAGAGGAGGGGGAGGTAAGCTGACAGAGGAGGGGGTAAGCTGACAGAGGAGGGGGGTAAGCTGACAGAGGAGGGGGGTAAGCTGACACAGAGGAGGGGGGTAAGCTGACACAGAGGAGGGGGGTGGGCTGACACAGAGGAGGGGGGTGGGCTGACACAGAGGAGGGGGGTGAGCTGACACAGAGGAGGGGGTTGAGCTGACACAGAGGAGGGGGGTAAGATGACACAGAGGAGGGGGGGGGTAAGATGACAGAGGGGGGGTGACACAGAGGAGGGGGGTGGGGTGACACAGAAGAGGGGGTGACACAGAGGAGGGGGGGTGACACAGAAGAGGGGGGTGACACAGAGGAGGGGGGGTGACACAGAGGAGGGGGGGTGACACAGAAAAGGGGGGTGACACAGAGGAGGGGATTGACACAGAGGAGGGGATTGACACAGAGGAGGGGGGTGACACAGAGGAGGGGGGTGACACAGAGGAGGGGGGGGTGACACAGAGGAGGGGGGGTGACACAGAGGAGGGGGGGTGACACAGAGGAGGGGGGGGTGACACAGAGGAGGGGGGGTGACACAGAAGAGGGGGGGTGACACAGAAGGGGGGGGTGACACAGAGGAGGGGGGGTGACACAGAGGAGGGGGGGGTGACACAGAGGAGGGGGGTGACACAGAAGAGGGGGGTGACACAGAAGAGGGGGGGTGACACAGAGGAGGGGGGTGACACAGAGGAGGGGGTGACACAGAGGAGGGGGGGGGTGACACAAAAGAGGGGGGTGACACAAAAGAGGGGGGTGACATAACATCATTTTTTTGTACGTTTTTTTTTTTTTATAAATTCAGTTTCAGGTCTGGTGTCCACCCTCCTCATTGGAGTACAGGCGAGGGGGAGGAGGGAATGACACCTGTCAGCATGCTAGGTTAGGAGAAGGGGAGGGGACCGGACGGGCAGCCTTACCATTACTTTTCTTCAGCGTGTACGGCAGCAGTCTGTTCCTCCCGTCCCGGTCCCGGCTTCAGTCAGACTCGGTGCCCTCTGCTACTGGTGGCTGGCGCCGTTAGAATTTGAAGCTGCATGCATTACGCATGCACGCTTTACGCAACGGCGCCGCGCTACACCAGGACAGTAGCGGGGGAGAGGATGGAGGAAGGAGGAAGGGGGGCCAAGGGGACCAGTGTGAGTCAGACACTTTGGGCGCGACGGCGCCCCCCCCTCTGCAGCGCCGAGGTGCCGTGCTAGCTGCCTGCTGAGCAGTGACCCGGGCGGCGGCCGCCCCTGTCCCATCAACACATCATTCAGGGTAAACTGCCTGCGAGCTGTGATGGCCGCACGGCGCCCCTGTCGTTCATGGCGCCTTGTGCGGTCGCACAGCCCGCACACCCCAAAGGCCGGCCCTGGGGGTATTGCCGAGTACTGGGGTATTGCCGAGTATTGGGGTATTGCCGAGTACTGGGGTATTGCCGAGTATTGGGGTATTATCGAGTATTGGGGTATTGCCGAGTATTGGGGTGTTGCCGAGTACTGGGGTATTGCCGAGTATTGGGGTATTGCCGAGTACTGGGGTATTGCCGAGTATTTGGGTATTGCCGAGTACTGGGGTATTGCCGAGTACTGGGGTATTGCCGAGTATTGGGGTATTGCCGAGTACTGGGGTATTGCCGAGTATTGGGGTATTGCCGAGTATTGGGGTATTGCCGAGTATTGGGGTGTTGCCAAATACTGGGGTTTTGCCGAGTATTGGGGTATTGCCGAGTACTGGGGTATTGACGAGTATTGGGGTATTGCCGAGTACTGGGGTATTGCCGAGTACTGGGGTATTGCCGAGTATTGGGGTATTGCCGAGTACTGGGGTATTGTTAAGTACTGGGGTATTGTTGAGTACTGGGGTATTGTTGAGTACTGGGGTATTGTTGAGTATTGGGGTATTGTTGGGTACTGGGGTATTGTTGGGTACTGGGGGATTGTTGGGTACTGGGGGGATTGCTGGGTACTGGGGTATTGCAGAGCTGGGATGGATTGAGGGATGGCTGGATCTGTGACTGCATTTGTCACAGATCCAGCCACCGCTCAGCTGCTGACACCCCGCCCCCCCCTCTCCTCGCACACTGTACAGAGAGGAGAGGGAGGAGAGGGAGGAACCGGCGTCATCAAATGACGCCGGTTTGTTTACAAGTGATCGCGCCGTCATTCGACGGCGCGATCACGTGGTAAACGGCCGCGATCAGCGGCAATTTACCGTGATCCGTGATGTGCCGGGTCTTCTAGACCCGGCGAGCACGGACACTTTCGCGAGCGCGTCCCAGGGGACGCGCAATCGCAAAAGTGAAGGACGACGTCCCAGGGACGTCGTCCCAAGATAACCCCGCCGTGCCGTAGCAGTAAAATGCTTATGGCGCGGTGGGAAAGAGGTTAAATATCTTACCTGCTGGGTGTCTATAGTATGCCTGTGGCACGTGTTTCGAACTGTCCCTGCACAAAATGAGATTACTATAAGAAAAAAGTAATTTAAAACTGCTTGCGGCTTTAATGTAATGTCTGGTCCCTGCAATATGGATGAAAATCATTGAGAAAAATAGCACAGACACAGACAGTACACACACCACATAGCTTTTGGTGCACACTACAGAGGACATGGGCAGTACACACACCAGGTAGCTTTAGGCACACACTGCAGAGGACACAGGCAGTACACACTACGTAGCTTTAGGTGCAAACTGCAGAGGACACGGGCAGTACACACCACGTAGCTTTAGGTGCAAACTGCAGAGGACACGGGCAGTACACACCAAGTAGCTTTAGGTGTAAACTGCAGAGGACACGGGCAGTACACAGCAAGTAGCTTTAGGTGCAAACTGCAGAGGACACGGGCAGTACACACCAAGTAGCTTTAGGTGCAAACTGCAGAGGACAAAGGCAGTACACACTACGTAGCTTTAGGTGCAATCTGCAGAGGACACGGGCAGTACACCATGTGAGAATACTGCAGCTAGCACAATCACCTGCCTGCCAGTAAATTAGGAAGAGCTGATCTAGCTAAACTATACATTGTATAAATATATATACAACACCTGGGATGCATATATATCCTCTACACACTGTAACTTTAACTGAGTAGCCTGCCTGCCTGCCTGCTCTATCTACCTACTAAAAATGACACTCTCTCTCTCTCTCTCTCTCTCTCTCTCTGTCTTCTCTCTTTTAACCACCGCAACACACTATACAAGGCCGACCTGCAGGCGGCCTTTGATAGTGTGGGGTGTGTACTAAAGCCTATGAGCCATAATTGGCCAAAGCCACCCTGGCTTTGGCCAATTATGGCTCTCCGTTTTTTGCAAGCTGTGATTGGCCAAGCATGCGGGTCATAGTGCATGCTTGGCCAATCATCAGCCATCAATGCACTGCAAAGCCGCAGTGAATTATGGGCCGTGAAACGCAACTCGAATTTGGCGCGAACGGCCCAAAACATTCGTAATTCGGCGAACGATCGAACATATGAAGCTCATCCCTACTGTAGAGCTTATACACCTTACTTTACTTATTTTCTCAGTAAAATTGTTATTCATTTTAGTAAACTAGATACTTTAAAAAGCAGTTGACGTATTTTCGTATTTTTGCATTTGGAATTGGAAATTGGGAAAAGACTGAAGATGAATTTTGGGGTGAAACATTCATTTAAAAAGCATATTGAGGGCCACATGGCTGGTTTATAAATAGTCAGTTGATGTCTCTTGATGTGACAACCATTTACTGCCAGGATATAAACAATCGTAAACATTGTCAGTGTTTTCTAAAGAGGTCATTCATAGCCTATAAATACGGAATAGAATTGCAATTTGACATTTATTTTTGCAAACACTTCAAAATCTGCCTTATGGCTCCATAAATAAGTCTCTGATAGCCTATACATATCTCTACCTGTGTGCTAATGATCACAGTAAATATTGTAATCATTGATGCACATAAGATTTTATATATATATATATATATATATATATATATATATATATATATATATAAGTATGAGTGCATTTCATTTTAGATATGGCCTATTGACTCCTATGCTGAACAGCTAGTGAACTGAGATCCTGTTTCACAGATCAGATGAATACAGAGATCCAGGCTTCTGGGCCAACATGTGGCCATCATTATAGTAGCAGGCGTTTGGCATTGTATAACTGTTGGCTCACTCATTTTTCTTAATTAAAGTTCTATGGTTAATTACAAGGATAAATACTGGAGATGGAAACACTGGTCTTCCCTTTGTCGGTTTATTGTCATACATAAGGGCTGAAACTAGCTACTGCCCTTTAGTATCTTGGGCAATTATACCTCTATCTATCTATCTATCTATCTATCTATCTATCTATCTATCTATCTATCTATCTATCTATCTATCTATCTATCGATAGTTATATATCAATTTCTAATATATAAAAAAATATACATTTGAAGAATATAAGGAGTTAAAGAATATGTAAACCCAACATTTCATATTCCTGATATGTGCCTGTTGTACCATGTACCGGTACTTGTATGAAAAAGTATCCTTTTCTCTTTGTATTGCTTCCTCTGTATGAAATTCCTAGTGTTCCTGTCAGTCCCTCTGCTTTCCTTTAAAAAACTGACCACACAAAGCAGGATAACACACTGTGGTCAGTTCTCTAGCTGTGCTGAGAACTCAGCCTCCTCTCCTCCAATTATCAGAACCCCAACCCCCACACAGCCTGGGAAATTCAGTGTACTGCTGTGTCTTCTCCCCCAGCTTTTATGCAGCTGAGAACAGAGGGAATATGATCACTTATGAAAAGGGGGGAAAAAGGTATTTATAATGTTTTTTATATCTTAAACAAAAAATGTGCCTTTAATTTCTATTTTAATTTGAATAGATTGTTTTACAAGGCAAGTGTTTACAATTACTTTAACTACTTGCCGACCAGCCGCCGCAGTTCTACGGCGGCAGGTGGGCTCCCCTGCGTGAGACCCCGTAGCTCTACGTCGGCTCTCGCAGCAGCCACTAGGGACACGCGTGCCCCCCGCTCGCCCCCGAGTCCCGTGCGCATGCCCGGCGGGCACGATCGCCGCCAGGCACACGCGAACGCTTGTTACAGAGTGGGGACCGGGAACTGTATGTATAAAGATACAGCTCCTGGTCCTGTCATGGAGAGAAATGCTGATCTTCTGTTCATACAATGTATGAACAGAAGATCAGTAATTTCCCTCAGTCAGTCCACCCCCCTATACAGTTAGAACACACCCAGGTTACACATTTAACCCCTTCCCTGCCCCCTAGTGTTAACCTCTTCACTGCCAGTGGCATTTTTATAGTAATCAATGCATTTTTATAGCACTGATCGCTATAAAAATGCCAATGGTCCCAAAAATGTGTCAAACGTGTCCGAAGTGTCCGCCATAATGTCGCAGTACCAAAAAAAAAGATATTAATAAAAATGCCATAAAAATACCCCCTATTTTGTAAACGCTATAACTTTTGCGCAAACCAATCAATAAACGCTTATTGCGATTTTGTTTACAAAAAATATGTAGAAGAATACGTATCGACCTAAATTGAGGAAAAAAAATGTTTTTTTATATATTTTTGGGGGATATTTATTATAGCAAAAAGTAAAAAAAAATCATTTTTTTTCAAAATTGTCGCTCTATTTTTAGTGCAAAAACTAAAAACCGCAGAGGTGATCAAATACCACCAAAAGAAAGCTCTATTTGTGGGAAAAAAAGGACGCCAATTTTGTTTGGGAGCCACGTCGCACGACTGCGCAATTGTCAGTTAAAGCGACGCAGTGCCGAATCGCAAAAAGTGCTCTGGTCTTTGACCAGCAATATGGTCTGGGGGTTAAGTGGTTAGAGCTAATTCCAGTTTGGCCAAAACAACCTATATTCGGGTTCCTTATCACTTCCTGTCTACCTTGCTGCTCTATAACATTTCTTTTCAGCCAATTCTTTAACTTAACCACTTCCATACAGGGCATTTATACACTTTCCCGCCCAGACCAATTTTTAGCTTTCATGGCTGTTGCACTTTGAATGACAATTGCGCGGTCATGCTACACTCTACCCAAACCAAATTTGTATCATTTTGTACCCACAAATAGAGCTTTCTTTTGATCACCTCTGCGATTTTTATTTTCTGGAAAAAAAAAAATTACCGAAAATTTAGAAAAAAAAAGTTTTTTTTGTTTCCGTTATAAAACATTGTAAATAAGTACATTTTCTCCTTCACTGATGGGCACTGATGGTACTGCACTGACGGGCACTAATTAGGCGGCACTGATGGGCACCGATGAGGTGGCACTGATGTGGTAGCATTGATGGGCACTAATATGCAGCACTGATGGGCGGCACGGATGGGCACTGATGGGCGGCACGGATGGGCACGGATAGGCGGCACAGATAGGCATGGATCAGTGGCACAGATGGGCATGGATAGGTGGCATGGATGGGCACAGATGGGCACGGATAGGCGGCATGGATGGGCACTGATAGGTGGCACAGATGGGCATAGATGGGCACTGATAGGTGGCACTAACATGTGTTGTACTAATGGATGCCAATCAGTGCCAAACAATGCCTGAAAATCAGTGATGCCCATTGTGGGCACTGATTGGCATCCATTGCAGCACTGATTGGCATCCATTATTTGTGTCATTCCTAGTGGTCTAGGGGGGCATAACTTTGTTTTACCTCCCTGGTGGTCCAGTGTGCATCCCTGGTGGTCCAGTGGGCATCCTCAGGGGGCTGTGCTGATAATCAATCAGCACAAACCCCCCCCTGTCAGAGGAGCAGCCGATCGGCTCTTCTCTACTCGCGTCTGACAGACGCGAGTGAGGAAAAGCCGATTACCGGCTTTTCCTGTTTACATCGTGATCAGCTGTGATTGGACACGGCTGATCACGTGGTAAAGTGTCTCCGTAAGAGACGCTTTACCTAGATCGGTGTTGCGGGGTGTCAGACAATGATCGCCGCGATGCGCGCCCCCGGGGGCACGCAGCGGCTCAATATCCTGAGGACGTCATATGACGTCCACTCAGGATATTGAAACCACTTTGCCGCCGTCAATATGTCATTGGTGGGCGGCAAGTGGTTAAAAACAGCACAGAACTGGCAATCACATTATTTGCCTGCTCCTCAATCCATCTTGCAGCCCTGGACCGTAAGAGGCGTGAAGCGGTTCTGAAAGGGCATTGACTCCAGCCTATTGAAGACTACAGTAGATGTGTGACTGATGCCCAGGCAATATACAAAGAGGCTGAATAATGTCGGGGGTTATTCAACCCAGAAATTAGGCAAAAGCATTTGGCAAAGGCAAAAGCATGAGATGGAAAGGTTGAGCTGCACACCATAGTAAGGAAGGCAAGTGTTAAGCAGAAAGTTGATTTTTTTTTTAGGTAATTTTATGTTCTCACTATCAAGAACACAGGTAAAGTAATAAATTAAGCTGGTGCTGGGCTTAAACCTTTATCAAGTACTCACTAGAGTTGCTACTCAGCAAACTGAACAAGTATGCATGGCAGCTTCTCCTCAAATTCCAAGTTCAGCTCAACTTTTCTGATTTCATTTAAAGGGCACCTTGCATTAGACAACACACACATTGATTTTAACTACTAAAATATCCAATTATAAACCTTTGTCTGCAATGGCTAAAGTAACAATCAAATATCAAGCAGATCAAGATTTGAATGCATATCATCTCCTACAGGCTTTGTCCCCAAGCACCACTTTGAGCACTCTTGACGTTTTTTCTCTGATTAGACACACCTCCTTCTTACAATACAAAGCTCAGTGCATAAGTAGCCTATTGGCATGCTCAAGGATTACCATTGAGTGCAGTGGTAATCCTTGAGCATGCCTGTGAAAAATAGTAACTTTGAAAATATAGCTATTTGTTCATCTTTAGCAATGAACAGATGATGAAGCCAAGCTTTAATAACAAAGCCATTTGTTGTGTTGTTTTGAAGGCGGTGCTGCCATGGGGATCACGTGACTTTAAAACGAAAATACACTGCCCTGGTAAATAAAAACAAATAATTACAGTGTCTGATATTATGGTGGATCCACCCCAGGCGAAGTGTTGTGACACGAAATGCGTCGGGAAGACTCCACTGCCGCCCCACTTGTATATACAAGCTCATGACATTCCAGCTAAATGTGAGTGTAATAGCTGCATAAAAAATAAATGAAATAAGAAAGGCAGAGGAAGCTCCTCCTACCCAACTCTAAGGATTTTAATGTAAGATATCAATCGTGGTAATAAGGTAAACACACCAAACACGTAGGTTATATATCAAAAATAGAAAATGTAATTTACATAAAATTATTATACATATGAAACAGATCAATTAAAGGACGACCACAGTATTTACAGAATAGCAAATTTGGTGCACTAATTGCCAACTAGTTTCGCATTTGCGTGCTTCTTCAGGGCTTTAGCACCTCGGTCTCTTCTGAGAACTAGTCATCTGTGTGTAATAATAAATGCCATTAGTACAGAACAGCAAATATATAATGTAATTTTTACAAAATTATCAATATTTAATCTAAAAAAGTAAAAAATTAATATACAACAAAATATGAAAGTGTGCTTACCAATCCTGTTAAAAAGTTGAGTGACTAGACAAAGTCAGAACGCCTCTATTATCCCGACAGCATAGGAAAAAACCAGGAGCGGGAAAACCAGAGGAAGCCAGATCCACCTGGTTGTCAAGTGTGGATGATAGGGTGTTGAGGTTTTATTACCATATAGCAGAATAGAGTTCTGAAAATTATTAGAATGGATATATAAACAATTTTATTCTAAATGTATAAGTATATATCTAGAGTCTATAATTTAATAGACAACTGTACAAGTACATGTTTTATTTTATTTTATTTTAATTAATTTTATTTATATTTAATTTTTATTTTTATAGCAAAGCTGAAAATATCCAGATTTGCTAATAGAATGAAAAAAGTTTTAGAGACATTTATATAGTGGCCATACTATACTATGATATAGACACCTAGAATTAACATTCAACAACCATATCCTAGTTTGCCACCGGGGGTGCTTGGACCCATATATTTGCATTCCCTAATTATATTTTATAGACTCCCTAATAATACCTTCTTTTCAAAAGAGAAAAAGAAAGATAGGGGCCCATATTCAGATAGAATTAGACTATCGTAGAGTATCAGAAATACACTACGCCGCCGTTTTTTACCTGGCTCTACGTGGAATCCAGGTAGATTGTGTCCAGTAAACGACGGCGGCGTAGTGTATTTCTCCCGTCGCAATCCATCTGCGCGAGTAGGGGGCGTGAATCATTTAAAATAGGCGCGTTCCCGCGGCGATCGAACTGCGCATGCTCCGTTCGCAAATTTCCCGCCGTGCATTGCGCGAAATCACGTCGTTACGTCATTTTTTCTTGAGTAGCGTCGTTTACAGAGATTCCTATTCCCGAACGAGTTCCGTAAAAAAAAAAAAAAAAATTTAAATTCGACGCGGGAACGACGGCCATACTTAACATGGGCTACGCACCGTTAGACCAGCAAAAAGCTGGTCTAACAGTACGTATAAAAAAATAGACGAAAGCGATTGCGAAGACCGCTCGTATCTTCGTGGATCGCCGTAAAAACTCATTTGCATATCCCGACGCATGAAAACGGCGCAAACTCCTCCCAGCGGCCGCAAAAATATCGCAGCGTAGATCCGAAGGCTTACGAAGACGTAAGCCTCTCGGATCGAAGCCCGAAGCCGCCGTATCATGGTTTGAGGATTCAAACTAGTGATACGGCGCGCGAAATTTGAAATTACTCCTGTCTAACACCAGTTAGACAGGCGTAATTGCTCTGTGAATCTGGGCCAGGGTGTCTACTTCCTATAATATAGACAAAGAATGATAATAATAACAACATCTAAACCTGGGTGCAAATAGTAGGGGCAAGCTTTGCATCAGTATTAGCTAGCAGATGATAGAGTATCACCATAGGTACACATAGTATGGAAATAAGGTGTATTACAAACTATATGGTTGTGTGCATAAACAAAGATTTTTACCTTGCTTTTAAAGATGGAAATAATGCAGGACATGGGGTCTAGAATCCTTCCAGTTTGAATGTGCCACGAGTTCTATTAATCATGGTAAGCCTCATGCATCGAGAGCGGTGTCTGACATGGATAGTGTCAGCGCCGCTTTTGAATGCTCATCCTCACTGGAAGTGAAAGGTCACGATTGACCTCTGACATCACTTCCGGTCCGTGCGTCCCAGCAGATGCGCAAGCATACCTGGAACTAGGCATAGCTATGTAGGCGTGAGACGCAAATACAAGCGCAGCACGCCGCCATGGATAGCCATCGTTGTTTGGCGAACAGCCAACCATTATCGAGTAGGCGGCGCATTCCCTCCGTCAAGGATGACGGAGGGAAAGGGGGCATTCCCTGAAAATCAGGTTAGCCTTCCCCTGGGACGCACAATCAGCCACACAGAAACGCTTCCCACTCCAAAGATAGTCCAGACTATCGGGAAACAGTGAGACGCTTGTCACAAAAGTCAAAACAGGATTTGGACGTAATGTTTACATTTCTTTACATATAGATACATTATAATAATAGTACATCACCATAATATGGAACAAATATTTAATGCAGTATTTTCGATCGATCGACTCAATCTTCGGTTGGTAGTACCTTCAGATTACAGTATATTGACAGAATAGACAGAGAATTATCAGCAGGTAAGTGTCATGTCCCGGGGTGTATTCGAACCTGGGTCTTCCTGGTCTTAAACCATAGCCTTACCTGATGTGCCACAGAAGAGATCTAGGCCTTGGGAATATCCTTATTGTGTTCAACACACACCTCGGACTCACTAGCTCCACCTGCTGCCAGCTGTGGACAATTCTCATTCTGGACAGCCTTTAAATAGGAAGTGAGGTCATCACTCAGCGCCCGTTTATTTGGATTACTTCCTGGGTGTTTTGTCTTCAGTGATCTGCATTGTATTGAACTCCTGCCTGATATCCCGACTATTCTACAGCCTGCTGATTTTGTACTTTACCGCCAGATCGTGTATGACCTTTGCCTGCCTGACCCTTCTCCGGAATCCGATTGTGAACTATTTGCCTGATCCGTTGCCAACCGTATCTGCCTGACGACGCTTTGCCTGGATCTCCAGCATACCTGTTCCACTTCGGACACTACCTTTTACAGGTACCTTACATAATAAACGGGCCACAATGGCAGTGGACCCTGCTGAGATTGTTAAGGCGATTACACGTCAGGGACAACTGATCGGAGCGCATGAACAGCATCTTTCTTCCCTGGACGCCAAGTTAGATGAACTTTGCACTATGCTTAAATCTTGTTTGCCTGGTTCCTCTGCAACGGTCCAGATGCCGGATCCTACTTCTGCTACGGTCCAACCCGCCTCTTCTGTACCACCAAAACTTCCCTTGCCTGACAAGTTTGGTGGTGATACTGAGGACTGCAGAGGCTTTTTAAATGTTTGCCGTTTGCATTTCCGCAACAACCCTGTGACTTTTAGCACTTCATCTGCCAAAGTGACTTTTGTAATTTCCTTGTTAAAGGGGAAGGCCCTGGCCTGGGTCTCTCCTTATTTGGAACGAAACGATCCTATACTTCAAGATGCTGAGAAATTTCTGGCTTCTCTCCAGACTGTATTTGACAAGCCAGATAGAGCATCTGCAGCTGAGTACTCCCTCTTGGACATACAACAAGGCACCAGATCTGTGGCACAGTATGCTATTGAGTTCCGTACCCTTGCTGCTGAGACTAATTGGGACTCAAGGGCATTACGTGCAGCCTTCCGAAAAGGTCTCACAGATCGCATCAAGGATGAATTAGTCTATAAGGATCTCCCAGAAGACCTTGAGAAATTCATAGAGCTGTGTGTTCGTCTGGATGTTCGGTACCATGAAAGGTGCCAAGAGAGACTTAGAACCCGCAAGTTTCCTAAGCCAGTTTACCGTTTTGGCCCCTAACTTCCAAGCACAACCTCAGCCAGAACCTGAAACCTCTGTTGAACCCCAGGCACCTGTGGAACCCATGGATGTGAGCCGTCTCCACCTAACTGAGTCAGAGAAACAAAGGAGGCGTTCATTGGGCCTATGCCTGTACTGTGGACTTAAAGGACATTTAGTATCTGTCTGCCCTTCCCGTCCAGTAAAAGGCAGGGTCTAACCAGTGTTGGAGGAGCTGGCTTAGACCTTACAGGTAGATCCTCCAAGACCAAGATTACTGTTCCGGCTACTATCCATTTACCTTCTAAGCTTGTTTTCTGCGAGGCTTTTGTGGATTCTGGAGCTGCTGGCATATTCTTGGACTACAATTTTGCAAGAAAGAACAACATCCCGTTTGTTCCAAAGTCTAGACCTCTGAATATTACCACCCTGAATGGACAGCCCTTGGGAGATGGCATTGTGAAATTCGAGACTACGACAATCACCCTTCAGGTAGGCCTCCTCCACAAAGAGGAAGTTGTCTTGTCTCTCATTGATTCTCCGCTTCTGCCTATCATCCTTGGTTACCCATGGTTGCAACTTCACAACCCTTCTTTTGATTGGGAAAAGGGAGAACTAACCTCCTGGGGATCGTGCTGTCGCCCTAATTGTTTGTCTCAACCCAAAAGACTTTCTGCTTGCATGTTGGCTCCTGTGACTATTCCACCTACCTTGCCTCGTGAATACCATGACTTTGCAGATGTATTTTGCAAGCAAAAGGCAGAGGTGTTACCTCCACATCGTCCTTTTGACTGTACAATTAAATTGATTCCCGGAGCACCTCTTCCCAAAGGAAAGACCTACCCCTTGTCTCTGCCTGAACAAAAGTCTATGGAGGAATACGTAAGAGACAACTTGGAAAGAGGTTTTATGCGACCCTCTTCTTCTCCAGTAGGAGCAGGTTTTTTCTTCGTTGAAAAGAAAGATGGGGGCCTTCGACCATGCATAGACTATCGGGGGTTAAATCAAATCACCGTAAAGGACTCCTACCCTTTGCCTCTCATTCTTGAACTGTTTGATGTACTTAAGGGGGCTGTCATCTTCTCCAAGCTAGACCTACGAGGGGCATATAACCTGATTCGAATTAAAGAGGGGGACGAGTGGAAGACAGCATTCAACACTCGTAATGGACACTTTGAATATTTGGTCATGCCATTTGGGTTGTGTAACGCACCTGCTGTCTTTCAACGTTTCATGAATGAAATTTTCCATGATTTCAGCAACCGCTTTGTGATCATCTACTTGGACGACATTTTAATCTTTTCCAAGACTCATCTAGAGCACATCTCGCATGTGAAACAGGTATTACAACGACTTAGAGAAAACCATCTTTATGCAAAAATCGAAAAATGCAGTTTTCATCAAAGCTGTATTCCTTTCCTTGGGTACATCATAAGTGCTGACGGTTTCCAAATGGACCCTCAAAAACTTTCCGCTGTCTTGCAATGGCCCCAACCGACCACTTTAAGAGGACTCCAAAGCTTTTTAGGGTTTGCAAATTACTACAGACGCTTCATTAAAAGTTTTGCCTCCATTGCGGCACCCCTTACTGCCATGACTAAGAAGGGTACAAATTGTAAGGTGTGGTCTTCAGAAGCAAGATCGGCTTTCCAGCGATTAAAGGACACGTTCAGTAAAGCTCCAATTCTTCAGCATCCAAATCCTGATCTCCAGTACATTGTTGAGGTTGATGCCTCTGAGGTTGGAGCAGGTGCCGTACTCTCCCAGAGACAGCCAAAGTCTGGTAGAATCCATCCAGTAGCTTTTTTCTCTAGAAAGTTTTCTCCTGCAGAGATGAATTATGATGTTGGGAATCGAGAACTACTGGCCATCAAATTGGCATTGTCTGAATGGCGACACCTTCTGGAAGGGGCTCCCAAGCCTTTTACTATCCTCACTGACCATAAAAACCTACTGTATCTTCAGACTGCTAGACGTCTGAACTCACGTCAGGCTCGATGGGCTCTGTTTTTCTCCCGTTTTAATTTTGTCCTTTCTTATGTTCCAGGGCATAGAAACAAAAAAGCCGATGCTCTTTCCAGACAGTTCGCTACCTCTGAAGAAGATCAACCAGGCGAGCAGTATATAATCCCACCTCACAAAATTGTTGCGCAGATCTCCACGGCTCTTTCCCAACAGCTACAAGAATCCCAGAATCGTGTTCCCCAGGGCTTGAAGATACCACCAGGTCGCCTGTACGTAGCCCCTAGTCTCAGAAAACCTGTACTCCTCTGGGCACATAATGGCGTGTTATCCGGTCACCCTGGTGTCACCATCACTCTTAAGACCTTGCAACGTCATGTATGGTGGCCTCATATTAAAAAGGATGTTACTGACTATGTGGCTGCCTGCCCAACTTGTGCTGCTAATAAAGTACCCCGCACATTGCCTGCTGGACTGTTACATCCACTTCCGGCACCTCGCCAGCCTTGGACCCATTTGACCATGGACTTCATTGTAGACTTACCCAAGTCCGAGGGCATGACTGCTATATGGGTCACAGTGGATCGCTTTTCCAAAATGTCTCATTTTGTGCCGCTCCCGGGATTACCTACAGCGAAAGCACTGTCCACTCTTTTTCTTTCCCATATTGTAAAACATCATGGCATACCTACCAATGTCGTCTCAGACCGCGGATCCCAGTTCGTTTCCCGATTCTGGAGAGCGTTCTGCAAGAAACTGGGAGTAACGCTCTCGCTCTCTACTTCACATCACCCGCAAACTGATGGTCAAACCGAACGCATGAACCAGACCCTAGAAACCTATCTTCGACATTATGTCAATGCCTTACACTCCAACTGGTCTGAGTACTTGCCTTTAGCTGAGTTCGCCCTAAATTCCCGTTGGCACAGTGCTCTTCATACCACACCATTCTACGCAGCCCTAGGCTATCACCCTCAGACTTTTCCTCTACTTCAGCCTTCTTCTGGTGTACCAGCAGCAGATCAGCGGGTAAAGAATATTCTACTACATTGGAAGAAGATTCGTTCATTACTACAAAAGTCAGCAGGCAAGTACAGACTTTTTTCCAACAGACGAAGACGCCATATACCTCCATATGTGGTGGGGGACAGAGTTTGGCTATCAACCAAGTATGTGAGACTGAAACAACCTTCTACCAAATTGGGCCCTCGATTCATTGGTCCTTACAGGATCATTGCTCGAGTTGGGCCAGTTTCCTATCGCTTAAAACTACCTTCCTCTCTCCGGATACATCCTGTGTTTCACGTTTCCCTCCTCAAAAAAGCTATTTTCAACCGCTACTCCAGATCACAACAGCTACCTCCTCCTGTTCTTGTTGATGGACAAAGTGAGTTTGAAGTCTCCAAGATTCTTGATTCCAGAAGACATGGCCGTGGCCTTCGGTATCTGGTTCATTGGAAGGGATATCCTGTCACAGACCGCTCCTGGGTTCCAGCCAAAGATCTGCATGCCCCTTCTCTTATACGAGACTTCCATGCCTCGTTCCCCACTAAACCCCGCTAGGCCCCCGGAGGGGTCCATTGGGGAGGGGGCCCTGTCATGTCCCGGGGTGTATTCGAACCTGGGTCTTCCTGGTCTTAAACCATAGCCTTACCTGATGTGCCACAGAAGAGATCTAGGCCTTGGGAATATCCTTATTGTGTTCAACACACACCTCGGACTCACTAGCTCCACCTGCTGCCAGCTGTGGACAATTCTCATTCTGGACAGCCTTTAAATAGGAAGTGAGGTCATCACTCAGCGCCCGTTTATTTGGATTACTTCCTGGGTGTTTTGTCTTCAGTGATCTGCATTGTATTGAACTCCTGCCTGATATCCCGACTATTCTACAGCCTGCTGATTTTGTACTTTACCGCCAGATTGTGTATGACCTTTGCCTGCCTGACCCTTCTCCGGAATCCGATTGTGAACTATTTGCCTGATCCGTTGCCAACCGTATCTGCCTGACGACGCTTTGCCTGGATCTCCAGCATACCTGTTCCACTTCGGACACTACCTTTTACAGGTACCTTACAGTAAGGGAACACAAATGCACATACATATAATAAAAAACAAACATTTAAATTAATAAAGATAAATAATAAATAGATACTGAGTAACTGTAACTAGGATATAAAAAATGTTTTCCTCAAATATACAGATGACCAATTTCTATTGGACAAAGATGCATTAGCATTTAATATATGATTTAAATTATCCATATATTCTACAGTCCCAGTATCTAAAGTGTTTTTAAAGGAACGGCCGATATGATAGTGAGGTGTTCAAACCTGAAGGGTAGGTTGCTCTCTGGTTATATATCCAGCGTGCTTCGCGTTGTAAGATCTTTTTATTGAAGTCACCACCTCTCTCTGGAATGGGAATTACCTCTAACGCAAAAAATTATATGTAGGAGGGGTCATAACTGTGGTGTAAGCCTACATGCTTACAAATTGGAGTGTACAAAAGACCAGCATCCAAATAATACACATGGTCCTGGATTCTCTTGGCAAAGGGGCGTTTAGTCTTACCGATGTAGAATGCACCACACCGGCACCTAGCTAGATACACAATGCCGATAGTGGTGCAGTCCGCAAAGGTCTTGGATTTAAAGAATCTTTGCGGACTGCACCACTATCGGCATTGTGACTTCGATAAAAAGATCTTACAACATGAAGCACGCTGGATATATAACCAGAGAGCAACCTACCCTCCAGGTTTGAACACCTCACTATCATATCGGCCGTTCCTTTAAAAACACTTTAGATACTGGACTGTAGAATATATGGATAATTTAAATCATATATTAAATGCTAATGCATCTTTGTCCAATAGAAATTGGTCATCTGTATATTTGAGGAAAACATTTTTTATATCCTAGTTACAGTTACTCAGTATCTATTTATTATTTATCTTTATTAATTTAAATGTTCGTTTTTTATTATATGTATGTAGGTTCTACCAACCGAAGATTGAGTCGATCGATCAAAAATACTGCATTAAATATTTGTTCCATATTATGGTGATGTACTATTATTATAATGTATCTATATGTAAAGAAATGTAAACATTACGTCCAAATCCTGTTTTGACTTTTGTGACAAGCGTCTCACTGTTTCCCGATAGTCTGGACTATCTTTGGAGTGGAAAGCGTTTCTGTGTGGCTGATTGTGCGTCCCAGGGGAAGGCTAACCTGATTTTCAGGGAATGCCCCCTTTCCCTCCGTCATCCTTGACGGAGGGAATGCGCCGCCTACTCGATAATGGTTGGCTGTTCGCCAAACAACGATGGCTATCCATGGCGGCGTGCTGCGCTTGTATTTGCGTCTCATGCCTACATGGCTATGCCTAGTTCCGGGTATACATGTGCATCTGCTGGGACGCACGGACTGGAAGTGATGTCAGAGGTCACTCGTGACCTTTCACTTCCGGTGAGGGTGAGCATTCAAAAGCGGCGCTGACACTATCCATGTCAGACGCCGCTCTGGATGCGTGAGGTTTACCATGATTAATAGAACTCGTGGCACATTCAAACTGGAAGGATTCTAGACCCCATGTCCTGCATTATTTCCATCTTTAAAAGCAAGGTAAAAATCTTTGTTTATGCACACAACCATATAGTTTGTAATACACCTTATTTCCATACTATGTGTACATATGGTGATACTCTATCATCTGCTAGCTAATACTGATGCAAAGCTTGCCCCTACTATTTGCACCCAGGTTTAGATGTTGTTATTATTATCATTCTTTATCTATATTATCAGAAGTAGACACCCTAGCTTTCTTTTTCTCTTTTGAAAAGAAGGTATTATTAGGGAGTCTATAAAATATAATTAGGGAATGCAAATATATGGGTCCAAGCACCCCCGGTGGCAAACTAGGATATGGTTGTTGAATGTTAATTCTAGGTGTCTATATCATAGTATAGTATGGCCACTATATAATAGTCTCTAAAACTTTTTTCATTCTATTAGCAAATCTGGATATTTTCAGCTTTGCTATAAAAATAAAAATTAAATATAAATACAATTAAAATAAAATAAAATGAAATATGACATGTACTTGTACAGTTGTCTATTAAATTATAGACTCTAGATATATACTAATACATTTAGAATAAAATTGTTTATATATCCATTCTAATAATTTTCAGAACTCTATTCTGCTATATGGTAATAAAACCTCAACACCCTATCATCCACACTTGACAACCAGGTAGATCTGGCTTCCTCTGGTTTTCCCGCTCCTGGTTTTGTCCTACGCTGTCGGGATAATAGAGGCGTTCTGACTTTGTCCAGTCACTCAACTTTTTAACAGGATTGGTAAGAACACTTTCATATTTTGTTGTATATAAATTTATACTTTTTTAGATTAAATATTGATAATTTTGTAAAAATTACATTATATATTTGCTGTTCTGTACTAATGGCATTTATTATTACACACAGACGACTAGTTCTCAGAAGAGACCGAGGTGCTAAAGCCCTGAAGAAGCACGCAAATGCGAAACTAGTTGGCAATTAGTGCACCAAACTCTGTCTTTGCTATTCTGTAAATACTGTGGTCGTCCTTTAATTGATCTGTTTCATATGTATAATAATTTTATGTAAATTAAATTTTCTATTTTTGATATATAACCTACGTGTTTGGTGTGTTTACCTTATTACCACGATTGATATCTCACATTAAAATCCTTAGGGTTGGGTAGGAGGAGCTTCCTCTGCCTTTCTTATTTCATTTATTTTTTATACGTTCATTTATAGGATTGTGAGTTCTTATCAATCGTATTTGGGAGACATTTTTCCACCCACTTCCTTTTTTATATGTAATAGCTGCAATAAATCTTTTTATACTTATTTAAACAAGATTATGCTATGACCACTTTTCTTTCCTATCTCCTTATATTACTGAAACCAGTCCGGGGACCCTACTCTTCATCATAGGTCTGGCTATTCTCAAATTTCTGCTCAGCAGAGGCTATGAGGTCAGTTTAAACCAGGATTCCTCCATCTACCATTTTACAAGCCTATTTTGACTTTTGGTGACGTATGTCCCCTTAAGTCCAATTGTTCCGGGAAGCCTGGATTCTTTCTGATGGCGGGTCAATACTACACATGAAAAAAGTCACTTATTGATGTCCAGATATCTCTCACCCATTCACTTGGTGGAATTTCATCATATATGGACTTTGTTACACATTTAATACTTTTGTCATTTGACATATAGTTGATGTACCTTCTTCATTTGTTTGAATGACGCATTTATTTGCACTTTCTTATTTGATTGTTTTTTTGTTATAATTAACAGTGTATAAGTGCTACACATATTTACCCACTATGGTGGATCTTATAGCCTACAGCTGATATCACTGGACAAGAGATTTTCTCGAAAAGTTTTGCTTACTGAAAAACATTTGTTGATAATGATATACCCTTACAAACTGAACACAAATATAACTTCACAAGGGAAACCAGATAAATATGAAATTAACTTGTAATGACTATATATTATCATAATGTTTCTCACACACAACAGGGATAAAGAAAGATTCCTTCTGAGTTTCTCCAATAATAGTCGCTCAGCATTGATGGAAAAGTCCTGCTGAAAAATTCCACCATGTTTATCACTGACTGCACCTAGATTTTTTGGGGGAAATAAGTCCAAGTGTGAATGCAGAAAATTAATCTTCGGTGACGTGTTGCACTTTATGGTTTTGTATGCTTGCAAGAAGTTTGCCCACCAGCTAAATGTAGTTTGGTGCTCTGTGGTTGCCAAGACAATTCTCAGCGACATCCTTTGAACTGCCTGTCATTCATTGATAACGTATCAAATCTGTGGACCAACAAAAATGCTTTTCTTAAAGTAGGACTAAAGGCAAAAGTGTGAATGCAGAAAATTAATCTTTAGTGACATGTTGCGCTTCATGGTCTTGTATGCTTGTAAGAAGTTTGCGAACCAGTTAAATGTAGATTGGTGCTCTGTGGTTGCCAAGACAATTCTTAACAACATCCTTTAAAACTTTTTTACTCTAATATAGTAGAATGGCTAGTGGCTAGTGAAGGGGAGAGGGGGCTTGGGTGGCCGGAGGGGGGGTGCGGGAGTTGTCCGGCTACCATGGGAGAGACCTGTCAAAGTGGGCCAGTCTGGATGAAGTCCAGGGCCAACTTTTTGTCCCAGTCCAGCCCTGCCTAGGCATGTGCATACTGTACCAGTTCCTCAAATGTTATGCAGTATGCCATAAGTGCATGCCTAAACATAAGCTACACAAAACATCTTATAAAGCAAGCAAAATGTACAACTAAAATATACTGAATATAAGATGAAATTGCCAAAACGTATGTGACGGGTTAAATTGCAGGCATTTTTGTGATTAGCAGTCAATCTATAAGATACACCCAAAAGTGTTCCGGAAGCAAAATCTTTGCTGTTTCGCAACTATGTGTACAAAACAATAAATGTGTTCAGTAAGGAAGTACTTATATACATCCACTATCAAATAAATATATATTTTTTCTAATCAAACATGTCACATAAAAGATTTCAATTGCATTGTTTTTAAATAAAAAAAGACTAAATAGCACTTTAACTAAACAAGGGATTGGAATTAGTCACAAAATGCTCACTAAAACACTCTAATGTATATGCATGTGTATATATATATATATATATAATATATATATAGCACTACCCCCCAAAGGAGCTGCTGGTTTGTTTTGGGTGGCATGTTACCTCTACTCGTTTGCCATCTAGGGTATACAATGAGAGTTGAGAAGAACTGCAATGTCCACACTTTAGGTTTATTTTTCTCTGCTTTATTACCCAATGAGGTAAAAGAATTAAAGTGGTAGTTGAAGAGGTGGAAAGGGTAATAGGTAGTAGGTTCAGGTGTATAACTCTGTTTGGAAGCAATCCTACTTCCAGCAATGTAACTTTTGTCGCCACTCTAGCCAGAGTGGGTATTGTGCACATGGATAGGCCTCTCTCACCAGCCTAGCAGCCAGGGTGTCACACAGAAACTTTAGCAAAGTCTCTGTCACAGACCTTCCCAAAAGGTAGAGATGTATTCGGTCCAGAATCCTTCTTAACACAGGATTAAGCACCTGGATCTCTCTTGAATAAACTTGTGAACTCAGAACTGACAGGTGACCATCACTCAGCCTTTCAGTAATCGTGCGTCCTTCGATGAAGTTCAAGGCCTCTCCTGAGATACCAGCCTTGTGCTCGGTGCTCTCCAAGACAGGTTCTTCATCGGATGGCTTCCTCCCTCAGGACAGACAGCACAGGACCACTCTGTGATTGTAGACCCAGTCTGACTACCAGGCCTACAAAGTAGATCACAACCCCACACTTAAACACGCACCCCTGGCCATGGGGACCACACAAGGGGGGGTGGGACAACAGACCAGCGATCGACGACCCAGAACTAATGTTGTCTGTCCCTTAAGTACTCTGCCCCATCATACACAGTGAGGTGATCAACCCCCACTGATTGGCTGCCGAGGAAAGACACCCAATACGCCCTGACTTGACTGCTGCCACCCTTGGCCAACACCCCAGACACCAATAGTGGTCACTTACAGTACAGCCATGGCTGGAACAGAGGCCCAAATTTGATAAAACAATACAGTATGAGGTAATAAAGTCTCTGACCACCCTCTAAATTTAAGGCAGCGCCAGCTATGAAAGTACCAGGCTGCTATATATATATATATATATATATATATATATATATATATATCTCACTAACATATAACATAGCAAGAATAAGGCTTCTGTTGAAAACAAGCCAACACATAAACACACCAGAATCACCATTTTGTGACAGCAGGATTTTAAATCAAGTGATGAGTTGTAAGCAAACAACTTGTGATAGAATTATTTTAAAATAATCTATTTGATAAGTTGAGCTAATTCTTTTATTAGAACCACTCGATTTATATTCCTTTAAGTTTTTTTATATATATTTTTTATACCTTCTACTGTATATATATATATATGTATGCATGTATGAGATTATGTATCACAATAAGCAAATATTTTCCTTATGAAACATGAGTTAGATGTTTTTCTCAGTCTGTGAAGAAGGTTTGCAAGAGAAAGCCAAAAACCCTTCCCCCCACATCCTGTACTGATGGAATGTTGATCTTGTGGTCAGGAGGGGCTGTGCTGGACTGTTCGTGCCTTATATGGCAGATAATAAAGGACTGATTAACTCCTTTAACCAGAGAATTTCTTCCAAACATGAACTCCTCCCCTTCTCTTAGACTGTTCCTCCCCTTGTAGTCCATCCCATTGGCAAAAGGAATGTTTCTTGAAGATTTCTGTGGGAGACTCTGTATATGAACTTTAAACAAAGGACTAAAAGCACATGTTTTTGAGTAGTCGTTGATGAGGGCGTATATGGGGCGGGTCAATAGCTGGATGGGAGGGAACTGGGTGTGTTTTTATCATGTGAAGGTGTGAAGGTGTGTACTTATTATGTGAACCTATCAACATGCCTGTGTCTTGTGATGTTATCGAGCAATAAAACTGGAAGGGGCTGGCTGAGCTCCAGGCATTATTTTCCTTTTCCTCTACTGAGAAGCATCCTGTCTATTTCTTCCCTGTTGCAGTGGGACAGTACAAGCCTTCCCTGAAATTGTGTCAGGAAAATCAAAGAGTCTACATCAATTGGGCCCAACGTGTGCTTTTGGACTCAAGGCGGGAAGGTGCTGTCCACACGGACCTGTTTGTGAGCTGAGGGGAGTCTGAGACGGAGGAGAGCGTCATGAACTCTAACACCAGGTAAGTCGGTTATTTTGACTAACTTGCAGTAAAAAATATAGGTAGATGGCGCACGACTTAAAGAATGCAATCAAAAGAATTAATAATATAGTTAACAATTAGTAGATCATAAGGTCCAGACAGGAAACCTTTTGGATCTATTCCCTCAATACGATGACGCTACATGGACTCAATGAGGAAATAGAAACAAACAACATTATCTAAGACTTCTTTCTTAATGATCCATTATTATAATTACTTTTTTGCTGTTATGACTTTTATAATCATTTTTTCCTGTATTATCGTCTTTATTATTTTTGGTGATTGACGATATACTTCCTTGCACCGTATTATGTGTGTGGGTATGCATGTGTGCATGCGATTATACATGTATTTGTGGGTATACACATATACATAGTATAATTTTTCGTACACAATTTCATCCAGAGAATACATATGTTGCTGCACACTCATGACTATACAGGACTGCCTTGTTTGTGCATCAGCTTTATATTATATTATTTCCCCCCGCATATCACTGTCCAAACTGAACTATTTCCGATTTTTTGATCTAACATTTTTATGTATATACATGTGTGTGTATGTGTATCACACCCCACCTACATGTATATATGTGTACATATTACCCTGGTCTGTGGATGTGTCACCTATAGTCACCCATACGCACATAGATATGTTTGCTTTGCGCATATGCGTACGGCGACTTTATATCTCCTATATATATATACATACCCAATTTATGTGTTTGACTATTATTTATTATATTATTCTATATTATTTCATTTTATATTGGGTCTCTGTGACTATGGCACTTTATGGTATTTTTTAGTGTGTATTGTTTAGTATATGTTATATATATATACATATATTTTTTAATATATATATATTTTTTAGTAATTTTTCTAGGAATTTTTTGAATAATTTTTTAAATGTTGTCATAAATTTCTTTATATATATATATATATATATATATATATATTCTTTTTATATATATATATTCATTTATTTACATATATACCTCTTTATAATTATATATATTATTTTATTATTATTTTTAACATTTTATATATATTTTATTTTAATTTTTCTGCATTTTGCTTATATATATATATATATATATATATATAATTCTAGTGTCCTTTACTATCTGTGTCTGTATTTCCCAGCACTTCCTGTGTGCACTCTGTTTGTTAAGCCCCGCTGACCAATCACGATAATCCCCTGCATATATAGTACGTCCGCTCCTATTGGACGTTTTGGATCTGATGAATCAGCGGATGCTGAGAAACGCGTCATCCCATTGGCTGGCCCGAGGTTCGACGTCACTTCCGGTCGTACGGCGACAGACTGCGCTTCATGCTGGAACGCATAGCGCGTCCTATCCTGGAAACACGGCTCCTGGATCCCCGGTTGCTTCTCCTAGGCTTCCCCAGGATGGGTCTCCATATCTCCCATGACTTGGCCAAGTCAGCCTGCCTGCAGCTGTAAACGATCGTTGTGACCCTTGACCAGCCGTTAACCCCTGATGTGCCCTTGCTCTCAATTGTTTTGTGAGTAGCCAATCTACTGTTTACTACTATTTTTACCTCATTAAATCCCTATTTTACTACACTTAGTTTGGCGCATGTCCTTCTTGTCTACATATATCTTTCAGAGTCTGCTTCTGCTTCAGGATTGTGCTGCCACTAGTGTTGCTGGATTAAACATTGAACTTCTGGGACTTTTTATTTTGACCATTTGTTGTATGGTCATTCATTTGGACTATCATTATATGGTCATTTAATTTTTTATTTTATTTTTTTTTCTTTGATATTGACATGGACCTTATGATCTACTAATTGTTAACTATATTATTAATTCTTTTGATTGCATTCTTTAAGTCGTGCGCCATCTACCTATATTTTTTACTGCAATTTCTTTGAAGCTTGTTGATGTGCTGCAGATTTATGAGTGCTCAGTCATTTATTAATTTATTTATTTATTTATTCCTTCTTCCTAATTTATTGCTATTTATGGTTCATTGTCATATTAATTTTTATACACATCTATATGTGAGTGAGATATATGTAAATTCTTATACATCTGACTTATAGTGATTTGGTCTTCACTACGCTTGTTAAGTATAGTGCACAACCCCTTTCTAATATGGACATTATTGAGTTGATTGAGCAAAATAAATTTGACCTTCTGGATGAACTCTATACACTATTTCCAACTAACTTCTTTAGCCCCCTTGTTCATTCTAGGACGTGGTCTGATACCAAGTATAAAGATACATGTACTAGAATGAAGCGTATAGAGGACCTCACCATCTCAGCCAATCAACAATGGTGGGATTGCTTCTTTTTGAAGCAATATTTTTCTTCTAAAATTTCGCCCAGAGGACTTCGGGTTCTGAAGAGTTGTTCTTTTTTGAACCCTGATGCTTGTATTGAGTGGGAAGGGATAGCAGAATTTTGTACCCAGAAATGGATACAAATCCTCATCAAGCATCGAAACGAACGTTTTCTTATGTTACGACAAAAAATCATAGACAACATTTCTAATTTTTATTCCACGCATTCCTCCTTACCTATTTTATGGTTCAAAACTTTTAAAATTAATACTAAAAAAAGTGAAGACTCTCTCATTGAGAATAAATTACATAAATTTAGGAGAGACCTAAATGATTATACACATAGTAGAGTGTTCAATTGGAAAAAAGCTCTGTCCCATCCCACTCCTGTACCACTCATGTCTCTGATTTTGAGACCTACGTCCATTCAACACCTCATTGACACATCCACCACCCAATCTGGGATGATAACATCTTCCGCCCACATATCTACATATTCCACTAGTGCCTCTTATACTGATGCTATCAGCACTAGTGTGCCCCACGACCCCATTCCCTTGATGGATTCCTCCCATCATACAATACATTCAACTATTCCTGTTATGAATGTACCATCTAGTATTGATGATAGTGTGCCGGATGTAGTGCCTGCTGACACTGCACCAGTCCCTTCTGGAGGACCATTTACTACCATTCCCGACTCTTTTTTATCACAGGTCCCCCTTCCAAAACCTCTACCCTCCAAAATACAAACAAAAAGAAAACACATAGAAGAGGTACGAGAGGAGGCAGGGGGAAAAAGAAAGATAAATCCTCACTCTCCGCGTCCCGAAAAGTTGCGGAAACTGTGAAGATTTATAACTTATCCTCTCTTAAACTAGGTGCACAGGAACTCTCACTTTTAGCGAAAGGCCTCAATTTCGCTCCCACAATACACCCAAACTCTTTTACCATGTTTAAAGATCTCAATAAATGTATTCGTAATCTCACATTAAAAAGACATTTTAATATGAAAAATTCATCTGCTCCTATTGAGTCCATGGTGCAATGTGATATCCCATTTGCCTTATATACAACTGCAGACCTTCAGGCTATCCAAGATCTTTGTGATCTATGGAATGCAGATGAAGAAGAGGAGGATCTGTTAGTATGGTCTCAATACACTGAGTCTCCTCGGTCTACAGTCCATACGTCTTTTAGACCCAAGTCTGTTTTTTTCCCTGCACAATCTAAAGGCCCCTACCTTTCCACCTTTTATCAGGTGGTTTTCAAAGAGCTTACGGACCTCTGTAAAACAGACTCCAAGACCACCAGGTTTCATAGTAATCTTACATCTTTGGAATATTCAGCTCTAAAATCCCTTAGCACTAATCCTGAGATCATCATCAGATCTGCAGATAAGGGAGGGGGAATAGAATACAGGATAAGGTTGACTATATGTCTGAAGCCAGACGATTACTCGCAGATGAAAATACTTATGAGAAACTTAAATATGATCCTCTGCCTAAATTCACTATTGAGTCATCTAATATTGTTCGGGAGGCCCTTGCTGTTGGCACCCTGAACAAATTGGAGGCTGCTTTCTTTTTAAAACCCTTTTTTCAAGTCCCCTACCTATATCATTTGCCTAAAATACATAAGGATGTTAACAATCCACCAGGTCGCCCGATTGTCGCCTCAATGGATAGCATCACCACCAGTTTTTCTCTCTATATCGACCATTTTTTACAACCGCTTGCTCAAGCTCTCCCATCCTATATTCGGGATAGTACTCATCTTATTGACTTGCTATCTCCCTATTCATGGGAACCTTCGTATCATTGGTTATCTCTTGATGTTTGCTCGCTCTACACCTCTATACCACACTCGGTGGGACTTGAGGCTGTCTCACATTTCCTTAATGCAGACCCTAGTTTAAACACACTACAGATAGAATTCATCTTGCTGTCTACTCGCTTTTGTCTCGAACACAATTACTTCCTGTTCGATGATGAATTTTACCTACAAAAGCAAGGCACAGCGATGGGTGCTAATTTTGCACCCAGCTATGCCAACCTCACTATGGGTCGTTGGGAAGCCATTTATATAGATAAGAATAACCCATTTTCTGCACATATCGTTTTTTTTGGCCAATATATAGATGATATAATCATGATCTGGGATGGTTCCATTGATTCTATCACCAACTTTGTAGCCTACTGCAACAACAACCCTTTTGGCTTGACCTTCACTTCAGCTAGTGATCCTGAGTCCATATGTTATTTAGACCTTGAACTGTTCCATGACCGGAATACTATCAGTGCCAAGAATTTTACTAAACCCACAGCCGTGAATTCTTACCTCCATCATTCTAGTTGTCACCACCCCAAATGGATCAATAATGTTCCGAAAAGTCAATTCCATCGACTTAGACGGAATTGTACTAGATTGGAGGATTACAAATCTTTGAGTGTTAATCTTAAAGAGAAATTTATTGTCAAAGGCTACCCTCCGAACCTTGTTGAGTCTGCTTGCATTATGTATGATTCTAATTCTCCACCTATATCTAAGAAAACTGAACAGGTCCCCACCACCAGGTTCATTACCCAGTACCATGCTAAACATAAAAAAATGGAAAATATCATTAAAAAACATTGGTCTATTCTAACTCAGGACCCCCTCTTGTCTTCATCTATCACTATTCAGCCAAAATTTGCGTACCGTAGGGCCCCAAATATCAAGAGCAAGATAGCCCCTAGCAAAATAAAGTCCAATGCTAACACCAAACTTCATAGGCTTAAACAACTAACCCTTATACCCCTAGTAGGGATGTTTCAATGCAAAAAGGCCAAATGTTTGACTTGTTCTTATGTTAAACATGGTAAAAAGAATTTTACAGCCAACAACAAGACTTATAATTTGAGTTCGTTTTATAATTGCTCGACGACATATGTCATTTACTGTATTTCTTGCCCTTGTGGACTTCTTTATGTGGGTAGGACGATTAGAGCCCTTCGTACTAGATTTGGGGAGCACCGACGTGCAGTTCATGCTGGTGACCCCAAATCTAGTATCGCACGACACTTTGCTATTCACCATCATGGGGACATTTCCCTTTTACAGGTTTGGGTTATTGAGGCCATTCCTGAAACCCCTACTGCAGTCGAGAGATTTCAACGACTATGCAGACAGGAAACCTTTTGGATCTATTCCCTCAATACGATGACGCCACATGGACTCAATGAGGAAATAGAAACAAACAACATTATCTAAGACTTCTTTCTTAATGATCCATTATTATAATTACTTTTTTGCTGTTATGACTTTTATAATCATTTTTTCCTGTATTATCGTCTTTATTATTTTTGGTGATTGACGATATACTTCCTTGCACCGTATTATGTGTGTGGGTATGCATGTGTGCATGCGATTATACATGTATTTGTGGGTATACACATATACATAGTATAATTTTTCGTACACAATTTCATCCAGAGAATACATATGTTGCTGCACACTCATGACTATACAGGACTGCCTTGTTTGTGCATCAGCTTTATATTATATTATTTCCCCCCGCATATCACTGTCCAAACTGAACTATTTCCGATTTTTTGATCTAACATTTTTATGTATATACATGTGTGTGTATGTGTATCACACCCCACCTACATGTATATATGTGTACATATTACCCTGGTCTGTGGATGTGTCACCTATAGTCACCCATACGCACATAGTTATGTTTGCTTTGTGCATATGCGTACGGTGACTTTATATCTCCTATATATATATACATACCCAATTTATGTGTTTGACTATTATTTATTATATTATTCTATATTATTTCATTTTATATTGGGTCTCTGTGACTATGGCACTTTATGGTATTTTTTAGTGTGTATTGTTTAGTATATGTTATATATATATATACATATATTTTTTAATATATATATATTTTTTAGTAATTTTTCTAGGAATTTTTTGAATAATTTTTTAAATGTTGTCATAAATTTCTTTATATATATATATATATATATATATATATATATATATATATATATATATATATATATATATATATATATATATATATATATATATATATTCTTTTTATATATATATATATATTCATTTATTTACATATATACCTCTTTATAATTATATATATTATTTTATTATTATTTTTAACATTTTATATATATTTTATTTTTATTTTTCTGCATTTTGCTTATATATATATATATATAATTCTAGTGTCCTTTACTATCTGTGTCTGTATTTCCCAGCACTTCCTGTGTGCACTCTGTTTGTTAAGCCCCGCTGACCAATCACGATAATCCCCTGCATATATAGTACGTCCGCTCCTATTGGACGTTTTGGATCTGATGAACCAGCGGATGCTGAGAAACGCGTCATCCCATTGGCTGGCCCGAGGTTCGACGTCACTTCCGGTCGTACGGCGACAGACTGCGCTTCATGCTGGAACGCATAGCGCGTCCTATCCTGGAAACACGGCTCCTGGATCCCCGGTGGCTTCTCCTAGGCTTCCCCAGGATGGGTCTCCATATCTCCCATGACTTGGCCAAGTCAGCCTGCATGCAGCTGTAAACGATCGTTGTGACCCTTGACCAGCCGTTAACCCCTGATGTGCCCTTGCTCTCAATTGTTTTGTGAGTAGCCAATCTACTGTTTACTACTATTTTTACCTCATTAAATCCCTATTTTACTACACTTAGTTTGGCGCATGTCCTTCTTGTCTACATTTTGACTAACTTGCCTGTGCGGCTTCCGACTCTAGGCACCCTCTTCCCTCATTCAGTTTGTATGCACGTTCCTAGCCTTCGCTAAGACGGTATCTTGTCCAGAAAACTGCGAACCATCAGGCTGTGCTGTCTCACTGTCCCTTTCTCGCTTGTTGTTTTATGTATTATCGTGGTCTGTGATAACTGAATGTGGCCATTTTCCTTTGGTGGATGTCTGTACGAGTGTAATAACCCCCCTTTTCGGATTCCTGAGCTGGAGACGCACAGACTAGGCGTGTCTCAGGATTACATGTATATGTATGTCTGTATGTATGTTCTGACAACATACACGTGTACATATGTTTGATTTGAAGAGTGGGGTCTAGGGGACATTGGGGGTTGACTCAGGTTCTGAGGGTCTCTTTTTAAGGGGCACATGGACTGTTTGTGAAGACGGGGTGTTTTGGGTAAAAGAACCAGTGGACACAGTAGTATCTTGATCAGTCTATCAGGTCTGCTATGTGTATGCGTGTGGTATACATACCAGATTTTTTTTTTTTTTTTTTATAATTCGTTGCAGGATTTTGGGGATTTGACTAAGTGGAGTTCAAGGCGGGGTTTAATTATCGGGGTTAGGGGTTTTATATTACCGCCTTGCAGATGGACCTAGTGAGATGGCTATATTCTAGACCGTGTGTTGCTGCATGTTCTATTAATTGTTTGCTATATTTTAACTTGTGCCTGAACTTTTCTGCTTCTTGTAACGCGTCTGTCCCTGCTTGCATTTCCTGACACCCTCTCCCCCCCCCCTTCTCTTGCTGCTAGGTTCATTCTAACAGGCTTCCTTGTCTCGTTCCTTTGCTGAGGAATCCCCCCCCCTTTCCTCAAGTTTAACCCTTTGCTTGCTGAGAGATAAGCATCCTCTTCTCATGCTAGTATACCATACGTCCTGCTGTGCTACAAGTAATTTGACTATGCATATATAACCTATTGTGTCTATAGCTGTTGTGATCTTCCTGCTCTGTTAGTCGTTAGACAGTGCATAAAGTTACGTGTGTGTCTCCTCTTGTGTTTTCTTTTCTTGAGCTCTGCATTTCTATTACTGGAAATAAACTTTTTTCTTTATTTCCTCTTTCTTTCTCCCTCTTTTCCTGTCCATCCTTGTCCTTTTCTCTCATTCCCCTTAAACTAAATTGATCCCTTTTCCTGATTCTTTGCTTGTCAGTGGTTACCTAATTCTCTTTACATTCTCCATCTTGTCTGTTCTCCATCTTTTCTGTTTCCCCGCTCATTCTTGGTAGCTCCTCCCCTCTTCTTCTCGAACCTCCATATTTTCTGTTTTCCCGCTCATTCTTGGCAGCCCCTCCCCTCTTCTTGGTTGCCCCTCCCCTTCTTCTTTGTACTCCATCTTTTCCTTTTATCTTCCCGCCTTTTTTGGTTACCCCTCCCCTTCTTCTCCATACACCATTTTGTTTTTCTTTTGAAAACAGGCTGCTGTATTGCAACTTGTTACACGTTTATAGCAACTGTCGATAATATATAAGAAGGAGTTTTGGTTGCTCGCAATGTTTTTTTTTTTTTTATATTTCTCACTGCCTTTCACTGGCTCTGATGGTAACATGACTTATGCTCTGGTACATAAAGGGCTTTTTGCCAGTTTAGCTCTTGTCATGTGATGCCCAGGCCTGTTCCTATGATTCTTGTCCCTTTCTTCCCCTCCTGTTCTGCCCAAATGTTTGCTGAACGACGCTCGGCTGGAAGTAGCATGGGCCTGCCCGGATGCTATTCTGTGCTCGAGGCCTTGCCCCGTCCTGCCCCTATCCCTGAACGCAGTTGGTGTCACCTGCCACCCATTGCTCATACTGGCTTCTGTGCTCTGCGGCCCGCCGGCCCTTCTTCTCTCCTTGTGTTTGTACAAGGGGGGAATATGATAATGCAATTCTATTGTACAAGCACGGAAGGATGAGGATGATGCAGGGCCACAGGCCTCGCCTGGTGGATGCCCAAAGTGGTAGAATAAGGGTGAATAAGTCCTTGCGTTCATTGCTACAGTCCTTGCGCTCACAGTCACAAATGAAGGATGAAGGCCTCTGGGTATCACATCAGAACGGTTTTACATATCACGTTTAGACGGTTTTATTCCACATACCATATCACCCTCAGACTTAGTGGGCATAGTATTCCGCAAGACCATTTATTATCCCCTTTTGACGTCTTGTTTGAAGACAGTCTCTAAATTAGGTTGTTATGGGCGATGACAGTTGCAATTACAGTCTGATACTTTGAAACTCATGCGACCGCTCTTGAAAAGTAATTAACTAATATATGTGTACGAGTTCTTCTTGCATTTCTGTAGGTACCAATAATTATCGATATCCCCTGGGTGACGATTAAAAGGTTCCTTCGCAAAAATATTCTCTGGAGATGAGATATGATGGACTGTGCCACCCACGTCTGAATGAAACTATATATCTTTTTTCAAATACATGTGATTGTGACCACTGGGAATTTGTGGGTTGGAATATAGCTGATATATGTGTGATATATGCCCTGACATATTGTCACGATCCCCATCGTGTCAGGCAGACGGCCAGGCGTGGCCGTGCTCAAGGTGGCTTAGGGTGGAATTGAACCTGGGACCTCTTTGTTACCAGCCCAAACCCTTACCTCTCAGCCACTGTTGAATTAGAAATTCATGTTGCTTTCCAGCTATGGTGGTGCTGAATGGAATGTTCACCTTAGCTGGATTTCATTACCTTCCACACCTGAGATTCTTGCTACAGCTGACACAGCTTAACCAGTTAGCCAACCTATAAAGCCCTACCTCACTTAGAGAGCAGTGTCAGTTCATTTTGGTTTGATCTCCCTGTCTGTGCTAAAGCAAACTGCTTATATATCAAGCTCCTTGACTGACCCCGGCTTTTGACCCTTGGCTTTGCTTTCTGGACTGCTCTTTGCCTGAACCCTTGACCCGGCTTGGACTTCGGATACCTGTGACTTCTCCAACACCTGACCACGGCTTGTGACCCGGATTTATCTCTTGCTTTCCCTATTGCGAAAGGACGCCTGCTGTCCTGAGAACCCCTTTCACGCCACCTTGCTGTACCCGCTCTGAACCTCAGTGGACACCACAGTTCGCTCTACACCCCCTCCGGGACCACCAGCATACCAGGCTTTACTCTCCTAACCGCAAGTACCACATACTATAGTCTGTGCTTGTAGATTTGTAGTACTACCTTGTGTGTATCAGAGATACAACCCTGTTTTCCCCTGAGGTAGTTGGTTATAGGGGAATAAACTACTGCAGTCTCTCAGTTGGTTATTCACTAGAGGTTGTGATGAATTAACCCCAATCTCTCTGATTACTCTGAGTGAGAAGTGGTGGTTGTATCTGAGAGACCTCTATAGTTTAAGAACCAACTGTATACTGTAGTTGCGTAGCAGGGATGTTACACATATAGAGGGGTCCCAGACAAGTTTAAATCAAGAGATTAAGTAATTACAGGTTTTGAGTCCCATAATCACTGTGATATATTTCATAGGATGATTAGTTAATTAATGTCAGAGTGTAAAGAAGTTCTATAATGAGAAAATTGAGTTTAATATTGTCTGTAAATGTTTATGAATATCGAGCCTGAACAACTGAAAATGTGTTATGTCAAAGCACAAACATGGGATCAGAACAAAGGTTTAAGAGAAAATTATTGATTAAGGTTGTGTAAAGAATTGTATAAAAACTCAGATGATGGTAAACAGCATGGTATTTGGTATTTAAACAGAAAATCCTACAGATCTGGTTGCAAGCAATGTTTACAACAGATTCTAAAAAATATATATAAAAATAATAAAAATATTAAAATATGAAAGTTATGTTCAATCTAAAAATGATATAAAAATAGTAAAAAGCAGAAAAAATAAAATAAAAACAAACGAATGTTAAAAAGTTTTATAATGTGATGTTACTGAAAGAGTGGAGATTCTGGTTGAAAGGAGTTTCTCGTGAAAATGGCCAATTCACAGTTCATTAGGCTGGAACTAATCTGTGAGTTTCGTGAGATTTCTCTTCTAAACGATCTTTTGTCACTGCTTTAGTAAAAAAATGTCATATTATAATGTAATGTACATGATTTTTGCCATATGTACAAATCAAATATGTTTAACATTTTTTGAAAAATTTGTTAAAAATGAGAAAAACGATACAATTCGATTGTATTGTATATGGTGTATCTTCCGTATAGATTGTGTACAATCTCTCCAAGTAGTGGGGAACAGATGTTTTCTTTAGGTGAGGATTAACGAGATGTGACCCTAGCTGTTGAAGATCAGGTTACACAGCCTGACAGAAACCATGTGACTTTATACTGATGGGTTTAAATGACTGAGAGTTCATTGATATTTTTGGAGTTTATGTTAAGTAGACTTTAAAAAAAATAATAATAATAAAAGGTAATTTGTACACAATCATTTGGAGATCTGATGAACGCCCTTATTATTAAACTAGTTTTTGCCAGATATAGAAATGTTTCTCTTTTTCTTTCAATCTTTTTTTTCTCTCTCTCTCTCTCTCTTTCCATTTCTCTTTCTTTCTCTTTCTCTCTCTCTCTCTCTCTCTCTCTCTCTCTCTCTCTCTCTCTCTCTCTTCCCCTCTCTTTCTTTTTCTCTCTTTCTCTCTCATTTTCTCTCTCTATTTTCTCTCTCTTACTCTTTTTCTCTTTCTCTCTCTTTCTTTCTCGCTTTCTTTCTCTCTTTTCCTTTCTAAAATGTGGGTTTTTGCACTATTAGTTTTGAAGAATATCTTACTTTAAGGGTGTTATTTTAAATAGAATGAAACATGGTGTTAATCTGCATAGCATAAGAAAGGTCAGATAAAATGAACTAGTGCAAGTTAATGAATAAGTTCCTTTAGGGAGTAAAATATGCCCTGTATAAAGAAGCTGTTAGGGAAAGCAGCTGAAGAGGTAGCTCCTACTTTTTTGAATTTAAATGAAATGGGAGATTCACTGAAGGAAGTAGAAGAGGGACCATATCCTCTGTTACAGTCCTTGCCTGTTGAGAATAACAAACAGAATGTAAGGACGTTACTTTTCAAATAGACATTTTAGGGGTGGATTGTGATAGAATTATTTTAAAATAATCTATTTGATAAGTTGAGCTAATTCTTTTATTAGAACCACTCAATTTATATTCCTTTAAGTTTTTTTTATATATATTCTTTTTTATACCTTCTATATATATATATGTATGCATGTATGAGATTATGTATCACAATAAGCGTATATTTTCCTTATAAAACATGAGTTAGATGTTTTTCTCAGTCTGTGAAGAAGGTTTGCAAGGGAAAGCCAAAAACCCTTCGCCCCCACATCCTGTACTGATGGAATGTTGATCTTGTGGTCAGGAGGGGCTGTGCTGGACTGTTCGTGCCTTATATGGCAGATAATAAAGGACTGATTAACTCCTTTAACCAGAGAATTTCTTCCAAACATGAACTCCCCCCCTTCTCTTAGACTGTTCCTCCCCTTGTAATCCATCCCATTGGCAAAAGGAATGTTTCTTGAAGATTTCTGTGGGAGACCCTGTATATGAAGTTTAAACAAAGGACTAAAAGCACATGTCTTTGAGTAGGCGTTGATGAGGGCGTATATGGGGCGGGTCAATAGCTGGATGGGAGGGAACTGGGTGTGTTTTTATAATGTGAAGGTGTGTGCTTATTATGTGAACCTATCAACATGCCCATGTCTTGTGATGTCATCGAGCAATAAAACTGGAAGGGGCTGGCTGAGCTCCAGGCATTCTTTTCCTTTTCCTCTACTGATAAGCATCCTGTCTATTTCTTCCCTGTTGCAGTGGGACAGTACAAGCCTTCCCTGAAATTGTGTCAGGAAAATCAAAGAGTCTACATCAAACTGTCATGTACCAGGTGTGACCAGAACTGCGTGGTTAGCTACAGAGGAACACCAAACACATGTAAGTGAAAATATAATGATTTATTAAGGTAAGTGAATAATAGAAATACAGCCACCTCCAATATAACACAGTGCAATAAACCAATCAACCAACAGACAGAGACCCACAAATAACAGACAGACAGATATGTACAATAAATGGAAAATTCCAGAATCATAAACAGAATCATAAACAATAACCAGGCCAGGGTCATACACAGAGAATCAGCAGATAAACAAAGGGCAGTTACAGAAGCACAAGCATAAGCCAGGCCAGGGTCATCAATGGGAGATCAGCAGATGGGGTAAGAAACAACAGGACAGGGAGAGTATGGATGGATCAGACTGCAGGGCAGGGGTGCAAGGTAACAGGTGGGACAGGATAGGAATCATGACAGTGAGACAGGATCAGATACTCAGGTAACAGGTTCAGGAACAGATTCAGATTATCAGGCAGCAGGTACGGATCAGGGCACAAGAGGCGATGAGAGCCATCATCAGCCATGTATTTATGTGAATGCCTGTGATTGACCTTAACCGCTTATGGACCGCCGCATGTACATTTACGTCGGCAGAATGGCACGTACAGGCACATTGGCGTACCTGTACGTCCCTGCCTAGACGTGGGTCGGGGGTCCAATCGGGACCCCCCCAGTACATGCGGCGGTTTCCGTGGCTGTGGGAGCGATCGGTGACGAGGGGGCGGCTGTTGGTTTTTGTCCACCCCCTCCGGAACGCTCCCAGCCAATGCGCGTCCTCCCCGCGTGTCACTTCCTCTGCCTATGTAATGTAAACATAGGCAGAGGAAGTGATGTCAGCTCTCCTCTCGGCAGTATTTTCAATCCGCCGAGAGGAGAGAAGACTCACACAGTAAGTCGCACCAACACTACACTGACACCACACACATAAGCACATTTAACTCCTTCCGATCACCCCCAGCCCCCTGTCACACTGTCACTGAATGCACTGATCATATATTTACTGATCACTGCATTTAGTGTCAGTGTGACAGGCAGTTAGTGTTAGGTTCAGGGTAGCCCCGTACCCCCCCAATAAAGTTTTAACCCCTTGATCACCGCCCTAGTTAACCCTTTCACCCCCTATTGCCAGTGTCACTAAGCGATCATTTTTCTGATCGCTGTATTAGTGTCACTGTTGCCGCTAGGTAGCTAATTTTTTTTTTATTGTGACTTTTTTTTACTAAAGACATGTGGCTGAATACATTTTGGCCTAAATGTTTGACTAAAATTTAGTTTATTCGATTTTTCTTATAACAAAAAGTAAAATATATATTTTTTTTCAAAAATGTCGCTCTATTTTTGTTTTTTAGAACAAAAAATAAAAATCGCAGAGGCGATCAAATACCATCAAAAAAAAAGCTCTATTTGTGGGAAGAAAAGGACGCAAATTTTGTTTGGGAGCCACGTCGCACGACCGCGCAATTGTCTGTTAAAACAACGTAGTGCCGAATTGGGCATTTAGCAGCATATTGGTCCGGTCTTTAAGTGGTTAAGTAACACCTGAGCGCATGAAGTGCTGTCTGCTCCACAATGCCGGGATACACCCACTCGTGGACACCGGTACTACGGCCCAGGGATCCAACAGTGCCACCAGCAGGTGAGTCCTCTCATTACAGGTCCTGAGTGTTGGAAGACATCCGCTGGTGGACACAGGTACTGCGATCCAAGAGACCTAGAGCACCACCAATGGGTGAACCCTTTCCTGACAACGACTATCAAATGCAGGGTGGCTACACAGAACAGACAGTGGCCACTTGCAAACAGAGCAGACTACTGCAGAAGGTGGCAGTCGATCTGCACACAGGTTGTCATGATACATGCTGTTGGAAGTTAGCGGTGCAGCAAGTCGCTCTCACTTAGTCTGCTCACCCCAGGGATAGTGAGAGCAGGACGCTCTCAAACGAGTCGGCTCTCCCTAGGGATAGATCAGTCAGGCAGGGTTCTCAGCTGTACTTGTTACTACATGGGAATGCGGACCATATCCTGTGCTGCTGTCCGCTCTCCTGGAGACTCACCACTGGCTTCCTCCGGCTTCCCCTGGCTCATTCCCCTGGTCTCCTCCTCACCTAACAGGTAACCCCCTGCTATCCACGCCCCGGGACCGTTAGCGGCCATCCTTTTCAGGACAAGCCGCCTGTAACGGCTACCCAAGTAGGGAGAGGGTATCAGCCGCTGACGACGTCCTTTTCCCTGGCAAGTTGCTATGCAAGTAAGTCCAGTATAAGCCCATCCACGAGATCCAGAGGGAGAGTCAGGTCCAGTTGTAAGAAACAGAAGGAATATCCCCTTGCATTCCCTCCTAAGAACGAGACGGTGCTACGTTTGGAAGGGTCAAGTAACACCACTTTAATGGAGCACTTCTTAGTTTATATCTAGTTACAAACTGGTGAGTGCTCAAGGAACAATGAAAGTCTCCACCCCCTCCCTCCACAGGGGGGCCCCAAGTTAGACACACTGTCACCAGGCCAAAAGAAACCACATTCCTTTCTCAATAGACTTCAATCACAGATAACCCCATCAATAGATAAGCATTTCGGCACCGCAAAGCCTGACAAGTTCTTCTGAACACAAATGACATGCTAATTCAATACACAGACAGGAGACTGTTAATTTGTAATACAATACACAAAAGAGAGAAGAGACATTTAGAATTCAACAGTGAAAGAGTCACTCTACAATTAACCTTCTAAATTCAGAACCAACAGATCCAAAACAGCCCTCCAGATATCTCAGAATATAATGTGGATAATCCATATCTCAGGTAGTCCCAGATATCATTCATCCTATTGTAACACGTCCTTCGGTTCCTTGTATGTGCCACTGCATGATTATTATAGATGTACAGGCAGAATACATAGTTCCGTTACACTGCTCCCCTTTTGTGGAACACTCCGGCAGACCCGGATTGATCCTTTTCGGGTCAACTTGGGGATGTCCGGTCTGCTGTTAGGGTAAAAGTTCCGTTTGCCTGGACAGTCCATCGGCATTGCCATTAAGTCTGCCAGGTCGGTAGCTGATGGTGAAGGTGAATAATGGAATTCAGTTCTGGAACAGTCACTTGCTTTGCTCTCTCAATGGCTCCCAAAACCTGTTGCTGATGCTCTTGGGAGAGATAAGGCACCACCTGAGCGCAGATCCCGTTTAACCTTTTGACAATTTCAGCCTGTTTGTGCATTTCAATGTTCAAGCCACGGGACATCTCATAATACATGACGTAGTGTCGTTGCATCTCCGATTTCTCACTGGCCAACTTGTCACATTCCCATTTTAGACTGTGATATTGGGCCGGATCTACAGTACATGTCGGGGAAGGTAGTCTTACCCGGGTCTCAGCAGCAAGCGAGTTGGTTCCAGCAACGCAGGTTGGGGCACAGGTAGTCACTGTGTAGGCTTCAGCGGGGCACATCGGGGCGTACGCAGAAACAAGGGGGGCCAAATCATTCCCCAGTAGTACATCTGCTGGCAAATCCTTCATCACCCCCACATTCACATGTCCCGAACCCACCCCCCAATCCAGGTGAACCCGGGCAACGGGTAGCCGGAAGACGGTGCCTCCTGCTACTCTTACGGCTACGGTGTCTCCGGTGTGCTGGCTCTCTGGGATGAGTTTCTTCTGTAGCAGTGTCATCGTGGCCCCCGTATCGCGTAACCCGTTGGCTGCCTTTCCATTGACCCAGACAGTCTGCCTGTGTTGCTGCCTGTTGTCCTGGTTAGCTGCTTGTATCGGATCTGCCTCATGCAGAACACCCCAATGTTCTACCTCCCCAACGCCGTGGGCCGCAGGCATGGATATGTGGGGGTTCCCCCTTTCTGGCTGTCTCCATGACTGTGACTGCCTGGGTACATTTAATGAACAGTCTGACTTTTTGTGCCCTGGTTGTTTTTGAATCAGAGCGATAGTAGCCTCGGTATCTCTTAGGCCTTGTGCTACTTGTCCATTCACCCGTACCTCCTGACGGTGATGCTGACGGTTATCTGGAGAGGCCGCTTGTATTGGGTCTGCCTCATACAAAATTCCCAGACATTCCTCAGGGCCCACCTCAGTCTCTAGGCAGTGGGCCGCAGAGGGCCGTGATGGAGTGACCTCTGTGTTGGGTGTTGGGCGTCTCCAGTCGTTATTTGTAGCTCTCAAAGGACAAAAACGAGCAATATGTCCCGTGTTGCTGCAGTGATGGCACGTCACCCTAGACGAATCCCGGAGGTAGTTGTTGGGTTCCTGAGGACGTGGTGGTCCTGGTGGGACTGGAGCCCGAAATTCTGGGCGTGGGGTGCCGGTTGGAGTACGCGGTTCTACCTTATGAGCCAGCCGTGTAGTACCCTGGCTTACTTTCCTTGTTTCCGCGTACTCATCTGCTAGCCGCGCCGCCTCATTTAAGTTAGCGGGACGGCGGTCTCGTACCCAGTCCTGTATGTCTGCGGCCAGGTCTTGGAAGAAATGTTCCATTAGGAATAGCTGCAATACTTCCTCCCCGGTGTTGGCCTTGCACCCTTGGACCCAATGGGATGCCACCCTTTGTAACTGGTTGGCCCATTCCATGTGGGAGTCCACAGCCTTCTTCTTGGATTCCCGGAAGCGGCGGCGGTAGGTTTCTGGGGTTACGGCATATCGGGTTAACAGCGCCTTTTTCACTTGCTGATATTGTAAAATATCCTCTGGAGCAAGTGCCCGAAAAGCTTCATTGGCTTTGCCCGACAATTTCCCAGACAAAATAGTGACCCATTGGTCTGGTGGTACCTGGTGCAGTGAGCACTGCCTCTCAAAATCCGCCAAATATCCATCTATTTCCTCCTCACTTTCTACAAAAGCTTTAAATGCAGTGAACGGTATTTTCTTTCCTGTAGCAGCGGGTGAGGAAGTAGGAGCTGGGTGTGTAATGGGCTGTCTAGCTCTCACCAGTTCCAGTTCTTGTCCCCTCTTGGTTTGAATCTCCTCTCTTGCTTCCCGGAACAGCTGGTTTATTAGTTCCGTGGACGTTTCTGGATACAAGGATAATCTCCGCTGTACAATATCCGTAATTACATCTTCCTCGCTGACAGGTGCTAGAGGCTCCGTTCCTTCCATGGATCCATCCATTTGGTCCAGCTCCAGTAAATCTGCTATCAGCTCCCTCCGTGGCCTGTTACTGGCACTCCTACCACGACTCTCCAATAAATCTTTTAGTGTGGTTCTTTTCAGCCTGGCGTACTGAGACTCCATTCAGAACTTGCTCCTTGGATAAAAGGACCATCCCACCGCTGCCAACCAATGTAACGGCTACCCAAGTAGGGAGAGGGTATCAGCCGCTGACGACGTCCTTTTCCCTGGCAAGTTGCTATGCAAGTAAGTCCAGTATAAGCCCATCCACGAGATCCAGAGGGAGAGTCAGGTCCAGTTGTAAGAAACAGAAGGAATATCCCCTTGCATTCCCTCCTAAGAACGAGACGGTGCTACGTTTGGAAGGGTCAAGTAACACCACTTTAATGGAGCACTTCTTAGTTTATATCTAGTTACAAACTGGTGAGTGCTCAAGGAACAATGAAAGTCTCCACCCCCTCCCTCCACAGGGGGGCCCCAAGTTAGACACACTGTCACCAGGCCAAAAGAAACCACATTCCTTTCTCAATAGACTTCAATCACAGATAACCCCATCAATAGATAAGCATTTCGGCACCGCAAAGCCTGACAAGTTCTTCTGAACACAAATGACATGCTAATTCAATACACAGACAGGAGACTGTTAATTTGTAATACAATACACAAAAGAGAGAAGAGACATTTAGAATTCAACAGTGAAAGAGTCACTCTACAATTAACCTTCTAAATTCAGAACCAACAGATCCAAAACAGCCCTCCAGATATCTCAGAATATAATGTGGATAATCCATATCTCAGGTAGTCCCAGATATCATTCATCCTATTGTAACACGTCCTTCGGTTCCTTGTATGTGCCACTGCATGATTATTATAGATGTACAGGCAGAATACATAGTTCCGTTACACCGCCGAAACGGCCTAATCTCGGCAGCTCACCCCATCGCCTTTACCCCCACTTCTTTACCCCCACATTCGCCATCCCCATTTGAGGCACCCCCCCATCACCTCCTCGCCGCAGTTACCGCCTCTTTCGGTGGTCTTTCTGGACACCGGTGCCAGCCTGAGGAGATTTGCTGCGGCCGCGCCATAGGAAAGACTGCGGCTTCACCCAAGGCCTAGCGGCACGCCGCTCACCCACGCCTGACAATCACCGCCAAACGGCCCAAACCCCCCCTACCCCAGAAGGACACCATCCTTTCTACTGGCCACCAATTCCAGCTTTCCCCGGCATCATAGATCTACCCAGCTGACAACCCCCAGCCTGGGTCCTGCTCCTTGTTCGGCGGCCATCTTGGTACACCCAGCAACAAGGGTACCTATCATCCCCACTCGCCCCCTTCACTACCCAAACAGTACTTGATCCAGGGTTCGTCCGATCGCCTCTCAAGGGGTCAGGAAGTAATTTTTTTCCCTGCCGCAGCATATTGGCACTGCACGGCCAGGTTTTTTTTGCCTTCCTCTGGACCAAGCTGGAGAGAAGATTTAGTTAATCTTCCCTCCATCACCCTTGAAACCCCCCCTTCCCCCCTACCCGGTATTTGGCGACCATGGCGAATCTGCAATATTCTGCAGAAACCATTTGGGGTCTGAGGCGATTCGCCACAATACTGCCAGCCATCACCAAAAAAGCCCTAAGAATTGAGCAACTATTGAGAATCGATCGACGATCGACTATCAAAAATCTCAGCCATTCACCCCAGCCTAAGCACATATCATGTGCTTTGATCAACACAAGATCGGCAGTAAAACACCGTCTAGAAATCCATAATTTCATTCTACAATACGATCTAGACTGCCTCTTCATTACAGAGAGCTGGCTCACAGCCGACTGTAACATCATTTTAGGAGAACTGGTGCCAGAAAACTACCGTATTATAACGGAAAACAGAATAGGGCAATGAGGAGGAGGCCTGGCGGTGATCCACAAGACTCACCTTGCGATCACTAAACCAGTACTTCAAAACCCTCTTCCATTCATGGAAACCCTTACCCTGCAACTGCAAACTAATTCAAAGGAGACCGTCCATATTCTTCTCTGCTATAGGCCACCCGGCCCAAAAACGCAGCTGCTACCATCATTGACGGAGTTCATCTTCACTTACACCCTCAACAGCAAACACCTTTTGCTGCTCAGGCATTTCAACCTCTGGGCCAACTCCTCACAAGACCCCGTTGCCGACGCCTGTATTGACCACCTGGAAGGTTTAGGGCTACAGCAACTAGTATGTGGGTCCACACATGCTTCAGGTCACACACTCGATCTTATTTTCAGACAAGATCTGGAAATAAAAAATTTGGAAAATGAACCGTTGCCATGGACTGATCACCATGCAATTAAATTCATCATTTCCAAAATCCCCCCCGCAACAAAAACATCTAGACCAGTGACAATACACTAGACTAGATGCCAGAAGAAGCTCCATTCGGAACTCTTCAAAACCACATTAAGGAAAAAAATAAAAACAATTCAGCCGTATCAAACGGTCGTAGAAACACTGGATGCCATAAACTCAGCCCTACTACAGTCAGCTGACTTAGTAGCGCTGAAACGTAAAACTTGCATCTGGAAAAATAACTGCAGCTGGTTTAACAACCAGCTGTCGTTACTGAAGCAAGAGCGCAGAAGGGCGGAAGCCGCCTGGAAAAGAAGCTCTTCAGAGGTAAACCTCTCCATCTACAAGGCAATAACAAGAAAATACCATAAAGAAATCTTCAAAGCCAAGAAAAATTATTAAACCGCCCACGCGAACTCTTCAAGATGGTCACTCAGACCATGAATCCAGGATGTCTTGAAGCCCCCAATTCGGACACACAAGAATTTTGCAATGAATTATCGGATTACTTCATTAATAAAATCAAGGGAATCCGTGAGAGCATTCAGCAAAACAATTCCCTCCTCAGCCCCCCCCCCCCCCCGCAATTTTTCACACAATACCCACAGTAATTCACCACTATCAGGTAAGTTCACTCTGGAGCCCATCACCATCTATGCCACAAAAAAATATCATTGGTACTTTGCGTAATGGCACAGCGCCAAATTATATCATCCCTACTAAACTGCTGAAGGAATGCCCGACATCCTGGCACCTCCTATCACGCAGCTTATTAACCAGTCTTTCAAGGAAGGCATAGTGCCCTCACAGTTGAAAGAGGGCATAATCCAACCCATCCTGAAGAAACCCACCCTAGACCCCAAGGACCCACTCCACCGCCGTCCCAAAACAGGCCTAAATGTACTCTCAAAAGTAATGGAAAAAGTAGTGGTACAACAGCTGCAACAGCATCTAGATACCCACAAGCTACTTGATCCATTTCAATCGGGTTTCCGTCCCGGACATGCAGAAGGTGATTTATCTTGGTTCTCCTCTTTTTTGGAAAACCGATCGCAAACAGTGAAGTTAGGACCTTTCACCTCTGAGAAATGCACAGTATCATGCGGAGTCCCTCAAGGATCGCCTTTGTCCCCGGTGCTGTTTAACATCTATCTTCGTCCTCTTTTTGAGATTATCAGCAGCCAAAAACTGCTTTACCACTCATACGCAGACGACACGCAACTGTATTTCCACATTGGCAACAAAAAGGATCACCACCTCGATCTAGAGACATGCCTCTCTTTGATAGAGGACTGGATGACAAAGAGTTATCTTAAACTCAACTGGGCGAAAACAGAACTTCTCCTGTTTCACACCAAGCGTAGGAATCAACCTGCAACAACATGGACACCCCCGTCCATTCTGGGCAAAATCATCTCCCCTAGCGCCAAAGTTAAAAGTCTAGGGGTCATTCTTGACTCCTATATGACAATGGACGCACAAATAGGGTCAGTAGTCAGCGGATCTCACCATCTGCTGCGCCTACTACGCAGACTTACTCCTTTCATCCCCAAAGAAGACTTAGCGGTCGTGGTGGGAGCAATTGTTAACTCAAGACTGGACTATGCAAATGCCCTTTAGCTCGGACTCCCCAAGTACCAAATCGCTCGTCTGCAAGTCGTTCAGAACACGGGCGCCAGACTTGTGACTGGGAAAAAAACCTGGGAATCAATCTCACCTTCACTGAGAGCCCTTCACTGGCTGTCAGTAAAAGACAGAATTGCTTTTAAAGCACTCTGTCTAACGCATAGATGTATCCATAGGAATGCTCCCCATTATTTATGTGAAAAAATAAAAGCTCACAACCCCAATCGCGTTCTGCGATCCACCAATCAAAACCTGCTCCAGATTCCGAAAGCCAACTACAAGTCCAAAGGAGAAAGAAGATTCGCAATCCAAGGTCCCAGACTATGAAACGCTTTACCAACCAGCATTCGGTTGGAGAAGAATCACTTAGCGTTCAGGAGAAAGATCAAGACTCATCTCTTTTGATATCAAAGGAGACAGGAACAACAAGCGCCCTGAGGCGATTTAGTTCCCATGTGCCGCGCTATATAAGTTTTCATGCATTTACTCATTCATTCATACATTCAAAAGAGAGCACAGGTTTGGATTATATTTTTGCTTACAGTCAAAACTAAAAGCATATATAACGTCTTAACAATACTGTGTCCAGAGATAATTAAAAACATGCAAAGCATTTTAGCAATAGTGTTAAGGATAGGCCAAACATTTGATATGTGTGCCTACTCAGGGCATTTTAACAGAACTGTGTGTTTTCCCTGGACACTCTAGCCAATGCATCTACAGTACATCCCATCTACAATCTTTTAAAAATGAATGTGTGTAAAAAGACTGAAAAAATTCAATAACTCATAACTACCATCCCACGCAGCGCACAATCATATAATATTTAATACATTCTTGGTGGTGCAAAGACAAGCTGTTTGACTCCACACATGCTATCATGCTCGGGGGGTGATCGGAAAGAGTTAAATGTGCCTATGTGTGTGGTGTCAGTGTAGTGTTGGTGCGACTTACTGTGTGAGTCTTCTCTCCTCTCAGCGATTGAAAATACCGCAGAGAGGAGAGCTGATATCACTTCCTCTGCCTATGTTTACATTACATAGGCAGAGGAAGTGACACGCGGGGAGAACGCACATTGGCTGGGAGCGATCCGGAGGGGGCGGACAAAAACCAACAGCCGCCCCCTCGTCACCGATCGCTCCCACAGCCACGGGAACCGCCGCATGTCCCGGGGGGGGTCCCAATCGGACCCCCGACCCACGTCTAGGCAGGGACTACAGGTACGCCAATGTGCCTGTACGTGCCATTCTGCGGACGTAAATGTACATGCGGTGGTCCATAAGCGGTTAATTAAGTTCCCCTTTAATCAAAAAATAATAAATGCACACATTTTTGCAGGTACAAAATGTACATTTATTCTTTTTTTAAAGAGGAGCCTTCAAAGTATTGCACCCAGAATCAGCATTTCAATGAACTATGGGCATGCCCAAAGTTCATTCAAACTACAAGTCCGTCTTTAACGGTAGACAAGATTCCTGTGAATTATTGACGCAGCTGTGCGAGTGAAGCCCCATACGGCTGCACTGCTTTCAAAATCTGACAGGGGGTGCAGGGGGAACAACCCCCACCTGCTGTCACACTGAGGTGGAGCAGTGAGGGTGTGATAAGCAGAACAAGAACATGGTACATGGTACATCCTAAATACAGTAACATGTAACATGTTCTAAAAGGTAAACTTATCCTAAAAAAAAAAAAGGTAATTCAAATTTAGGTCTATTTATTGTAATACTTGTTCTGTTAAATGCAGGAAATCAGTGTATGGACACTATGCATAGCAGAACAACAGCCATTGCTTTTATTTGCAGATCAATAATTTAGAACTTGAAACAGTATGAGGTTTTGAACATCCCCTTCCATCCGATTCGATAAGCTGAGTGGATGGCCACTCACTTTGATTTTAAGGATACTTGGTCTCAAGGGTCCCATCTATCTAACGTTTTGTTTCTTTATTTTATTACTGTTTTCTTGTGTATATCTAATTTTCCAACTTTGTTTTTGTAAGTTTTTGTGACCTTCTTCTGGAGAATCTCAGAGGCATAGGGGTATCACACAACCATTAGAGTGCACTACATTGCACGTGATATTTACATCTGCCAGTATGTGTCTAGCCGGCTAGATTTGGTATCCTTATAGTGGTGGCTGGTGGTAAGAGACTGTGAGAGTGTGTTTGTACTAACTCTATAAATGGTATTGCCTGATTCAGCTAACCTGTACCTGCTAGTGAGAGCAGCGTGAGTATGTGAAGCCTGTGTGCGAGTCTGCTTTAATGCAGGGAATACTGAGTAAAAAAAAATATATTTCCTATTGTAGTATTATATAACAGTAAGCTCTTCCATATTCTTCCATCTATAGTTCCCTCTGTTATATACCAGTAAGCTCCGCAGTGGATGTCAGGTAACTGCATGCTGGTCTCCTCTCCCAATGTGATAGCTGGAAGGGGAGGTGCTGGAAAACCCCCCGCTGACATCAGCCGAGTAGAGGAGGAGACCGGCGGGCAGTCACGTGAGACATCCACTGCGGAGCTTACTGTTATATAACAGGTAGAACTAGAATAGGAAACACTGTTTTTTTAGAGCAGGAGGGGAGGATCGGGGAGCTGACAGGCAAGGGGGGAGAGGGGGAGGAGGACATAGGAGGACACAGACACAGGAGAGCAGGGCTGTGGATGACGGAGGCACGTAAACTGACCATGGTGTCAGGGCTAAGCAACTATGATATTCCATTGTCAGTTTGCATAGGGGAGGGCAGAAACTGGAAGGATCAATCAGGTATTTCAGCTGATACAAGGGACCAAATTACACAGCACAAGCACTGTACTGTATAAAATGCTTTAAAGGAACAGGTTTCATTTTTTTTTTTTTAGGTTAACACTTTAAGCTTAAACCACTACAAGTTTTTATTTCCCTTGAATCATTATTTTATCTTATGAATCATTAGTTTATCTCCACCTCAAAAGACAACTTTTTTCTGCTTTCTCTAATGGATGACTTACACATCTCTGAATGTATGATTCAAAGTTTCGCCCCCACCATTCATAAATCATGTTTCATTCAAAGAAGCTGTAGCACCAGCTTCTATGAACGGACGAGCTGGGTGGAAAGGGTGGGCATAGTTAAGCATTCTTGATGAGTGCCTGTCACAGCTCCCTTTGTTCTAACCTCTGCCGACTATGTGTGTGTGTGTATGTATATGTGTATATATTGTGAGGGGGTTAGCCCGTCAGCAGGTGTGTGTGACCCCCTGGACCGGTTCAGCACACAAAAACAATTAGGCACAGCAGACCATGGTAGGAGGAAAACAAAAAGGTGCGGTTTTTATTTGAACTATATACAAAACAAATGTGACAGAAACAAAACAAATACAAAAATAAACCCTGGTCACTTGACCGCTTACTATAACCATTGGTGTCCCTAACTAACAACTGGGTACAGCCTTGTGCTGCACCAGTCCCTGACTCCCTGCTGTTTAACCACTTGCCTACTGTGCACCTCCATCCCCTTCCTGCCCAGACAAAATATAAGCTTCCGGCACTGCGTCGCTTTAACTGACAATTGCGCGGTCATGCGACGTGGCTCCCAAACAAAATTGGCGTCCTTTTTTTCCCACAAATAGAGCTTTCTTTTGGTGGTACTTGATCACCTCTGCGGTTTTTATTTTTTGCGCTATAAACAAAAATAGAGCGTAAATTTTTAAAAAAATGCAATATTTTTTCCTTTTTGCTATAATAAATAACCCCAAAAATATATAAAAACATTTTTTTTTCCCTCAGTTTAGGCCGATACGTATTCTTCTACATATTTTTGGTAAAAAAAAATGCAATAAGCGTTTATCGATTGGTTTGCACAAAATTTATAGCGTTTACAAAATAGGGGATAGTTTATGGCATTTTTTATTTTTTTTTATTTTAATATAAATGGCGGCGATCTGCGATTTTTTTTATTGGGACTGCGACGTTATGGCGGACATTTCGGACACTTTTCTGACATTTTTGGGACCATTTACATTTATACAGTGAACAATGCTATAAATATGCATTGATTACTGTATAAATGTGACTGGCAGTGAAGGGGTTAACCACTAGGGGGCGGGGAAGGGGTTAAATGTGTGTCCTATGAGTGTTCTAACTGTGGGGGGAGGGGGGGGTGACTGGGGGAGGTGACCGATTGTGTCCCTATGTACAAGGGACACAATCGATCTCCTCTCTCCCTGACAGGGACGTGCAGCTCTGTGTTTACATACAGAGCTCCACGTCCCCGCTCAGTTACTGAGCAATCGCGTGTGCCCAGCGGCGATCGTTGCCGCCGGGCACTCGCACGGGATCCCCGCAGAGCGGCGGGTGCGCGCGCGCGCGCCCGGCGGCGGCTTTAAAGGGACATCACGTCATATGACGTGATGTCAGGATAATGGAGTCCTCTGCCCGCCGTCATTTGACGGTGGGCAGATGACAAGTGGTTAAATATCTCAGCAATAGCCACACAGGCTTTGTCTCACTGCACAGACGTCACACTCCCCAGACTATTCACGCAGAATTGGTTCCAGGTTGGAGTTTTTCTAGAGGACCTAACGAACCCACCTGATACAGCTGGGCTCATCAAGTCCTCCCAGCAGGACTCCCAGCACTCCCCCTAGAGGTACAAACTGGCATAAAGCCTGAACCTAGGAAAAATATATACAGCATCTTGGATGCAACCAGGGGATTTAACCTGCCTACTGTCACAATATATATATATATATATATATATATATTATAAGTAGCATTCTAGCTGGCCTTTGTAGTATTTCGTATCCTGATAGTGTAACTTCCTGTTGCTCTTCAGATTGGCCTAGTTACTGGCCCTATTTATCTTGGCTTCTCTTGAATTTCACACCTTGACCTCACTGAGACTCACCTTTGCTGATTGCTTTGGTTTTGACCTTTGGTTTTAATTCCTTTTTTTTTTTTTTTTTTTTACTGTAGATTGCCTTTTATCTCTACATCTGTGCTTGGCTCATTTTTGACATCTGATAATGTACAGCTTTTCTCTGGTATCCTCTGGCCTTTACCCTACATATCCCTTGGATGGACCTTCTTCTAGGCCAATCTGTTCCTATTGGACTATGTCCTTACTCTCTGTAATCCTCCATATAAGCTCCTGGGGGTGCCTGAGCACAAAATACCTGCTGAGTTGAAAGCAGCAGTGGTCATTGAGACTAAGCTAGTGTCCTTACACAGTGCATACTTTCTGACAATGGATAATTTACTGTATATACCGCTTACAGACTTAAAATAATATGTTCTGACTACTTCTGTGGAAGTTTACAAATTTCCACTGTAAGTGCCAGTTCACACTACCGCGACTTGGGATTCGATTTGTGTCACCCCAAGTCGAGTGACATGAGAAATTCAATTGAAGTGAATGAGAGCCGTCTTAATGTACACTACTGAAGTCGCTCCGACTTCAGAAAAGGTTCCTGTACTACTTCAAGGTGACTTCTAGGCAACTTGTACCCATAGATTTCAATAGAAGTTGCCTCCAAAGTCGGATCACTGTCTTAACTAAAGCAACTTTACAGGAAGAGAGCATAGTTTACTCAGGCAAACCCCTCCCTCCCACAGAGCTGATTATGCTGTGATTGGCCACAGCCAAAGTCGCCTGTCCTGAAGTTGCTCCAAGTCACGCTGAAGTCACACTGAAGTCGCACTGAAGTTGCCTTGCAAAGTCGCGCTAAAGTTGTCTTGCAAAGTCATGCTGTAAGTCAGGTTGCCCCTGTGTCTTAGTAACAATGAAATATATTTCTGCTGATGAGAGAAAAAAGTCTCACTATAAATAATGTATACTTTCATTTCAAATAAGAAAAAGTTATTTGTTGTATTGAGGGACTAGAGAAATTCAGTAAAACATTTCAAAATCATATTATTTCCTACTAAATAATTTAACATCAAGAAAGAGTTAAACATAACACAGATTTGGTGGCTTCAAATGTATTTACTCTGTATTACAAAAAGTAATTTACTGATTCTTGTCTTTCCATAGAAAGTTTTTTCAGGTCACTTTGTAAAAGCCTTTAGAACTTCCAGAATAGAACGCTAATTGCGTGTGAATCACTTATTAGTGTTATTCAAATGCTTCTGATTACTGTTCAGAAGACCTGTGAGTAATATCTATCCTGCAATCATGTAGGCTGTACTTGTCGTGGAGTTGTATATGTTTGAGTGTAGTATCTGTATAATTTGGAAGGCCTGATTGCATATGTGACATTATGAGCAGTTTTTTTACAATGTACTTTTGGCAGGAAATTTAGAACTCATTCCCACTTGTTTGCTTTCCCATAACATTATTCTGGTTCAGTAAATAGATGTATAAACCTTTTAAAGTAGCTGGTACATCTATGTTATTTCAATTTATATGGAAGACACTTAGATTGAGATCCAACTCACTGCCTTGTAGCACGTGGCACGTGTTTTGGACGATGTTGGATGTCTACTTGCATTTAGAGTATAATTTGACAAGTAAATGGTCTTTCAAGAAGACATCTGGTGCCCACAGCAGCTAAGGAGTGCAAAACAGTAAGCAAAAACGGACAGCTTTTCTCTTCCCCATTTACAATGCACTGGTCATTTAACCAATGGTATAATATTTAATAATAATAGGTGGAAATTTCTCTGAAAATACAAAACAAAAATGTGTAAAATGTGTTGTTGTGATTTTATGTCAAAATTCAGACCTCATCAACTTGGGGAAAGGATTGGGGAACTACAGTCAATGGTCTTTTATCTGCTCTGCAAAGCATAATATGGTAATGACAAGAGAACTAGTGGTCTTCAAGTTTGGTTGGGTTAGTGGTAGGATTAAAAAAAAAACATGAGGTATCAGATTCCTAATGCCAAACATGCATACCGAAACGAATGGCCCAATATACATGAGAGCCCGGCAGAGTTCACCTTGATTTTCCCTGATCTAGGCTAAGCTAAATACAATGTGCAACTACTGTATCTGCCAGGATTGACACTATGAAATGGTATGCATACTCAACCTCTAAATCCGTGGTTCTCAACTCCTGTCCTCAGGACCCACTAACAGGCCAGATTTTAAGTATTACCTTGGGGAGATGCAGACTAGAATACTGCAGTCACTGAGCAGCAAATGACATCACCTGTCATGTATTTCAGTTATCTTTGCAAACCTGGCCTGTTAGTGGGTTTTGAGGACAGGAGTTGAGAAACGCTGCTCTAAATTGATATGTTCACTAAAGCAATTATGGGAGTTTCCACTTCCATAAAAGATAACTTTTTTTTTTTTTTATGCTAATGTGAGCATTTTACTGGCAGTTTATTGTACTGTACCAAGTGAAGTGATCATTTTCATTGATGGTAAGATATTTACACTATCAAGAAATGGTAATATAATATGAAAATTAAAGCTATTTCACTATAACACTAGCATGTCATTTTACTGAGTCATTTTAAAAATGTTAACATTGTCAGTGTTAATCATATGTGTTGTAGACAGAATGCATCTTTTACAGGTAATAGTTGCCTGTCTGTTAGCTGACACTCCTTCTGCTGTGTTCTTAACCTACACCAAGTATACATTTTAATGTTCTAATTTATATATCTGTGTTTATTTCAAATTTTTAATTGCATTGAACTTAGTTATAGACTAAAAAACACATCCCTCCAGGTCAGTCCACGCTGATCTGCCTTCCACAGAGATCGAGTGCCAGCCCAGTTCATAAGGCTGGATTCACATATGTGCGAATTGGATTCAGGTTTTTTCCAACTCGAGTTTGACCGGCTCTCAATGGAGCCGGTTCACACAGGTACACAGGTCCGGAACGGACGCAAAGCAGATTGCAAAAGGGTTCTGTGCATGTTTGGGTCCAGTTTAGGTGCCAATTCAGGCAAAATTTCAGGCCTGAATCACACCTGAACAGGTGAACAGTCACGCACCAGACCCCAGGCACAAACCCTCGGCCGCACATATGTTTAACCAGCCTTATTGCACAATATTGATTAAGAAGAACTCCAGATGGCTTGCACTTCTATAATCACCTTTATTATGCAAAAAATTCATAAAACCATGGCAATCACAGCAGCAGTGCGCGGAAAAGACTGTTGATGCGTTTCACGCTCACTAGCACTTACTCATAATATACCCACGTTATGTAATGACTAAGCGATAGTGAGCGCGAAAGGCGTTAACAGTCTTTTCCCCTTGCTGCTGCTATGATTACCATGGGTTAATGGATGTTTTGTATCATAGAGGTGGTTGAGTATATGAGTGCGGCCATCTGAAGTTAATTCTTTCCAAATATTGTGAAGTTATGAACTGGGCCAGCACCTGATCTATGTGGGAGGCAGATCAGTGCGGACTGACCTGGAACTGTGTGTTTCTTGGTCTATTATTGCATAAAAAATAGGAGACCATTTTGATGATTTTCCCTATATTGAAGAAAATTAAATGCTGGCACATTCGTCCATGACTAATGTGGATAAGGACTTCTTCCTTACATATGATTTTCTGACATGTTCCATGTAAGTGACTCAAAAAAGGCAGAAGCCAAGTATGACATGCAGGCAACTAGCATTATCAGAAGAAGAATGCCAACTCCCATATTGTCTTGTGAAATGTTTACTTTATTGTACACAGAGTATATTTCTCAATTCAAGCTTCCATGTCTCCAGCAGCAATCCTCCACTATTTACTGAAAATGGTAAGTGACAGAATGGATGGGAAAGGCAGAGTATATAGGTCTCCTGGGGTCCTTCACATATAACGCTAAAAGAAAGTTTACAATAATCACCTTTAAATTTGAAATATATTTATGTATTAAATATCATAATGAACAAAACCTCCAGAGAGACTGCCTATCACAGCTGGTTTTCTTCTCTAGCTCCATTTTATGTAAATTAAATTAACAATTTGCCGAGAAGTAAAAGCTTGTTTGACTTTGTTTACATTACCATTCATTAGAAGCTGAGTGTACTTGAGAAAAGTATATATCTTGCATATATCAAATTAAGAACAAGCACATGAATAATAAAAATCATTTGAGAATTGCTTTTCCTCAAATGGTGTGATTATTTTCTTTGTTTCCTTCTTATTTCATAAAAGCCCTCATCTGCCTTTTTCTCCTACTAGGCCAACTGCCTTGTGTCATCTGGCTTTAATTGCATTGTGCAAACTTTCAATTGATTTTCATTTAAAGAGCATAAAGACAGCAAAACTATAGATCTTCATCTCAGATAAGCATGTGAAGAAGTTTAAAACCATGGCCAAATATGTTAAAGCAGGGAATCATTAACATGTACAATATACATGAGCCAATGGGCCATTAAAGGAAATATCAACCAAACATTTCCGTTCCTGATATGTACAAGCATTAAGGTGGTAATATCCTGTTATGGTGTGTTTCTCTGCAGCAGGGACTGGAGCACTCGTCAGGATAGAAGGAAAAATGGGTGGGGAAAAATACCACCAAATTCTTGAGGAAAATCTGCTGCCCTCTGCCAGAAAGTTGTCAATGGGAAGTAGGTTTACCTTCCAACATGACAGTGACCCAAAGCACACAGAAAAAATTACCACACAGTGGTTGAAGGAGAAAAAGGTAAATGTCCTTGTATGGCCTAGTCAGAGTCCAGACTTAAACCTCATTGCAAATCTGTGGAATGGCTTTAAAAACAACAGACCACAAATGGTCACCATTACATTTAAAGGGGTTGTAAAGGTTTGTTTTTTATTTTCTAAATAGGTTCCGTTAAGCTAGTGCATTGTTGGTTCACTTACCTTTTCCCATAATTTCCCTTTCTTTTTTTTTTTTTCTTTGTCTGAATTTCTCACTTCCTGTCCCTCCTTAGTAAGCTTGCCCCATCATCCGAGCCATTCTGGCTGGGGGTTAGTCAGCGTGCTTGCCCCCTCCCTTGGGACTACATCCCTGCGGAGAGACACTGAGGAAAAAAAATGTTTTTCCTCAGTTGAGGCCGATACATATTCTTTTACCTATTTTTGGTAAAAAAAATGTCAATAAGCGTTTATCGATTGGTTTGGGCAAAATGTATAGCGTTTACAAAATAAGGGATAGTTTTATGGAATTTTTATTAATAATTTTTTTTAACTACTAATGGCGGCGATCAGGATCATGGCGGACACATCGGAAAATTTTGACATTTCTCCTCCTCCTGTTTTCTGAGCTCCTTATGCAGCAGAGAACAGAGGGTATGTGATCACCTATTTAAAAAAAAAAGGGAAACACATTATATTTGATATTATTTATATCTACACACAAATGTTTTGCCTTGCATTTCTATTTTAAACTGAATTGTGTTGTTTTTACAAGGTGGGGGTTTACATTTAATTTAATACAAAACACTGCTTTTGAACTTATTTGGTCTCAGCTATCATCTAGCAAGGAACATTGTGGGTGTTTAATATTGTTAGAAAATACGGGAGTATATGTTTTTTTTTAACTCTTTTTTATTACGAATTTCAAAAGCAAAATATATAACTTTTACTGAATTGCAAGGTCAGTTGGCTTGCCAGACAGACCAGTAACATGACACTCTCAAACACGACCAATTACTACTCCTGCTGCCCTCACCAGCGTCAAAACATTTTGAAGACCCATTTTGTGTGTGTGTATATATATATATATATATATATATATACAGTGGGGATCGAAAGTTTGGGCACCCCAGGTAAAAATGTGTATTAATGTGCATAACGAAGCCAAGGAAAGATGGAAAAATCTCCAAAAGGCATCAAATTACAGATTAGACATTCTTATAATATGTCAAAAAAAGTTAGATTTTATTTCCATCATTTACACCTTCAAAGTTACAGAAAACAAAAAATGGTGTCTTCAAAAGTTTGGGCACCCTGCAGAGTTAATATCTTGTACTGCCCCTTTTGGCAAGTATCACAGCTTGTAAACGCTTTTTGTAGCCAGCCAAGAGTCTTTCAATTCTTGTTTGAGGTATCTTTGCTCATTCTTCCTTACAAAAGTCTTCCAGTTCTTTAAGATTTCTGGGCTGTCTGTCACGCACTGCTCTTTTAAAGTCTAGCCATAGATTTTCAATTATGTTGAGGTCAGGAGATTGTGAAGGCCATGGCAAAACCTTCAGTTTACGCCTCTTGATGTAATCCCCTGTGGATTTTGAGGTGTGTTTAGGATCATTATCCCTTTGTAGAAGCCGTCCTCTCTTTAACTTTAGCTTTTTCACAGATGGCATCAAGTTACCATCCAAAATTTGCTGAAATTTTATTGAATCCATTTTTCCTTTTACTCTTGAAATGTTCACTGTGCCACTGGCTGCAATACAATCCCAAAGCATGATTGATCCACCCCCATCCAACAGTTGGACAGAGGTTCTTTTCATTCAATTCTGCGCCCTTACTTCTCCAAAAGTTCTATTTTAACCTCATCGGTCTACAGAACTTGTTTCCAAAATGCATCAGGCTTGTCTATATGTTCATTTGCAAAGTTCAAACACTGTTTTTTGAGATGAGGACGTAAAAGAGGTTTTTTTCTGATGATTTTTCCATGAAGACCATATTTGTACAAGTATCTCTTTATAGTGGAATAATGTACCACAACTCCAGTGTCTGCAAGATCTTTCTGGAGGGATCGTGCAGTCAAACGTGGGTTTTGAATTGCTTCTCTCACAATCCTGCGAGCTGTTCTGTCTGATATTTTTCTTGATCTTCAAGATCTTGCTTTAACTTTCACTGTTCCTGATGACTGCCATTTCTTAATTACATTCCGAACAGAGGATATTGACATCTGAAAACCCTTTGCTATCTTCTTATAGCCTTCTCCAGCTTTGTGAGCGTCAACTATTTTCAGTTTCATTTTTCTAGACAACTGCTTAGAAGAACCCATGGTGCTGATTGTTGGGGCAAGGTCAGATGAGTCTGGGCATTTAAAACCTTTGAGATTGACATCACCTGGTCTTCCCAGACAATAATTGAGAACAACCCATGACACTGGCAGGTCTCAGCTTTGCAAAGGGGGCAGTACATGCTATAAATTCTGCAGGGTGCCCAAACTTTTGCAGACGCCATTTTTTTGTTTTCTGTAATTTTGAAAGCGTAAATGAAGGAAATAAAATCTAACTTTTTTTTGACATATTATAAGAATGTCTAATCTGTAATGTGATGCCTTTTGGAGATTTTTCCATCTTTGCTTGGCATTGTTATGCACATTAATACACATTTTTACCTGGGGTGCCCAAACTTTTAATCTCCACTGTATATATACTGCTCAAAAAAATTAAAGGAACACTTTTGAATCAGAACTCTTGGGATCTTGATCTGGTCAGTTAGGTAGCAGGGGTGGAGGGGTGTATACAGAGGGTTGTCAATCAGTTTCAGCTGCTTTGCTGTTAATTGAAATTAACAACAGGTGCACTAGATGGGAAACAATGAGACGACCTCCAAAACAGGAATGTTTTTTCAGGTGGAGGTGTCTGACATTTTTTTCCCTACTCATCTTTTCTGACTGTTTTTCACTGGTTTTGCATTTGGCTAGGGTCAGTGTCACTACTGGTAGCATGAGGCGATACTTGGACCCTATAAATGTTGCACAGGCCGTCCAACTCCTCCAAGATGGCACATCAATACGTGTCTTTGCCAGAAGGTTTGCCGTGTCTCCCAGCACAGTCCCAAGAGCATAGAGGAGCATGCAGTTACTCTAGGAGAGCTGGACAGAGCCGGAGAAGGTCCTTAACCTTGTGCAAGGAGGAACAGGATGAGCACTGCCAAAGCCCTACAAAATGACCTCCAGCAGGTCACTGAAAGGGTCTGGAAAAGCCACAGAGAACTTTATACTGCCTGTAACATCATTCAGCATGACCGATTTGGTGGTGGGTCAGTGATGGTCTGGGGGGGCATATCCATGGAGGGACACACAGACCTCTAAAGGCTACACAATGGCACCCTGACTGCCATTAGGTATTGGGATGAAATCCTTCTACCCATTGTCAGACCCTTCGCTGGTGCAGTGGGTCCTGGGTTCCTCCTGGTGCACGACAATGCCCAGCCTCATGTGGCAAGAGCATGCAGCCGGTTCCTGGAGGATAAAGAAATTGATACCTTTGAATGGCCCCCACGCTTACCTGACCTAAATCCAAAAGTACAACTCTGGGACACATGTTTTGGTCCATCCAGTGCTGCCAGGTTGCACCTCAGTCTGTTCAGGAGCTTGGTGATGCTCTGGTCCAGATCTAGGAGGAAATACCCCAGGACACCATCGGCCACCTCATTAGGAGCATGCCCTGATGTTGCCAGGCATGCATACAAGCACTTGGGGGCCATACTAACTACTGAGGACCATTTTAAGTTGTTGCAATGAAATTTCAGTAAAATTGACTAGCTTGTTGCATAATTTTTTTTCGGGGTGTCTTTGAATTCAGCCCTCTGTAGGGGAATAGTTTTCAGTTCCATCAAATGATGTGCCATCCTTTCATCCATAACACATTACCCAGTCCATATCAGTATAGATATCCAGCATGTGATTTTTGTCCGTTGAGATCTTCTGACATGTTTTCAACGTGTTCCTTTAATATTTTTGAGCAGTATATATATATATATATATATATATATATATATATTTTGTTCACCCAATAATACGATGCAATTGATTAGCATGCGCTGATAGAGTAATTTATGTTAAACCCACCATGCTCAAGATTGGGCAGAGCCCCTTCTTGCATTGATTTTTTTTTATTTTTGTATTGACATATATACACACATAACATATTGACATGAATACTGTTTTCTGCAATATTCGCCTGTGAGCCCAGGCCAGTCATACACCCCCAGGGACATGTCCACAATACCCTTAGCTCCTAGGAAGTGGTTTGAATTGTGCTTGGTAAACCTTTTAACCTAGAAGATTACTGGCATAATAGGACCAGATGTGAGACTCTGTGGGCAGTACCATGAAGAGGGTGAAAGTTGAAGTTAAAGGGGTTGTAAAGGTTCGTCTTTTATTTTCTAAATTGGTTCCTTTAAGCTAATGCATTGTTGGTTCACTTACCTTTTCCTTCGATTTCCCTTCTAAATGTTTTTTTTTTCTTTGTCTGAAATTCTCACTTCCTGTTTCTCCTCAGTAAGCTTTCCACCATCATCCGAGCGGTGGAAAGTCATTTCGGACAGCTTATTGAACACCTTACTGAGGAGGAACAGGAAGTGAAATAAAGAACAAGAAATTCAGACAAAGAAAAAAAAAAAAAAAACATTTAATAGGGAAATTGAAGGATAAGGTAAGTGAACCAACAATGCACTAGCTTAAAGTAACCTATTTAGAAAATAAAAAACTAACCTTTACAACCCCTTAAGTTGCATTTTTTATCAAGTGCTGGTGTTTTTTTCAAACTCATTTCATCATATGTGTATGTGGAAAGTAATAAAAAGGCTGTAGTAACTCTGTACACTGTATTGAAAAACTAGGATTAGCACAAAAACAAAAATATAGGAAACAATAACTAATCAACAGTACTGGTACAAGTCAGACTCATCAACAAGATTGGAGACATCAGAACTATGCTAATGCAATGAAAAAAAGTTCACAGAGTGATGAGAACCATACTGTCTGATGAAATGAGGAATGGGTTATTCAGGAAGAGTATATAACCCATAATCACAACAAAAAACAGATTCCCAGAGACAAAATCAGAACCATACTGTCACAACTAGATACAGAAACATGTTTATGGAAATAGACTCAGAACTGTACTGACAGCCAGAATCAGAAACAGTTTCTTAGAGACAAAATCAATATTGTACAATATGCCTTAGGCCGCGTACACACGACCAAATAAATCTGTTCAAATCGGTCTGACAGACCGATTTGATCAGATTTGTCTGCTGGGCTGTTTTGGTTTGATCGCTGTACACACGATCAAACCAAAATCCCCGCCGGCAGACAGCGCGGTGACGTAGCGATGACGTTGACGCCGCCACGTCACCGCACCAGGAAGTAAAACACTTCCGCGCATGCGTCGAATCCATTCGACGCATGTGCGGGCAGATATGTCTGCTGGTTAGCATACTAACCAGCAGACATATCGGACGGACGGATTCCCAGCAGACAGATTTTAAAGCATGCTGGCAAAATCTGTCTGTCCGCCCGTACACACGATCAAATCTGTCTGCTGAAACGGTCTGTCAGACCGTTTCCAGCAAATAGATTTGATCGTGTGTACGCGGCCTTAGAGTAAAGGCAAATCTACTTCAAAGACTCCTCAAAACATAAACAATAGGAAATAAGAGAATAGGAAAACGTTTTCCCTGGGCGCGATATTTAGGGTGGTGAATTTTCACGCCAGTGTATGGGACTACTGGCTGCCTTCTCCTAATTTTAGGTTCCCTGTCCCCAGCACTCTGGCCGCCATGTTGAGTGTCCGGCGCCCTGTGATTGGGCATATGGGGGTCATGTGAGGCGTAGGGATGGCCTGTCTGCAATACAGTTTGCTCCTGAAGTCCCGCCTCCGGACATGACCCCCATAGACCCAATCACAGTGCGCTGGACACTGAACAAGGCAGGGAGACAAGCAAAATGTAAGCCGCCTCCGCCGCCTCCTCCTCCTCCTCCGCTGCCGCTACCTTCGCCTCCTCCCCTGCGGGAGACAACCAAAGATGTAAGCCGCCTCCGCTGCCTCCTCCTCCACTGCTGCCGCCGCTGCCTCCTCCTCCTCCACCGCCGCCTTCGCCTCCTCTGCTGCGAAAAAACAACCAAAAATGTCAGCCTCTATTGCCCCCTCCTCCACCACCACGTCCTCCTCCTATCCGCCGTTCTCTTTTCTTTCCGTTTTATCTCTTGCTATCCTAATTTCTTTTGTTTTTTCCCCATCCCTCTTTCTTGTTCTCTTATTCTTTCTTTACCTTTTTCTTTGTTCCTCCCCCTCTTTTCCCTTCCCTTTCATGTATTCTCAAATTTTATTCCTTCTCTTAGGCCGTGTACACACGGCAGAGATCCTCGACGGGCAGAACACATCGTTCCGCCCGTCGAGGTTCTCTCCCGGCCGTCGAAATCGGCGACCCGCCCGTCGGGAATGGCAACCAGCCATTCTTCCAGGCGGGCCGTCGAGCAAATAGAGAGCGTGCTCTCTATTTCTGCTCGACGGGCTTCCCGACGGGAAGCTCGCCGAGAGTGTACACACGGCCGAGGTCCTCGCTGGAATGCAGCTTCCAGCGAGGTTCTCGCTGGTTTCCAGCGAGAACCTCGGTCGTGCGTACGCCGCCTTACTCTTTGGTGGGGGTGGGGGGGAATGGGATGAGTGGAAGTACTGGCGGGGAGTTAGGATGAGTGGTAATGCTGGTGGGGGGAATGGGATGAGTGGCAGTGCTGGGGGGAGTTCTGATCAGCCAACATAGGTGCTCTTGATCAAGATCATCTGTTGATCTGAGAACTGTAGTGGGGACATTTAATGGCAACTATAATCACAGGTAGTGTTACTCACTATTTCTTCGACTTTGTGGCGTCTTGTAGCAGTGATCCCTATGCGGAAATCAGGAGATAGGGTCTCCTCCAGCCCCTCCCACTTCATTTTCCTCACCAGTCAGCTGACCTCTAGTCTCTGTCCCCCAGCCATGCCGTCAACTGAATTGGCAGCTGTGAAGAGGCTGAGTGGTTTGCCGTGGGCTCCAAGAACAGCCCAGTTGGGTTACCACAGGCTCCAGGGACAGCCATGCTGGGCAGCCATGAAAAGGCTGGGAGAGTGGTTCGGGCTTCAGGAACAGCCCAGTATTCGTGACCCCTGACAAATCATCATTTGACCCCCCAGGTTGAGAACCACTGCTCTATAGCAACTGCAATTGCAAAGTGCACAATCTAGTTACCTTTAGTAAATCAACCCCTCTGACTTCAGTATTTAGTATGTGACATAAAAGCAATTGATCTTGTTCACACCAAACCTGACTAAAGTTGGATTCACACCTATGCATTTTTAGTGCTTTTTGCATTTGGCAGATTTGCACTACAGAACGTGTTCCATAGGAAACCATGGTAACCGGACTGTAGTGCTAATCTGCAAAAGGCAAAAAGCACTAAAACTGCATAGGTGTGAATCCAGCCTGAAAATGCATGCAGTACTTCATGTGATTTAATACTTGTTGGCATGCATTTTCGCATACATCATAATATGATTTTGAAGTTCTGTTTCAAATTTATTTGCACAGGAATGTGCAGGTCAGTGTGTGTTCAAAACTACTGCAGACACTGCAGCACATAGCTCTGATATGCCATTCCAAAATAATTGTGTTGGATAGGTGTACCACAACTAAACCTGCATGAAGAAAATGAAAGTAGTAGTAAAGCCTGCTTTGTTATTTTTACCTACAGGTAATACCTATAATACGGCTTACCTGTAGGTAAAATAAATATCTCCTAAACCCTGCAGCCGCTGGCATCAGTGGCACATGCAATCTCAGAGCTTTTTGTCGGAACCGAGGGCTCCCTAACGCATGTCACCGCGGCTTCAGCCACTCACAGCGATGAAGCCTGCAAACCCGGAAGAAGGGCTGGTCAGCCCTCATAGCAGTGCCTGGGTGCCACTGGAAGGGCTTCATTCTAAGGTAAGTATTTCATAATGTGCTAGTATGTAATGCTTACTAATACATTATGTCATTGTCTGACAGGGTTCTTTTTTTATTATATTTTTATTCTGCAGCGGTTTACTACCACTTTAAGTACTAAGCAGGTGTTTGCTTCTCAAGGTGTTATTTTCAGTTTTGACTGGATTATGTCCTCAATTAAGCCAAATGCAGATAAATAATAGGATTTGGCTCAAGGTTTCTGTGTTGATTTCTTAAATGAGGTGCTATGTAATTCCCATATATCTATGGTAGAAGAAAAAGCCCTTAATTGTGTCAAATAAAAAATAGAGAAAATATCATTCCTACTAGGTAGATAATATAAATGCATTGCACTCCATAATCAATAGTTGATTCTGAAGGCTACTTCCATACTAAAGAAAATATGTTCATTTTGATAGTCTTGCTTCAAATATAGATTTACAAACTAGCTGTCAATGGAAAACATGTTTTGTGAGTAATTTTTATGAATGGAGTGAGATAGCACTTAGAGAGTAAATGTTATGTTTTATTTTAGTAGTCTGCCACCTTGAGAAGACAGGCTTTTATGGTTTGCTAAAAGCAATGAAAGGAATACAATTACTTGGCTATCTTTCTTAATACAAGATATTGAAAACTATCTAGTTTTATAATGACACAATACCATACATTTCATTCCATTCAACTACTTAGTAGAACACTCGTGTATGCTTGTGTTTAAATACAGCAAGCACATGCACAAAAAGTATAATAATAACTTCTAGCTCATAAATGCAGAATTGCAACAGAGTTTTCAGATAAACATGAGACCACTACCAGAATTCCGAAGAGACCAAATAGGTGGTACCTGAATTGCAGGTGCTTTCGTCCCAAATACTGAAAAAAACATATGAGGCTGATTTAACCACTTAAGACCCGGACCAAAATGCTGCCAAATGACCTTGCCCCTTTTTACGATTCGGCACTGCGTCGCTTTAACTGACAATTGCGCGGTCGTGCGACGTGGCTTCCATACAAAATTTGCGTCCTTTTCTTCCCACAAATAGAGCTTTCTTTTGGTGGTATTTGATCGCCTCTGCAATTATTATTTTTAGCTATATACAAAAATAGAGCGACATTTTTGGAAAAAAAACAATGGGCCAGATTCAGGTAGAGTTAGGCTGGAGTATCAGTGATACTCCAGCCTAACTCTCACTTTGAGTCGGCGTTTCTGTTTTCTGTAGTCAGAAAACAAGAAACGCCGGGTTGGAGTTCATAGGAACGTATAGACGAGCGGCGTAATTGTATTTCGCCATCGTATCGGAACTGCAATTTTAAAAATGGCGCTCGGGGCGTTCCCGCTGATTAACGCAGAGAATATGCTAATCAGCGAGAATCGGCAATTCACGATCGTATTCGGGCCCGATGCAGTGACTTTCCGACGCTTCCGTAAGAGATACGCGGCGTAAAGAAAAAACAGCCCCCTAGTGGAGTATCCTATGTTAAGTTTGGCCGTCGTCATCGCATCGAATTTAAAAATGTTCGCGTTGTTTGCGTAAAACTTTCGTGAATGGGGATTGACGTCATTGACGTTCCCTGACAGAATTTGGAGCATGCGCACTGACAGTCGACGCATGCGCAGTACGTTCGCCGCGGAATCGCGCCTAGTTATAATTAGGGTTGTCCCGATACCACTTTTTTAGGACCGAGTACAAGTACCGATACTTTTTTTCATGTACTTGCCGATACCGAATACCGATACTTTTTTTAAATGTCATGTGACAGTTTTCAAACCACAATACAGACTAAGGATATTTTCTTTAGAATTATGAAGAACTCTAACTCAAGACATTATAAAAGAATAAAAATTTGTAAAAATGTTTTATTTTCTTGTCACGCAGTAGTAAAAAACTCAAAGAATTTTCACAGAACATGTTGATAAATATAAAAAAAGTATTCTATTTAGGTATCGGGAGCATTTGCGCGAGTACAAGTACTCCCGCAAATACTCTGTATTGGTCCCGATACCGATACTAGTATCGGTATCTGGACAACCCTAGTTATAATAATACACGCCCCCTACCCACCCAATTTGAATTCCGCCGGCTCATTTTCGCTACGCCGCCGCAACTTTAGGAGCAAGTGCTATGTGAATACAGTACTTGCTCCTAAAGTTTCGGCGGAGTAACGTAAATGAGAAACGTTACTCTAAAATAAAGATTCGCCCATCTACCTGAATCTGGCCCAATATTTTTTACTTTTTGCTATATGAAAAGTCAAACTAAATTTTAGTCAAACATTTAGCCCAAAATTTATTTAGCCACATGTCTTTAGTAAAAAAAAAATCGCAATAAAAAAAAAATAGCTACCTAGCGGGAACAGCGACATTAATACAGCGATCAGAAAAATGATCGCTTAGTGACGCTCGCAATAAGGAGTGAAAGAGTTAACTAGGGCGATGATCAAGGGGTTAAAACTTTATTAGGGGGGGTAGGGGGCTACCCTGAACCTAACACTAACTGCCTGTCACACTGACACTAACTGCGCTCACATCACTTCCTCCTTCCTGTGTTTACACAGGAGGAGGAAATGACACGCAGGGGGAGCGCGCTCATTGGCTGAGAGCGATCCGGAGGGGGCAGACAAAAACCAACCGCCGCCCCCTCTGCAGGGATCGCTCGGCCAGGTAGCCGGACCGCCGCATGTACCGGGAGGGTCCGATCGGACCCCTGAACCTCCACCCGAAGGCACCAACGTATATATACGTTGATGTGCCTGTCGGTGCCATTCTGCCGATGTAAATGTACATGCGGCGGTCCGCAAGTGGTTAAAAAAGGAGTTTAGAACCTTCACAAATAAATAAATTGTGTAAATATTCACTACAAATTTCCAATTGTTTGAAAAACAAATCCCTGTTTACATATTGCATCTGCACACAACAATAAGGATAATTGAAATGAATTTACAAACAATTTATGAAGATTTTTCAGGTTCTCTAGTAAATTGGCCTTTATGTGTCATGTTATACACTCTTAAGGAGAATATTTGACAAAATCTATCAATATAGAGCAAGGGTCTCTAAACTTTCTAAACGAAGTGCCAGTTTACTGTCCATCAGATTTTAGGGGGCCATTGGGAATAGAAAAGGTCCTGGCATCATTGAGAGAAAAATTATTTCCCCATTGTTTGTCTCAGTGGGAGTAATTGTGCCACATAAATTGGTGACGGTGTCATTGGGAGAAATTTGTTCCCCATCATTTGTGTCACTGGGAGGAATTGTCCCCCATCATTGGTGTCATTGAGAGAAATCGTGCCCAATCATTAGTGTCAGTGGGAGGAAATGTGCCCATTGTTGGAATCACTTGGAGGAATTGTTCCCTATTATTGGTGTCATTGGACCCCATTATTGGGGTCATTGGAAGAAATTGTTCCCCATCATTGGTGTCATTGGGGGGAATTGTGCACCATCATTGATGTCATTGAGGGCATTGTACCCCATCATTGGTGTCATTGGAAGGAATTGTGCCCCATTGTTGGTATATTTTGGAGGAATTATGTCCCTTCATTGGTGTGAGTGGGTGGGGAATTATGTCCCATTGTTGGTATCAGTGTATAAAACATTCCACGGAAGGCTGCATAAAAGCAAGCAAAGGGCTGCATCTGGCCCTCGAGCCACAGTTTGGAGACCCCTGATATAGAGGAACAATGGCTCTTGTATCCAGTCTTGGAAAAAAAAGATGTGTTATGAGCTTTACAAAATTGAAATTTGTGGCAGGGCTGTTACAGTATTTGGAAACTACTGTACTTGTATCCAAGGCCAAAGCTAAGACATAACCAGGTGTAAAGGGCTACCATTAGAAAACTACTTATATCCCTGTAAACTCCTATATCTTTCCCCTTTTTCCTACATGCAGATAGCTTACATTTGAAGAATGTAAAGGATGCTTTCAAACCACAACTTCCTCTGTAAATTGTCAGAAGTGATAAAAGATCTGTAACTGAATGTCTGGGATTTTTGTGGGACTCATTAGGAGTGATGATTGTTTTGTACAGTCCTCTATTGACACCGTTTGCCCATGTCTCCATATTCCAGGATGACATGCTTTGGTACACCCCTAAGCAAATTAAGAAGTGGTTTCCCAAACACCAGATTAAAGTCAAACTCCTTCCATGGTGCATCACTCATCAGATGTAAACATCACTACATTTTCATGGGAAGTTCTGAAGCAGAGAGCACAGAGTCTTCCTTCTTTATCCCTCAAAGAGCAGATGAAAGGTTCTGTAGCCCAATAGACACAATTCAAGACATTAAATTGATCATGTTCCAAGAAGCGCTGCAGCTATTCTATTTCCCCTAATCCTTATTAGATCAAGTATATTAATGTGTTTTACGAGGTCACCTTTTTTCCACCCTGGTTAATTATTATTATTATTATTATTATACAAGATTTGTATAGCGCCAGTTTGTGCCACGCTTTACAACATGAAAGAAGACAATACAGAGGAATCAGGGAGGGCTGCTTGTTAGTAGTGTTGCTCACGAATATTCGCATTGCGAATATTTGCTACGCATATTGCATATTCGAGTATTCGCGAATAACTCGAATATTGCGGCAAATATTCGCTATGGCGAATATTCGTATTTTTTCAAATTTATTTTTAAAACAGATCACATCCTAGTGATCTCCATCGACGTCTAAAAGCATTGCTGGTATGATTAGAGAGAGACCCTGGGCCGAGTAGCTGATGCGATTCTTTTATGTTGCCGAAAAATCGCATTGCGAATTTTCGGCAACATAAAAGAATCGCATCAGCTACTCGGCCCTTCTTTTGCATCAGAGCCAATCAGAATAACTCGAATATTCGGCAATGGCTCTGATGCAAAAGAAGGGCGGAGAAGATAATCGCGCAATATTCCTTTTGCCGAATATTCGAGTTATTCTGATTGGCTCTGATGAGCCCTTCTTTTGCATCAGAGCCAATCAGAATAACTCGAATATTCGGCAAACGGAATATTGTGCGATCATCTTCTCCGCCCTTCTTTTGCATCAGAGCCAATCAGAATAACTTGAATATTCGGCAAAAGGAATATTGCGCGATATTCCTTTTGCCGAATATTCGAGTTATTCTGATTGGCTCTGATGCAAAAGAAGGGCGGAGAAGATAATCGCGCAATATTCCTTTTGCCGAATATTCGAGTTATTCTGATTGGCTCTGATGCGCCCTTCTTTTGCATCAGAGCCAATCAGAATAACTCGAATATTCGGCAAACGGAATATTGCGCGATTATCTTCTCCGCCCTTCTTTTGCATCAGAGCCAATCAGAATAACTCGAATATTCGGCAAACGGAATATTGCGCGATTATCTTCTCCGCCCTTCTTTTGCATCAGAGCCAATCAGAATAACTTGAATATTCGGCAAAAGGAATATTGCACGATATTCCTTTTGCCGAATATTTGAGTTATTCTGATTGGCTCTGATGCAAAAGAAGGGCGGAGAAGATAATCGCACAATAGGAATATTGCGCGATTATCTTCTCCGCCCTTCTTTTCCCCCTTATTCTCCTTTCTTTTAAGTAGAGTTAGTGTAGAGTTAGTGTTTAGTGCATATTAGTTTAGTAATACAGGAAATGATCTCCGTTTATGAGAATTTCGCAATCATTTTCGCATTAGCGAAATTTCGCATTGGCGAAATTTCGCAACATTTTTTTTGGTTAAGATATCACGAATATTCGATATTAGCGAATATTCGCGAATATTCTTCGATATATTCGCGCAATATCGCGAAATCGAATATGGTGTATTCCGCTCAACACTACTTGTTAGAGCTTACAATCTAGAATGGAGAGTCAAGTGATACAAAAGGTAGTAACTGTGGGGGATGATCTGATGGAGAAAATACAAGTACAGTTGTTAGGTAGGGGCAGATCGACTTCTATGAAGAGAAGGGATTTCAGGGATTGTCTAAAAGCAAACAGAGTAGGAGGTAGTTGGAGAGATTGGGGTAGGGAGTTCCATAGGATAGTAGAGGCTTGGGAAAAGTCCTGGAGGTGAGCATGGGAGGAGGTGACTAGGGAATTAGAGAGCAGGAGGTCTTGGGGAAGAACAAAAATAACAATTATGTTGGTATTTTGATGTAGCTGGGGGCGGAATTTTGGATGGCTTTTAAAGTTGTTGTTAGTATTTTGAATTGATTTTATTGGGTGAGTGGAAGGAGTGGCAGAGAGGAGTGGCAGAGACTGAACAATGTTAATGTAAACAAATTTCCATGGCTCCTTTGCATGGGATGCTATTAAAATTGCAGTCTCATAATTTTTAGGTGTCCTCTTGTCTTATTCTGTTTGAGGAAACACAACTGTTCAAAGACTTTGCCTGTTTAGGTTCAAGAGACCAAGAGAAAAGCAACAAAGATATCAGTAGCTCATTCCTTTTCCTAACAGGGCTCAACCATGGATGAGGTGTTGATTTTGTCTCATGACAAATGTATCTATGACAACAGAGTAGGCATTGCACTATGCTTTTATCCTGTACTGATGAGATAGAGAAAGATAAAGAATTCTTTAAATGCATATAGGCTCCTTGGGCAGCAAAAGACGGATGTTCTTATGTAATTTTTTGAAAACTCCTGGGGCAAAGGAATTTGTTGAACGGATTCTAGTGAAAATTCATGGCAGAGCAGGAATGGAAATCTGAGCACAGGCAAGTACACAACAAAGCAAGTTCAGGGGCAAGGGAGACAGACAAGAGTATGCCATGGTGCCAATTAATGGAAAATAGCTCTTACCAGAGTGTGGGGACAAGGCATGCCTGGTCTTTGCCAAAGCTGTGAAGAATAGTCAATTGCAGCAGGACAACTCCCACAATGGAGGATAAGGGAATGTCCAGCTGTAAACAAAACTGTAGACAAAAAGCAGGACAGTATAAGTATAAAGCATAGTGAGGGTGTTAGTTAGCATGCCTTTTATATAGCAAGAGTAATATCTGAATCTGCAGCACCTTTCCAAGAAATCCTGGACCCAGCTATAGCCAAAGGTACAAAGCCATGCTGAAGATACAGCAAAACAGCTTCTGAAAAATAAAAAGTCAAAAAGCATAAATTCAGATGCCAAAAAGTTAAAAATCAGCAGACATTACGATATTAATGAAACACTGTTATGAACGAATCATTGTCCAAACAACAAACTGAACAAAAAGCCCTATGCTGTGTACACACGACCGTCTTTCATGTCATGGAAAAAAAACAACGTTTTTCTTGACATGACTCTTGTCAAGCCTTCCTTGCATACACACGATCGTGAAAAATAAATACTCGAGCAAAGCGCGGTGAAGTACAACGCGTACAACGGCACTATAAAGGGGAAGTTCCATTCGAATGGCACCACCCTTTGGGCTAATTATGCAAATTTCCCTTCTCATAACTTGCTTCTGAGCATGTGCATTTTTTCTCCGTCGTTAAAGTCTACACACAACAGTTTTTCACGACGAGAAAAACCATGTGAAAAACAACGAGAAAAAATAGAGCAGGTTCTAAAAGGCCATTTTTTTTGTCGAGAAAAAATGCTCTGGAGCCTACACACAATTGTTTTTAATGACCAATTAAAAAAATTGCATTTTGCTCGTCATGAAAAGCAGTCGTGTGTACGTGGCATTACAAGTTCTAAAGGAAAAGAAACAGGAAATCGCAAAAATTTTACTTGGTGTTAGTAGATTATTCTCTAAAAAAAAGAAGTTGAACAATTTAAAACCTCAATTTAAAAATCTGCAAGATTCAATGAGGGTATCCCATCTAGACACTATATAAAATGCCAAATATATCTCTGAAAGTAAAGTCCATAGATGCATAGCAAGACTGGTTGCAAAGGGATGCTCACAAACGCATGGCAAAGGCTATGATTTCACTTTCTCTCCCATCACAAAACCTAGAACCCTGCAGACTGACTATGGAGGACCAACAGAATATGATTGTGAAACATTATGATATTAAAACAGTATTATCTTGATGAACCAATGTCTTAGCCAACAGTTTTATTTGAGGACAATCAGGAAGGTATAAAGCTTGAAAACAGAGAAAAGATCAGTGCCAAAACCAAGCACATTGATGTCAGGTGCCATTATCTTCAATGCCTTGTGGAACAAAATGTGATGAAGATTGAATACTGTGAAACTGACAAGATGATAGTAAATTCCATGACAAATCTATTACCAAAGTCAAAGTTTTAAGATGTCCAAAAGCAGATTGAACTTATGCGGGAGTAATGCCGCGTACACACGGTCGTTTTCTGCGATAAAAAAAAAAAGGTCGTTTTTTAAAACGTCATTTAAATTGATCGTGTGTGGGCAAAACGTCGTTTTTTGTCTTAAAAAAACTACCAAAAAAAAATTCCAACATGCTTGAATTTTTTGTGTCGTTTTTCAAAACGTCGTTTTTTGTTTCACAAAAAGTCACCGTGTGTAGCAAAAACGTCGTTTAGAACGACGTTTTTCAACCCGCGCATGCCCAGAAGCTAGTTATGAAGCGAGCTTCAATGGAAAAGTGTGGTGAACGTAACCTCGTTTTTTGTGAAAAAAACGATGGTGTGTATGCAACATCGTCTTTGAAAGTGACGTTTCAAAAACGTCGTTTTTTACTTCACAAAAAACGTCGTTTTTTTCATCGCAAAAAACGACCGTGTGTACGCGGCATTAGTGTTTGAGTGGGGGTGTGAGCCTGCTGCTTATACAGACAACAATTCTGTTATTGTATGTGTTTTATTGAATGTTGCATAATGTAATCTTTCTCTCAGTACAGGGGTCTCCAAACTTTCTAAACAAAGGGCCAGTTTACTGTCCTTCAGACTTAAGGGAGGCCAGACATTGTTGTGGGAGGAAAAATGCATAGTCAGTGTTAGTGGGGGGAATAGTACCCCATTAATGGGGTCAATGGGAGGTATAGTGCCCATTCATTGGTGTCATTAGAAAGAATAGTCCCCTATTGTTGGTGTGGTGTCAGTGGTTGGAATTGTGTCTTGTATCAGTGAGAGGAAAAATGTACCAAGGGCTGGATAAAGGCAAGCAAAGGGCCACATCTGGCTCCCGGGCTGCAGTTTGGAGACCACTGTTCTACACTATAGGTAGCTAGGTACACCATTTTAAATTGGGGTGCATTGGAGGGCACAGTTTGAGCTGCAGCCCTTAGCATTGGGAAGGTAAAACAGTGGCCAGGGGCACCACAAATTGATGGCAAAGCCAAAAGGTCTAATAGTAGAGACGGAAGCCACATGAAACTTAGATCTTCAGCCCTTAGGTTTGGAAGGGTAAAAAAAATTACCAGTGGCATTACGGGATAATGACAGCACCAACATGCAATTAATTAGAGCGGGGTTTTTCCAAACTTCCTAAACAATGGGCCAGTTTACTATGTTTCAGGCTTGAATGGGTCGGACTGTGGCCAATGGGAGCAGAAGACACCCTGGTGTCAGTGGGAGTAACCAATGCCCTATTAATTGGTTTTAGTGGGAAGATTAGTGCCCATTGTTGGTGTCAGTGGGAGGTATAGTGCCCCACCATTGGTGTCAGTGGGAGGTATAGTGCCCCACCATCGGTGTCAGTGGGAGAAATAGTGCCCCATCATTGGTGTCAGTGGGAGGAATAGTGCCCCATCTTTGGTGTCAGTGGCTGTAGTGGTGCCTCAAGGGTGTGCAAAGAGCCGTTCAATACAAAGCCCTGCCTTTAGAAAAATGGTCATCTACACACAGAGATACATTGAAGAACAAGGCATGGTAAATCTGTAATGAAGAAAAGATCATTTGCCCTTTACCAACCTTTATTTGGAAACAGCTTCCAGAATTTAGTTTCTCGTTAAGTATGTAAACAAATTATAGTAAAAATTCTGGGCCAGATTCAGATACAATTACAGAGATACACTACAGAGATACACTACGCCACCATATTTTACCAGGCTATAAATGCCGAATTCTAGTAGATTTTGTCCCTTACGGTACGGCGGCGTAGTGTATTTCTCGCCGCGTAATCGAAGTACGCAATTAGGGGGCGTGAAGCATTTAAATTAGGCGCGTCCCCGCGGCGATCGAACTGCGCATGCTCCGTTCAGAAATTTCCCGCCGTGCATTGCGCGAAATAACGTCGTTACGTCATTCGTTGTTTGAGTAGCGTTGTTTACGGACATTCCTATTCCCGGACGAGTTACGTAAAAAATCAAAAAAGACGTTGACATTCGACGCAGGAACGACGGCCATACTTAACATGGGCTGTCTAATATTAGACCAGCAAAAAGCTGGTATAGTTTTATGCAGCAAAAAGATGACTAAAGATGCCGTAAGAGATTGCGATTGACGTTCGTAATTTCGTGGATCGTCGGCAAAAGCTCATTTGCATACCCCGACGCAGAAAACGACGGGAACTCCACCCAGCGGCCGCAAATTTATTGCAGCGTAGATCCGAAGGCGTACGAACACGTAAGCCAGTAGGATTGAAGCCCGCAGCCGTATTTTCATGGTTTGAGGTTTCAGAGTAGTGAAAAAACGCGCGTAATTTGAAAATACTCCAGTCTAACGCGAGTTAGACAGGAGTAAGGGCTCTGTGAATCTGGCCCTCTGTATTTGAATTTCTCATATTTTTTCTATTTATTGCAGTTCTGATTAGAAGGGGATAATTAAGGAAAGGTTGGTAAGCCTATCAAATATTGCATTTTGTGCAACAAAGAGTCACTGGAATTCTGGGAAAGTGTGCTGTGAGTAGTGCTTTATTTTTTTTTAACCAGAGATTAGGAGCAGTAAATGTTTATAAAATGTATCCATTTTGGCATCTAGGCACAAAAGGTCTCCATTTAGTGTCGTGAGATAGCGGTTTTGGGCTCAGTTACTTTTATAATTTACTGCTATAATCCAATTTCACCCCAGTTCCCACAGATACCAGATACTGACCACAAAATAAATTGTGTTTAGAAACTTACGATAGCCCCCTTAATTTCCTGCAGAAGATGTCAATATAAACTATCTGTTTTAAGTTTGCTGTCTGGGCTATAGGGTCTTATCGCGGAACAAAAGTGAAACAAGGACAGAGGAACATTTGATAGAATAAACTAATCAAACTAAGATATAACATGCTAAATATAGAAACAATTTTCCACAGATTGAATAATATACAGTTAATTCAGTAACTTATTTTTTTTCTATATTGTTAATAATTCTGTTAGCTTTGTCTCTTTTATTCATAATTATAGATTGAGCGCATTGTCTAATTTTGCTTTTTCAGAAATGTTTGCATAATTCCCAATATTGCTTGGAGTCTATGTGAATGTAGAGAGGTATACTCTGTGTATGGATGGGGGATGATGCAAGCCTTGCACCACATCCCAAAACGTAAGTAGAAACTATTCAGGTAGGGCAGGACATTTTAGGTGCACAAACAATAAACACTAATCAAAATAATTTATTAATTTCAATAAAATCAATTGATAAAACCAGTTATCATGTTATGGTCTCATTCAACCACTTTTTGCTATTCGGCACTGTGTCGCTTTAACTGACAATGCGGTCGTGCGACATTGGCTCCCAAACAAAATTGATGTCCTTTTTCCCCACAAATAGAGCGTTCTTTTGGTGGTATTTGATCACTTCTGTGGTTTTTTTTTTTTTGCGTTATAAACAAAAACAGAGCGCCAATTGAAAAAAAAATGCAATATTTTTTACTTTTTGCTAATATAAATATCCCCAAAAAATATATAAAAAAAAAACATTTTTACGCATACGTATTCTTCTACATATTTTTGGTAAAAAAAATTGCAATAAGCTTTTATTGATTGATTTGCGCAAAAGTTCTAGCATTTACAAAATAGGGGATAGTTTTATAGCATTTGTATTAAAACATTTTTTTTTTACTAGTAATGGTGGCGATCTGTGATTGTTTTTGTGACTGCGACATTATGGTGGACACATCGGACACTTTTGACACAATTTTAGGATCATTGCCATTTTCACAGCGAAAAGTGCTATAAAAATGCACTGACAGTGAAGGGGTTAACCTGTAGGGGGCGTTAAAGGGGCTAAGTGTGAGCTAATTTGTGTTTCCTACTGTAGGGGGGCGTGGCTGGGCGTGTGACATCACTAATCGTCGTTCCCTATGACAGGGAACAGACGACCAGTGACAGGCTCACTAGGAAGCACGGGGAGAGATTTGTTTACACTTACCTCTCCCCGTTCTTCCACTCTGTGACCCGATCGCGGGACACCGGTGGCGATCGGGTCCCGCGGGCGTGGTCACAGAGGACAGGACCAGTGCGCTCGTGACCCATGGCTGGGCTTCTTAAAGGGGAAGTACCTGTATGTCCATGTGCCCAGCTGTGCCATTCTGCCGACGTAAATAGTCGTGCAGCGGTCCTTAAGGGGTTAACATTGATTGGTTCAGTCAACATATAAAAAGCTACAGATGTTGCTTAATCAAACCGATAATCACAGTGTAGAATCATTCAATAGTGGTTTGTTTAATCGATTTTCAGTAAGGGACAGATGTTACATTCCCAACATGTTTTGCCATAAACTCAGCTTCTTTGGGAGGTATTGTAGTAAGGATAACTGTGTACAGAAGAAATCAGACAATAAAAATCCAAACATAATATATGTAACAGAACAAAACATGAATTTTACAATAAATGTACTTTGTTTGCAACAGGCCCTGGGGAATGTCATGGACACTTACCCATTCACTAGAGAAAATCTTCTTATAACAAGAAAACTCTTGTGTGTGTGTGTTATAGCTTTAATATCCCTCTTTGTTAACAACAGAGATGCGGCTTATAGGTGACGGTATACTGTATGTTGACCGAACCAATCAATGTTAAATGAGACATGAATTTAGAGTGGTTTTTAAGGTTACAATAGATCTTAAATGGTCCATAAGTGTTTTTCAGATTTTTGTTTGTTTATTTTTTTGTGTATTCTGATGTTATGTGACATATTTTTCACACTAAGAAAAAAAGGTTTGAAGAACAACAAAACATAGAATTTTTTTGAGTGTGCCTCTACGTGATTGTAAAGGATATATTTTTTTTCAAATAACAAATATGTTATAAGTACCTGCTCTGTGCAAACCGCTGGCTAGAGGGGCACTCGCGCGGGCTTGATCCCGAGCTGCCCGCTGTGTGTCTATTGACACACAGAGCATGGCTTTTCCTACCACTCTGTGCTCACTGGCTGTGATTGACAGCAGGAAAAGTCAATGACTCCCACTGCTGTTTCTGAGCCTATAAAGAGGGAGAGAGCAGAGATAGCTGCTGCTCTCATGCACATCGCTGGATCAAAATCAAGCTCACGTGGAAAGGTGAACTGGGGGGAATAGGATAGAGCAAGGGAGGGTTGCATAGATTTCCCTTTACTTCCTGTCCCATAGATAAACAGGAAGTGAGAGGAAATCGTTGCAAATTAAGGGAACTCCTTGGGGGCCCCCAGGTCACCAGAACTAGTGTCCCCATTAGAAGATTCCCCCTCTATTACTTTTCTGGGGACAACCCAAAATGTGGGATTTTCTTTTACAAACAGATCTCTCTAACAGGGGCATAGACCACAATAACAACTGACAAGTTAACCTTTAGGGTTAAAAAAAAAAAAACATTTAGGTTTTAGAGCCATTTTTAGCATTTTTTTTATATTTTGAGGTATATAAGGGAAAGGGTAAATTCCCTTTCAGTTTTAGTTTTTTTCTGTCTGTGTCCAATTAGGGAGATTTAACTTCCTGTTACAGAGAAACTACAGGAAGTAACAGAAAATCTCTCCCCAATTGTCACCAGAAAAGGCTTTCCCACTTGGAATGTTTCCCTGACCATCTGTAGATGTAACATCCATAACATTTCCTATTTCCTATTCAAGCTATAGTTGTCATCAGGACAAAATGATGAATCTCCCTAGTGGAGACACAAACAGCTAAAAACAAAGGAAATGCAAGAATGCATTTGTAATTATTTTTATCTGTATGTAGCGCTACCCCTGCAGGGGCTGCTGTAATATACGGGTCCTCTGTCCCACACCAGTGAACGCTCACCCTCACCTGGATCCATTTAACACCAAAACATTGTTTAAACTTTTAGCTGGGCTTAATTAGAACTAGCAATAAGCCCTGAAAGAGATAAACTGATTAACAGAATACCAATATTAAATGAAATTATATAATACAACTGCTCAGTAAATGAAAACAGTATTGGTGTTCGTTTTACCATTGTAAATAAGGCATTCCCCTATTCTGTCTAGTGACACTGTCACTGATGGCTGTTCCCCGTGATCGGAAACAGTCATCAGTGACGTGTCGCATGTAGCCACGCCCCCTAACAGTGAGACTCACTCCCTAGTACTGACTTAACCCCTGCAGCACCACCTAGTGGTTAACCCCTTCACAGCCAGTGTCATTTTTACAGTAATCAGTGCATTTTTATATAATTACCAGAGCATTTTTTGCTATTCAGCACTGTACTACTTTAACCTCTTCCAGTCCGCCCACCACACATATACTGCGGCAGGGCGGCCCAGCTGAATGAAACAATGTACCTGTACTTGTACGTTTTTTCCTTCACAGTTGTTTCCAATCACAGCAGGAGCAGGGGCCTGCTCCTGCTGTGATTGGATACAGCGGGAGCCAATCAGCAGGTCCGGTGGTCGCGATGGCTGCTGTGACCCACCAATCGTTTACTGGAGGGATAGAACACCATTCTGTCTGACAGGAAGCGAGAGATCTTGTGTTCCTGCTAATCAGAAACATAGGTGTCCCTCTTTCTCGAGTAAGTCCATCCCCCAATTAGAAAGCATTTCCTAGGAGCATAACCCTTTGATTGCCCCTGATGTTAACCCCTTTCCTGCCAGTGTCATTTATACAGAGACAGGGATTTTTTTTTAGCACTGATCACTGTATTAGACCCCTTTCACACTGGGTCTCCCGTGCGTTAGCAGTATAGAGTCGCTCGTTTCACTGCTGTTTAACCACTTGCCGACCGCGCTATAGCAAAAATACTGCTACAGTGCGGTCGAGTTGCTGTCTAGGAGACCCGGCGGCTGTTTACCACGTGATCGCGCCGTCAAATGATGGCGCGATCACTTGTAAACAAACCGGCGTCATTTGATGACACCGGTTCCTCCCCAGTGTGAGAGGAGAGGGGGGGAGCAGATGTTAGCAGCAGCCCTGTGGCTGGATCTGTGACAAATGCAGTCACAGATCCAGCCATCCATCCCTCCCTGCTCAGCCATCCCTGCCCCATACTTAGCAATACCCCAATACTCAGCAATACCCCAATACTCAGCAATACCCCAATACTCTGCAATACTCTGTAATACCCTGCGCAATACTCTGCAATACCCCAATACTCTGCAATACCCCAATACTCTGCAATACCCTGCGCAATACTCTGCAATACCCTGCGCAATACTCTGCAATACCCCAATACTCTGCAATACCCTGCGCAATACTCTGCAATACCCCAATACTCTGCAATACCCTGCGCAATACTCTGCAATACCCCAATACTCTGCAATACCCTGCGCAATACTCTGCAATACCCCAATACCCTGCACGATACTCTGCAATACCCCAATACTCCGCAATACCCCAATACTCTGCAATACCCTGCGCAATACTCTGCAATACCCCAATACCCTGCGCGATACTCTGCAATACCCCAATACCCTGCGCGATACTCTGCAATACCTCAATACTCCGCAATACCCCAATACTCCACAAAACCCCAATACTCCGCAATACCCCAATACTCTGCAATACATCCCCCCCTCCTGCCACCCTCTGGGGGTTTTACAGACTCACCGCTTCGATCGAAGCCAGGATATATTTTTCCCAGCCTAGAGGTGAGATGTGGGGTCTTATTGACCCCATATCTCACTGTAAAGAGGACCTGTCATGCTATAATCCTATTACAAGGGATGTTTACATTCCTTATAATAGGAATAAAAGTGATAAAAAAATGTATTTTTGGGAAAAAAAGTGTCAAAATCAAATAAATAAAGTAAAATGAACAATCATTTTTATTATTTTTTTTAAAGCACCCCTGTCCCCGTGTGCTCGCATGCAGAAGCGAACGCATACGTAAGTCCCGCCCACATATGAAAACGGTGTTCAGGCTACACATGTGAGGTATCTCTACGAACGTTAAAGCGAGAGCAATCATTTTGGCCCTAGACCTCCTCCGTAACTAAAAACATGTAACCAGAAAAAGTAATTAAAGCGACGCCTATGGGGATTTTTAAGTAGTGAAGTTTGGCACCATTCCACATGTTAACCCCTTTCCTGCCAGTGTCATTTATACAGACAGGGATTTTTTTTTAGCACTGATCACTATATTAGACCCCTTTCACACTGGGTCTCCCGTGCGTTAGCAGTATAGAGTCGCTCGTTTCACTGCTGTTTAACCACTTGCCGACCGCGCTATAGCAAAAATACTGCTACAGTGCGGTCGAGTTGCTGTCTAGGAGACCCGGCGGCTGTTTACCACGTGATCGCGCCGTCAAATGACGGCGCGATCACTTGTAAACAAACCGGCGTCATTTGATGACGCCGGTTCCTCCCTCTCCTCTCTGTACTGTTTGGTACAGTGTGAGAGGAGAGGGGGGGGGCGGATGTTAGCAGCAGCGCTGTGGCTGGATCTGTGACAAATGCAGTCACAGATCCAGCCATCCATCCCTCCCTGCTCAGCCATCCCTGCCCCATACTTAGCAATACCCCAATACTCAGCAATACCCCAATACTCAGCAATACCCCAATACTCAGCAATACCCCAATACTCTGCAATACTCTGTAATACCCTGCACAATACTCTGCAATACCCCAATACTCTGCAATACCCCAATACCCCAATACTCTGCAATACCCTGCGCAATACTCTGCAATACCCTGCGCAATACTCTGCAATACTCTGCAATACCCCAATACTCTGCAATACCCCAATACTCTGCAATACCCTGCGCAATACTCTGCAATACCCCAATACTCTGCAATACCCCAATACTCTGCAATACCCTGCGCAATACTCTGCAATACCCCAATACTCTGCAATACCCTGCGCCATACTCTGCAATACCCCAATACTCTGCAATACCCCAATACTCTGCAATACCCTGCGCAATACTCTGCAATACCCCAATACCCTGCACGATACTCTGCAATACCCCAATACTCCGCAATACCCCAATACTCTGCAATACCCTGCGCAATACTCTGCAATACCCCAATACCCTGCGCGATACTCTGCAATACCCCAATACCCTGCGCGATACTCTGCAATACCCCAATACTCCGCAATACCCCAATACTCCACAAAACCCCAATACTCCGCAATACCCCAATACTCTGCAATACATCCCCCCCTCCTGCCACCCTCTGGGGGTTTTACAGACTCACCGCTTCGATCGAAGCCAGGATATATTTTTCCCAGCCTAGAGGTGAGATGTGGGGTCTTCTTGACCCCATATCTCACTATAAAGAGGACCTGTCATGCAATAATCCTATTACAAGGGATGTTTACATTCCTTATAATAGGAATAAAAGTGATAAAAAATGTATTTTTGGGAAAAAAAGTGTCAAAATCAAGTAAATAAAGTAAAATTAACAATCATTTTTTTTTTTTTTTTAAAGCACCCCTGTCCCCGTGTGCTCGCATGCAGAAGCGAACGCATACGTAAGTCCCGCCCACATATGAAAACGGTGTTCAGGCTACACATGTGAGGTATCTCTACGAACGTTAAAGCGAGAGCAATCATTTTGGCCCTAGACCTCCTCCATAACTAAAAACATGTAACCAGAAAAAGTAATTAAAGCGACGCCTATGGGGATTTTTAAGTAGTGAAGTTTGGCGCCATTCCACCATTGTGCGCAATTTTGAAGTGTGACATGTTGGGTATCTATTTACTCGGCGTAACTTCATCTTTCACATTATGAAAAAAATTGGGCTAACTTTACCGTTTTGTTTTGTTTTAAGCACAAAACAGTTTTTTTTTAAAAACACGCGTTGAAAAAATGTCTGCGAAAATACCATGCGAGATAAAAAGTTGTAACGGCCGCCATTGTATTCTCTAGGGTCTTTGCTAAAAAACATATATAATGTTTTGGGGTTCTATGTAATTTTCTAGCAAATAAATTATGATTTTTCCATGTAGGAGAGAAATGTCAGAATTGGTCTGGGTGTTCCAGAACGCCTGATGGTGCTCCCTGCATGTTGGGCCTCTGTATGTGGCCACGCTGTTTAAAAGTCTCACACATGTGGTATCGCCATACTCGGGAGGAATAGCAGAATGTGTTTTGGGGTGTAATTTGTGGTATACATATGCTGTGTGTGAGAAATAACCTGCTAATATGACAGAAACACGTTGTTGTTTTTTTTTTTTTTTTACAGAATTTTCCGTCGTTTTTCTTTTATAGCGCAAAAAATAAAAAACCCAGAAGTAATCAAATACCACCAAAAGAAAGCTCTATTTGTGTGAAAAAAAGGACACAAATTTCAAATGGGTACAATGTTGTATGACTGAGTAATTGTCATTCAAATTGTGAGAGAACCGAAAGCTGAAAATTGGTCTGGTTAGGAAGGGGGTTTAAGTGCCCAGTTGTCAAGTGGTTAAACAGCGCTTTTTGATGCTTTTCGGACGCCCAAAGAAGGGGTTAAAAACACCCATGCTGTGGCACTTCTGAGGTGCTTTTTAGGCTCTTTGGAAGGGCTGCTCATTTATTGCAATGAGCAGGGGAGTTTTGGGAGCACTGCATACACCATTCCAAAACTGCCCCAAACATGCTGCTTGCAGGACTTTTTCAAATGTTCCACAAGCGCACCTCCCCAGTGGGAAAGCACTTGGGCTTTTACATTCGGGCGGTATGGGAGACATTAAAGGTGCTATTTCTAGCACTAAAACGCCTGAAAACTGCCTCAGTGTGAAAGGGGTCTTAGTGTCGCTGCTCAACAAAAGGTATTACTTAGTGTCCAATGTGTCCGTCGTAATGTTGCAGATCGCCGCCATTACTAGTAAAAATAAAAATGCCCAAAAAATATCCAATAGTTTGCAGATACGATAACTTTTGCACAAACCAATCAATATATGCTAATTGGGATTATTTTTTACCAAAAATATGTAGAAGAATATACATTGGTTTAAACTGATGAAGAAATTAATTTTTTTTTACATATTTTTTAGGATAAGTCTTATAGCAGAATGTTAAAAATATATATATTTTTATAAAATTGTCGCCCTTTTTTGTCGCAAAAAATTAAATTCCAAATACCTTCAAAAGAAAGCTATATTTGTGTCGCACAACTGCGTAATTGTCAGTTTAAATAACACAGTGCCCTATCGCAAGGAAAAAGCCGGCTGTTTAAGGGGGTAAAACCCTCCGGGGCTGAAGAGATTAACTGGCAATTGATTAGTCCTGCTACACTGTACACACATATATTTTATATCATTTTTTCAACACAAATTGAGCTTTCATTTGATGGTACTGGGTTTTTTATTTTTTGCGATATAAATAAAAAAAGACCAAACATATATTTTCTAATTTCTGTTATAAAAGACATATTCAATAAAATCAAATTTACTCAAAGCTGTAGGTCAAATGTATTCTGCTACGAGTCTTTGATAAAAAAAAAAAAATACCAATAAGTGTATAGTAACTGGTTTACATTACGGTAAAAATACCCCCAAATTACCCCTTTTTGAAAAATAGACAGTCCAAAGTATTATGTAAGAGGCATGACGAGTTTTTTTAAGTTGTACATTTTTGGAAAATTAAGAAATTAAATAAATTTGAGTTCTGTTTCACAATTTTTTTTTTTACATACTGTTAGCAGTGCAGTACAGCATTATCATATTATTATACAGGATTTATATAGCGCCAACAGTTTGTGCAGCACTTTACAAAATGAGGGCAGACAGTACAGTTACAATAAAATTTAATACAGGATGAATCAGAGGGTCCTGCTCGTTAAAGCTTACAATCTAGAAGGGAGGGTCAAGTGAAACAAAAGTTAATAACTGCGGGGGATGGGCTGATGAAGAAAATTTAAATACAGTTGTTAGGTGTGGGTAGGATAGGCTTCTTTGAAGAGTAGGGTTTTCAGGGATCGTCTAAAAGCTAATTTGGGGTAAAGATTTCTATAAGATTGGAGAGGCTCTGGAAAAGTCCTGGAGGTATGCAAAGGAGGAGGTGACGAGAAAGCTAGAGAGCAGGAGGTCTTGAGAGGAACAAAGAGAACGATTAGGTTGGTATTTTGAGACTGGGTTAGTGATGTAGCTGGGGGCTAAATTATGGATTGCTTTGTAAGTATTTTGAATTTAATTTGATTTGTTGCGTAAGCAGAAGCCAATGGAGGGATTGACAGAGAGGAGTAGCAGACACAGAGCGATTGATAAGGTGGATGAGTCTGGCAGCAGCATTCATGATGGACTGAAGGGGGATAGCCTATGTAGAGGTAAGCTAATAAGTGGAGAGTTGCAGTAGTCGAGGCGAGAGATGACCTGTAAGTTAATTGAGAGCTTTTTTGTGTCATTGGTTAGAAAGGGGCATATTTTGGAGAGGTTGAGGTGACAAGATTTGGACAGTGATTGAACAAGGTTTAAAGGAGAGTTCAGAGTCCAGGACTACACCTAGGACCATGCATGTGGGGATGGGCTGATAGTTGTGCCATCGGTTTTGGATAGATTGAGTTTGAGGAAGTGGTGTAACATTCAGACTGATATATCTGTTAGTAAATTAGTGATACGCGAGGATACTGAGAGAGTGAGCTGTGGGGTAGAGAAATAGATTTGGGTGTTGACAGCTTAGAAATGGTATTGTGGCCTTGTGGAAACAAGAGACCTCCCCATCTAGAGTACAATGGCTCGCGAGAGTGGCGGAGATTCAAATAATGAAGAATCTCACAATGACAATGAAAGATGAAGATGAGAGATACCAGAAGATCTGGGCCCCATATTTAAGGTACAGAGAGGAGCAAGGGGGATAGCTGTGGGAGGAGATAAGAGACGACCGAAGGGGAGGTGTTTTTTTTTTTTTTTTTGGGGAGGGTGGGAGGGGAGAAAAAATTGTGTGGAACAGAAACGTTAAGAAAAGGAGAGCACATACAAAATGAGTATTATCGATTTAAATGGATATTAAGCAATGTAATAATTTGTAATCTGAAAACACGGAAAAAAATAAAGAATTTATAAAAAAAGAAATGGTATTTGAAGCTGACCCAGGGAGAAGGTCTAGATTGAAAATCGGAGAGGCCCAAGAACAGAACCTTGGGGGACCCCAACAGAGAAAGGAAGAGGAGAGGAGGAGGTAGAGTTGGATGTAACGCTAAAGGTGTGGTTGGATAAGTAGGAAGAGAACCAGGGAAGAGTATTGTCACTTAGACCAATGGCATGGAGTTTTTGGAGGAGGAAGGGGTGGTCTACCTTATCAAAGGCAGCAGAAAGGTCCAAGAGTAGGAGTACAGAATAGTGTCCATTGGTTTTGGCCGTTAGTAGATGGTTGGTTAGATTTAGGAGAGCATTTTCTGTGGCGTGTTGAGGACGACGTGGATCAAGAAGACTATTCTAGGCAAGGTGGTTGCTTAATCAGTTGTAGACCAGACATTCAAGGGGTTTTGATAAAAAGAGGAGCAAAGATATGGGGCGTAGGTTGTCATATGACTGGTGCGGCAGTGACCAGGAATACTGGTGACAGTATGTAGGGAAAAAAAAGAATTACATTTTTTAATCTTTTTTTTTTTGTTACATACTTTTTTTTACATCAGAGCAGTTAAATGTCACCATAGTGCGCTAAAGGCGCATTCATCTTCACCCGGTCTTCCTTCGGGGTTTGCGCCCTCCGGCCATCCCTCTGATTGGTCGCGCCGCAATAACATCTCTCCCAGGCATGTGCGCGTGACTATGGGACAGAACTCTAAAGGGACGGCATGGGTATGCCGTTCCTTCAGAGCGCATGCAACGGTGACGTCACCAGCTGCATGCAGTGTGAATAGCTCATATACCATGCAAGTGTAGAAGATATTCACTGTACCTACAGGTATGCCTTATTATAGGCTTGCCTGTAGGCACAAGATCAAAAAAAGGGTTTACTTCCACTTTAAAGTTGTTCAGTTGTCTGTTTACCGATTCATAAATTGTTTATCTTGCCCTGCTATAATATATCTGCTTAACCTATCATCAAGTTGCTTGTGCCCTATTAAAGAGTGATAACAGTCTAACATTTACGTTACACAGGTGAGTCAGTGTGGACCAGGAAGATTAAAGAGTTGTGACAGAACAGAGGACCCATCGTACCAAGCGTCTCGTCTGGGGGTAGCACTACACAATCTATTCAAGCAACAATATACCTGAACTGATATGAACACAGCAAGGCGGCATGCACAGTAATTGTGGAAAGTGGACCTGTCTCCTATAGGTGGTTTTTGGACTGTTGTAAACTTTAGGATGTTAGTTAATTATTTCCCGTGCAACATTAATGAAATATGAGGACAAAAATAGAGGCCTGAATAATAAATAAACAAAACAGCTGGCCATGTCCAACAATTCTGGTTTATGAAGTGTCTACTGTTTTGATGCACATGAAAATAAATTAATGCTTATTTTTATTTTATTTTTCACAGTGCAGAAAGTTTGTATATCATCTTTTATCACAGCCTTGATTTTATTGTCACACACTTGTCTTGAGCTAACTGCCGTGAAAGGGCATTTCGGTTGTTGCTGTCAAATTACAGAAATGTATTTGTGTGACCCTAGTGTACACCAGCTGGGAGGCTTCCTGCCTCTGGATTTTTTTTTTTTTTTACTTATTCGTTTGACCCTGACACCCACATCTCCTCCTTGTTCATCTTTATTAAATCCCTCTTGATGTGTACCAGGGCAATCTTGGTGTCTGGCGGCGGGGATGCCAGTCTCTAGGTCTGCACTAATCCAAGCAATGCAAGCTCTGCAGCCATTCTGTAAACCTAGAGAGGCTAAATCGAGATGTCTCCGATTTAATGGAGCAGTATTAAAACCTCCCGGGCATCTTCTGTCTGGACTATTTAACCTTTTAAATGCAGCATTCAGCCACATTCAATTTGCGCGGCCAAAGCTTAGGGAGAGAATAAGATACATGTTCAGAATCCAAGAGCAGCTTTAATTAAATATACAAATAAAATACATTTCAAAGTTTTAACATTGCTGATATAGTGACAACTTTCATACATCACTTACTTCATGTGTGACAGTCTGACAGCAGGAGATTTAATCTGAAAGGCATTTTGCACAAGCAAAATGAAAAATAAGATAGTAAAATGTATGCAGCTTCACATATGTTTGCAAATATATGTAACTGGGTCCCTTGTTTTTATTTAAATGCTAGAAGCAGGTTAATTAGGTTTTCTTCTGCTGGCTAGCAGGGTTGTGTGCTGGGGAATTTGCCAAGGGTGTAACTATCACCATAGCACCCCATACAGCTATTACAGTGCTTGGGGGCAAGGTGGCCCACTGAGTGGGTCTGGAAGCAAATATTAAAGAATAACCACTACCTGCTGTTTATCAGTCCCTGCCTCCTGCTGTTAAAGGGTGTTCTGATTGATGGCTCAGGCTTACACGAACATCTAGCTCCTATTGGTACACTGATCCAGTTTTTCCGAGTCACCTTAGGTCTGGAAAAGAAGGACAAGTAAAAGAATTCAGAGCAGCCTTTGGTCTAGGAAGTGTTTTTTTTTAGGCTCCTTTCACACTAGCTGACTCCAAAGTTGTGCAATTTTCAGTGCAACTTTGGAGTCCAAATTTGATAAGACCTTTACACTCTCTGGCATTGAAGTCGTATCAAAGTCAGATAGAAGTAATGCAGGAACCTTTTCTGAAGGCACTGACTTTATTAGTCTCAAATATAATGGCTCTTATAGAGATACATGGAATTTCACATGTCCTGCGACTTGGGGTCTCACAAGTTGGATACTAAGTCGCACAAGTGTGAAAGGAGCCTTTGGCTGGCCATCCACTAGTGGATTTTCAAAGGCATTTTAAAATCTCATTTGATTTTAACATTAAATTTTGAAATGAATGGACTTTACTGAATGAAAACCACAAACAATTTGTTGATTCGAGAGAAAAATTCCATCTTGCTCCTTTGTATTTTCTTACCACTACATTCAAAATCAAATGTCATTTTCACACCACTATTGATTAGAAAATCGAACATACACATTTTATTAGGTTCGTACAAACATACAGGTCCTAGAGCTAACATACACATTATTACCAAGAGTATTGGGACGTCTGTTTTTACACGCACATGAACTTTATTGGCAGCTCAGTGTTAGTCCATAGGCCAGTCAAATTCCTTCACCCAAACTCACTCATCCATGTGTTTATGGACCTTGCTTTGTGCACTGGTCCAAATGATTTGGTGGAGGGGGATTATGGTATGGGGTTGCTTTTCAGGGGTTGGGCTTGGCCCCTTAGTTCCAGTGAAGGGAACTCTTAAGACATCAGCATAGAAATTTTGCACAATTTTATGCTCCAAACTTTGTGGGAACAGTTTGGGGTTGGCCTCTTCTTGTTCCAACATGACTGCGCAACAGTGTACAAAGCAAGGCCTATAAAGACATGGATTAGTGAATTTGGGATGGAGGAACTTGACTGACCTGTACAGAGTCCTGACCTCAACTCCATTAGGACACCTTTGGGATGAATTAGAGTGGAGACTGCGAGCCAGGCCTTCTCGTCTACATCAGTGCCTGACCTCACAAATGCTCTTCTGGAGAATGGTCAAACATTCCCATATACATACTGCAAAACCCTGTGTACAGCCTTCCCCGAAGAGTTAAAGCTTTTATAACTGCAAAGGGTGGACCAACTCAATATTGAACCCTACAGACTAAGACTGGAATGCCATTAATGTTAATTTGCGTGTAAAGGCAGGTGTCACAATACTTTTGGTAATATAGCGTATATCCAAATACCTCTGTTGCATATGATTATGAACATACATACGTAAAATTAAAGATTTCTAAAAAAAAAATACTAGTGTATTTAACTTTAGTTTCATTGGTTTACGATGTTTAAGAATGACCTCTCTGCCTGTAATTGTGGATAAGTGCTTGACGTCCAGCCAAAACTGTTTTAAGTACTGGATTAAGAGCCTCGGATTGCAGAATAGACTAAAAGAGAATCCAATACTTTCCTACTCAATCAAAAACTGAAAAAAAAAAATATGTTTTGGTTGGACTTTAATCACATTGACTACCAGGTGCAAGATCCACTTTGTAAGACAGGTTATGTGTCCACAAATGTACAATACTGTTTGCCACATAAAAAGGTGAACAGGTGATTGAAGATTTATCAGTAAGGTCCTGTAATTGGTAGTAACAATCCTGACATTTGCCTTATCAGCATGACTAAGCACCGGCTATTTACTTTTAGGCTTTTTTTAAAGACAAAGAGTAAAAATGATTTGAAACTACCGTAATTAGTTTTTTTTGTTTTGTTTTCACATTTTAGTAAGTCTTGCATTTAGCTCTAGTATTATTCCATATATCTTAAATGCATCATCATAAAAAAGTATCTACTAAATTACCCTATATGTGAGTAGTCAATGGCCATATCCAAGCAATAGGAAGCATCTTCATGAAACATAGGCAACATGCATAAATCACTGTCTTTCTCAATTCATTTAATTCCTGTTGAATGTCCACTTAATGTCTCTTTCCTTATAAGGCTCAGGGAACCCTTTTTGTTCTACCAGCTCACCTCTAGTTACCCTCATTAAAGAAAGTTAAGTATAACGGAGTGGAAAGTGCCTGTAGAATGGCATTCAACATTTTACATAGACCCTAGGGTGGTATAAACTGTAAATGTGGCCCTGTTTGGTTGTTGAAAAGTTTGTAAAGAGACATAAGCTGCCATTGCTCTGTACCGCCCTTCAGAAGGTCGCAGCTGAACTCTAATACATGGGCAATTCTCAAGGGAACAGTAATCAATCCACTGGGAAAATCCAACCTGCTAAATAGATTTTGCTCCTAAGATCTATCAGCCAGGCTGTCTGCTGCATTCTGCAATCATTCAAAATCTAAAGCATCAGGAATAACTGAGAACCATTTCATTTCTATTGGCATCTGTATTATTACCTGCCTGTCTTCTATTAGAATTTAATTACTTCTTATCCTTCTTTAAAGTTTTCGGTCGTACACTTTTTATGTGTTTCTCCAATCTAAAAAACAGAAGAGAGATTGATTAGCTCTTATATACATTGTAATAAGTTTTATTTCTTTTCCCACTATGTCCTTAATCAGTTTCCATGGTGTCATTTGTCTCATTCTTCTAATTTTCAGATTGTTTTTTGCCTTTTCAAAAAAGCTCCACTGGGGGATTTTTTAAGCCTGCTGCAATGATCCACTTAGCAGAGGTGATAGTGAAGGGTATGGGAACTTGAAGGACAATTGTTAAACCACTTAAAGTGATTGTAAAGGCACGATTTTTTTTTCTAAATAAATACCAAACATACCTACCTGCTCTGTACAATAGTTTTCCACTGAGCAGCCCCAATCCTCCTCTTCTCGGATACCCCGTCAGTTCCCCTCTAACCTTGCTGAGTGCCCCTGAGTGCTATGGGAGCACTCATGTGTGTTTTCTCCCGAGTCAGCTGTCCACAGACACACATAGAACAGCTCTGCCCCACCCCCTGATATCTTCTTACTGGCTGTGGCTGATGGCTCCCACTGCTGTGTCTGAGCCAATGAGGAGAGAAAGAGCCGAGAGAACCTCTGTTCTTGTGTACATCACTGGATCGAGATCGGTCACTGGTAATTTTTTGGGGGGCTGGGGGGGGGGGGGGACTGCTTGCAGAAGGTTGCTTACATTAATGCAGAAAACAAGTAAAAAAGGCGCAAGCACATATGCCTTAGTATATAAGTTCAGTTAGATACCAAATAGTCCAAGGAAATTAGGTGTATAGGTATGTACATATACACTGGGGTTAAAATATAGAGCAATGGGTCAGTCAGGGCAGCCACTGAAAAGACCAGAAGCAGGTTCCAGTAAAGCTAAAATAAAAACAAGGAAAAGGGTTGCCTCTGAGTATATATCAAAAAAGGTTTAATAAATAATAATATCCATTTTACATGGGGGAATGTAGAGTTGAGATCATAGCTGGGCTGGGAAGATGATGGTAGTAGGACTGCAGGTCACACACACACATCAGGTCCTGAGCAGAATGTTACAGGGATGGTAGGGCCAGCCCTCGTAGCAAAGTGAGGAATAAACCTCCGATAGTAGCCTACAATCCCCAAAAAAGCTCTGACTTGTTTTTTCCTCAATGGTCTGGGCCAGCTCTGTATAGCTCCTATCTTGTTCATTTGTGGTTTAACAAGTCCTCTGCCAACCAGGTAACCCAAGTATCTAGCCTCTGCTAGACCCAGGGCACATTTAGAGGGGTTAGCTGTCAGACCCGCTCTTCTAAGAGTGTCCAAGACTGCCTGTACTTTATCCAGATGGCTTTCCCAGTCCGGGATATGAATGATCACATCATCCAAGTATGCGGCTGCATACTCAGTGTGGGGCCTGAGCAACTTATCCATTAGCCTTTGAAAAGTGTCTGGAGCCCCATGGAGGCCAAAAGGCATGATCCTGTACTGGAATAGGCCATCGGGAGTGGCAAAGGCTGTCTTCTCTCGGGCGTGCTTTGTCAATGGGATCTGCCAATAACCCTTTGTCAGATCCAACGTGGTGAAGAACCTATCTTTGGCTAATCGCTCTACTAGTTCATCCACCCTAGGCATGGGGTAGGCGTCAAACTTAGACACCTTGTTTAACTTCCTGAAGTCATTACAAAACCTGATGGACCCATCAGGTTTGGGCACCAGAACAATGGGGCTGCACCACTGGCTATGAGACTCCTCTATCACTCCAAGCTCAAGCATTTTCCTGATTTCAGCCCTTACAGCTTCCCTCTTGGCCTCCGGAATGCGGTAAGACTTCACTCTTACGACAACCCCTGGTTCTGTAATAATGTCATGGGTAATCTCTCAGGTTTGTCCAGGGTTGGGGGAGAAAACATCGTTATTCCTCTCAACCAAGCCTCTAGCTTCTTTTATTTGCTCAGGTGTCAGCTCTGGAGAGATTGTCACCGAAGGACTAGGTGCCTGTGGACCAGGTGTGGTGTCCCCCACTGCGGCCATGCAGTCCTCTCTAGTCCTCCATGGCTTAAGAAGGTTTATGTGGAACACGGCCTCCTTCTTCCGGCGTCCCGGCTGACTAACTTTATAATTTACTGGGCTCACTTTTTCCAACACCTCATAGGGTCCCTGCCATTGTGCTAGAAGTTTGCTTTCTGCTGTGGGTACTAGAACCATTACTCTGTCCCCTCTTTCAAACTGTCTCACTAGGGCCCTCTGGTCATAGTAGGACTTCTGCCTACTCTGCGCCTGCTCCATATGCTGGTGAACAAGAGGGGCAATCTGAGCCATACGCCCCCGCATATCTTCAACATACTAGAGGACATTGGTCCCAGTTACCCCCTGTTCTTCCCAGGTTTCCTTTAGGATATCCAGAATACCCCTGGAATGCCTACCATATAAAAGCTCAAACGGGGAGAAGCCCGTAGAACTTTGGGGAATCTCTCGAACTGCAAACAACAGGTAAGGAAGTAACAAGTCCCAATCCTTCCCATCCCTGCTAACGACTTTCCTCAAAATCCCCTTTAGGGTCCAGTTAAACCTTTCTACCAACCCATCTGTCTGTGGGTGATACACTGACGTTCTCATAGTCTGTACATTAAATAGCTGACATAGCTCTTTCATAATACGGGAGACAAACGGAGTCCCCTGATCCGTGAGCAATGTCCTGGGTATCCCCACCCGTGTAAACATCTGAACCAACTCTTTTGCAATACTTTTAGCATTCGCCTTGCGTAGTGGAATGGCCTCCGGGTATCTGGTGGCATAATCGACGATGACAAGGATGTACTGGTGCCCTCGAGCTGTTTTCTCTAAGGGACCCACTAGGTCCATGCCAATCCTCTCAAACGGAACGTCAACTATGGGGAGAGGTATGAGTGGGGCTCTCAACTTCGGTCTGGGAGATGCCAGCTGGCATTCCGGGTAAGAAGCACAATACCTTTTAATCCCCTCATATACCCCAGGCCAGAAGAACCTCCTGAGCACCCGTTCTTGTGTTTTCTCCACCCCTAAGTGTCCCCCCAGCAAATGAGAGTGAGAGTAATCCAGGATTTTTCGGGTGTATGATGAAGGCACAACCAGTTGTTCAAGCTCTTGTCTTGTAAAGAAGATCATTTTTAAGGATAAAATAGGGATAGGCCTTTCCTGTTACCCCTTCTACTGGTACCCCATTAACCTCTACAACATTACTCCTGGCTTCCTGCAGCAGGGGATCATCTGCCTGGTCACGGCCAAAGCCACTACCCAAGATATCCAGGATATCTGTATCCCCCTCATTGTCTTCACTGGTAGCCTCTGGGGCAGCTTCCGGTTGACCAACCTCTGCCTCATCTTCTGTCTGTCGTGGGGCCCCGCCTCTCCTGGACTGCTCCCCACGCTGATTCAACAGGACTTCCTGGACAGCCCTATTAAATCTTAGCTTGCTCTCCCTGCGTTCCCGTCTTGTTTTACCTCTTTTTGGATTAGAGATATACAAGTCAGGATGAGCAAAGAGAAATACTTCATGGACCCCTGTATTTCTCTGCTCCACTTCAGGTTCCGCTTGTTCTCCCATCACAGGGGGCTGTAACAGAGCGTGGAAATTAGGGAAATTCCTTCCTATTATCAAAGGATATGGTAGAGGAGGAACTACCACAGCTACGATCCTTACCAAACTGCCCTGTACTGACACTTCTATGTTGGCAGTAGGATACCGCACAGTACACCCATGAATACACAACACCCCCATGGTTCTATGCTTCTGAATCCAACAAGGTTTTACCAATTTACTGGCTACCAAAGTCAGGGCACTGCCAGAGTCCACCAGGGCCACTGTCTCTTGTTTGTCCAGCAGGACAGGTACTCGGAAGGTATGTCCCCCTTCTACCAGGCCTGCTAAACAAATGAGCCCACAAAAGTCAGAGGAATCTTCCCCTAGTCCACACTGCATTGGCTCAGGAAGATTGGGGCATCTCGCCCTGACATGTCCTTTGGCGCCACACTCAAAACAAGTTATGGAGTTTCTCCTAGGGTGGTACTCTTTCCCAGGGTTTTGACTTCTAAAGTCTGTTTTGGAGAAACGGGCTCCGGATCCGAAGTCTGCTTCCACTCCACTCCTCCGGTCTCCTGGTCTCTGTATTTTCCCGATCGTCCTAGAGAGAGATCGGTCCAAACTTTTGGTAGATAGGTACCGCTCCACTTGTGCGACCATACTATCACAGTCCAGGGGATTTCCCTGAGTGACCCACTCCCGGACGCCATTTGGAAGCTCTCTCACGTAACGGTCCAGTACAAGCGCTTCTATAATCTGTGCAGGTGTTTGAGTCTCTGGTTTGAGCCACTTCCACGCCAGATGAATTAAATCGAACATCTGGGATCTTGGCGCTTTTCCTTCTTTAAACCTCCAGTTGTAGAAACTCTGGGCCCTCACTGTGGAAGTCACCCCTAAGCGAGCCATGATCTCTCCTTTTAGTTTGGGATAGTCTGCAGCAGCCACCTCATCCAAATCAAAATAGGTTTTCTGTGCTTCTCCCAAGAGGAAGGGTGCAATGATTCCAGCCCACTGTTCCAGGGCCTAGCCTTCTCGGGTAGCGGTCCGTTCGAACGCCAGTAGATATGTCTCCACATCATCATCCGGGGTCATTTTCTGCAGACAGCTGCTGGCACGTATTTGGCTTACCCCCCTTGCTGGTGGGTTAGAAGACCCTTGGATAGTCATGTGATCCAGGGTTGCTTTGAGAACAGCATGGTCTGACTTTTGTGCTTCAGCTAGCTGTCTATTAGTTTCTTGTTGTGCTGCAGCTGAGGCCGCTATCTGTCTTTTAGTCTCTTGTTGCGCTGCAGCTACCTGTCTATTAGTTTCTTGTTGTGCTGCAGCTGAGGCCGCTATCTGTCTATTAGTCTCTTGCTGCACAGAGACAGCTTGTAACAGGGCTTTCACAATATCTTCCATTTTCTGGGTCCTGTACCTTTAAGGCCACTGTAACTGTACATTGACCGGTACAGCAGCAAACATCCCACTTCTGACACCACTTGTGACAAAGTCGTAGAAATAGCGATAATGTTATGCAGCAAAGTCGCTGACCTTAAGCAATAAATACGGCTTTATTGCACTCAAAATAAATAATACAAAACAAAATGGCCTACTCCAATTTAGGAGGCTAACTGACAGTAGTGTCCCTCACTACACTGTACTGGAGGGGCTATTCCGGCCTCCAGTATAAAACAAACAGAACAGTCCAAAATAAACAAATCTATGACAGACCTTGTTCCTTCAATGCAGACAGTTTCCAACCTGTCCGTCCAGCTCAGCATACCTCTCACACTGAGCTCTCACTTCCCACTTCCTTACCAGGTGAGTGTTAATTAATAGGGGAAGAGAGGAGGTTTTACCTGTTGGCCAGGCTTAACCCCTTCCAGTCACAGTAAGTAGCAATGGAAGGCTAAAGCAGATAACAACAAGAACCTGGGGAATGCCCAGGGAATAACCAAGCCTACTTACCGACCAGCTAGCAGAACAACCAATTAACCTGTCTAACAATGTGCGTTAAAAACAGGGGTTTTGTCCGCACGCATTTGCAAACGCATGCGTGAGCCACAGAGCCGCGCCAAGGCACCCCATAATTCTGTGGTCCTAACACTAACAGTGAGTGTCCTCACAATGGAGGCACATGCATTTTAATGGATAGATAGGTTAGACAGGCTAATTGGTTGTTCTGCTAGCTGGTCGGTAAGTAGGCTTGGTTATTCCCTGGGCATTCCCCAGGTTCTTGTTGTTATCTGCTTTAGCCTTCCATTGCTACTTACTGTGATTGCCAGCCATAGATGGGGGCGGTGGATACGTTTTGTTTCACCTGTGGTGTTTATTTTGGTCCAGCAGTGCACCAACACCTTTGCAGCCATTGTGCTATATGCTGGGTGCTTGGTGTGCTTCTGTACCTTTAAGGAGGGGTGGCTCCCCTTCAGTCCACCTGCCCCTATCTATCCATTAAAATGCATGTGCCTCCATTGTGAGGACACTCACTGTTAGTGTTAGGACCACAGAATTATGGGGTGCCTTGGCGCGGCTCTGTGGCTCACGCATGCGTTTGCAAATGCGTGCGGACAAAACCCCTGTTTTTAACGCACATTGTTAGACAGGTTAATTGGTTGTTCTGCTAGCTGGTCGGTAAGTAGGCTTGGTTATTCCCTTGGCATTCCCCAGGTTCTTGTTGTTATCTGCTTTAGCCTTCCATTGCTACTTACTGTGATTGCCAGCCATAGATGGGGGCGGTGGATACGTTTTGTTTCACCTGTGGTGTTTATTTTGGTCCAGCAGTGCACCAACACCTTTGCAGCCATTGTGCTATATGCTGGGTGCTTGGTGTGCTTCTGTACCTTTAAGGAGGGGTGGCTCCCCTTCAGTCCACCTGCACCTATCTATCCATTAAAATGCATGTGCCTCCATTGTGAGGACACTCACTGTTAGTGTTAGGACCACAGAATTATGGGGTGCCTTGGCGCGGCTCTGTGGCTCACGCATGCGTTTGCAAATGCGTGCGGACAAAACCCCTGTTTTTAACGCACATTGTTAGACAGGTTAATTGGTTGTTCTGCTAGCTGGTCGGTAAGTAGGCTTGGTTATTCCCTGGGCATTCCCCAGGTTCTTGTTGTTATCTGCTTTAGCCTTCCATTGCTACTTACTGTGATTGCCAGCCATAGATGGGGGCGGTGGATACGTTTTGTTTCACCTGTGGTGTTTATTTTGGTCCAGCAGTGCACCAACACCTTTGCAGCCATTGTGCTATATGCTGGGTGCTTGGTGTGCTTCTGTACCTTTAAGGAGGGGTGGCTCCCCTTCAGTCCACCTGCCCCTATCTATCCATTAATATGCATGTGCCTCCATTGTGAGGACACTCACTGTTAGTGTTAGGACCACAGAATTATGGGGTGCCTTGGCGCGGCTCTGTGGCTCACGCATGCGTTTGCAAATGCGTGCGGACAAAACCCCTGTTTTTAACGCACATTGTTAGACAGGTTAATTGGTTGTTCTGCTAGCTGGTCGGTAAGTAGGCTTGGTTATTCCCTGGGCATTCCCCAGGTTCTTGTTGTTATCTGCTTTAGCCTTCCATTGCTACTTACTGTGATTGCCAGCCATAGATGGGGGCGGTGGATACGTTTTGTTTCACCTGTGGTGTTTATTTTGGTCCAGCAGTGCACCAACACCTTTGCAGCCATTGTGCTATATGCTGGGTGCTTGGTGTGCTTCTGTACCTTTAAGGAGGGGTGGCTCCCCTTCAGTCCACCTGCCCCTATCTATCCATTAAAATGCATGTGCCTCCATTGTGAGGACACTCACTGTTAGTGTTAGGACCACAGAATTATGGGGTGCCTTGGCGCGGTTCTGTGGCTCACGCATGCGTTTGCAAATGCGTGCGGACAAAGCCCCTGTTTTTAACGCACATTGTTAGACAGGTTAATTGGTTGTTCTGCTAGCTGGTCGGTAAGTAGGCTTGGTTATTCCCTGGGCATTCCCCAGGTTCTTGTTGTTATCTGCTTTAGCCTTCCATTGCTACTTACTGTGATTGCCAGCCATAGATGGGGGCGGTGGATACGTTTTGTTTCACCTGTGGTGTTTATTTTGGTCCAGCAGTGCACCAACACCTTTGCAGCCATTGTGCTATATGCTGGGTGCTTGGTGTGCTTCTGTACCTTTAAGGAGGGGTGGCTCCCCTTCAGTCCACCTGCCCCTATCTATCCATTAAAATGCATGTGCCTCCATTGTGAGGACACTCACTGTTAGTGTTAGGACCACAGAATTATGGGGTGCCTTGGCGTGGCTCTGTGGCTCACGCATGCGTTTGCAAATGCGTGCGGACAAAACCCCTGTTTTTAACGCACATTGTTAGACAGGTTAATTGGTTGTTCTGCTAGCTGGTCGGTAAGTAGGCTTGGTTATTCCCTGGGCATTCCCCAGGTTCTTGTTGTTATCTGCTTTAGCCTTCCATTGCTACTTACTGTGATTGCCAGCCATAGATGGGGGCGGTGGATACGTTTTGTTTCACCTGTGGTGTTTATTTTGGTCCAGCAGTGCACCAACACCTTTGCAGCCATTGTGCTATATGCTGGGTGCTTGGTGTGCTTCTGTACCTTTAAGGAGGGGTGGCTCCCCTTCAGTCCACCTGCCCCTATCTATCCATTAAAATGCATGTGCCTCCATTGTGAGGACACTCACTGTTAGTGTTAGGACCACAGAATTATGGGGTGCCTTGGCGCGGCTCTGTGGCTCACGCATGCGTTTGCAAATGCGTGCGGACAAAACCCCTGTTTTTAACGCACATTGTTAGACAGGTTAATTGGTTGTTCTGCTAGCTGGTCGGTAAGTAGGCTTGGTTATTCCCTGGGCATTCCCCAGGTTCTTGTTGTTATCTGCTTTAGCCTTCCATTGCTACTTACTGTGATTGCCAGCCATAGATGGGGGCGGTGGATACGTTTTGTTTCACCTGTGGTGTTTATTTTGGTCCAGCAGTGCACCAACACCTTTGCAGCCATTGTGCTATATGCTGGGTGCTTGGTGTGCTTCTGTACCTTTAAGGAGGGGTGGCTCCCCTTCAGTCCACCTGCCCCTATCTATCCATTAAAATGCATGTGCCTCCATTGTGAGGACACTCACTGTTAGTGTTAGGACCACAGAATTATGGGGTGCCTTGGCGCGGCTCTGTGGCTCACGCATGCGTTTGCAAATGCGTGCGGACAAAACCCCTGTTTTTAACGCACATTGTTAGACAGGTTAATTGGTTGTTCTGCTAGCTGGTCGGTAAGTAGGCTTGGTTATTCCCTGGCATTCCCCAGGTTCTTGTTGTTATTAACCCCTTCCAGGGCAGGGAACGCTGACTTTTCCAGTCTCTCACTGGTGTACATACAATTGTGTACCCTGTCACAATATATATATATATATATATATATATATATATATATATATCCCCCTTTTTTCATAAAAAAAGAAAGAAAGAAAAAATGGGGGGTCATCTGTGGCCCTGGGGGTCTTCAGGCCCCTGGGGCCCTTCAGACCCCTAAAAAAAATGGCCCTTTAATAAAAAAATAAAATAAAAATATATTAAATATTTTTTTTAGAAAAAAATAATTTAAAAAAGAGGGGGTTGTCATCTGGGGCCCTGGGGGCCTCGGGCCTTGGGGGCCTCAGGGCCCTTGGGGACCTCCGGACCTCTAAAAAAGAATAAAAGAAAAAAAATTGGCCCTTTAATAAAAAATAAAAGAAAAAATATATTAAAAAATATATATGTTTATAAAAAAAAATAAAAAAAGAGGGGTTGCCATCTGGGGCCCTGGGGGCCTCTGGGCCCCTGGGGACCTCCGAACCCCTTACAGGTGTAATGCCTTTACCCCCCTGATGGCGGCCCTGGGTTGGGCACAGCAGGTCTTTAATTAGAGACCCAGATAGTTCACACCGCAGTTAGATGTGGGAAAAAATCCATCCAGCATAGGTGTGGGTTCCAAGAAAGGGTTAACAATAGGGGTGAAGAGGAGGGGGGAGACGTGTGACAGCAGGCAAGCCGCACTGTGGATGTAGATTTAAATGTTGGGCATTTTGCGTGAAGACACTAGAAATGTCTTATCTTACTGGCTAGATTTGAAACATTTAGTGGTAGCTATGTATATAATTTAATTAAAAGTGGTATTTCTCAGGTGATTTCTTTCCTACTTGTGTATGTTCTTTTGAAACATTTCAGAGGAGAAAAAGGAAATAGTTCAACGTCTGACCAAAGTAATTTTTTTGGATGACATAATGAAACAGAAAAATAAACTTTTTACATTCCAGTGCAGGTACTGGTTATCACTACAGAATACAGATTTTTCATGGTTAAAGGGTGTAAGTTTCCGAACTGAGGATTGGCAGCAAAATCGTGGTCTTTCGGCACTATTCAAAGAGAAACAGTGACATTTTTTTATGATAAGTGTGCAGATTTAAAAAAAAAACCTGCATAACTACAGAACCACATCCCAACTGTGAGTCACGTTGGAGAGAGTAGAACAGCGTAGAACTGATTTCTTTCCTCAGGAAAATACATTTTAATTTAATTATAGCTATATTAACTAGAGCAAATTTCAGAGCAGTACTTCAGGGAATCTGTTTGGGACCTAAAATTAAAAAAAATGTTATGCCGCGTACACACGATCGATTTTCGGCAGTGAAAAACGAAATTTTTTAGCCTTTAGAAAAAACAACGTTTTTTCACCTTCATCATTAAAACGATGTTGCCCACACACGATCATTAAAAAAAATGCTCTAGCAAAGCGCGGTGACGTACGACGGCACTATAAAGGGGAAGTTCCATTTGGATGACGCCACCCTTGGGGCTGCTTTAGCTGATTTTGTGTTAGTAAAAAACAATTTAAGCTTTTCTGTCTGTTACAGCGTGATGAATGTGCTTAATTACGAATGGTAGTTTTACCAGAACGAGCGCTCCCTTCTCATAACTTGCTTCTGAGCATGCGCAGGTTTTTCAGATTGTTTAAGCCCACACACGATAATTTTTTACAACCCGAAAAACAACATTGTTTAAAACGTCGTTAAAAATGCAGCATGTTGGAATTTTTTTTTTTTTTTTACGTTTTTCAGAACCAGAAAACTTATGTGACGCCCACACACGATCGTTTTAATGAATGAATGAATGAAAAACGTATATAGCGCGGCACATGCAAACTAAATCGCCTCTGGGCGCTTGTTGTTCCTGTCTCCTTTGGAATCAAAAGAGATGAGTCTTGATCTTTCTCCTGAATGCTAGGTGGTTCTCCTCCAACCGAATGCTGGTTGGTAAAGCGTTCCATAGTCTGGGACCTTGGACCGCGAATCTTCTATCTCCTTTGGACTTGTAGCTGGCTTTCGGTATCTGGAGTAGATTTTGGTTGGTGGATCGCAAGATGCGATTGGGATTATGAACTTTTATTTTTTCGCACAGATATCGGGGAGCATTCCCATGGATACATCTATGCATTAGACAGAGTGCTTTAAAAGCAATTCTGTCTTTCACTGGCAACCAGTGAAGGGCTCTCAGTGAAGATGAGATGGATTCCCAGGGTTTTTTCCCAGTCACAAGTCTGGCGGCCGTATTTTGAACGACTTGCAGACGAGCGATTTGGTACTTCGGGAGTCCGAGGTAAAGGGCATTTGCATAGTCCAGTCTGGAGTTAACAATTGTTCCCACCACGACTGCTACGTCTTCTTTAGGAATGAAAGGAATAAGTCTGCGTAGTAGGTGCAGCAGATGGTGAGATCCGCTGACTACTGACCCTATTTGCGCGTCCATTGTCATGTGGGAGTCGAAGATGACACCAAGACTTTTGACTTTGGCGCTAGGGGTGATGATTTTGCCCAGAATGGGCGGGGGGGTCCACGTTGTTGCTGGTTGGTTCCTACGTTTGGCGTGAAACAGGAGAAGTTCTGTTTTTGCTCCGTTGAGTTTAAGATAACTCTTGGTCATCCAGTCCTCTATCAAAGAGAGGCATGTCTCTAGATTGAGGTGGTGATCCTTTTTATTGCAAATGCGGAAATACAGTTGCGTGTCATCTGCATATGAGTGATAGAGCAGTTTTTGACTGCTGATGATTTCAAAAAGAGGACGAAGATAGATGTTGAATAACACAGGCGACAGGGGGATCCTTGAGGGACTCCGCATGATACTGTGCGTTTTCCAGAGGTGAAAGGTCCTAACTTCACTATTTGCGAACGGTTTTCCAAGAAAGAGGAGAACCAAGATAAATCGCCTTCTGCGACTCTGGCTACTTCAGCTAGCCGTGTCAATAGAAGCTTGTGGTCTACTGTGTCGAAAGCTGCGCTTAGGTCCAACAGAACCAGGAGACAAGATTCTCCTTCGTCTGCGGCCTCGAGAGCGTCGTCCCATATCTTGAGCAATGCGGTTTCTGTCCCGTGTCCGGGCCGGAAACCCGATTGATATGGATCAAGTAGGTTATGGGTATCTAGATGCTGTTGCAGCTGTTGTACCACTACTTTCTCCATGACCTTAGAAAGAGAGTTTAGGCCTGTTATGGGACGGCGGTGGAGTGGATCCTTGGGGTCCAGGGTGGGTTTCTTCAAGATAGGCCGAATTATACCCTCCTTCAACTGGGAGGGCACTATGCCCTCCCTAAAGGATTGGTTAATAAGCTGCGTGATCGGAGGCGCCAGGAAGTCAGCACATTCCTTCAGCAGTTTAGTGGGGATGATATCATTCGGCGCAGTGCTGTTACGCAGAGCGCCGATGATATTTTTAATGTCATGAGTACAGACGGGTTCCAGCGTGAACTTACCTGATTGTGGTGAGTTACTGCCAGTGTTGTGTGAATAATTACTGGGGGAGCTACGGGGGGAGTTGTTCTGCTGAATGCTTTGCCGGATTCCCTCAATTTTATTAATGAAGTAATCCGATAAATCATTGCAAAATTCTTGTGTGTCCGAATTGGGGGCTTCAAGACATCCTGGATTCATGGTCTGAGTGACCAGCTTGAAGAGTTCGCGGGGGCGGTTGAGGTCGCTGTTGATAGCCTCAGAAAAATAATTTTTCTTGGCATCGAAAATTTCCTTGTGGTATTTTCTAGTTATTGCCTTGTAGATGGAGAGGTTCTCAACTGATGGACTTCTCTTCCAGGCGGCTTCAGCCCTTCTGCGCTCTTGCTTCAGTGACGCCAGCTGGTTGTTGAACCAGCCTGCGTTATTTTTCCGGATGTGGGTTTTACGTTTCGGCGCTATTAAGTCGGCTGACTGTAATAGGGCTGTGTTTATGGCCTCCAGTGTTTCCTCAGTCGTTAGATGCGGCTGAATTGTTTTTATTTTTTTCTTTAACGTGGCTTTGAAGAGTTCCGAGTGGAGCTTCTTCTGACATCTAGTCCAGTGTGTTGTCACTGGGTTTGATGTTTTTATTAAGGGGGGGAAATTGGGAATAATGAATTTAATTGCATGGTGGTCTGTCCATGGCAATGGTTCATTTCCCAAGATTTTTATTTCCAGATCGTGTCTGAAAATAAGATCGAGCGTGTGACCTGAAGCATGTGTGGGCCCACATATTAGTTGCTGAAGCCCTAATCCTTCCAGGTGGTCAATGCAGGCGTCGGCAACGGGGTCTTGCGGGGAGTTGGCCCAGAGGTTGAAATCCCCGAGCAGCAAAAGGTGTTTGCTGTTCAGGGTATAGGTGGAGATAAAGTCCGTCAATGAAGGGAGAAGCTGCGATTTTGGGCCGGGTGGCCTATAGCAGAGTAGAATCCGGACTGTCTCCTGGGAGTTTGCTTGCAGTTGTAGAGTAAGGGTTTCCATGAATGGAAGAGGGTTTTGAAGGACTGGTTTTGTGATCGCAAGGTGCGTCTTATGGATCACCGCCAATCCTCCTCCTCTTTGCCCTATTCTGTTTTCCGTTATAATACGGTAGTTTTCTGGCACCAATTCTCCTAGAATGGTGTTACAGTCGGCTGTAAGCCAGCTCTCTGTAATAAAGAGGCAGTCTAAGTCATGTTGCAATAAGAAATCATGGATTTCTAATCGGTGTTTTACTGCCGATCTAGTGTTGATCAAAGCACATGATATGTGCTTAGGTTGGGGAAAACGGCTGAGACCTTTGACAATTGATCTTCGATTGATCCTCAATAGGCGCTCCGTTTGAAGGGCTTTTTTGGTGATGGCTGGTAGTATTGCGGCAAATCGCCTCAGACTCCAAATGGCTTCTGCCGAGTATTGCAGATTAACCATGGTCGCCAAACACCAGGGGGAGGGGGGGGGTTAAGGATTGTCAAGGATTAACTGAATCCTCAATCCTGGCTTGGTCCAGAGGAAGGCAAAAAAACCCTGACCGTGCTATGCCAATATGCAGCGACAGGGAAAAAAAATTCTTCCTGACCCCTTGATAGGCGATCGGGCGAACCCTGGATCAAGTTGTAATAGTTGAGATTTGGGGCTGGGTGTAGTAAGATGACCTGCCGATCGGCAGCAGGATCCAGGCTGGAAAAACTCCCAGATTGGGTGGATCGGTGCTACCGTTGGGGCCAGGACTGATAGACAGGGGTGTGAGGTACTTTCCAGGGGGTAAGGGGTGGGTAACAGGTCCGTTTTGGGACTTTGGTGGCGGTTGAAGGGGGTGAGAAGCGGCGCGCCGCTAGGCCGCGGGTGAAGCTGCGGCCTTTCCTAGTTGCGATTGCCTCCAGGCCGGCACGGAGGTACCGAAAAAGCGCCCGAACCGGCGGAAAATTGCAGGGATTGCAGGGATAGGTGGCGGATGGTTAGTTAGAGAGGGGCTGGTAGTGTGGGGGCATAGAAGGGGAGGTGTGGATAGGGTGGAGAGCCGTGGCTTTAAGTTGCAGTGGTGGCTTGTCCTGAAAAGGACGGCCGCCTGCAACCTCAGTGGATGGCTTACCTGCTGGAGAGGGGTGAAGGAGGGAAGCCAGGGGGGCCAGGTAGAGCCGGGGGAAAGCCGGTGGTGAGTTGCTTGAGGGATAGAGGGGTAGAGCAAGCCTACCTAGCAGTCTGCCTAGCCACTATCTGCCTGTCTGGTCCCTGGCGAGAGCAGACTCGAGCGGAAGACCGGAGCGTCCTACTCACCCACTGACACTGTTTAAATGAAATTTTTTTAAAACATCGTTTTTTACATGGCGAAAACGATCGTGTGTATGGGCATTAGGCCACACAACATTATTCTGATTTAGGACAGGAGAAAATAAAACCAATCTGTATTTTGCACTGGCTAGTTAAGAGTCATTATTTTTTTTTTTAAATGCTTTGTCAAGCTGTTCATGCAATACATCCCAAAAATATACAGCAATATAATTCCTTCTAACTGATTTATGGGTCTAATCAGCAACAATAAAGGGGTTGTGAAGGATTTTTTTCCCCCTAAATAACTTCCTTTACCTTAGTGCAGTCCTCCTTCACTTACCTCATCCTTCCATTTTTCTTTTGAATGTTCTTCTGTCTGTAACTACACACAGTAATGCAAGGCTTTCTTCCTGGTGTGGAGAAAGCCTCTTGAAGGGGAGGGGGTGAGCAGGAGTGTCAGGATGTCCATTAACACACAGCTCCTTTCTCTATCTGCAAAGTAGAGAGTGTCCTGACTTGCCTGCTCGTACAGACCTTGAAACTGAGCTGCAGCTTGGTGGCCAAGACTATACAGTGGTTTAACAGGACAGGATCCACTTAAAAGAGTCCTTGCCACTCAGAACTGTCCACCAAAGAAGTTGCACATGCTCAGCGTCATATCCAGAGGTTGTCTTTGGGAAATAGATGTATGAGTGCTGCCAGCATTGCTGCAGAGGTTGAAGGGGTGGGAGATCAGCCTGTCAGTGATCAGACCATACGCTGCACACTGCATCAAATTGGTATCCATGGCTGTAGTTCCAGAAGGAAGCCTCTTCTAAAGATGATGCACAAGAAAGCCCACAGTTTGCTGAAGTCAAGCAGACTAAGGACATGGATTATTGGAACCATATCCTGTGGTGTGATGAGACCAAGATAAACGTATTTGGTTCAGATGGTGTCAAGCGTGTGTGGCAGCAACCAGATGAGGAGTACAAAGACAAGAATGTCTTGCCTACAGTCAAATATAGTGGTGGGAGTGTCATGGTCTGAAGCTGTATGAATGCTTCTGGAACTGGGGAGCTACTGTTCATCGAGGGAACCATAAATACCAACATGTACTGTGACATACTGAAACAGAGCATGATCCCCTCCCTTTGGAGACTGGGTCACAGGGCAGTATTCCAACATGATAACGACTCCAAACACACCTCCAAGACAACCACTGCCTTGCTAAAGAAGCTGAAGGTAAAGGTGATGGACTTTCCAAGCATGTCTCCAAGCATGTCTCCAGACCTAAACCCTATTGAGCATCTGTGGGGTATCCTGAAACGGAAGGTAGAGGAGCGCAAGGTCACTAACATCCACCGGCTCCATGATGAGTGGAAGAGGACTTCAGTGCCAACCTGTGAAGCTCTGGTGAACTGCCCAAGAGGGTTAAGGCAGTGCTGGAAAATGATGGTGGCCACACAAAATATTGAAACTTTGGGCTCAATGCAAACATTTTCACTTAGGGGTGTACTCACTTTTGTTGCCAGCAGTTTATACACTAATAGCTGTGTGTTGAGTTGTTTTGAGGGGACAGCAAATTTACACTGTTATACAAGCTCTACACTCACTATTTTACAATGTAACAAAGTGAAATTTCTTCAGTGTTGTCATGTGAAAAAATATAATAAGATATTTACAAAAATGTGAGGGGTGTACTTTTTAAAATAAGGCGCAAACAGAAGGCTTTACACAATTGTAAACGTTTTCATATGTTGATATGTTGATTAGTAAACAGGACTTTTTAAAATGTAGTAGTATGACTTATGTCCAGTTCACACGATCGGATTTTCTGATGGAAAAAGTCAGACTGACTTATTCCATCGGAAATTCTGACCGTGTGTGCGCCCCATCGGAGTAATTCCATCGGAAATTGTGATGAATTTTATCAGAGTTTAGATAGAGAACATGTTCTTTTTTCCTCCTATGCAATTCCTTTGGAATTCTGATGTGAGTTTGGTCGGGCTAAAGCCTGATCATGTGTACGGGGCATTAGGCAGACCATAGACAGTGTGAATTTCTTTCCTGCAACCACAGGATACAGGAAAGACATTTTCACAATTCCCCCATCAACACACAGTGATCATCACTAGCGTATATAGCAGATGCTTGTTATAATCGCAAGTGAATCTGGCAGGCTGGTTGTACCCACGTTGATCGATCAATTAACTTGGTAAATTCAGCCTGTCCACTAATGGTTCGAATCCCGGCCGGTTCCTGCTAAACCAGCCAAAATTCAGATGGTGTATGGTCAATCTTAGAAGATATCACATTTTAGGAGACATTTATACAAAAATCCAGGAAATCTCTGATGGACCACAACATCACATTTCCATTTTCTTTATTAGAACTTTTCTGAGACTGATACCTCCAAGCATGTTCATAGGTCATTCAATTTATGAAAATAAAGTAATTTAGTGAACACATTGGTTGAATCTCAATATTTTGTTTTGTTTTACAAAATGTTGGTACTTTTTGAGGACAACAAGTGTATACCAATGTATAGAATGAAGAAGAAGATGAAAACCACATAAAGGTGACTTTCACTAAACATTCACTGCAGGTACATATACATGTGTTTTAACTAAGAGTGATTGATTCACTGCTAGTGAATGATTGGTGAAAGTCACATTCACTACTTTTTAAAGATGCCCCATAATATCTCTGTACTATACATTGCTGAACATCATTGAAAAGGCAATTGTTTCATAATTTCTATAATTTACTCAAAACTGTGTTTAGGATATGTGACTGATTACAAAAAAGATAATAGGTTAAGAACACAGTATCTCACCTTGAAAAACATAACGTTTTAAAAGTTTCATATTTTGGGAATTGTATTTACCTTATACCAAAGGATAAATGGAGAAGGGTAAGATCTTAGACTTGTAATTCTGATCATGACCTGATTTCACTTACTGCCTCAGTGACATTTTTGCAGATAGTTGTCACCAGAAACCAGATGTCCCAGTTGGGAGATATCCACTGTACTTTCATTTGGGAAAAAACTATAACATTTTTGACTTTTTTTAATAGCAATGGATACATTGAGTCCAGGTATTCCTGGAGGTAGCCCATGCCTCATTAAATGCACACCTGAAGCCCAGCACAATATGATGGGAGCTGAAGACCTTAAGTGTGTCCCCACGCCAAATCCAGCAAGAAAAACATAAATGGCACCTGCCTTAATCCATTTATATTAGCTTTTTAAAATAAGATGCATACAGAAGACTTTACACAGAACAAACACAATACAAAAATTGCCCACCACGCTTATCAGCTAGCCAGCAAAATAAGAAAACAAATTACACTATTTAACAATTTACAATTTGTTGCAAATAGTTGCGCAATATTTGTAAATATATGTGCAAGCCACATGGGGGTACACTGTAGGTCCTTAGCTGTGTCCCTGCCAGTTTGTGGTGTATCAATGCAACCTTTAAGGAGGAATAATAACTTAAGCTAGATTGTTGGGGGAATAACAGTTTTCCCTCATCCCCAATTCAATTGTATAAAGGAACCAACCATTTATGGGACTATAACAATCATGATATAAAGAAAAAAGTATAGTATGTATAATAGTAAAACAAGCTTTATTTGTGCAATTACATTGTAAAATATTACAATCAACATATGCAGCTACATGTAACCAAGGTGCACATTTCTACAATGAACATTGCTTGGTTAGACAACTTGTTTCAAAATATGTTCTTTTTCATTTCTTCTTTAGGGGTAGATAGTTGCAGAGTATATTAGTCTATAATAAAGGAATATGGTTAATACCATAATAGTATACATATTTGCCATAGATGACAACTTTTGTAAACATACATATAAGCATCACTAACCCTTATCATTGTAGATTAGGGGTCTGCAAACTATGGCCCCCCAATTGTTTAGGAGCTACAATTCCCATCATGCCTAGTCATGTCTGTGAATGTCAGAGTTTTACAATGCCTCATGGGACGTGTAGCTCCGCAACATCTAACACAATCTGTACAACGTTTCCTTGCACACCTACTTTTTACTCATTGCCTAAATTCCATAAGCACGCGTACACGCGATCAAACTTATCTGATGAAAACGGTCCGATGGACCGCTTTCATCGGATATGTCTGCTGGGCTGTTTTGGTCTGATGGTTGTACACACCATCAAACCAAAAATTCCTGCGGTGACGTGGCGGTGGCGTTGATGCCGCCACATCACCAATCCAGGAAGTAAAATACTTCCACGCATGCGTCGAATCCATTTGGCGCATGCGGGGGATTTCTGTCCACTGGTTAGGCGTACTAACCAGCGGACATGTCCGACGGACAGGTTTGCAGCGGACAAATTTCAAAGCATGCTTTGAAATTTGTCCCCTGGACAAACCTGTCCGCTAGGTCGTACACACGATCGGAGATGTCCGCTGAAACTGGTCGGCGGACCAGTTTCAACAGATAAATTCGATCATGTGTACGCGGCCTAAGGGTATTCGCTGTCCATTGGAGAGACCGATTATCTCTGGTAATGGATCTCTGAAATTTGAGTAAATCCAGGTACAAGGCGTAGCGATGGGGACATGATTTGCCCATCATACGCCCATCCTATGCCAACCTGTATGTGGGGGAGTGGAAACATTGGATTATGAATACTGAGGATTTGCAGGTATACATGAGTCATGTCACTCTTTGATATCACTCAATATAATGTGGGGGGGAGAAGGTCGCTCTAATGTTAAACAGTGCAGTGAACTACTGAATGGTGCAAACAAAATAATCATGTACAATTGCATAAAGCAAACAAATAGTGCTCTGTATACTCAAGTGTATATATATGTAAATAAATCTAAATATATAAATAAATACATATAAATATAAGATAAGTCCAAATAATATTGTGGTGAATAAAAATATGATGTGAAGCTAAACGTTGAGAAGAAGATCCACCACCACCAAGATGATAAGGGAAAGTCACTCCTTGAGGGATACACCAGAAGAAAAATGGACACCCTTACCAGACAAGATGGACCTCCTATAATAGCTACGTCATGTGGGACTGCAGATATAACCCTCTGCAGGGTCTTGGTAGGTCACAGGTAGAAAGGATGAAAGTTAATTACCCACTCCAACTAAGTGAGAGTATCAGTAAAGCATGATAACTTTACAACTGGGCGTTATTGGAACTGCATAAAGAGAGTTTCCATTTCAAAGTTAGTCCTTAGTTAAGTTTTCATCATATGGAAGGATTGGTGCCAATTTATGAAACGGATTGTGCAGAAAACTGGAGAAAGCTAAACCATTTCATGGACCATCCAATTTACTTTTCCAGAATTACGAAATCTGTTTTAGTAGGCATTCTATTTTCTGAGTTATCTGCATGGAATCATCTAGAACATTGATATGATACAGACTGATGTCTTTCTGTAAGTATTTTGTTAAGTTTCTCACATGCTGTAGCAAATGACTGTGATTGCCTATGACATTATGTTCATCCAGCTGTTAACTTACTCTGCTTTATATTCACCATTCCAGTCATTAGTTCAATTTGGTTGTATGTGGAACGGCACCAGTTGAAGTAACTCTATAATATAGTCCATCAAGCATCAAGAATGAGAGACAAATTTCTGGAGGGCAGAGAATGACTGACGGAGGCAGTGTGTCATTCTGTCACCTCGCACAAGGAAACATGCTGAAATATTTATGACTCCTTTGATCAGTCTTTGGAAGCGGATTTCTGATCCCTGATTATCCTTCCTCATGTGCCGATTAGAAAATAGCCGAGAGATCCACATAATAATTATGCTAAATCGTATTAACTCTTTGCTGAGAAAGTTAATGCATAAACAATAAGAGAAACACAAAGCCTAGCGTTAAAGTAGTTATTTTGTTTAATCAGACTAGAACCAAATTCTTTGATAAAAATGTCTATTATTGTTCACAGGAAAATTTAAATACCAGGGAAACTATGTATAGTCAATCCTTAGTAGCAACAGATTTGTCACGATGCATTACTGGGAGCCCTTTCCTACTTACCAAATTTTGTCTCAAAACACATTCAATGTAGAGTTGATGTCAGCCTTGTCTCCATTCAGCAGGTGGATAGTTCAGTCAGTTGATCTGGTGTATTTTCCATCACATTTATGAATGGTCTGTATCGCCCCACAGCAACCATTCCAATTTTATTTTTCCAAAATTCTGTTTCAAGTTCAGGTTTGAAATGACTCTGTTCTTAGAACAAACTGCAGCAGGTAAAAAGCGCAGGCACTTAGTGGTACCTAAATACTGCCGCAGCCTCAAAAAGCTTGCATTTAGCTGTCCACCGCTTCTTACTCCTGTATGTTGCTATTGACCTGTAAAGGTGCCCACCATGGTGATAGCCAATAAGTATATAAGGGGTTGAATTTAGTGGCAAGCTCCAATATTACCCAAAAGTGTCAGGCCTCGTACACACGATGAGATATGTCCGCTCAAACTTGTCCGACGGACAGTTTAGAGCGGACATGTCTCATCGGATTTCGGTCCGATGGCGTGTACACACTATCGGATCAAAATCCCCGCCGGCAGACAGCGTGGTGACGCGGCGGTGACGTTGACGCCGCCACGTCACCGCGACGTCACCGCACCAGGAAGTAAACACTTTCGCGCGCATGCGTCGGATCCATTCACAGGATACGACGCATGTGCGGGAGGATATGTCCGCTGGTTTCCCGTACTAACCAGCGGACATATCCGACGGACAGGTTTGTAGCGGACAAATTTCAAAGCATGCTTTGAAATTTGTCCGATGGACAAACCTGTCCGCTAGCCCGTACACACGATCGGATTTGTCTGCTGAAACGGTCCAAGGGACCGTTTTCAGCGGACAAATTTGATCGTGTGTACGCGGCCTCAGAGTTTTTCCTTTCAGAATGGCCTTGGATTTAGCCATATCTATAGGGTCCCTAAAGCTAATCCATGTACAGTATGTGCCATCAACTCATAGCCACAGTTGCTGTTTGTTTTGTTCAAGAGACAGGGGGGCTGATTTACTAAAGCCAAATAGACTATTCACTTTAACTTTCATAATCCAATCATCCAATCTTATGAGCAAAATTGCTGCTTTTTTATCCCCTTGTACTTGATAGGGTGTTCTTTGCATAGTGACATTTCACCACATTCATTTAGCTCTGTGAAAATTTGCAAAATTAACAGCCTATTTGTCTTTGGTAAATGAACCCCAAGATTTCTTTTAGATTTAAGAAGTTACAGTGGAAAACTACAGAGTTGTATTTTAATTCAACTGGACCATGCTTTCATTTAGACTAGAGTGACCAAATCGACTATGCAGGACAGTTGAGGGTAACCTGACTCATCTTGTCTGCAGATAGACTGATTTCCAAAAATCTGATCATCCACAGTGATGTATTTCTGGTTCTCTGTAAAATACTACTGCTTCCTTTTTGGTTATATTGCATGGTGCCTGGTTATAATATGGTATGAATGCCAAGTTCAATTTCCAGGCACTATCTTGGTTGACATTACTGTTCTAAGAAAGCTACTCATGGCCAAACTATTAACATAAGGATTCTTCTTTAATCTATGCCCTTGAATTCCAGCTGACTACTTTATTTTAGGATAAACCAGTTACATTCATCAACTCCTTGGCAGGGCTTTCTCTGTCCTTTTGAAAAAAGACATCCAGAAAGCTGTAGGAATGATTTATTACAGTAATAGTGCTCACTGTCCTATTTGATTATATACACTGGAAAATAAATACAGGAATAATGAAAAATTCGATCCTATATTCAGTTTAACCTGGACAATTTAGCATTGAATAATATATTTTGTTGACTAAATTAGTAGATTACAATTACACACCTTTTGTTAGACAACACATTCTTTCTAAAAACCATGTTTTTGTAATATTTTTAAGACAATAAAAACTTCTATTCACTATAAATTTACAAAATTCTGTTAATCGCTTACAAGAGTACAGGATTATACAGTTTGGCTTAGAGTACAATGAAGGTAACTCCAAGCAGAGGTGAACATATTGCATATTACTTAATGGGAGAACTTTCCACTGTGTTACATACCTGATGAGTAACCAAGAAGAGGAGGGTGGCCTCTCTAACTTCTCTAGTCCACAAAAGCCTGAGGAGCATTCATTGCAACTTGTCAGTGGATGTCACTTAGGATTACCAGCCTAGAACAGATGAAGTGAGAACTTAAACTACCCAGGATGCTGTAGGGGGTAGCCAATGAATGAAATGGAAGAACATAATAAGCAAGCAAAGATTAAATCAGGAGCCATAGATTATAATAGATGATAACTGGTGAGTAGTGAAGTGCAAATGCACATTAAAAGATCAGGGTCAGAAGACAGGCCAAGGTCATTAACTGGTGGGCAACAAAATACAAAGTTAGAAGGTGGATGCAAGGTTAAGTTAGGAAGTCAGAGTAAGCAACATAAGATAATTGATGTTCCTTAACCATGTATTGTCAAGGCCTAGAGGGAGTGGACTCTTGTTTCTGAGTTCATAATTCTGTTACAGCTTGTTTATTATAGCCATTTGACTTATTGTTATTACTATTACATTTTGTGTTCTAGTGAGCTAATTTTTCTGCAATACCACTCAAATTGGGACATACCTGTAACCTTTAGAGCCGGTTAACACACAGGCGGCACGACTTTGGGGGGGGACTCGGCAAGGCGATCTCAAGACGACTTTAGAGGCAACTTGCAAAATGACTTCTGTATTGAAGTCAATGCAAGTCGCCCAGAATAGCCACCAAAGTCGTACAGATAACTTTTTCTAAGTCAGAGCGACTTGCGTCGCTCCTATTAGCACGGTTCCATTAAATAGAGCAGACCGTGACTTGTCAGGCAGCTGAGTCGTCTGACGAGTCGCCCCTGTGTGAACCGGCTCTTATAGTCTTGTTGACTTAACCTCCCAGCAAAGTGTTGGTCTAAAAATCGTAATAATTATTGGTGTCTTTGCATTTTAATGTTCTACTTGAAATATGTCAGAACCCAGAGTGTCAGAGGTGTCGGGACACTTGCAAAGTCAGAGCAATCTATGGGAGCAAACAACTTCCAGTGGCATTTGTAGGGGTAGTGCTACACAACAAAATCATTTTAGGAGAAAGAGGCTGCAGAGAGTGCTCTGAGGAGTCAGAAAATAAGAAGCCATATCTTCCTTCTCTTGTTATCTTTTCATCCTTTCACACTGCACACTTTTGGCCACAGAAGACCTTATAATTCAGAACCTACATTTAAAATCCAAGTTATCGCTGTCTAAATACATAGTCTTACTTATACTTAGCTATTTCGTTGAGATATGTGCAGTAATTCAGCATGGAGTGTGGCACGATTACCACACTGTATTATTTACTATAGCGCCAATATGCGATCCCGCAGTCCATGAAAACAGCGCCCAATCAAATCCAATTAGGACTGCAATTCTTAAAAAAAGGATGGAAATGCATATGCTAATTGCCAGCGAACATGCCTCTCAGATCGTTAATGCAGGAATAGTTGAACTCAATGGGGCCCTGACCTGCAAAATCCAAAGTTCTCACCGAAGGCTTATATGCAAGTTATTTGCCATAAAAAGTGTATGGGAACCAGGTACTGCCCAAGGGGACATGTATCAATTGAATTTTTTTCAGGAGCAGTGATTTTATGCTTAAAGTGAAACAATTTAAATGAAAAATTCCTTTAAATATCGTGTCTGGGGGATCCCTAGTCTGCCTGTAAAGTGGCACATCTGTGCGATGTGTAGAACAGTGCTGCAGAAAAATGACATTTCTAAGGAAAAATGTTAATTTAAAGTTGCTCGTAGCTGTAATGTATTTCCGCCTCCCGTCAATATAGAGAAAAATCTATGAAAAAATGGTGTGGAGACCCCCCCAAAATTCATACCAAATACTTATCCGAGCATGCAGCCTGGAGGACAGGACTGGGGGGGACGAGTGAGCACCCCCCCTCCTGAACCACACCAGGCCACATGCCCTCAACATGGGGAGGGTGCTTTGGGGTCCACTCCAAAGCACCTTGTCCCCATGTTGATGGGGACAAGACCCTCTTCCCGACAACCCTTGCCCGCTGGTTGTTGGGGTCTGCAGGCGGGGGAGGGTTATCAGAATCTGGAAGCCCCCATATCCTGTGCTCCTATGTGAATGTGTATTGTGTAAATTATACCTCTACTCATTCACCAAAAAAAGTAGTGTAATGTGACAAAAGACAATAGCTTGTTATTGACAAGTCCTTTATTAACTACTTGCCTACCGCCCGCCATCATATTACAGCGGGACAATAAGGCTCTTGTTCTAGGAAGACGTCATATGACGTCTTCTCCTTCCCAGGCCACCAGGGGGCTCCCATGCTGCCGGCAGCGTCCATGCCGCTGCGTACGCGCCAGCGGCGTCACTGGAAATCTGGTGTGCGTGCCAGGCGTGCACCCGCGATTGCCTAGTAACTGAGCAGGATCATGGATCTGTGTGTGTAAACACACAGATCCACGTTCTGTCAGGGAGAGGAGACTGATGGGGTGTCCCTTGTACATAGGGACACCGATCGGTCACCTCCCCCAGTCGGTCCTCTCCCCCCACAGTAAGAATCACTCCTTAGGGAAGACATTAACCCCTTGATTGCCCCCTAGTGTTAACCCCTTACTAGCCAGTAATATTTACACAGTAATATGATGATAATTCCGCGGCACGGATTGGGTGTAATCAGTGCATATTTATAGCACTAATCGCTGTATAAATGTGAATGGTCCCAAAAATTTGTCAAAAGTGTCCAATATGTCTGCCGCAATGTCGCAGTCATGATAAAAATTTGCAGATCACCGCCATTACTAGTAAAAAAATAATATTAGTAAAAATGCTATAAATCTATCCCCTATTTTGTAGACGTTATATCTTTGGTGCAAACCAATCAATATATCCTTATTGTGATTTTTTTTACCAAAAATATGTAGAAGAATACATATCGGACTAAACTGAGGAAAAAAATAGGGGGGGGGACAGGGAAAGATAGAGGAAACAGGGAATAGCAAGGGAAAGGGGGGGAGAAAGAAGGGGAGGGGGAAATAGGAAAGAGAGAAGGTGAGGGGGGGGGGGGTGAAGATAATGGTGCAAGTGGATAGAGATTTATCTTTCCAATTTTACATCACCTATTTGCAGTGATCACGCGTGTTACATCCCCACCCCCCCCCTTCCATTGTCCCAGGTTTGGCTCCATTGATTTTAATTGATATATTCCTATATCTTTTACAGTAGACAAGTAGGTCCCTTCACACACATGTCCTTTTTGGCCACCGGATGGGATTCTGTCTAGTTCTGCCCGCTGTCCCCCTATGGCGGGACTTTTTAGGTGAGCAACTCAACCCAGGGTTCCCCTTTGTATATATTGTGTGTTTAACTCATTATTGATTTACTGTTTAATTATTTTTAGATCTTCTCCTGATGAAGCGGTATATACCGCAAAACTAGTTGAGAGACTGTCATAACCCTCAACCCATTGTGCTGTCTTCCCCTCTTGGGGACTTCTGTTTTGGTGCTGTTGGATGGTTGTCACAATTTTACTTTTGTAATTTGTCATGTTTGTGTTTTGAATAAAATGTACTAATTGTTTTAAATCTTCACCCTTACTTCTTATCTTTGTATCAGTACCACAATAGTCCTAATTGGCCTGCCCCCCCCCTCTTCTTGATTCTTTGGTTCGGGGACCTCAGATTCAAGTACTCTATATCTTAAACTTAAGGATGATGGTACTCCCCACTTCAACATTAATATATCTTACTCCAGAGGCTTTCTTTTCATATTGGTTAGCGGGGCCGTCCATCACGGTTTATTTGCACTAGTAGTATGGTACATTAGACAAGAGGAAGCAGGTTGATGTCAACAACCAGGGGATTTGGTGAGCATTTATATTACACTGGGTCCTCGACTTTGGTGGCCCTAAGATGTTCTACAGGCAAGTAGAGGTGGTGGTGTCACTTTCTGGATGATGGAAACCCTAGTTTAAATTAATGATAAAAATGATAACAATCAAACTCATGTAATATGTGTTCTGTTTATTTTTAGTCATCTCCACTTTTGGCAAATACTTGTAAATTTTGGGACTGTCTTTGATAAATGCTTGCAGATTTGTTAATATCCTTATACAGCCTAACAGATGTAGCCAGGGGCTGGCTAAATTGCTGTGACAGGGGACACTTGCAGCATTTTCCACAGGGAGACTGTTTCCTCTAGTGTTCAGTGCAGACCCTATTTATCACATTCTGAATGCAGAGCAAGTGACGATTTCTGAGAGAAGAGCAAAGGACCGTGGGACATGTAGTCCAGAAAGCCCAGTTTCCATTGGAACCAGACTGTTGCAGACTACAAGTTTCAGCTGGCTGGAGGGAGATTACAGAATGCTGGGAGAGGTGATAAATAGCCTGAGCAGAGAAAGAGTCGGTCTCTTGGGACCACAGCCTTTACCTGGAAGCAGTGATCCGGATGGTCAGGCAGAGGGAGTCAGAGCTGTGGCCTAGGCATCAAAGAGAGAAAGAGACTCTGGTGAGCAGGTGCAAACGCATGTGATATTCCGCAGTGTCTGATCATCATCGGCACCTGACGTGCAGATCCAGCTGACCAGCCGGCTTGAGGAGAGTGTTGTCAAGCAGAATCCCTGAGTACAGCATCTGCAGAAACCTGCCCCAGGATCTCCACATCATCTCTTGAGCTTGGTATTGTTCAGATTGGTGAGTGGGCATTTGCCAAACTTCTTTGCACCTAAGGACACTGCATGCAGACACCTTTACTTTGCCTTATTCACTAGATCTACCATACATGTGTGCTACTGAATGTCATTATCTTATTGTTATGCCTTGGAGGCATGACCGGTTTTCCTGGCACTTGAAAGTTTTGGCCAGGAATCCAGGTCGTGTGTATGCTCCATCGCAGTTTTCTCGACAGGAAAACCAGCGGGAAAAAAAGAGTTCTCTTTTTCCCCGTCGGGATTTCCGGCGGTTTTTAAGCCGGCAGTTTCCCTATGGGGAAAACCTGCGGTGGAGCATACATACGGCCGGGTTTCCCCACCAAAGCTCTCATGGCAGTTTTTCTTCCGGGAAACCTTGTGTAGGGGGGAAAAGCTACCGAGCAGGTTCTCGGTTTTCCTGGCAGACTTTTTACCGCTGGGAAAACCGATCATGTGTACAAGGCACTTCAAGACACTTGCTTCAGCAAAGGGACAGAAACATTTAGGCCCCCATATCATTTAGGAACTATCTTACAACTAGAGGCTAAGGTTGTTTAACCTCTTTCCCACCGCACCATAAGCATTTTACTGCTACAGCGCGGTGGAGTTATTTTGGAACGACGTCCCTGGGACGTCGTCCTTCACTTCCGCGATTGCGCGTCCCCTGGGACGCGCTCGCGGAAGTGTCCATGCTCGCCGGGTCTAGAAGACCCGGCGCATCACGGATCACGCTGATAGCGGCCGTTTACCACGTGATCACGCCGTCAAATTACGCCGCGATCACTTCTAAACAAATCGGCGTCATCCTGAGTCTCCTCTCTGTACCGTTCGGTACAGTGTGAGAGGAGAGGGGGGGAGCGGGGTGTCAGCAGCTGTGCTGTGGCTGGATCTGTGACAAATGCAGTCACAGATCCAGCCATCCATCCCAGCTCTGCAATACCCCAGTACTCTGCAATACCCCAGTACCCTGCAGTACCCCAGTACTCTGCAATACCCCAGTACTCTGCAATACCCCAGTACCCTGCAGTACCCCAGTACTCTGCAATACCCCAGTACCCTGCAGTACCCCAGTACTCTGCAATACCCCAGTACTCTGCAGTACCCTGCAGTACCCTAGTACTCTTCAATACCCCAGTACTCTGCAGTACCCCAATACTCTGCAGTACCCCTGTACTCTGCAGTACCCCAGTAGCCTGCAATACCCCAGTACTCTGCAGTACCCCAGTACTCTGCATAACCCAATACTCTGCAATACCCTGCGCAATACTCTGCAATACGCCAATACCCTGCGTGATACCCTGCAATACCTAAATACCCTGCAGTACCCCAATACCCTACAGTACCCCAATACTCTGCAGTACCCCAATACTCTGCAGTACCCTAATACCCTGCGCGATACTCTGCAATACCCCAACACTCTGCAAAACCCTGCGCGATACTCTGCAGTACCCCAATACTCTGCAGTACCCCAATACTCTGCAGTACCCCAATACCCTGCAATACCCCAATACCCTGCGCGATACTCTGCAATACCCCAATACTCTGCAATACCCTGCGCGATACTCTGCAATACCCCAATACCCTGCGTGATACTTTGCAATACCCCAATACTTTGCAATACCCTGCACGATACTCTGCAATACCCCAATACTCTGCAATACCCTAATACTCTGCAATACCCAAATACTCTGCAAAACCCATTTTTTTAAAGCACCCCTGTCCCCGTGTGCTCGCATGCAGAAGCGAACGCATACGTAAGTCCCGCCCACATATAAAAAAGGTGTTCAAGCTACACATGTGAGGTATCTCTGCGAACGTTAGAGCGAGAGCAATCATTTTGGCCCTAGACCTCCTCTGTAACTAAAAACATGTAACCAATAAAAGTAATTAAAGCATCGCCTATGGGGATTTTTAAGTAGCGAAGTTTGGCGCCATTCCATGAGTGTGCAAAATTTTGAAGGGTGACATGTTGGGTATCTATTTACTCGGCGCAACTTCATATTTCACATTATGAAAACAAATTGGGCTAACTTTACTGTTTTGTTTTTTTTTAGCACAAAACTGTTTTTTTTTTAAAACACGCGTTCAAAAAAATTCTACGAAAATACCATGCGACATAAAAAGTTGTAACCGCCGCCATTGTATTCTCTAGGGTCTTTGCTAAAAAAACATATATAATGTTTTGGGGTTCTATGTAATTTTCTAGCAAATAAATGATGATTTTTCCATGTAGGAGAGGAATGTCAGAATTGGTCTGGGTGTTCCAGAACGCCTGATGGCGTTCCCTGCATGTTGGGCCTCTGTATGTGGCCACGCTGTGTAAAACTCTAACACATGTGGTATAATGTGGTGTAATGGGGTGTAATTTGTGGTATGCATATGCTGTGTGTGAGAAATAACCCGCTAATATGACAGAAACAAGATTTTTTTAGTTTTTTTTACAGAGTTTTCAGTCGTTTTTCTTTTATAGCACAAAAAATAAAAAACCCAGAGGTGATCAAATACCACCAAAAGAAAGCTCTATTTGTGTGAAAAAAAGGACAAAAAATTCAAATGGGTACAATGTTGTATGACTGAGTAATTGTCATTCAAATTGTGAGAGCACCGAAAGCTGAAAATTGGTCTGGTTAGGAAGGGGGTTTAAGTGCCCAGTGGTCAAGTGGTTAATTTGGGTATAACGTGCCAGGTTGCATTAAGTAATTGTGCTAAGGGGCTGTGGTGTCAGAAGGCAAAAGAGGAGTAGTCTGATCCATTTCTGATGATCTTATTTACTGCAAAACTCAAAGTAAAACATCTCCAAGCCAGACTGTCCTTCCTAAAGAGAAGCTTATCTGGTTTACTTTGAACTATTCTGTGTCTGCATCCATATTTCTTAACTTAAATGTCTGAACCCAGGGTGTCAGAGGTGTCAGGAGACTTGCAAGGTCAAGGCAATGATTGGGGTACAGTATCTTTAAGTGGCCCTCATGGGAATAGCGCTACACAAGGAATAGTGGAACATTGAAAAAAGCTAACCATGAAAGCTCTTTCCATGTTCATTTTCCAATTAAATGTCCTTCATCCGCAGCTCCTCATCTGGAATGCAGGTAGTCATAGGTGATACGTCTAAAGTTGTTCTTCAACATTAACAAATACTTCCTTCCAAAGGTTTTTGCTGAGAATATTGAAAACAAATGCAGTAAACCAAATGTATTTAATAATTCAGTAGCTTTCTAGGAGAAAAGCATTAGGTTTTATGTGGTTTACATTTCATTGCTTTGCTGGATCTGCATTTTTAAAGACAAGTTCACTTCGTGAACCATTAAAAAATAATGAAAATCGGGTGTCCATTAGGCCTTCTAACAATAAAATCAACAGTAATTATTTTCAGGACTTACATGCAGTAATACATGCAGTGGGTTCCTATATGATTCTCGTAGATAAACTGTACATCTCTTTCTTCATCATACCTGCTTTGGGACTTTAATTGTACATGATTCGTTAAAACAGAACCAGCTGCAAATGTGCATTAATTATCTGATTCTTTATTCTCAAATTGTTGTAATAATGGCACCTAACTTTTTTGGGATAGCTTTTTGTTCTGTTATTTAGCTGTATTCTCCAACACTGAGAACACGCGTGTTGCTCACTGTCAGGCACCTGGAGAGGCCTAATTTTTTTCTTGCCTCAGCTCAGTTCAGAAAATGAATTTAGCATGCCCCGAAAAAAGCATGTTGGCACCTCCAGAAGTGGGGGTGGGCCAGCACTTCTCCCCAGGGGGAATCGAGAAAGAGCGTTGGGCACCAGATACTTTTGTAAGATTTATTGCAGAACAGTATAGGAGGTGAGGGTTAGAGGTCTCAGATACCATGGAAAATTACTTACATACTCTCTAGATCCATATTCAAGTCCAAATTCAAAGTGCCAGAACCTTTAGGCTGACCTGGCGATGCTGTAGACAGTAACTTATCCCTCTGTTTCCTAGTCCAAGCCAGTCACTGGGCCCTTCTGAAAAACCAACCTTCTTCCTGGCTTTCTAGAGCATGGGCCCTCCCCTGGGTCTCCCCCTTGGCACACCTTTCTCTAAAACCAGGCAAGCAGCTTTAGGACCACTTCAGACCTATCTCCACATTCAGCACGTTAGATCCTACACAGGCTATGGGGCCTAACAGCAGAGTTCAATACAGCAGTGCCTCAGCCAGGGAAAAGAGTGATCACCAGGCATGTCCTAAATTCTTATATCCTTCCCCAGTATGCACCAGTGGCTTGAATCTCCTACTGGGTTGGCTGAAAGAAATATCAATATTCATATCTCGGAACAACGAATGTTGGAATTGGACAAAGATGGACTTTGTAGGCACCAATTATAACAATGTATAAAATACGTTTTTTGATACAACGCCCCAAAGGGGTAATTGGCAGGGCTCAAGTCCTGCGGGAATGCATGGGAACGACGTCCCTGCACTTTTTACTCAGCAGGAACGTCGTTCCCATTAGCAGCCGTGGCTGCTTACACACACACTGCTCCAGTCACCACACACTCTGCCAATCAGGGGTAAACTTACATCACACGGCAGAGCTCTGTTGTTGCCGATAACCAATAAGGGCACACTGCCGAGGGAACTCTTAGACTCCTCCTCAGCTCTGACACAGCTGAAGGGAGACTGGGGATGCAGGGAAGATTTGCAGGGATGGCAATTTCTGAAGATGAGGTCAGGTAGGTGGAGAAGCATGACTTTCTATTTGGAGGAAGGAGGGGGTGAGAATTCCTGCCCGGGGCAGTTTCTTTTAGTGGGGAGGTTAAGGAATGGGGGTGGGTTTGCTTTTGGAGAAGGACTCCCCCCCCCCCGTAAGTTTCTTGTAGAGAAGTTTACAGGGGGTGGTTATTGGTAGGGATTTGCTTCTGGGTGGGAAGTTTGTTGAATGAAGGGAGATATACTTTAGCATTAGAAATGAGGGAGATATTTTCACATTGAGTGGGGAGATTTTCTTGGGGGTGGGGGTTCTTAAGTGGTAGAGGGGGGTATTTTTTCCTTTAGTTCACACTGATGTGGCTCTGCAAGGTGCATTTTGTGTGGGCATGGCAGCCCATTTATACTGTATGGGCTGCTGTGCCTCCTTAAATACAAAGAAAAGGTCGAAAGGACCCTCCACCATTTCTGGAGTCACAGCCCGCACAGGAATCGTAAATGCAGATTCATACTGCTGGTTCATACTGCTGCAATGCAGGAACCCTGCAAATCCACTGGGGCTTCCCACATCGCATGTCTCCTGCCGGCAGTTCACACTGCCCCATGTGAACTGCTGGGAGTGCCAATTAAAACTTAATGGCACCCCCAAATCAGTTCGCATATCGCAGTGCGATCTGCAAATTCGGACAGGAATTGGATCTCATGGGTGTGAACAACCAGGGCTCGAGTCCTGCAGGAACGCATTGGAACAATGTTCCTGTACTTTTTCCACAGCAGGAATGCCATTCTCATTGTCATCAAGGTACACCCGTCCTCCCCTACCTCGGTCCGCCTATTCCTCCTCCAGTGGCCGCTGTAACAAAGTCTTGACTTTAGTGATGAGAGAACACTGGTCCAATGGCAAATTAAATCAGTGTGATGTAAATTATAGGAGCCGGGACTTTGTTACAGCGGCCACTGGAGGAGGAGGAGGCGGACCAAGGGAGGGGAGGACGGGGTCGCGCTGGGATATTCAAATCCCAGATTCAGACACATGCCAGGCTTCATTGCTAGACACAGATCGGGCTGCATTTGATGGGCACTGGTAAGGCCGTATTTGATGGGAACTGGCTATGCTGCAATGATGGACACTGATCAGGCTGCATTGATGGGCACTGATAAAGCTGCATTTGATGGGCACTGATCAAGCTGCATTTTATGGGCACTGATCAAGCTGCATTTGATGGGCACTGGTAAGGCTGCATTACTGGGCACTGATCAGGCTGCATTTGATGGGCACTGATCACGATGAATTTTATGGGCAAGGAGACGTTTCGTCATTGTATGACGAAACGTACGTCAGGCAAGGAGACGTGCTGACGTGTGGTGTTACGGTCCATGAGGACGGGCATTCGTGAAAGCGGCCGGCTTATCCTTTCATGCTTTTAAGAAAGTCATTTCTGTTAGTGCATTATTTTACATTAAATTTATTATTTTTTATGGTACATCACTGTTGTGAGTTTTACTTTTTTCCAGGGGCCTATTGTTAGCCACGGAAACCTGGAGGACCTTAAACATTGATGTTGGTGGCAGTTCCAGTTTAAAGGCCCTGGCTGGGGTTTCAGCCGCAAGCCCTATATGCTTGCCTTCTGGTAAGCGTGCATTTCTTATGGTGCTTCCTGTTGGTGGTGGTCTCTTCCATTTCTGCTTCACCGGTTTAAACTCAAGTTAACCAAGAATATTGGAATTTTTGGACTTTATTGCTTGCTTCATTCAGCACTTGGGACTTTGTTTATCAATTTCACTTATAACTTTTCATATAAGTTACCACATAATTATCATTCATTTAGCGCAACTATATTCTCTTTTTCTTGTATTTTGGTGTGTATATCACTTTTTAGTTGCAGCTCACTTATGTTTTTTGTTTTAGCGCGGTCATTTTTTTGTCTTTAATAATGGGCACTGATCAGGCTGCATTTGATAGGCACTGGCAAGGCTGCATTGATGGGCACTAATCGGGCTGCATTTGATGGGCACTGAGGAGTGAGCGGCCCAGGGCCTGGGCCCTACTTTGCACAATCAATACAGGCAGCCCGAGGAGAGGGGCCCCAGGCTGGCATGCTCAGCAATCCCAGCCTTACTCTTCTGCACAGACCAACACATGTGTGCAGACTTGGGGTAGAAGGGGCCCCACACATCGGAGCCTGCATAAAAATATAGGGCCAGATTCACGTACATTGGCGCATATATTGACCGGCGTAGCGCACCTCCTTTACGTTAGACCGGCGCAATGTAGAGGCACAATCACTGTATCCTCGTAGTATTTGCGCAGAAATTTGCGCCGGTGTTACGTAAATTCCGAGGCGTAAGGCGGAGTAATTCAAATTGGGAAGGGCGTGGGCGTGTTTCATTGAAATGAGCCGTGACCCCATGCAAATGAAGGGCCGGCCGCATCGCGCATGTGCACATGAAGCAGACCATGGTCAGCATCTCTCTGCGCTTGCTCACAACTCGGGAACGGCGCAATCAGTAAAATTGGAAGTGGACCCGGGCAACTTAGTGAACTACGCAGAGAGCTTAAATAGACAGATACAAACGCCCTTCCTTTGCAAAAGTACATCCCTTTGTATCCCTTCCTATACAGCAAGGTGCTTTTGTTCTGTTGTGTGTTCGCGTTTGTTGCGTTGTGACTTGTCTTTGTGATATTTGTTGACTGTTTGAGCTAGTGTTTTGTAGAATATATTTGATAGTGTCTTTTGGTGACTGGTTGTGAGACTTTTTGGTTGATAGATTTTGTTTGTTTGTTTTGTTGCTTGATTTTTCCTGCTTGTTTTTGTGAGTGATTTTTGTTGATTGTTTGGGAGAGAGTTGTTGTATGAATATGACTGAGAGGAAGCGCAAGAGCAATTTTACTTTGGGGGAGAAACAAATTATTGCCCGGGCCCTTACCCAATATGGGCGAAACGCCAACACCCCCCCGGCCAGGAAGAAGGAGATTTTGCAGAACATTACCGACCAGGTAAATTCATTGGGGGGGGGAGACCCGGACACGCAAGGGGATCTTCAAGAAGATCAATGATCTCCGGCGTCTGGTCCGAAAGAAGCTGGCCAAAATGGCAGCCCATGCCAGGGGCACTGGAGGGGGCCCACCATGCCCTGTTAGGCTGACAGCAGAGGAGCGTGTGGTGGCCCAGACCTTTAATAGGCAACAAGTGGAGGGCCTGCCTGCCTATGACTCCAGTCAGGAGCCCGTGATGCCATGTAAGGTTTTTTTTTTCCTATCTGGTGTGTAGCATGTGTGGGGGGGGGGAGGGAATATGTGGCAAGTGTGTGGATCCTCCAACCTGTGAATGTTTTGTGTCATCAACAGATGTGCAGGAGGGTGCTGGGCCATCTGGCCTGACTGCACCATCCCCGGGACACCAGCCTGATGAGGACCCCCAGACAAGGCCGGAGTCCTCGGAGGAGTTTGAGGAGGAGGAGTTTGAGTTGGAGGAGGTGGTCATGTCAGCCAGTGGATTGTTATTTTTGAAGGAGGCTTCCCCTCTGGCTGGCAGCAGCCAGCCCTCCATAAGGGGTAGCCCCTCCCACTCCTCCCCCAACAGGGCTCCCCTCCCAAGGGCCTCCCCTTCTCCCCGGCCACAAGCATCAGCTGGAGGCAGGAAGTCGTCCCAGAAGACCAGGGGGGTGGCCGAGGTTCTTCCCGCCAATCTCAGAAGGGACCAGGCCCTTCAGACCCACCATCTGGGACAGGTCAGCCAGACTTTGGTGCGGATGGAGGAGAGCCTGTCCTCCATAAAGGATACGCTTGTGGACCTGGACTGCCACTCCCGGGCTCTTACAAACTGCCTAAACAAACTGCAGACTACTACAGCAGACGTTGGGCAGGATGTGAGGACCCTCACCCAGGCTATCCAGGCCAATACGGCAACACTAAATGCTGGCCTGAGCAGAATTGCAGTGGCCTTGGAGGGCAGGCCGCCAGGTGGGCAGAGACCAGGGGCTGCTCCTCCTTCCCCGGATTACCCCCCCCATGAGTCTCCCCTGAGGAGCTGGGGCCGTGGTCGTGGGCGCCCCAGGCGTGGGTCACGCCAGCGGCAATTAATTTGGTTTCCCCCTTTTTTTTTTTGTGCTGGACTTTTTTTTTGCTGGACGATTTATTTATTTTTTTGTTGTGAATGATTTTGGAATGTGGGGGTGACATTCCTGCCGGAAAAAGGGATGTCACCCTCATTTGTGGCAGAGAAGGGTTCCCCAGGACCAGGGAGAAGTGATCCCCAGATCCGCGTGAATGGTGTATGAATGTACAGTGACATAATTGGAGCCGTGGCGTGGCGTTGCTGCTCACAAGTCCTGCATGGTGGGCTTGTGCTAATCCAATTTGATGAGGATGTGATGTGTCTGTGCTAGGGACCACAGTGGTGTGCATGCATGCATTCTCATTGTGCCATGATTAATGTGTGTGTTTAACGTGCAAAAATGCCTAATGTGAGCTGTCCTAATGTGAGCTGGTATCCTCGGTTAGGGGGGATTGTCTGGTTCAGGGGTCAGGTCATCACGTATGTCAATCTGCAGGCCCTTTCTCACTGCGAAGTTGTGCAGCATGCAACATGCACCGATGATCTGGCACACAAAGTTTGGGGAATACAACAGGGTCCCCCCAGACTTATCCAGGCATCGGAAACGTGACTTCAGTAGGCCAAAGGTGCGTTCCACCACTGCACGTGTTTGGGCGTGGGCTTCATTGTATCTTTCCTCTCCTGGGGTTTGGGGGTTCCGGATAGGAGTCATGAGATGGGGTCCCAGTGCATATGCAGAGTCACCTGTAAGGGAAAAGACAGGAGGATGTTAGTCATGCATGTGCCCCTTGTGATGTGTGCATCATGGGGGGGACAGTCATGCCTGCCACCCATGTCACTCACCAACCAGCCAGGTGTCCCCATACACGTTCTGTTCGAATTCCATTCGGATGGGGCTCTGATTGTAGATGTAGCTGTCATGGCTGGATCCAGGGTGTTTGGCACGGACGTACCATATGAGGCCTTGGGCATCGACTATCACCTGTAGGTTGAAGGAATGCCAATGCTTCCGATTGCGGTATATGTGCTCTGTCTCATGATTTGGTTGGCCATGCGTCTGAGGATTGCAGGGATATCCTGGTGCACATATCTGCTCATGGAGGATTGTGACATCCCAGCCACCACTCCACTTGTTCTTTGAAAAGAGCCACTGGCAAGGAAATGGAGTGTTGCCAGGACCTTGACCAGTGGCTGCACTGCATGTGAGCGGTGTGTTGGGCTGGTGATGTCCTCCTGCAGGGTTGTGGTTAATTCCAGGATGGCATGAGGGGTGAATCTGAAGATGCGATACACCTCAGAATCACTCATGCCAAAGAGGTCTATGCGTGTGCAGTATATCCTCTCCCGTGCCCTCCTCCGTGCCCTCCTCCTTCTTTGCTCCTCTAAAGTCAGTAGTATAGCTATGAGAAAGGATGCCACCCAAATCTGTGGCATAATAAAAACAGTAATTCTTTACAAAAGATAACATAGGGTCTACATATACAGGAATATACTTGTCAGATAGTGTTACAACCAGTTGTTGTCGGCTAGCTGGGATGTAACCCCTGTAATCGCTTCAACTCAAGCTTCCAACGCGCTTCGAACATAAGTTCCTTATCAGGGAAGAACAAAAATCATATCTAACTGTTAGACCACTTCTGATCCTCAGAGGTATCCAGCAAAGGAACCTATTCTGTGATGGGAAGGAGAAGAGACAAGCACACATATAACAAAGCCAAGAATGGGGTACTTTGCTGGATGCCTCTGAGGATTATAAGTAGTCTAAGGCCCTGTACACACGATCAGACATGTCTGATGAGACTTGTCTGACGGACCGTTTTCATCAGACAACTCTGAACTTGTCTGTTGGTCTGATGTGCGTACACGCCATCGGAACAAAATCCGATCAGACCAGAACGCGGTGACGTAGAACACAACAACGTGATGAAAAAACGAAGTTCAATGCTTCCAAGCATGCGTCAACTTGATTCTGAGCATGCGCCGGTTTTTGGTCCGATGCTTTTGTGTACTAACCATCGAACCGGTCCGACGGACAGGTTCCATCAGACAGGTTTTAAAGCATGTTTTAAAACTTTGGTCTGACGGACAACGGTCTGATGGGCCGTACACACCATCAAACTGGTCCGATGAAACTGGTCTGCAGACCAGTTTCATCAGACATGTCTGATCGTGTATACAGGGCCTAACAGTCAGATGTGATTGTGGTACTTCTCCCAAGAAGAACCGTTTGACTTAAGCCCACACACGATTGGTTTGGAACGATGAAACGGACCTTCAGTCCGTTTTCATCGGTTTTGACCGATCGTGTGTATTCGGCCTCATTCGCTAACTTTCCATGCAGGCTTGTGCCCTCCTATCTCTCTCTCTGGCATCGTAAGATGCCCTCTCCCTAGCAGCTGTGTACTCTGTGCAGATTTCTCACTGCAAGGAGTGGGAGATGAAGGAAGGGGAAAGAGGCTTTGGCTGTAACAGCCTCGACATTTCAGTAAGGAAGGCATGCTCTGTTCCTGATGGAGCCTGACCTGAAAACATCCAGGGACAAACAGAAAAGGGACTGTTGACAACTAGAGTTGAGCAGACACCTGGATGTTCAGGTTCGACGGGTTCGGCCGAACTTCGAAAAAAAAGTCCGGGTTCGGGACCCGAACTTGACCCCGAACCCCATTGAAGTCAATGGAGACCAGAACTTTTGAGTACTAAAATGTCTCTAAAAAAGTAATGGAAAGGGCTAGAGGGCATAAAAAAAAGTACATAAAAATAAAAAATAAATAATCTTGACCTAGGAGGACAAGGTCCATATGGTGTAGGAGGTTGAGGTAGCAGTGGATGTGGCAGTATCTAAAGTGTGTATCTCACACGTACAGATATGGAGAAAACACTGCAAAATATATATTTTTGTCCTAAATGGGTGTTTTTTGAATAGCACAATAGAAGAAAAGTTTCTAAAGTGTGTATCATACATGTACAGATATGGAGCAAACACTGCAAAAAAATGTTTTTGCCCTAAATGGGTGTTTTTTGAATAGCACAATAGAAGAACAGTATCTAAAGTGTTTATCTCACACGTACAGATATGGAGGAAACACTGCAAAATATATTTGTTTGCCCTAAATGGGTGTTATATATATATAAATATATTTTTTTGCCCTAAATGGGTGTTTTTTAAATAGCACAATAGAAGAAAAGTATCTAAAGTGTGTATCATACATGTACAGATATGGAGCAAAGACTGCAAAATATATTTTTTTGCCCTAAATGGGTATTTTTTGAATAGCACAATAGAAGAACAGTATCTAAAGTGTTTATCTCACACGTACAGATATGGAGGAAACACTGCAAAATATATTTTTTTGCCCTAAATGGGTGTTTTTTGAATAGCACAATAGAAGAAAAGTATCTAAAGTGTGTATTATACATGTACAGATATGGAGCAAACACTGCAAAATATTTTTTTTGCCCTAAATGGGTGTTTTTTGAATAGCACAATAGAAGAACAGTATCTAAAGTGTTTATTTCACACGTACAGATATGGAGGAAACACTGCAAAATATATTTTTTTGCCCTAAATTGGTGTTTTTTGAATAGCACAATAGAAGAAAAGTATCTAAAGTGTGTATCATACATGTACAGATATGGAGCAAACACTGCAAAATATATATTTTTGCCCTAAATGGGTATTTTTTGAATAGCACAATAGAAGAACAGTATCTAAAGTGTTTATCTCACACGTACAGATATGGTGGAAACACTGCAAAATATATTGTTTTGGGCAAAAAAAATGATTTTTTTTGCAGTGTTTCCACCATATCTGTACGTGTGAGATACACCCTTTAGATACTGTTCTTCTATTGTGCTATTCAAAAAACACCCATTTAGGGTGTTTTTTGAATAGCACAATAGAAGAACAGTATCTAAAGTGTGTATCTCACACGTACAGATATGGTGGAAACACTGCAAAAAAAACATTTTTTGCCCTAAATGGATATTTTTTGAATAGCACAATAGAAGAACAGTATCTAAAGGGTGTATCTCACAGTAACATATGCAGTGCTGGTGTAATTTGATTTCTGAAGCAGGACTCCTATCTATTTCTCTCCCTAAAACCAACAGCAGAAACCTTTCCCTAAAGTATCTAAAGCAGAGTGACTTGCTGTGCTATGTAGATCGCTGAGTAATTTGACTTCTGAAGCAGGACTGAGTCTGACTCCTATCTAATTCTCTCCCTCAGAGCATCAGCAGCGCCAGCCTTTCCCTACCCTATCTAAAGCAGAGTGACGTGCTGTGCTATGTTCCTCCAGCTTATATAGAGGCTGGGTCACATGCTGCACTGGCCAATCACAGCCATGCCATTAGTAGGCATGGCTGTGATGGCTTCTAGGTCGCACGAGTTAAACAAATGTTGATTGGCTGCCCTGCAGCGTGCCATTACATTGCCGAACACCGAACTCGAACCAGAACTTACAGTAAATTGTTCGGGTACCAAAAATCCAAAAGTCCAGTACGAACCCGAACTTTATAGTTCGGGTTTGCTCAACCCTATTGACAACGAGCTGAGCTATGCACAGCCCACACTTCCTCCCAGCTCTCTCCTCCTTGCTCCCAGAGCTGAGCTGACAATTGTGATGCCACTGACATTACTCTTGTGAGCGGAAGCGCCCTTACCAATGCAGCATCAAGGGCAGTGGCCCCCCTCCCCAGTTTTGGCCCCTATCTTCATTCATGAGTGTTTTATTTATGTAACCAAATATTTCTCTATCCCGAGTCTGATTAACCTATGTTACAACCTTTTGTACCCTTTTTGCACTCATTTATCTTGACTGTTGCCCTTCGGTACTATGAATACTGGCAATACTTTGTAAACTAAATGTAGATGTTACTTTAGGCCATAAAAAAGTCCTAAGCAAGCAATCTTGTATGAAACCTTTGTGAAGATCTTTGCAAACTAGACTCTATATTTCAGAATTACTGTTGTCAGAAGTAATAACTATTATATCTTGAAGGTTAAGTTTCAGATGCTGACATCTTTCACTGGTCGAAATGGTGAAGCAGTTAAGATGTTAAAAACAATATTCAAATCCCATAAAGTCGCAAAGTCCTTCCTGATCAGATCTTTGACCAGGCTTTGAGAAACTGTATCATCATCAGAGGCAAAGCCCAGAGGGTCTACGGGTTAGGTGGTGCAAATTACCTGCTTTGTCCCAAGCGCTGACACCCCACGCTATGCCACTGGGTTCCAGTGTCCAACATAACTGTTATCGAAGAAACAGTGTCCAACTGTTTGAGTGCCTGAGTATTTGACAATCAGCTATCACCATAAGCCTGTTCATTAGGGTGAAAATTAGGATAGTGTGTCTGCTGGTTCAGAAAGCCAATCTTAAAGCCTTTGATAGTCCAATGTGCCTAGTTGACTATAGGTATGGTGGCTGACAAGGTCCTGATTAACTTTATACAGTTGGGGGCTGACAGAGAAGTACAGTAAATTGCCAAGTTCATGATTTGCATAATGGTCTGGATCTTTTCTTATGGTAACCTGTGATGGAGCAGTGGCAGAATAGAACAGAATAGAACATGTATCCTGGAATTGGACCAGGGATAAGTCTATTACAAACCCTACAGAATTTTTGACTTAAAGGGGTGGTTCACCCAAAAACATTTTTTTAACATTAGATTGAGGCTCGTTATGTCAAGGGGAATCGGGTGTTTTTTTTACAATTGAAGCAGTACTTATCGTTTTAGAGATGCATCTTCTCCGTCGCTTCCGAGTATGGTCTTCTGGTCTGGGCGTTCCTATTTGATTGACAGGCTTCCGACAGCCGCATACATCGCGTCACGAGTAGCCGAAAGAAGCCGAACGCCGGTGCGGCTCTATATTGCGCCTGCGTCGTTCGGCTACTTTCGGAAAATCGTGACACGTCGGAAGCCTGTCGGAAGCCTGTCAATCAAATAGGAACGCCCAGTCCCGAAGACCATACCCGGAAGCGACGGAGAAGATGCATCTCTAAAACGGTAAGTACTGGTTCGATTGTAAAAAAAAACCACCCGATTCCCCTTGACAAAACGAGTTAATGTTGAAAATCTAATGTCAATCTAATGTTAAAAAAAAGGTTTTTGGGTGAACCAACCCTTTAATTGAATGATGCTGGTTTCAATTCGATTTTTCTAAGGTTGACAATCTATGCATAGTTTTGTCTGAAATAGAATATCACTGAGTTTTGAGGGTATGCTGTTGAGCCAATGTCAGTAAAATGTTGTCAAGGCAATAAAACACCTGAAGACTGCTCTAATGGAGTAACACAGAAAGTGAAAGAAGGATTTTGAAAGTGGTTCTCAGTGCTGTTGCGAAACCAAAAGGAATAGCCAGCAATTGTAAATGATGATCTGCCACCAAATAAATCGGAGCAATTGCTGGAATAATAGGTATGTGTAGATAAGCATTGGATAAATTGACTGAAAGTATTCAGTTGTTGCTATAAACAGTGTATTTGATGGTTTGCAGAGACTCCATGCAAAAAGAAAGCACTTTATATGTTTTTTGAGTGCTTTAAAATCCAAAGGTCAACATTTTTCTGCTTTCCTCTTGATTAGAAATACAGGAGAGTAAAACTGAAAGTGGGACACAAGCTGGATCTCTCTCTGCTGTAAAATGGTCCAAACATAATGCTGCAATGTTTTTAATTTGTGGGGTGGGCATTGCGCCCCCATCTACACTAGCCTTGTGGGTTCTCTGCACAGCGCATGTAGAGATACATTTCTATTTGTTTAACTAACTGTCTGTATGCACTTTTTGTATACATGTGTCTATATGTATATGTATTTGTGTTGTTCTCTATGTACACACCTGGTATCCTACCTGTATATTATTGTCAGTGTTCAGTTTTCTGTAGAAAATTACTCCTTCTAAAACTCCTGAGGAAGCAGTCACCTCATGAAACATGTTGAGAAAGACTGAATAAGCATCTACTACAGACCACCTATTCTAGTGGGGCATTAAGTAAAGATATCCAGTTTTTGAAGGAGCTATTTTTCCTTTCTTTAAAATAGTTGTCCTTTTTTCGTTTGATTAATGTATTGATGATTTTATATTTTTTTGTAATAATATATGATGAACTGGGTAATGAACCACCCAGCCACCCAGCCACTCTGCCACATGCTTCTTGCGAAGGGTACCACCAAAGACCATCAGAACAGGGTTCCCATAAAGGATACATTTTGGTACCTCAAAATTTAGGTCTTCAGAGAGTATAACTGAGATAATATGTTTGGAGAAGATTACAAGTGTAGGAAACTGGCAGATCCATAATGCGCTTAAATAGACTAGAAAAAAAATAACATATACAGTACATTTATAGATTTTGTACTGCTCTCTAAGTGCTTTTCTAAAGCCACAACATTTTTACATAGCTCCTTCTTTAAGTATATGACATTTAATAAGTCTAACTAAATTGCTAAAGAAAATGCACTTGGCACCACAATTTCCTGACCCGCAATCTGTTTAGTAAATATATTATATATTTTTTAAATATAATACACAGAGTTATTACTTGTATTTGCATATGTTGTGGAGCAGCTGTCTCTGCAGTATGTTATTTGTCTTTTCAGACATGGCACTCGGCATTGTGGTTGCAATTTTTTTCCCCCTGTCTCACAGGCAAACACCTCATAATCTGCAACAAATTAACTGTAATTGCTTTGAATACATTTTTTCCCCATAAAGTTTTTTTATTGAAAAATACATATCAATACAAAAAAAGCTTTTTCATTCTCAACAGTGAGTACTATTAACATATGAGGAATAGTTTCATCATCTATCTAGTAGTATCACAGAATAAAGAATTACAAATTACATTGCATATTTCCCGAAATGGACATGTAGCAAAACTAAGAGGGCAGAAAACCTCATCTGTTCAGTATTAAACCTTTATAATAATTTTGAAAAAAAGGGGCAATGGCTACATAAAAGGGTTGTATATAGTACGAAGAAAAAAAAAGTAGTACAGGAGAGGGAAGAAGAGAGGGAAAAAAGGGTGGTGAGGAGTAGTTGGGAAGAAGAGAAGGAAGGAATGGGTAAAAGAATGGGGCACGTTCTTTCACTCCAGACCCCCACCCTTATGGGCAACCATGTGCCAAGTTCCTCCTATATCAAAAGGGGGTGCGGATTGATGGACATTGCTGACCATAGTTGGTGATCCATTACGGATCTACTGTAAGCAACGGTCGTCTTAATGTGGGCCCAGCAGTATCGTGTGGTAGTAAAATTTGTATGTCAATTGTGAGCTTTTCAATCTCCTCTATTTGGTCAATTCTTTAGAACCATTCCTTTACTGTCAGAGTTTGGTATGATTGCCAGTGACAAGGTATACACATTGGAGAATAGTCCAGGGTGTCAGTAGGAACTGCAACAATGATGTCATACACCTTTTTCTAGATAGGTTGAAGAATGGAACATGCCCACCAGATTGTACCTTCCTTAATATTGCACCTCCAGCACAGGTTGGTGAGTAAAGAAGAAATATTGTATAGAAATAGTAGGGGTGCTGTACCAACGGATAAGGGTTTTAAAACCATTTTTCTGAGTCACTATGTTAAAAGAACCTTTTCTGAATACAGGTACAAATGGATTCCCATTCCTCTGTTGAGAAATACATCTTTAGGTGCCACTCCCATGCCAAACAAGAGGAGACCTGGAGATCTAGAACACAGAAGTAGACACGTGCATTTAGTTTCGTTACGAATTTGAATTCGGACAAATTTTTCATTATTCGGAAATTTGGATGCATCCGAATTTCCGAATTACAAAATTAACGAATTTAAAGAAATTCGAAAAAACGCGAACGAAATTCTAATTCGAAAATAATTCGAAACGAATTTGAATCGAATTCGAATCGAATTCAAATTGAATTCGAATCGAATTCGGAAAAAATTTGAATCGAAAACAAATTCAAATGAAAATTTAAAGCAAGTTTGAATCAAAATCGAAAAAATATAAATCGATTTCTAAAAAAGAATACAATAAAATAGAATATAAAATAATAAAACAATAGAATGAAAATCAAAGAATAGTAAAGAACAGAATAGAATTTAATAGAAAGTAATCAAATACAATAATACAAATACAAATACATACAATCAAATCCGGTTGAAATAATTTCAAATTCGGTTGAAATCATTTCCAATCTGGTGGAAATAATTTCCAATCCAGTAGAAATAATTTCAAATTTGGTTGAAATAATTTCCAAAGCGGTTGAAATCATTTCCAATCCGGTAGTAAATAATTTCAAATTCGGTTGAAATGATTTCCAATCCGGTGGAAATAATTTCCAATCCGGTGGAAATAATTTCCAATCCGGTGGAAATAATTTCCAATCCGGTAGAAATAATTTCAAATCCGTTTGAAATAATTTCAAATCCGTTTGAAATAATTTCAAATCCGTTTGAAATAATTTCAAATCCGGTTGAAAAAAATTTCCAATTCGGTTGAAATAATTTCCAATCCGGTGGAAATAATTTCAAATCCAGTAGAAATCATTTCAAATCTAGTAGAAATAATTTCAAATTTGGTTGAAATAATTTCAAATCCGGTTAAATTAATTTCCAATCCAGTTGAAATAATTTCCAATCCAGTTGAAATAATTTCAAATCCGGTTGAAATATCATCGAATTTGGTTGAAATATTAACGATAACGGATAAAATATTTTTGAATTCTGTTGAAATATCATATATCAAAATATGATCGAATTCGAATCCGGTAGAAATATTATCGAATCCAGTAGAAATCTTTTCGAATTCGACCGTTTTCTGAATTCGGTTGAAAACGATCGAATTCAACCGGGTTTTCGAATTCGGTCGAAAACAATCGAATTCGACCGGGTTTTTCAAATTCGGTCGAAAACGATCGAATTCCGAAAACGAATTTAACAAATTTAACGAATTTAACTTAACGAAATTAATTAAATAACAAATAAAAACAAAACGAAACAAAACAAATTTTTTCCTTTTGCACATGTCTACACACGCTGTGGGGCTTTTTGATTGCACAGGGATTACAAAGGGGTAGGGGATCTGAACCACGGGTGGGTAAGTCCTGGCAGATTCAGAAAATGTCTAATTCGTAGGTATATCCAGAGATGTGACTTCTTTATAGGTCAGAAATCACCCATTACAGAAAAACAGAAAAGGTGGAAAGCAAGGAATTATTTTTAAGGCCATGTCTCCTGCAAGAACGTTTTGGGCATCCTGGGCTTAAAGTTCAGGTTAAGGCGAATGACATCAGAGGGCTGGGCATAGATAGATTTGGGTGCATGAACTTGTTAAAGGGCTACAAGCAGTAAATTTAGCAAAGGGTGTGATTTTGCTTCCTTGGGAAATCAGTGCAGTGGGAGCCATGGTATAGACTAAGGGTTGAGAAGAGAGATTTTTCGAGCCAAACCCATCCTTTCTTTTTCTCTTGTACAGAACAGTCCACAATTCTAGTAAACAGTCCCAGGTCACTCTGTCGAACACCTTCTCAGTGTCAAGATAGAGAAAGAAGCTCTGTTGGGCTTGGGAAGTCAACCAATAGTGTAGATTAGGTGTCTTTGTCGTATTATCCCATGCTTCTCTGCCCAAAGCAAAGCCTACTTGGTCTAGCAAGACGGGGGATGGGAGCAATGAGTGTAAACGATGTGCCGGTATTTTGGCGTACAGCTTGGCATCGAGTAGAGATATGGATTAATAGTTAGAAACCTGTGACACGTCCTTCCCTTCTTTTGAGATTATGGAGGCTATACAGTTCCTTAAAAAAGTATTCATACCTCTTGAAATTTTCCACATTTTGTAATGTTATAACCAAAAACGTAAGTGTGTTTTATTGGCATAAGATAGACCAACACAAAGTGGCACATAATTGTAAAGTGGAAGGAAAATGATAAATGGTATTTAGCTCCCTTTCCTCTGATCCCTAACTAAAATCTAGTGGAACCCAATTACCTTCAGAAGTCACCTAATTAGTAAACAGAGTCCACACTTGTCTAATTTAATTTTAGTATACATACAGCTGTTCTGTGAAGCCCTTTAGAGGTTTGCTAGAGAACTTTAGTGAACAAACAACATTTTGAAGGCCAAGGAGCACACCAGACAGGTCAGAAATACAGTTGTTAAGAAGTTTAAAGCAGGGTTAGCTCTGTTCTCTGGTTCCAAATGGATAGCTGTTAATGACAAACTGTGGCTCTTTTCACACAGTAAAAAGCATCCTGCAGTAATCAAAGGGACAATAACACACTCCACCCACAACATCATACAATGGGTACTAACGAGTCCCCCTCAATCCACATTTTAGACAGACATTCTGACTCCGCGATAAGCTATTTTCATCTGCTATACAATACATATTCCTTTAGTAAATATAAGTCAGACGTCTGACATGTTAGCATCAATAGAACTTTCACATAATACAGTGTTAATTAGCATCACACAATGAAATATCTTAGGAGCCAGACTTAATTAACACATTAACAGTATGTGTCCCCACATTGAATGAATCACTCTATTGACCAGTTGGATTCAGAATTAACCACCTGTAATATTTCAAGATATTCTGCAATACATTGTGAATTATCATTACTGTCCCATCTCATGTAATCTATGATATGTCCATTATTTCCTGGCTCAATCTGTGCCCAAAAGTGACTCAGGTTATACCCATGCTTTGAATATTTCATGGAGCAGTGTTTAAACCATCATCCCAAAATGGAAAGAGTATGGCACAACTGCAAGCCTACCAAGGCATGGCTGCCCACCTAAACTGACAGGCTGGACAAGGTGAGCATTAATCAGAGAAGCAACCAAGAGGCCCATGGTAACTCTGGAGGAGCTGTAAAGATCCACATCTTAGGTGGGAGAACCTGTCCACAGGACAACTATTAGTTGTGCATGCCACAAATCTGGCCTTTATGGAAGAGTGGCAGGAAGAAAACCATTGTTGAAAGAAAGCCATAAGAAATCCCATTTGCAGTTTGCAGGAAGCCATGTGGGGCACACAATAAACATGTGAAAGAAGGTGCTCTGGTCAGATGAGACCAAAATTTAACTTTTTTGCCTAAAATTAAAAGGCTATGTGTGGCAGAAAATTAACACTGCACATTACCCTGAACACACCATCCCCACCGTGAAACATGCTGGTGGCAGCATCATGTTGTGAGGAGTCTTTTCTTCAGCAGGGACAGTGAAGCTGGTCTGAGTCGATGGGAAGATTGGTGGAGGCAAATACAGGGAAATCTTAGAAGGAAACCTGTTATGCCCTGTACACACGATCGGTCAATCCGATGAGCACGGTCTGATGGATTTTTCCATCAATTAACCGATGAAGCTGACTGATGGTCAGTCGTGCCTACATACCATCAGGTAAAAAAATTATTGTGTCAGAACGCGGTGACGTAAAACACAACGACGTGCTGAAAAAAATGAAGTTTCCCCCTGTCCCTGCTTGGGAGGATAAATGTCCTCAAAATGTCGGTAGTCCCTAAGCTCCTCTACCTTTTTGAGACCCTACCAGTGATGGTCCCAATGTCCCAACTGAAATTACTCCAACGAAACTTTTTAAACTTCATATGGAATAATGCATCCCATAGGATAGCTAGCACAGTTCTTTTTGCAGCCCGCGATAGGGGAGGTTTGGGGGCGCCCAACATAATCAAATATTATTTTGCCACACATTTGAGAGCTATAATCTCATGGACGTCCAGATGTGCACCTAACAGGTGGTCAGAAATAGAGATGAGCATTACGGTTCCTGCCCACCCCTGCTGCTTGTTATGGCCATCCTCTGACAAGTACATCTCCCAGCTGTGTAAAATCTGTTTAAGCCCTATGCTGTTTACACTTTCAATCTGGAAGAGATGCTCTGGGAAATTCCCTCTTTCATCCCCATGATCTCCTTTAGTGAACGTTATCTTTAACCCAGAAATCCCTGACAGCTTATCATACGAAGCCATGTTACCCTGGACAAAAGCTGGTGTATTCCAGCTACGACATTTAGTGCATCCAGTGACACGTACATTTCTTACTTTTCCTGAGCTGCAATCGAAATACAAAATCCCAAAAACTCTCTTCTACTCCTTTTTACAAATCAGGCATTTCATTTCCACTAGAATTCCACATTTTACTTTAGTTATGCCCACGGAATTTGAACTGTTATGTTTCAGAGGCCCTTATGAACCCCGCCTAATATCCACCATTTATAAGATTTTACAGGATACACCTACAGGTCACAGAGCAAACTCAAATCCTACATGCGGAAATGGTCCCATGTTTTGAATAAACCCATTTCTTTATCCGAATGGAAGAGTATTTGGGAGGCTACTTCCAAGGTATCTAGATGCGTAGCTCAGAAGGAAACTGCCTATAAAATATTAATGTTTTGGTATAGAACCCCGGAATTTTTATTGGCAAGAAAGCTAACAGCTTCTGGACAATGTTGGAGATGTGGTTCTTATTTAGGCACCCACTATCACATATTCTGGGAGTGCCCTATGATTACACCCTATTGGTCCAAAGTACATGTCTTTTTGGGAAAAGTTCTAGATATTCCTATCCCCTTACATCCCTTATATCTCCTCCTGGGATTACCCCTCCCAAAGACGCCTAAACCCCTTAGGAAATTGATGGCCTTCATTCTATTAGCGGCTAAAAGGGCTATCCCACAATGTTGGCTAACCAATGTTCCCCCATCCTTTACACGATTTCTAGCAGCTATCATAGATATACGTAGAATGGAACGCCTCACAGCTGTAATTGAAGACTCTTTAACTAGCTTTGACGCCATTTGGGAAAAATGGGATTCCTCTGCATATAACTCTGAGATAGCACAAGTAACTTTAAACTCGTAAGTTTGTGAATGGAGTGTCTCGATGAAGCATGTGAACATATGACGCTTAGCCTACTGTGCACTTTGGGGCAGATTCACAAAGACGTAATATTCCGCTGCGTAATCGAAATACGGTACGCTGCCGTATTTCACCAGACTCTACACCGAATTCAGGTAGTTTTTTTGCGCGTACGCTATTGTGTCGTATTTTTTTTCCGCCGCGCAATCGAAATACGTGATTAGGGGGCGTGAAGCATTTAAATTAAGCGCGTCCCCGCGACGATCGAACTGCGCATGCTCTGTTCAGGAATTTCCCGCCGTGCATTGCGCGAAATCACGTCGTGACGTCATTCGTTGTTTGAGTAGCGGCGTTTACGAACATTCCTATTCCCGGACGACTTACGTTAAAAATAATAATAAAAGACATCGGAAAACGTTGAAATTCGACGCGGGAACGACGGCCATACTTAACATGGGCTGTCTAATATTAGACCAGCAAAAAGCAGGTATAGTGAAACGGAAAAAAAAGATGACTAAAGGTGCCGTAAGAGATTGCGTTGAAAGTGCGAAATTTTGTGGATTGCAGGCAAAAGCTCATTAGCATACCCTGACGGCGAAAAACAACAGGAAGTCCGCCCAGTGGCCGCAATTTTCTGGCAGCGTAGATCTGAAGGCGTACTAACACGTAATACAGTCGAAATGAAGCCCGCAGGTGTCTTTTCATGGTTTGAGGATTTCGACTAGCGTAAAAACGCCCGTAAGTCGAAATTACTCCAGTCTAACAACATTTACACAGGCGTAATCGCTTTGTGAATCTAGGCCTTTGTCTTATTGAGTACGTGTTCTTATATCTTTCTTTTTCTTTTCCATGCCACGTTGCATTCCACTTGTTTGATAATCATCTGACATTTTTTTGCATTCTCTATTTCTTTATTTACATATGTTATGTTATGATTATTTCTATCACATTGGGAATATATCCCTTTTTGTTGACAGTTCTTTCTGATTCTGTACAATGTTTCTTTTTTCTTGAAATATTCGATAAATAAACAATAAAAAAAAAAAATGAAATTCAATGCTTCCAAGCATGCGTCGACTTGGTTCTGAGCATGCATGGATTTTTAACCAATGGACGTGCCTACAGACGATCGTTTTTTTTTGTATCGGTTAGGTATCCATCGGTTAATTTTAAAACCAAGTTTTAATTTTTTTAACCGATGGAAAAATAACCGATGGGGTCTTTTGCAGCATTAGAGTCTGCAAAAGACTTAAGACTGGTGCGGAGGTTCATCTTCCAGCAGGACAACAAAACATACAGCCAGATCTACAATGGAATGATTTAGATCAAAGCATATTCATGTGTTAGAATGGCCCAGTGAAAGTCCAGACCTAAATCCAATTGAGAATCGTTTGCAAGACTTGAAAGACTCTCTAGATATGCAAAGCTGGTAGAGACATACAGTAACCAAAAAGACTTGCAGCTGTAATTGCAGCAAAAGGTGGTTCTACAAAGTATTGACTCAGAGGGGTACAAATGCATGCCACACTTTTCAGATATTTATTTGTAAAAAAAATTGGAGATCCATTTATTTTTTTCCATTACACTTCACAATTATGTGCCACTTTGTGTTGGTCTATCACATAAAATCCCAATAAAATACATTTAAGTTTTTGGCTGTAACATGTCAAAATTTGGAAAATTTCAAGGGGTATGAATTATTTTTCAAGGCACGGTATATTGCCTCCCTTCTGCCTGTTTTAACTCCATAAACCCACCACTGGTGTGTCGCAACTCTATGCATTGCACATGATTGTGGGGTAGTTAATTCATTTTAATGGGTCTGTCTGTCATACATAACAGTGTAAGGAATTTTTGCAGGTCTACAATGATCAACCACACATTTTTAGTCCCCCCAACCTCAAGTGTAAACAAGGTCTAAGAAAGCAAAGTGAGGACTTGCAAGCATTAAGAGTCTTTTGTAAATTAGTATAGTTACGTAATAGTATGACTGTGCATACAAAGTTGATTTAAAATATTTTTTCTAACTAATTGATTTAAATGTCCATTGACACACACAAGGGAGAACATATTTCTTAGACAACATATGAAGAATGCTTGTTTGCCTATTCACCCTTATTCAAACACAACTGCAAATTTTCCAAACATTCATCATAAAAATGTCTGCAAGCAAAAGGCCAACAAGTAGGTCTTGGGAATATGCATTACAAGGCAAGATTGAGTACACAAATGTGCATTGGCTGCTAATTTTCTAGTTAGCTATGGCAAAGTGTGGTATAATGCAAAATAATGATTTATCAAATATATGCTTTATTGCTTTACACTCTAACTAAAGTAAATATATGGATTTAATTATTAAAGTGTCATTAAACCCAGAGTATGAAAAACTCTCATTATATGCTGTAGAACATAGTGTTCATGAGTGAAATATACCTGGTTGATCCTGCCTTCAGCCATTCCTCTCATATTCTCTGTGTCCCCACTGCAGGTTGGGATTGTGTAGACCAGTTGGTGTCCTCTACTGAGCATGCTTAATTTCGGTTCCCTTCTAAGCTCTTAATTTCCTCCTTTTTCTAATCTGTGCAGCCCATATGACTACAGAGTCAAACACGTGGGCATATACAGAGTGGTAAATGACAGCCCACTCCCTCCTCCTTTATGTCATCCTATTGCTAAACACTATGGAGATGGGATATAGTATGCTGATTGATTACATTCATTAGGAACCTCACCAAAAGCTTTGTTTTAATAACAAATTGTATTAATCGTTTTAAATGTAATTGTCTATACATGTAAAGTAAAAAGAGAGCCTTGGATACAGATGCCATCTGAACAAAGTGAAAGCTAGTCATCTTTGACTACACCATATTAACCACTTCCGGACCACCTTATAGCAAATTTACTGCTACAGGTTTACACACACAATATACATAAAACAATATATATAAATACTGGATTCTGGAGTTCCACCTACATCTGCGGGTGTCGGGTACCCGCCAGTTATCTTTAAAACACACAGAAAGGAGATCTGCCTATGTAAACAAGGCATATCTACATTCTGAAAGGGGAGAAGGGATGGATTTTGTGTCTTTGCAAAGCAGAGAATTAAATCCATCTCTTCCCCTAGAAAAAGCAGCACATACCATACACATAAACACTGGCTAGGCACACAGTTAACCCTTTGATCGCCCTAGATGTTTAACCCCCTTTCCAGTCAGTGTCATTAGTACAGTGTCACTGGTTCCCGCAAAGTGTCAAAAGTGTCAGTTAATGTCCGATTGACCGTCGCAATACCGCAGTCCTGCTATAAGTTGCTAAGCCACCATTACTAGTATAAACTAAATACATAAAGAAATGCCATAAATATATCCCATAGTTTGTAGACACTATAACATTTGCGTAAACCAATCAATATATGCTTATTAGGATTTTTGTTTTACCAAAAACATGTAGCAGAATACATATTGGCCTAAATTTTTAAAAAAAAAACTTTTTTTTTTTTAATTATTATTATAGTGCAACAAATCTAAAACGCAGAAGTGATCAAATACCACCAAAAGAAAGCTCCATTTGTAGGAAAGAAATTATACAAGTTTCATTTGGCACAGTGTTGCATAACCCTGCACTTATCATTTAAAGCGTGACACTGGTCATGAAGAAGGGTAAACCTTCCGGAGGTCAAGTGATTATTGCACAAAAAATACACATTTGATGTTTAACAAAGATTTATTTGGAGCTGTAAAACAGTTATTTGATATTTATGATCTAATTTGAATTGCTCTTCTGTTTTTTTGTCAGTTGTGTTACCAGCCCAGCACCAATTGGGGCTGGCCAGAGTAAGAGAAGCCCCTTCCAAAGATCTTTACCTACAGACGTCAAAGAACAGATTACCAGATCATGTGACCACACAACAGCACTCCAGGAATAGGGTACTTAGAAGATTAAAAAAAAATACAGTGGCGTGATTTATATAATTTACGTGAATGAATTATGGCAATTAATACTTCTCTGTTTTGTATTAATTTAACTGATCCATGATCATTTGTTGTTAATAATTTTTTGTGAAATAACATGTTTGACAGCTTTTAGATGTGAAGTCCAGAGGTTGCTACTGCAGTTATTATGTTAAACGGCTTATTGTTCTTATAAATAAGAGTTTGGCTCCCTCTAGTGACTGCTGAACTCTGTCAGGATTTTTTCTTCCTTTTAAGAAGCAAATACAGCTATACATTGTGGGATATATAGTCTGGATGAGAAAGTGACTCATGATGTTAAATCAGTTTTGGACTACAGGACACACAATGCCAAGTGCACAGAATAGCCTGCTGGGAGGGGAGATAAAAGGACAAGTTTGGCCTGCTTTCAGCTTCTCTGGACGCCATTCAACTGCCAGCAGAAGGTCTGAGTGTGTGACCAGGACTGAGAGACTGCAGCCTACAGCAGATCGCCCGCCCCAGAGGGATTCTTGTGAGCAGCCCCGCTAATCAAGCAGGAGGATCGGCCTGTGCATCAGAGCTTTTAAAACCATAAGCATTCTAGCCCACAGGGAGTTGCAGCACAGCGTGGCGACACCATCTTTCGTAATGGAGGCACCAGGATGAGATTCTGTTTGAAGATTAACATCCACTGGGATCCATTGTGGTGAGAGGGCACCTGCCCATTTTAGTAGAGAGTACAGTACAGTATTGCTGAGTGAGTTCTTTCTACAGACTGCTGGTGAGACTTGTAGTTCCACGGAGGTGAATCTTCTACATCTCAGGCATTATACAGCTGGACTTTGGGGTATTGTCTTTATTCCCATGCAGTAAGGTCAGTACTGTATTACTCACACATTAAAAGGAATTAAAGTGGATGTAAACCCAAAAAAAAACATTTTTTTTTATGTCATAATGTAGAGTATAAGATTTCCTATCATCTGTGCCCAGTCTTGCCACACAGAGTTAATCCAGCGCTGAGTAATCCTCTTGTAATGTTCAGTGCAAATTAACAGAATTCCAGATGAAAACTTGCCAAATTATATAGTCAGTTTCTCTGTTTTTGCTTTCAGTGACAGGTTATATACATATCTAGCTTGGACATGTTTATCATATGTTATGTTTTGTTTATCATAACATGAGGTGATCCAAAGTTCATTGTATATTACCAGGATGTGTTATGTGGGGGAGGGGTGGATTTCTCACTTTTTATACCTCATGCTATGATAAACATAACATAACATATGATAAACATGTCCAAGGTAAATATGTAAATAACCTCACTCAAAGTGTGAAAACTGACTTTTTATTTAGGCAGGTTTTTATCTGGAAAGCTGTTCATTTTACTGAACATTGAAAGAGGATTACTCAGATCTGGATTAACTCTGTGTGGCAATACTGGGCACAGATTATAGGAAATCTTATACTCTACGGGCCAGATTCTCAGAGGCGTTACAACGGAGTATCTCAGATACCCCGTCGTATCGCCTTTATTTTTGACTCGTATCTATGCGAGTGATGCTGAGCATCACTTTTGCATAGATACGCTTCTACATCCGACAAGTGTAATACAATTACACTTTCGGATCGTAGATGTAATGACAACTCCGGCCACTAGGTGGCCTTTACATTGTTTTTTCATTTGCATATGCAAATGAAGTAGTACGCCGATTCTCGATCGCTTTTACGCCGCCCCGTCGTCGCGTACGTCGTTTACGAACTCGTAAGGTTACCCCAGCTTCTATGTGGAGTAACCTTACGAGGTCCCGTCGGATGCCGTCGTGTCCCGTCGGACGCCATGTTAAGTATGGCGTCGGGTCAGCGTCGGCTTTTTCCGTCGCTTACGTCGTTTTACTAACTCGTTCACGAATAGGGACTTGCGTAAATGACGCTCACGTCGTTTTGACGTCGGTTTCAACGACGCTTTCCGACGTGAGCTGGAGCATGCGCACTGGGCTTTTTCCCCGGCCGGCGCATGCGCAGTTCGTTCGACGCGGGGGCGCGCTTAATTTAAATACAAGCCGCCCCATTTGAATTGCGCGGGTTTACGCTGCGCGATTTACGCGACGCAGGCGAAACCTACGGAGCAAGTGCTTAGAGAATAAAGCACTTGCTCCAGTACGCAGCGGCGGCGTAGTGTAACTGGCTTACGCTACGCCGCCGAAAATATTTGAGAATCTGGCCCTACATTGTGACATCTTTTTGGGGTTTACATCCACTTTAACAAGTGGAAACAGTCTTCAGCTATGCAACCAATAGCATTTTATTCTACAGTTATTGTCTTTTTGTTTCTCTTAGATTACAAATAACTACATAAATGGCGAACCCCAATGAAGTCTACAGTATACAGTAGGAGCCGAAATTGAAAAATTGAAAGTGCCTATTTTAAAGACTTTTATGCAAGTAATGGACCATAAAAGAGGTATGGGGGTCCAATTTTATCTTATGGGTACATGTACACTCATGGGTTTATAGTAGTTTAGAAGCAGTTGAGGTTAGAATATTTTTTTAAAAGAGAGAGGGGGGAAGACAGGTTTATCCTGCATTGTAGGCATTTTGGAGGGTCTACTGATCTACAAAACGCTTCTAAACGCGCCATGTAAAGTGACAAAAAGGACGTTTTTAACCATGGGTTACTAGCTGTCAAGTTCCAGTATTCAGAAGAGGTTTTCAAATGTCCTGTGTACAGGATGCCTTAAAGTGCAACAATAAATATAGTTTCGGGGAGGTCCCCTTATTCTGCATGTAAAGTGGCACATCTGTAGTATATCTAGAATATCTGACAGCAACAATTACCCTTCTAAAGAAAATTTAAAATGGCTTGCAGTTACAATTGCCAACACCTGGCTATTAACCACTTCAATACCCAGCCATATACAATTGACGGCCTGAGATGGGATCTACCATCCTAAGTGGCCGTCAATTAACGGCCTGGGCATTGCAGGCGAATATCTGGATGATGCCTGCAGCCAGAGGCATCATCCAGATATCCTCTTCTTCAGCCGACGATTCTGCACAATGTAAGAACGATCATAGCGGCGGTTCCGCCGCTTGATCGTTCTTACAGGCCGCGGGAGGGGACATCCCCCCCTCCCGCCGCCATCCGGTGCTTCTCCGGGCTCACCTGTGCCTTCGGGGGCCCGGAGAACGAATCGTCGGCAGGAAGCATAGAGATGACTGGTGACCAGATGGTCACCAGTCATCTCTATGACCGTCGGAGGACCCGGGCGCGATCTGATGACGTCACGCCCGGGTCCCTGTAAGTAAACAAAGCCGCAATTGCGGCTGTAAGCCCCCATTCATGAGATCGGTGAATTTTTTTTCACCGATCTCATGGTTTCCAGCCTGGAGGAGAGATGTGGGGTCTTATTGACCCCACATCTCTCCATAAAGAGGACCTGTCACACACATTTCCTATTACAAGGGATGTTTACATTCCTTGTAATAGGAATAAAAGTGGAAAAAAAAAAGAAAAAAAGTGTAAAAATAAATAAAAAATAAGTCAAAAAAATAAATAAAAGATAAAAAAAAAATTAAAACGCCCCTGTCCCCGATAGCTCGCGTGCAGAAGCGAACGCACACGCAAGTCCCGCCGACATATGTAAACGCAGTTTAAACCACATAAGTGAGGTATCGCCGCGTGCGTTAGAGTGCCAGCAACGAATCTAGCACTAGATCTCCTCTGTAAATCTAAACTGTAACCTGTAAAAAATAAATAAAGCGTTGCCTATGGAGATTTTTAAGTACTGAAGTTTGGCGCCATTCCATGAGTGTGCGCATTATTAAAGCATGAAATGTTGGGTATCTATTTACTCGGTGTAACATAATCTTTCACATAATACAAAAAAATTGGGCTAACTTTACTGTTTTGTTATTTTTTTAATTCATGAAACAATTTTTTTTACAAAAAAAAGGCGTTTGAAAAATAATTGCGTAAATACCGTGCAAGATAAAACTTTGGAATGACCGCCATTTTATTCCCTAGGGTGTCTGCTAAAAAAACATATATAATGTTTGGGGGTACTGTGTAATTTTCTAGCAAAAGAATGATGATTATTACATGTAGGAGAGAAGTGTCAGAATAGGCCCGGTATGGAGGTGGTATAAAAGCCTGGTATTGAAGCGGTTAAAAAATAATAAAAAAAATGGTGTGGGGTCCCCCCAAATTCCATACCAGACCCTTATCTGAGCACGCGGCCTGGCAAGTCAGGAAAAAGGGAGGACGAGCGAGCACCCCCTCTCCTGAATATACTAGGCCACATGCCCTCAACATGGTTGGGTGGGGTATTTGGGGCCAAAGCACTTTGTCCCTATGTAGATGGGGACAAAAGCCTCATCCCCACAACTGTGGCCTGTGGTTGTGGGGGTCTGTGGGCAGTGGGCTTATCAGAATATCGAATCCCGCTTTAACAATGGTACAAAGTACACCTACCCATTCACCAAAAAATGTAAATAAATAATAAAAACACAAAGGCAGCTTTTGACAATTCTTTTATTAAAAATAAAAAAACTGTATTCCCCAATGTACATCCATCATCAATCATGCTGCACCCAAACAAAAAATGCTTGCGCTGTCCATGAAGGCTGGCCGCCTACTGCAGGCTAAGCCATTTGATAATCCTTATATAGGTAAGGGGTGGCTACATCCTTCTTCTGAGCTCACTGACCCAGCATGCAGCAGTCCGTGATGTCAGAAGGCCAGCCTTCATGGTCGATAGGAGCAATTATTATTATTTTTTTTCGGGTGTGGCGGGCAAGATAATTGACGATGGATTTACATTACATTTTTTGGTGAATGGGAAGTGGTACTATCTATTCCATACTCATTCACATGAGGGGGCGGGATCTGGGGGCCCCCTTGTGAAAGGGGGCTTCTAGATTCCTGATAAGCCCCTGCCCGCAGACCCCCACAACCACTGGCCACAGTTGTGTGGATGCGACCCTTGTCCCAATAAACATGGGAACAAGGTGTTCTGGGGTAAGGGTCTGGTATGGATTTTGGGGGGACCCCACGTTGTTTTTTCTTTTTTCAATAGCCGGGTGCTGGCAATTGTAACCGTCATTTTAAATGTTATTTGCCTTGTTTGTTTTTCTTGTCCATGTTCTATATATGCTACAGATAAATTACAGGCAGACTAAGGGGACCCCCCCCCCCCAGGCACTTTATTTAAAGGAATTTTTCCATTTATTGTTGCACTTTAAGCATCATTAAAATCACTGTTCCATTTAAAAAAAAAAATACTTTTTACATTGATACATGTCACCCAGAACAGTATCCGGACCCCCATACCCCTTCTATGGCCAATTACTTGCATATAAGCCTTTAAAATTAGCACTTTTGATTCTTCCTGTTCAGCTCGAATAGACTTCAATGGGGTTGGATATTCGGGTTAGATCTTTTCACCCTGTTTGGGAGTTCTGCCCACCTCTATTTATAAGTAGTTTTTACTATAAGTTACTGTGAGGCCTTAATTTGTGTCATTCATACTTTCGTGGTTGTTGCTGTGTGTACTAGTGTACTGTACTGGGGTTTAGCCTTATTGTGGTGCAAGACAATAGCCATGGGTGTGGTTAATCATCCCATCAGTTAATCTAACATTCTTTGACCTGTTTATTGGTATGTGCATGGTATTTATTTACTACCATATACTTACTTCATCTATCATAGATTGTTTGTTGCCTATTTCTGTGCACCAGCTCCAGCAACCATGGACCACTCGCAACAAAATACCCCCTAGCAACAATAGACCCCCTAGCAACAACAGGTCTACCCACAGACAGCATCAACAGACACCCCCCCCCCACAGACTTTATCAATAGACCCACAATATCAATAGAATCTCACAAACTGCAAATCACTCACTAAGAAATACTGAAAAGCAATCTTCAAAGCAAAAAAATAACACTTCTCAAAACACCATCTCAAAAGCGCTAAACCGTCCCCAGAAACTCTTCAAACTAGTCGCTCAGACTATGAACCCCACCTGCTTAGAGCCTCCAGCAAATGTCACTCAAGAAATTTTGTAATGAACTATCGGATTTTTTTATCATCAAAAACATTCGGGAAATAGGAAATTCAACAGAAAAAAAAATTAACTTCACTCAGCCAAAGCAAGAATAGGAAATCAATACAAATATTGTGCAACCGCCAAAATTTTCGCTGGACCCAATCACCTTCGACACCACCACAAACATCATCAGAAGCCTCTGAGACAGCACATCACCAGATGACATAATTTCTTCAAAACTCCTGAAAGAATGTACTGATATCTTGGCACCCACCATAACACATCTTGTAAATCAATCGTTCAAAGAAGGTATTGTTCCGACCTCCCTAAAGCAAGGCATAATCAAACCCCTCCTAAAGAAACCCAACCTCGACCCCAAAGACCCAAACTACTAAAGACCAGTAACAAGGCTTATTGAGCCTTATTGACCATCTCCAAGATTATTGAGAAAGCAGTAGTACAACAGCTACACCTCCATTTGGACACCCACGAACTCTTGGACCCACTACAATCAGGATTCCGACCAGGCCATGGCACAGAAACAGCACTTCTCAAAATATGGGATGATGCCCTTGAAGCAGCAGATGACGGAGAATCATGACTTCTGGTGCTGCAGGACCTCAGTGCAGCATTCGACACAGCAGATCACAAAACTCTACTCATTTGTCTTAAAGAAGTAGCCTGATTCACAGACTCAGATCTACCCTAATTTGCATCCTTCCTAGAAAATAGTTTCCAGAAAGTGAAACTAGCAGCCTTCACCTCAGAAACACGCAACATTTCTTGCAGAGTCCCTCAAGGATCACCTCCTGTCACCTGTGCTTTTCAACATCTACCATCTGTCACCTGTGCTTTTCTGTCACCTGTGACCAATATCACGGATTATAAAAATGTCTCGCATTGATCGATGATTGGATGACTTAGAGCTCCCTCAAACTTAATGGATCCAAAACAGAACCTCTTCTTCTCCAGGCAAACTGAAAGACTAAAGCTAGGACCTAATGGACACCAACCACTATCCTTGGACAGATCATCACCCCAAGCACCAAAGTCAAAAGCCACGGAGTCACCTTTGACTCAGAGATGTTGATGGATGCAAAAATAGGATCAGTAGTCAGAAGATCCCACTATCTTCTCCGCCTACTGCGTAGACTCATCCTCTTCATCCTGGAAGAGGATACAGCTGTAGTAGTCGGAACAATCATCAGTTCTCGACTCGACTACGCAAACTCCCTCTTAGGACTACCAAAATACCAGATTTCGCGCCTACAAGTCGTCCAGAACACGGCAGCCAGATTGGTACCAGGGATAAAACCTTGGGAATCAATCACCCCATCCCTGAGGACCCTCCAGTGGCTAACCATAAAGGATCGGGTCACATTCAAGACCCTCTGCCTCACCCACAAATGCACACAAGGAAAAGCTCCTCAATACTTATGCGAGAAAATAAAACACTACACCCCCAATCACATTCTCCGATCAACTAATCAAAACCTCCTCCACATCCCGAAGTCTCACTACAAATCGAAGGGAGAACGAAGATTTGAAGTCCAAGGACCACGGCTATGGAACGCTCTTCCCACAAACATCCGCATGGAAGAAAACCATCGGGCCTTCAGGAAAAAACTTAAGACCCACCTCTTCTGAAGGATAAGCACGACACCGGATGGAAATAAGCGCCTTGAGGTGATTTAGTTTGCATTTGTAGCACTATACAAGTTACTCACTCATTACTTCATTTACTCACTCACCCACTCCAGGAGCCAGCTACAATAGACTGCTCCCTCAACAGTAGATCCCTCCAAGCAACAACTGAACGCCCAGAAACTTACCAGCAACAATACATACCCTATCAGCAACAATAGACCCCAACCCCTGAAAAAATAGATCCCTTCCAGAAACAATAGATCCCCAGCAACAATAATAGACCTTCTGAGCAACATTAACACCCCCACCCACAAAAATAGATCTCCTCGAGCAACAATAGATCCCCAGCAGGCAGCATCAATAGACATTGTAGCACAAGCCAGCACCTTTTGTCATTACACACATTCAGTCCTGGAGGTGTCAAGCATTTAGTATATTGCTCTGCTGTAGCCAGCTGAGCTGTAATTTACTTTTTGGTCTGATCAGGTTTATACCGTATCCAAAAATTGGACAACAGATAGTCGCATATCAAAAATGGAGAGTTTACTAAAGTTACAAAAATTCTCATACGTCAGAAAAAGAAATTGGAATTAATGTCATAAGTTGTATTAGTATTGTATTTTTGGATGACAACCCTACTGATTAAACGAAAATCATCCGATCTGGTGTCATAAGAGAAAAATGTTCGTGCTTGTCCCATCGGATAATATCGGATGAACTGTTGTGATCGGTCTTAAAAGCTCTGTACTAACAATCTGATTATCATGCGATCGTGCCGAAAACTGTATTCTTCATCCGATTTTTGGATTGTGTGTACAGGCCATTAGCCCTGGTTCACATTGCAGATGCTTTTGCATGCAAATTGACATGTCATGTCAAATCGGCGGCTATTACTGGCAATGGCACCATCCGAATCAATGTGACACAGCAATTTTAGCACTGCACCCAGGGCCGGCCCTATAATGGGACCGGGTGGTACCATGGGTACCAGGCGGCACTTTTAGGGGGGCGGCATACGCCAGCCCGCTCCGCTGCCTGAGGAGCGCGGAGTCGGGCTGCCAGCGTGCTCCCCTCCCTCCTCCTCCTCTCCTTTCCATAGGTGGCTCTCTTCTCCGGTCACCGCAGCCGCCGCAGCCACTGGAGTTCCCTGTCGATGTCCATCCCCACTCCCTCCTCCTGTCAGAGGAGGAGAGCAGAACACCCGAAGATCGGAGCGGCTGTCTCTGTGTGCAGAGAGACCAGCAGGCAGCTGCGCAGTGATGGGGGGGCGGTCCGTGCAGTGCCGTGCCTGAAGTGTTCCAGTTCTCCTCGTGTCCAACTGCTGCCCAAGCCTGACATGACATGCTCTTTTCTCCACTGTTCTGTCCTCTACAGCCGCCACCTGGGTGTGTTTTTAGTTAGCCAGATGGTGGGGGTGGTTTGTCCAAGGGGGGTGTCTGTACTAACTGAGGGAGGGGTTGGTCCAAGGGGGGTGTGTCTGTACTAATTGAGGGGGGTGGTTTGTCCGGGGGGGGTTGTACTAATGGAGGGGGGCTTTGTTCTGGGGGGTCTGTACTAAAGGAGGGGTGGTTTGTTGTGGGGGGGTCTGTACTAATGAAGGGGGGGTGGTTTGTCTGGGGGGCTGTACTAATGGAGGGGGCTTTGTTCTGGGGGGGGTCTGTACTAATGGAGGGGGGTGGTCTGTACTAATAGAGGGGGGTGGTTTGTTCTGGGGGTCTGCACTAATGGAGGGGTGGTGGTTTGTCCTGGTGGTCTGTACTAATGGAGGGGGGTTTGTTCTGATGTGGCAAGTGACAATCCGCAGCGTGTGGCAGGTGACTTGGCAAATGACAACCCGCAACGTGCGGCAGGTGACGTAAGTGACCATCTCCAACATGTGACAATCCGCAATGTGTGGCAGCCTGGCAGGTGACAACCCGCATCTGGTGGTGGAGTCTGAAGCAAAACTGTAAGTACAAACACACATCACAAGTTGTATGAGACATGAGAGCCTGAGAGAGACTTGCCTTGCCCAGCCCTGATCATCCACTTAAGGACCGGAAGAATTTGCCCACTTAATGACCGGGCCATTTTTTGCGATACGGCACTGTGTGGCTTAAACTGACTATTGCGCGGTCGTGCGGCATTGTACCCAAATAAAATTGATGTCCTTTTTTTCCCCACAAATAGAGCTTTCTTTTGGTGATATTTGATCAAGTCTGTTTTTCTTCTTTTTTGTGCTATAAACAACAAAAAAAAATACAATTTAAATATATATATATATATATTTTTTAACTTTTTGCTATAATAATATCCCCAAAATTTATATTAAAAAAAATGTCTTCAGTTTAGGCCGATTCATCTACATATTTTTGGTACCAAAAAAAAAATACAATTAGCGTACATTGATTAGTTTGCGCAAAAGACATTGTTGCCGCCGGCAATTCACAGGTCCATTTATACTCCTGGATACATATAGAGCCCTGACAGGTCCTTTTATACGCCTATATACATATATAGAGCCATGACGGGTCCCCTTTAGTTTAATGATATAAAATAATGAATGTGGGGGCCTTTTGGTTGGCGTGATTTTTTTATTTATTTTTTTGGGGGGGGGGCAGCATTTCATTCTTGGTCCCAGGCAGCACAATGTCTTGGGCCGGCACTGACTGCACCGCTTCCTGAAAACCTGTTTCTGTACTACTTTTGGTGACCCATACAGATGTCTCTGAAATCGCCCCCCCTACCAAAGTCGGGACTGACATGCCAGAATGAAATTGTGCAAGTTCAGCTGAACGGATTTCATTCCCACTGTCAGTGTGAACCTTGGCTTATGGTTCTTTCACACAGGCGTTCTGATCAGGTCCACCTGTCAGTTTTTTAGGCTCCCCTTACTAGCTGTCACTTATTAAAATCAGAGCGACTGTGTGGGCTCTGTGTGTCAATAAACTACAAACCCCCAACATCATTTGCACTGTGGAACGCTGTGGTGGTTCATTGATTCTTTCTATCAAATTGTATCTGCTTGCCCATAGGGGATGTACTGGCACACAGATATACAGATCTGAAGGTGACTTGCTGATCACTGGTGGAATGCTTTACAGGCTCTAACTTAATAAATAAATAAATGCATTTTTTTTACCTGTAAAAAAAAAAAAATTTGCGTTTATTATTTTTTTCTAAAAAGTGAACTTATCTTTTAAACAAAGAGTGATGGTGCTCCCTGAGTCTTAGTTGCAAGGGGAAGTTAACCTCTAATCAAAGTCACTAGATGGGTCAACGACCCTCTCATTTTATGTGGCAGTGCTTGGATGTTGGTATGTTCTCTGTACGTTGGGGGGGGCTTAAACAGTGACTTAGCGGCAGCGGTTTGGAAGAATGCAGCTCTGTAGCCATTCCGGGTAATGAAAGCTCTTCTTCTCCCCGTAGTTTTTTTTCCATTAATAAACAGGGATGGACTGGCCATCGGGACTACCGGGAGTTTCCCTGTGGGCCGATGGCTCAGTGGGCCAGTTGTCACTCAGGGGCGTTGGGAGGGGGTGACTAGAGCCCCAAATGGGTCCCCAAAAAGCCTGGAGTCTCGTCCCCAGTGTAAAAATCCAGTGATTGGTGGGCAAGCGGGGGCGTGCAGCCGCAATGAGAGTAGAGCTGTCAAAACGATGTCGGGAATGGGCGGGGCCGATATGCGGGGACCCCCCCCCCCCTCATCCCTGACAGTGCTTAGATTTGACAGCTTCACTCTCAATGCAGCCGCACGCCCTGATACTGATGTGCGGGGCCCCTTCGTCCAGTACATTTGCAAGTGTATACAGGCAGTGTTTGCTATGTACTGGACGAAGGGGCCCCACACATTAGTATCGGGTCGTGCGGCTGCAGAGTCTGACTGCTGGCTGGGGAGGAAGGTGGAAGCCGGAGCCGCAACTACTACACATGCACGGTTCCAGTGCAGGCTGCAGAGTATCGCTGCTGGAGGGGTTGCATGGTGGGTGGAGTGCATGTGCAGGATGACAACAGTGAACCTGTTGACCATCCTGCCTGGGTGTCCTCTTCTCTGCCGTGTAACTCCTCCCCCCCCCCCCCACAGCTGCTTTCATCTATACAATACAATAGAGAATGTCCGAGCAGAAGGCGGAGCTGTCCAACTTTTCAAGTTAAAAAGCCAGTGATTGGTTGCTAGGGGCAGTCCTAGCAACCAATCGTCTTTCTGTTACATGGAAAGTTGAACATCTCCCGCCTTCTGCTTGGACACGTGACACACGTCGCATCCTCTGTCTTCTCCCTTCTGTGTAAGGTAAGGGAGGGGGCACTGACATAAAGGGAACTGTGTTTGTTGCAAAGAAAGATGATGGCTGTAAAGGATACCAGAAAGGAGGGGACTGTGAAAGGAAGTGTGTGTCAGGAGGAGGGGTCAGTGTGTGTGTCAGGAGGGGGGGTCAGTGTATGTGACCGGAAGAGGGGTCAGTGTGTCAGGAGGGGGGTGGTCAGTGTGTGTGTCAGGAGGGGGGGTCAGTGTGTGTGTCAGGAGGGGGGTCAGTGTGTGTGTGTCAGGAGAAGGGGTCAGTGTGTGTGTCAGGAGAAGGGGTCAGTGTGTGTGTGTCAGGAGGGGGTGTCAGTGTGTGTGTCGGGGGGGGGGGGTTAATGTGTGTGTCAGGAGGGGGGGTCAGTGTATGTGTGTCAGGAGGGGGTGTCAGTGTGTGTGTGTCAGGAGGGGGGGGGGGTCAGTGTGTGTGTGTCAGGAGGGGGGGTCAGTGTGTGTGTCAGGAGGGGGAGTCAGTGTGTGTGTGTCAGGAGGGGGTGTCAGTGTGTGTGTGTCAGGAGGGGGGGTCAGTGTATGTGTGTCAGGAGGGGGGGTCAGTGTATGTGTGTCAGGAGGGGGGGTCAGTGTATGTGTCTGTGATTTTGTTTTTAATATACAGCATGGGGGGGGGTAAATGCACTGCCACTGGTCATAGTAACTGATGTATTGGACCCCTTTCACACTGAGCCGCCCATAGCACTGGTGGTAAAACGCCGCTATTTTTACCGCCAACGCTATGGGTGGATTTGCGGTGCATTTCGGTCGCTAGCGGGGCGGTTTTCCCCCCGTTAGCGGACAAGAAAGTATTAAAACCGCCCACAATGCGCTGCTGAAGCAGCGCATTGTGGGAGGTATAGCCGCTCTGTCCCATTGATTTCAATAGACAGGAGCGGTGGAGAAGTAAAAGAAGTAAAAGCCTTGGGCTTTCACACTGGAGACAATGACGCAGCTGTTTGAGGGTGGAATGCAGGCGCTATTTTTAACGCTATAGTGCCTGCAATAAGCTCCAGTGTGAAAGGGGTCTTAATGTACTGCCACTGGTCACGGTTACAGATGAATGAATTTACTGGTCACAGAATAAAAAAGCAGTTTATACTTACAGCAGAATGTTTTTACTTTTTTTTTTTTTTTTTGCGCAATTGCGTATAGACTATATAGTGTTTTTGTGTGTTACATAGTTACATAGTTAGTCAGGTTGAAAAAAGACACAAGTCCATCCAGTTCAACCATAAAAAAAAATAAAAATAAAAAATAAAACAAAGTAAAACACAGTACATCCTCCCATACACCCAACTCCATACCCACAGTTGATCCAGAGGAAGGCAAAAAACCCCAGCAGAGCGATGATCCAATTTGCTACCGGAGGGGAAAAAATTCCTTCCTGATCCCCCGAAAGGCAATCGGATTTACCCCGGATCAACTTTACCTACAAAACTTAGTACTCAGTTATATTATGTGCATTTAGGAAAGAATCCAGGCCTCTCTTAAAGCAATCTACTGAGCTGGCCAGAACCACCTCTGGAGGGAATCTGTTCCACATTTTCACAGCTCTTACTGTGAAGAAACCTTTCCGTATTTGGAGGTGAAATCTCTTTTCCTCCAGACGTAAAGAGTGCCCCCTTGTCCTCAGTGTTGACCTTAAAGTGAATAACTCAACACCAAGTTCACTATATGGACCTCTTATGTATTTGTACATGTTGATCATATCCCCCCTTATTCTCCTCTTCTCAAGAGTGAATAAATTCAGTTCCTCTAATCTTTCCTCATAGCTGAGCTCCTCCATGCCTCTTATCAGTTTGGTTGCCCTTCTCTGCACTTTCTCCAGTTCTCCGATATCCTTTTTAAAAACTGGTGCCCAAAACTGGACTGCATATTCCAGATGAGGTCTTACTAATGATTTGTACAGGGGCAAAATGATATCTCTATCTCTGGAGTCCATACCTCTCTTAATACAAGAAAGGACTTTGCTCGCTTTGGAAACCGCAGCTTGGCATTGCATGCCATTATTGAGCTTATGATCAACTAAAACACCCAGATCCTTCTCCACTACAGATCCCCCCAGTTGTACTCCCCCTAGCATGTATGATGCATGAATATTCTTAGCCCCCAAGTGCATAACTTTACATTTATCAACATTAAACCTCATCTGCCACTTAGTCGCCCAATTAGACAGAGCATTGATGTCGGCTTGTAAATTGGAGACATCCTGCAAGGACGTTATTCCACTGCATAGCTTGGTGTCATCTGCAAAAACAGAAATGTTACTTTTGATCTCAGACCCAATATCATTTATAAATATATTGAAAAGTAAGGGACCCAACACTGAACCTTGGGGTACACCGCTGATAACCTTGGACCATTCAGAGTAAGAATCATTAACCACAACTCTCTGAATTCTGTCTTTCAGCCAGTTTTCTATCCATTTACAAACTGATATATCTAATCCCGTAGACCTTACCTTACACATGAGCCGTGTGTGTGTTTGCAAAAATTAAGTGGGCCGGTCTGGATGAAGTCCAGGGCCAAATTTGTGTCCCAGTCCACCCCTGTTAATAAAGAACGTGCAGCATGGGTCAGCTCCATAACTCATCTGAATGGCAGAAATTTATAGTAGAACATCCCTGTAACCTCCACTGTACATGCATTGCAACCTGTACTCACTACTTTTTGAAGACTCTGAAGCCACAGCTAATCAGTGGCGTCTCCAGCTTTCATATTTAGGGGGGGGCACATAGGGGGACAGGGACAAAAGTAGGGGGGCCCAACTATAAAATGCAATTATATATATATATATATATATATATATATATATATATATATTATTATATATATATACAGGGCTTTTTTTCTGGGGGAACTTGGGGGAACTCAGTTCCACCACCTTTGGCTCAGACCCTTTGGTGCCCGCTCACCACAATCACTTGTAAACACAGAAGTCTGGTTTCTGTGTTTACAAGTGACAGCTTTGTAACCCCCTGAACTCTGCACTCTGTATGTAATGCAATTCTGGTATTTAATGCCCCTTTAAGACCCTTCTACTGTTTGTGAAATCTGAACGGGTCGTGGTTGAGTTCCTGTACCTATTTTCTGAGAAAAAAAGCTCTGTATATATATATATATATATATATATATCTCCTGGGGCCCTTTACTACGATCCCAAAACGGGCCCCTTTACATGTTCTGCAGTGAGCTCCCTTCCTACTATACTGGGGCCCCCCAGGGTGGCAAAAAACAAGAGCTATGTGTCACCAGCACACCAAGAAAATATAAGGGTCCAAAGCAGTGGGAGAACTTTCAGGGTTGCAAAGGTTGTCTTGCCACCGAGCCCTAGTGTTCTGCCACTGTGGGGTTCCCCAGCTGTCCTGTCCCTGCTATTGACAGCGATGGTCTGGCATCTGTCTCCTTGGCAGCGCGGCAGTCCATTAGGACCTAGTGCTGGTGACATTACGGATGCATGCAGGGGAAGGCTGGCACTATTAGTTATAGAGAGCTGAGCCCCCAACTGGTCACCTAGCAGCAGTAATGCTGTATAACCTTCTCTGTTGACATGCTGATCGGGATGTGATCCAGGTAATTCTCCCAGTCAGATCTAATAAATACAGTATTTATTAGCATCGAGAGTACAACCACACACATATATATATATATATATATATATATATATAAATAATCAAACGTATGTTCCCCAGCCGTGTGGGCTCTATGCCTGTAAAGTGTGGGCTCTATGCCTGTAAAGTGTGGGCTTTGATCAATAAAATCTCTGATATTTAACACTAGGATTTGACTGGGAACATCACCTGGATTGCATCCCGATTAGCATGTCAGAGAAGGCTCCACTGCTGCTAAGCAACCTGCAGGGAGCTCAACTGTCTACAACCAATAGAGATGGGCTCGGGTGTGTTTGAAATCCCACATGCCCAATCCCAGGAAGCCAACACTCCACAGTGCTAATCACAGGCAGTGAGACATTTCCTGATCTGTGCAGAGCTGCGGACCGGGAAATCTCTCACTGCCTGTGATTAGCGCTGTGCAGTGTGGGCTTCCTGGCAGGCTCTGGCATGTGGATTTTTGAACATGCCCAGCCCATCTCTAACAACAAATTGTGCTGGCCCTCCTGTACATCAGCCCCATAAAGTAACTGGGTTCCAATGTGCTGCCGCCGCTGCCAAGGAGACAGAGACCAGCGCTGTGAATAGCCGGGACAGGACAGCAACTCTGGTTATTCCACCACTGGTCCACACTGGGAGGATTCCCCCATCCACCTATAATGTGTAGATGGGGGAATTGGATCATTTCTTTTTTTTTTCATTCAACCTAATAGTTGAATGAAAAAAAAGTGATCAATTTATTGTGCTGCCTAAGAGCTAAGACCAGCCATAGACAGTTTAAATCTCAGCTGGTTCAGCAGGAACTGGCTGAGATTTGAACCATTAATGAGCAGATTCTCTTATGATTATCACTAGTGGTTGCTGTATAGCCACTAGTGAGAATCATCGTTTGTCGGGAGAATACAATTGCTGGGCAGGAGGGATATTCCCGTCAGCACTGTCTGTGTTGATGGGGGAATCATGCAAGTTTCTTTCCTGCAATCTGTGGATGTAGGAAAGAAATTTGCACTGTATGTTACCTGCCTAACTGAAAGTGAAAGTGTAACAGAATGGCCCGTGACGCCCAGAAACTTTTGAAGGATGGGGGGTACTCGAGTGCCAGCATCACTAATGACTCTTGGGTCTAGGGTCATCCTGTGCCCCTTTTGGGCATAGGGTGACTGAGAAATGATAAATTACATGGGATGGGACATTACTGATAATTCATATTTTGCAGGATATCTTTAACTATTACAAGTTGGTAAAGTCTGACTCCGACAGGTCAATAGAGTGTTTTCATTCAATGTGGGGACACATGCTTTTGAGGTGTTAATTGAGTCTGCTCCTAGACATTCCATTGTGTCATGCTAATACTGTTTTGTGTCCATTGTGCTAATTAGGTCTGCTCCTAAGACCTGTTTATTGTGTATGCTAATGACACTGTTAAGATGTGGAATGTGACTTGTCAAGCTGTAGTAATTAACCCCTCTAAATGCGGAGCCAGACCATCTGGGTAATGAGTAGTAATTAACTCATCGGAATGGCATTATCTAAAATAATGTGTATGAAGCCCCCCCCCCCCCATTGTGTGATGTGTGGGTGGAGTGTGTCTGTGTCCCTGTGATTAACTGTAACATGCTTGTACTGTATATAAGAAAGCTAAGTTACCATTAAAGGATTCATTCATTCATTTTGGAACCAGTACTTGTCTCGGTTATTCTGGAAAATGAAATGGGTCGTGTCTGATGTCTGTCGGACTGTCGGATAAGCTGTCGTGGGGCGATGGAATGGAATATCGTAAACGGTGGTGACAGTAACAGAAAGTAAATTGTGAATGTCTTGAAAGAACAGGAGAGGGGAGGGAGACAGATAGGGGGGAGAAGGGATGGAGATAATGCAGTTCAGTGATTGCAGTGTACTGCAGTCTGCAGTGCAGACACTTACCCACGGTCCAGGCTAGAATCTCAGGCATCATTCACACACATGCTGCTGATTTTAATGTTTCCTGAACACACATCCCCTCTCTTCAGATACAGCACACCGAGATAGTGTGGGCGGGACTGAAAGGAGGAGAAGGAGGAGCTGTATTCCTCCCTGCTCGTATGTGAGGAGAGTGGGGGGGGTGGCTGGACTCGCTGGGCTGTAAAAGAGTGTCATAGACTGACACTCGGCTCAGCTTGCAGTCACCACTCTCGGATTTTACAGGCTGGTTCTCCTGTCCTAAGGACGGGAGAAATCAGTCTGTTTTTTCAGTAACTGAGATGAAGGCTTGGGCCCCCCCTCCCCCACAGTGCTAATGGAGTCCTTTTTGCAACTCACTCTTCTCCGTGCCAATGAGGATGCAGAGGGGAAGGAGCAGATCGGGTGGCTGTGGTTGTGTGAACGCTTGCAATATGCAGTGTCAGCGAGCAGAGGGAGGGGGAGGAATGCCCCACAGAGCTGACTGGGGACGCTCTTCCTCTCAGGAGAGACTGTTACTCCAGGGGCAGCCCGAGAAAAAAAAAAAAAAAGCAAAAAAATATATATAATTTTTTTTTGGGGGGGCACATGGTGGGGCACAGCATAATGTTGGGGGGATCAGGGCCCCCTCTGCCCCCCCCCCCCCTAGAGACGCCTCTGCAGCTAATACAGCATATTCATGTAGATGAGCTCATATATGCAATTGGTGTAACAATTTGCAGTCTTTTTTATTTTCTAAAAATGTCTTTTATGTGTTTTTGCACACCATGGAAAGAGCACAGCCGTTATTGATTTGGCAATAACAGTTCATCACATGTTATTGGCAAATGGCAGCACCTATCTTTTTAGTAAAATGCACTCTGAATAGGTTTACACTTAGTAGGTCTTTCTTCTGCAAATGCACAGCATGATTAATGGAAAGCCAGGTGAAGGAATGGAAAGGACCAACTCAGTGGTAGACTCACAACTACTTCATCATACATACATATTTCATACCTGACTTGTCAGCAAAACCATAACTCTATGTCATATACAGTAGTGTTGCTCTTGACCTGACTTTTACAGAGGTGTATTGTCTGTATGCGTGTTCCTTGTAATTTACTTCACCTACCTCTTGATTGCTTGTTTATCTTTCTGTTCACCGGCCCGCACTCTAGACCTGAGGTTTTCCTTTTCATTCAGCTGATTTCCACAGTTGCTGTCTATTTATGGAATTGCAGTGGCCGCACAATCAATACACTCTGGAAGATTTACAGCCTTAGACACTTATAAATCTCTGTCTTGCTACCATGGTCATTGAATAACATGACCTTTGTACATATGCTGCTCTCATTTCAGATTGTGGACTGAAGTACAGGCCCGTGTCAGACCTTTCTCATTCTACTGTTACAGTACTTCTATAGCTTATCGCTGGCTACACTAAGGAACTGTTAGGCTTCACCAAAATGTTATATTTTCTTCTATTCCACAAGGTCAACAAACCATAATTCAAGTAGATCTAACTCTGATTACATAAAAAAAAATGTTAAGACATTTTAAAAAAAAGAGTAAACAGTGCAATATTTCTTCTGTTAAAAAAAAAAAAAAAAATGTGAAATATCATTTTTTTTTTGCATGCAAACATTTTCAGATAAAGTTAGACAATATATTGTTAGGTGGACTAAAAATTAAACGGTCGTTAAAGATATTTATGATTCACTTTATATATCTAAACTGAATACATAGCACAACCATAGTTCAGTTTTCAGAAAGACAACTGTGCTTTCTGAAAAAAAAACAAAAAAAAAAAACACTTAGGCCTGATTCACATCAGTGAACAATGAAGCATAGTAAAGCACATGTTCCTGCAACAGATGGTAAAGAATGATCATCAATGCAGTGCCATTCATTCTAAATAGCACCACAATGCACACTATGGCCCGGATTCACAAAGCACCTACGCCAACGTATCTCCACTTACGCTGCGTAAGTACAAATATGCGCCGTCGTATCTGTGTGCCGAACCCACAAACTTAGATACGCCTAAAAACAGACTTCATCCGACCAACGTAACTTGCCCACGCTGGGGTAGAGTGGGCGCATATTTACGCTGGACGCATGTGGCTTTCCCATTGATTTTCTATTCAAATATGCAAATGAGGGAGATACGCAGATTCACGAACGTACTTGCGCCCGGCGCATGATTTAAGCAGTTTGCGTACGTTTTATGTTTGTACGTAAAGTTTTTCCCCATAGATGAGGCGCAACCCATGCAAAGGTATGGACCAGGAAACACAAGCCTACGTATTTTACGTTGGACATCTGTGGGCTGACGTGGGTCTGGCTGGGCGTAGGTTACTTTCACGGCGTACACAGTGTTCCGGTGTATCTTAGGCAGTTGTTCCGACGTGGTTGTACGCATGCGCACGGGGATACGTCCTAGCGCAGTTCATTTTAAGTACTTGTCTGGCGCCCGGCCCACCATTTGCATGGGGTCTTGCTTCATTAACATGGATCACGCCGGGCGCAAGTACGTTCATGCGCCGGGCGCAAGTACGTTCGTGAATCGGCGTATCTCCCTCATTTGCATATTTGAATAGAAAATTAATGGGAAAGCCACATGCGTCCAGCGTAAATATGCGCCCACTCTACCCCAGCGTAGGCAAGTTACATTGGTCGGATGAAGTCTGTTTTTAGGCGTATCTAAGTTTGTGGGTTCGGCACACAGATACGACGGCGCATATTTGTACTTACGCAGCGTAAGTGGAGATACGTTGGCGTAGGTGCTTTGTGAATCCGGGCCATAGTGTGCAATGTGGTGCTATTTAGAATGAATGGCACTGCATTGATGATCATTCTTTACCAGCCCACTTCCACCTACTTCCACTTGCGCCCGCTTACGCCTACGATATATACGCTACGCCAATGCAGAGTGGGAGCATTTGCTTTGTGAATTCAATGCTTGCATAAAGATGCACCGATGTATGTGAATCCGGGCCTTTCTTTATAAAATAGTTTGCTTAAGCTTCCCTCCCTGGTAGCTAGCTATTGTTCTGCTACATTTATGCTGTCATGTTGGCCTCAGAAATATGAACATTTTTGTCATACTTACCTCATAATTTAAATTTCCTTTGGACTGTCTACTTTCCAAAAATGGGTCATTTGGGGGATTTTTGTACTTCCCTGGCATTTTTGGGCCTCAATAAATTAGATAGATCGTCAGTATATCAGGATTGATTGATTTTTATACATACAGTTGTGCTCATAAGTTTACATATCCTTGCAGAATTTATGACTCCTTGGCCATTTTTCTGAGAATATGAATGATTACACAAAAACTTTTCTTTCACTCATGGTTAGTTTTTGGCTGAAGCCATTTATTATCAACCAACTGTGTTTACTCTTTTTAAATCATAATGACAACATAAACTACCCAAATGACCCTGATCAAAAGTTTGCATACCCCAGTACTATATACCATTTCCCCCTTTAACATCAATGACAGCTTGAAGTCTTTTGTGGTATTTGTGGAAGAGGCTTTTTATCTTCTCAGATGGTAAAGCTGCCCATTCCTCTTGGCAAAAAGCCTCCAGTTCTTATAAATTCCTGGGCTGTTTTGCATGAACTGCATGTCTGAGATCTCCCTAGAGTGGCTCAATGATATTGTGGTCAGGAGACTGAGATGGCCATTTCAAAACCTTCACTTTATTCTGCTGTAGCCAATGACAGGTCGACTTGGCCTTGTGTTTTGTATCATTGTCATGTTGGAATGTCCAAGTACATCCCATGCGCAGTTTCCTGGCTGATGAATCCAAATGTTCCTCCGGTATTTTTTTTGATAACCTACTGCATTCATCTTGCCAACAATTTTTACCAAATTTCCTGTGCCTTTGTAGCTCAAACATCCCCAAAACATGAGCGATCCACCTCCATACCTTTCATCATAGGCCTTGTTGACTCCTTTCCAAATGTAGTGTTTATGGTTGTGGCCAAAAAGCTAAATTTTGGTTACTGCATTCTATTTGTTTACAGCTATTGACATGTCGCCGAGGTTAACATGTGCGGAGCGGATAGAAATTGTGTTGATGTCTGGTGAGCGCAGTAACCGGGTCATTGCAGCAGATTTCAATGCGGTGTTGCTATTAGTGTGTGAAGAAGAGTGGGAGAAGAGGGTTGCAGTGACAATCCAACACAATGGGCAGCACATTGAACACATTTTATAAGTGGTCAGAAACTTGTAAATAACTCATGAAAGAATAAAGTTATGTTAAAACCAAGCACACCATTGTTTTTCTTGTGAAATTCCCAATAAGTTTGATGTGTCAAATGCCCTCTTCCTATTGAAAAAACAAAAGTTGGATCTTGAAAAGTTTCCCCCCTCACATATAATGTGCCACAAACAGGAAGTTAATATCACCAACTACTCCCATTTTATTAAGGTGTATCCATATAAATGGCCCACCCTGTACATTGATTTGTTTTGTTTTTTCACAAAAGAAATGTAGCAGAATAAATTTTTAAGTAAGTGTTTATTTGCAAAATGTTAAAACAGAAACTAACCTTTCCTCATAACTAATATCCTCCAGACTCTTTATTAGTTTGTTGCCCTTTTTTGTACTCTCTCCATTTCCAGTACATTGGTGCGCAACGACTTATAAAGGCATGGGGCCTGGTCACCAGGCGATGTCACCCGGTGACCCTGTCCCTTATGATGACACCACCTGGGTTAGTAGATAGATAGATATAGATAGCATATTTTGTAGACTGTATAACTTTCCTACAGACTAAATAATATACAGGGTGGGCCATTTATATGGATACACCTTAATAAAATGGGAATGGTTGGTGATATTAACTGATATTAACTTGACTAAATAATATACATTGATTTGTTTTGTTTTTTTCACAAAAGAAATGTAGCAGAATACATTTTGAAGTAAGTATTTATTTGCAACATGTTAAAAACAGAAACTAAAAAAAAGTGTTGTTGTTTTTCAAAATGTGTCTTTTTCATTTAGCAAATAATAAAAATAAAAAAAACAGCTAAATACCACCGGAAAAAAAAGCTCTATTCGTGTGAAAAATTATAAAAATGTAATATGGGTACAATGTTGCAATTGTACAATTTATTTAAATGTGTGCAATTTATCAAAAAGTGACAGTGCTGAGAGCTAAAAATTGGCCTGGGCGGGAAGGGGGTAAAAGTTTCTGGTATTGGAGCAGTTAAAGAGAAAGAAAAAGGTCTCTATTTTTCTAGCATGTTGCAACAATATTTTGAAGTTTTCCATACATCAAACATCCAACATTTTTGGTTATATACTTGTGGCAGCAATTTTTTACAGTAGGAATTACATACACAGGACATTTGAATTTTACATTCTCTCCAATACAGTGAACATGCTAGGACCAGCTTTCCTGTGTATCTTTGCTTTCAGCCTAGTGACATTAATTCACAGTACAGCTGGTAGAGGCTGTCAAGCCATGAAGATTGGTTGAATGGATATAGAACATTAGGAGGACGCTATGGATACCTGATACATAATTACAGCCAGTTGTGTTACCACTAGAACATATGGCTGAAACTTGATGCATTAAAACGCCTTCCACACTGGAGCAGAACACAATTACCAAGCACTTGAATGCATGTTTCTTCATCAGTGAATGAGCAATGTTCAAATCATTATATGCATCAGCTTTTCTATACATCTGTTTCTATACAATGAAGCTTTATATTGGAATAGAATATTTGTGTATTCTATTGATTCAATTGTTACGACATTTACTGTGAATTTATTACAATATTAAATAACCTATGAAATGTTTACCACTTTCACAATCTATGGTTCCAGATATTTGCATGACTAGGTTTATAGTTGGAGCCTAATAATAGCAAGGGGTGGATAACAGAGGAAGTATAGTGATCATTTAAAGGGAACAGATGTTGATATTGTATGTTTTTCTAATTATTTTATTTATTATACCTAGGTCTAAAATTTACGTTATAATTTATTTTTTTCTACGCAGCAAATTATTAGGTATTGCATATCATTTTTTTAAATCAATGGTTTCCATGCATGAATGCGAGCTCTGGGATGTTTTTAAAGTGTTAACTCGTTAATCACAACTGCTTCACTAAAAAAATGATTCTAGAGGCAGGGTCTCTACATCCTTGACAGTCCTGGATTTACAGTATTTCCTGCTCTTTTGTATTATACAATATATATTTTGAGTAAAAAAAGAAAGAACCTCCCACTGTCCTCACTGTGTAGTTGTTTCTCTCTATATATCTAGTCCAAGAACCATGGAATGTTAGAACCCTACTGTGATGCCAATTATTACCATCGAACAGACAATTGTGACAGCCTTTGTGCAATATGTCATCTCTTACCTTCCAGACTAACCACAAGAAATTCCAGTTTATTCTAGACTATAACTACTAGGGTTGTCCCGATACCGATACTTATACTCCCGCAAATGCCCCCGATGCCAGATCCGATACTATCCCCCCCCCCCCCCCCCCCCCGCGGCGCTGCATACCGAAACGCTGCCTAGTTAATCAGCGTGCGGGGAACATTACAGCTTTCATTTGAATAGCTGTATGTTTCCCGCCGTGCCGCGTATAGACACTCCCCCTTGCTCGGGATTGGACGGGTGACCGTTCTATCAAAGTGCAGATCACCCGTCCAATCCCGAGCAAGGGGGAGTGTCTATTTAAATGAAAGCTGTAATGTTCCCCGCACGCTGATTAACTAGGCGGCGGCGGCGACGGCGGTGGCATCTGCATCTAGGTATGGGGAGACATGGCTGCATATGTGGGGGACATGTCTGCATATGTGGGGGACATGGCTGCATATGTGGGGGACATGGCTGCATATGTGGGGGACATGGCTGCATATATGGGGGACATGGCTGCATATATGGGGGACATGGCTGCATATGTGGGGGACATGGCTGCATCTGTGGGGGACATAGCTGCATGTGGGGGACATGGCTGCATCTGTGGGGGGACATGGCTGCATTTGAGGGCGACATGGCTGCATTTGGGGACACAATTAAAAAAAAGTATCGGTATTCGGTATCGGCGAGTACATGAAAAAAAGTATTGGTACTTGTACTCGGTCCTAAAAAAGTGGTATCGGGACAACCCTAATAACTACTATAACCTACAGTGGGACCATGGAGAATGAATGTAGCCATCTTTTAACAGGAAGTCAGATCACAGCAGAAACAAAATAATAATTTGTTAATTTGGATCAGGGTGAGTGCAATACGATGTACTTTTTGAGTTGAGAATGCATACTTTGAAAATATTTTTTTATTTAAGTCAGAGTTTAGTGTAACTTAATTTTTATGGGGTCACTATCTCTAACCCAGTAGTAGGGTTACATAAATATATCTTTTATCTATCTTCAATGTGGATATGGGCTAGAATAAGGTACAGAGGTGGCTTTCTCATATATTTGCAAATGTATGCAATCTTTTTTCGGATTTTCGATTTAGATCTCAACCCAATTACTAAAATCTCATATAAGCTTTAACATGTTCATGTAATTTCCTGGCACCAACATGGCAGCATACACATGGTAATAGCCTTGCCTACTTCCTCCCACGGGAACAGGGCAAAGTAATGAAGCCCAACCAACAGCTTGTCCCTTCATCCCCTCAACACTGCTAAAGGGCACAGCAGTCCTTACTACAGCTGATTTTTTCAGGGAGGGAGGAGGCAGAAGCTACCTCACTTTCTTTATAAAAAAGAGTTTACTTAAGCAATGAATGAATAATAGATCATATACAGTACTGTGCACACGTTTTAGGCAGGTGTGAGGAAATGCTGTAAAGTAAGAATGCTTTCAACATTTTTATATTTTACTTGTTTATTTATATCCATTATAAAATGCAAAGTAAGCGAACAGAAGAAATATCTAAATCAAATCAATATTTGGTGTGACTACCCTTTGGCATTAAACTAGCATCAATTCTTCTAGGTACACTTGCACACAGTTTTTGAAGGAACTCGGCAAGTAGGTTATTCCAAACATCTTGAAGAGGTAACCACAGAGCTTCTGTGGATGTAGGCTGACTCAAATTTGTCTTTTCATGTAATCCCAGACAGACTCAATGATGTTGAGATCAGAGCTCTGTGGGGGTGGAACCATCACTTCTATGACTCCTTGTACTTCTTTACACTAAAGATAGTCCTTAATGACTTTGGCTGTATGTTTGGGGTCGTTGTCCTGCTGCAGAATACATCTTTAGCCAATCACATTCCTCCCTGATGGTATCACCATTGAGGATACCACTGATCGGGCAACGATAAAGACCGTAGATACAGTGGTCGGCCAAGGAAACTTAATGCGGCAGTTGACAGACACATAATGCTTGCTACCCTTCAAAATTGGATGATATCTAGCAGTGCCATCACCACAGAACTGTCAGAAACAGGGCTGGTGCTACTACTAGGCAAACTAGGCAGTACCTAGGGCGCCCTGCTGCCTAGGGTGCCTTGCCACTGGTGTTCCTACTCTCTTCTCTCTGCAGCATGCAACTAAGTCTCAGCATCAGACAGCGGACGCTCCATTCGCACATAGTGTCAGGGGCGACGGAAGACTGTGTCTGTGTCCTGATTCCCGAATGAATGGAAGCAAGCAAACATTCATTGATGGGCACTGGTAGGCTGTATTCGATGGGCACTGGTAGGCTGCATTTTATGGGCACTGGTGAGGCTGTATTTGATGGGCGCTTCATAAAAAGGTGGGATTTACATGGGTAGGGAAAAGGGGATGGAGTCAGGGGTGGAGCCAAGGGGGGTGGCAAAACTAGGTTTTGCCTAAGGTGGCAAAAAACCTTGCACCATCCCTGACAGCTAACACACTGGGAGCAGCAGCTGTGTCTGTGCAGCTGCTGCATTCCAATTTACTTGTCTGCATGGCACTGCACAGAACAGCTGTGCATCCCTATGCAGGCAAACATCGCCCTCCCACAGGTGTGCGCTTAAGGCACTTTCACACTGAACCTGAGGGGTATCGGCGGTAAAGTGCCGCTATTTTTAGCAGCGCTTAACTGTCATTTTAGCAGTGCTTTTTGGCCTCTGGCAGGGCGCTTTTAACCCCCGGTAGCAGCCGATGAAGGGGTTAATAGCACCTGTAAATCGCTGCTGCTAAAGTGCCCCAAAGATGCTGCTTGCAGGGCTTTTTTTTTAACGTCCCGCAAGCACACCGCTCCAGTGTGAAAGCCATCAGGAGGGGCGCTTTACAGGCGTTAAGTATGCCTGTGTGAATGGGGCCATTGGCATCTTAGTTTTCATACAGAGTTATCGTTAATTTGCTTGAGTCATTATCTCTCTGTTCTGCATATCCACAGTGATATTGGTAATGCCACTGTATTTCTGGTATTTTAAATGTAATAGTCTAAGTAGCAATCAGTAGACATGTACACTTCCAAAATATGTGTTTGTTTTTGTTTCAGTCATTTATTTAATTTTTTTGTTTTTCGGGCCATTCGCTTTGATTGCAACTCGTAAATTCAAAAATGTGTAAATCCTACAATAAGAAAGAAAATCCCCAAATTTGAAAGAATAACTAACTAACTAATAATTACTAACTATTAAATTATAGGTATTGGAATTTCCTTTCAAATTTGGCTGTAAGTGAACATAACAAATACGAATTTATCCAGAAGTTATGAATTATTGAAAATAACTAATGCTGCATCTAAAACAATGGAACAAAACAAATTAATATAATGATAAAAATAATAAAAACGTATTATTATTATTATTATTGTTATTCATTATTATTAATTGGTACACTACATTCGTTTAGATCAGGGATCCTCAAACTACGGCCCTCCAGCTGTTACAGAACTACAAATCCCATGAGGCATTGCAAAACTCTGACATTCACAGACATGACTAGGCATGATGGGAATTGTAGTTCCTGAACACCTGGAGGGCCATAGTTTGAAGACCCCTGGTTTAGATACAGCATTGGTTATTTCGGATAATTCGTAACTTTGGATAAATTCGTATTCGTTACGTTCACTAACAACAAATTTTAACGGAAATTCCAATACCTAGAATTTAATAGTACCTGTCCGCGAGAATGTGTTTCCAGCACGACGGCATCGCGCTGGTTCTCGGCGACAGGGTGCTGACATCTCGCTCGCTGCAATAGGAAAAGCACATTCCAGCGAGCACGACATAGAAGCGACGGGGATCCGACTTGGATTCCCGCCAATTCTAGACGCTGTGTTTGGAATGAATCATGAGGGGGAACATTTTAAATTAAAAAACGGCATGGGTTCCCCTCCAGGAGCATACCAGGCCCTTAGGTCTGGTATGGATTGTAAGGAGAACCTCCCTACAATCCATACCAGACCCGTATCCGAGCACGCCCGCAGACCCCAACAACCAATGGCCAGGGTTGTCGGGAAGAGGCCCTGTCCTTATTAACATGGGGACAGGGTGCCCCAAAGCACCCACCATTCCCATGTTGAGGGAATGTGGCCTGGTACAGCTCAGGAGGGGGGGGGGCACTCGCTCGTCCCCACTCCTTTCCTGACCGGCCGAGCGGCGTTCTCGGATATGGGTCTGGTATGGATTGTGGGGGAACCCCCACTCCGTTTTTTCGGCGTAGGGGGGTTCTCCTTACAATCCATACCACACCTAAGGGCCTGGTATGCTCCTGGAGGGGAACTCATGCCGTTTTTCTATTTAAAATTTCATTCATACCAAACACGGCGTCTAGAATACGCAAAATCCAAGTCGGATCCCCGTCGCTTCTATGTCGGCTTTTTCCAGCCGCGGCGAGCCGTCTCGGCGGTGGCTCCCGCAACGGTGCTCGTAGGTGGTCAATCTCGCCAAGAAAAGGAGCGAGGTTGACACAATATCGCGGACACCTACTGTAGTTATCATTTCAGATTTTCGAATTATTATTTTTTTGGGGATTCTCAAATATTTTCAAATATATACATTTTTGAATATTCAAACTTACGAATATTGTTAAACGAATTTGGAACGAAACAAATTGCATATGTCTAGGAAATTAGTGTTTGACTTTTTATTCAGCTCCTCTGTCCCTAGGGAGCACCTGGATCCCAGACTGAAGCATGTAAAAATAAACACCGGGAAGAGGAATCCTGATTGTCATCAGATGTCAACCATTACATAGATAAAAGAACTGAACACATTTTGTGATGTTAGCCCTTGGGGCCAAAAAGAAAGAAAGCTTCTTTATAGTACGTAATCAGGATTTACAAAAAATTGTGTCAGCCACTCACCCTCTTTATCCAAGAAGATAGGTGTCCCCCAATGCTTCATTACTTATTATCAAAAATGCCCCCTTAAGGCCTCGTACACACGATCGGACATATCCGATGAAAACGGTCCGCGGACCATTTCCATCGGATATGTCCGATCGGGAGTTTGATCCGATGGCGTGTACACACCATCGGATCAAATTCCCCACCGCCGGACGGCGCGGTGACGTGGCGGTGACGCGGCGGTGACGTTGACGCCGCCACGTCACCGCCACGTCACCGCACCAGGAAGTTAAACACTTCCGCGCATGCGCCGAATCCATTCGGCGGCGCGCGCGGCGTGGGGGGACGACATGTCTGCTGGTAAGTGTACTAACCAGCAGACATGTCGGGCGGACAGATTCCCACTGGATAGATTTCAAAGCATGCTTTGAAATCTGTCGGGTGGAGAAATCTGTCTGCTAGCCCATACACACGAGCAGAGATGTCTGCTGAAACGGTCCATCGGACCGTTTTCAGCGGACATATCCCCTCGTGTGTACGAGGCCTAAGAAAAAACATCAAAACCAGTGACAATGCACTGGACGAGATCTCCGAAGAAGCTCCATTCGGAGCTCTTCAAAACAACATTAGGGAACAAAATAAAAACAATCCAACTACATCAAACAGCCACAGAAACCCTGGATGCTATCAACACGGCTCTACTACAGTCAGCCGACTTAGTAGCGCTAAAAACGCAAAACCTGCATTCGGAAAAAAAACTCCAGCTGGTTTAACGACCGTTGCTGAAGCAAGAACGCAGAAGAGCAGAAGCCGTCTGGAAAAGAAGCTCTTCAGAGGAAAACTATGACATCTACAAGGTAATAACAAAAAAATTCAAAGCCAAAAAAAATATCACTTTTCTAATATCATCACAAATGCCCTAAACCGCCCCCGTGAATTCTTCAAGCTTGTCACCCAGACCATGAATCCAGTCTGCCTTGAACCCCCCAATTCTGATACCCAAGAATTTTGCAATGAATTATCGGATTATTTAATTAACAAAATTGAAAGAATCCGTGAAAGGATTCAGCAAAACAGTACCCCCCTCAACCCCCCCTCAACCATTCACCCAATACCCACATAAACTCACCGCAATCAACCAGGTTCACTCTAAAACTCATCCCCATCGAGGCCACTAAAAATATGATCGGCACCCTGCGAAATAGCACAGCACCCAATGATATTATCCCCACCAAACTGCTGAAGGAATGTGCCAATATCCTGGCACTGCCAATCACGGAGCTTATAAACTAGTCTTTCAAGGAAGGCATAGTGCCCACCCAGCTGAAACAAGGCATAATCAAACCCATTTTAAAGAAACCCACCCTCGACCCCAAAGACCCAAAACACTGTCATTACATAACAGGCCTAAACGTCTTCTCCAAGATAATGGAGAAAGTAGTGGTACAACAGCTGCAACAGCATCTAGATACCCATAATTTGCTTGAACCTTTGCAATCGGGTTTCCGTCCCGGGCATGGGACGGAGACAGCACTGCTCAAAATATGGGATGACGCTCTCGAGGCCGCAGACGAAGAAGAATCTTGTCTTCTAGTACTGCTGGACCTAAGCGCAGCTTTTGACACGGTAGATCACAAACTATTACTGACTCGGCTAGCTGAAGTAGTCGTGGAATGTGATCTATCCTGGTTCTCCTCCTTTTTGGAAAACCGTTCACAAATAGTAAAATTGGGACCTTTCACTTCTGAAAAATGCACGGTATCATGAGGAGTCTCTCAAGGATCCCCTCTGTCGCCGGTGCTGTTCAACATCTATCTTCGCCCTCTCTTTGAAATCATCAGCAGCCAAAAGTTACTTTACCATTCTTATGCAGATGACACACAACTGTATTTTCGCATCTGCAACAAAAAGGATCATCATCTCGGTCTAGAGAAATGCCTCTCTTTGATAGAAAACTGGATGACAAAGAGTTAACTCAACGGTTCGAAAACAGAACTTCTCCTGTTTCACGCCAAGCGTAAGAATCAACTGGCAACAACTTGGACACCCCCGCCCATTCTGGGCAAAATCATCACCCCTAGTGCCAAAGTCAAAAATCTCTGAGTCATCTTCGACAACTACATGACAATGGATGCACAAATAGGGTCAGTAGTCAGCGGATCTCACCATCTGCTACGCCTACTATGCAGACGTATTCCATTTATTCCTAAAGAAGACATAGCAGTCGTGGTGGGAACAGTTGTGAACTCCAGACTGGACTATGCAAAATGCACTTTACCTCGGACTCCTAAAGTACCAAATCACTCGTCTACAAGTCGTTCAAAACACCATGAGAATCAATCTCACCTTCGCTGAGATCCCTTCATTGGTTGCCAGTAAAATACAGAATCACTTTCAAAACACTCCGTCTGACGCATAAGTTCATCCATGGGAAGGCATACCCAATATCTATGCAAAAAACTCAAAGCCTATAACCCCAATTGCATTCTGCAATCCACCAATCAAAATCTACTCCAAATACCCAAAGTCACTACAAGTCCAAAGGAGAGCGAAGATTTGCGGTCCAAGGCCCCAGACTATGGAACGCTCTACCAACCAGCATTCGGTTGGAGGAGAATCACTTGACCTTTAGGAGAAAGATCAAGACCCATCTCTTTTGAGTTCAAAGGAGAAATGAACAACGAGCGCCCAGAGGCGATTCAGTTCGCATGTGCAGCGCTATATACAATTTTCACTCACTCACTCACTCACTCACTTACCTTCAGCGATGATCGTGATCTCCTAAACTGTCTGCAGCCCAGACAGTAAAAATCTAGTCCCATAGACTTGATGGAACGTACCCGTATAGCAGAATCAATGACCCATTCACGTTTATGAATCCTGGCACACAAGTGCATCCTTGCACTAAATTCATTACATCCACTGTATATACTGTAGATTGGATGACACCATGGAATGATTCTTTTGAAAATGATAGGAACACGTGAAAAGGCTGCAATTTATGTCACTACTTCTGATCTCAGAGGTTTCAAATTTTTATAGTTAAAGTGCAAGTCCACCCTAAAACTAAAATCCCTGCATCTACAGACATTGAGGATCTAACACTAATCTATCTAAGTCTGTGAAGAAGTAATCAGTATACATACCTTTTCTGAAGCCGATCCGACCCGATCTCCAGCGGCAGAATCTCTGCAGAGGACACAGCCGACAATTGGTGTGAAATTAATGGAGAGTGGCGTTACTCCTAGAGTTACTATAGGGCTTCTGTTGTCGGACGTGTCCTCCACACACGCCTACACAGTGAAAGCCGCATTGACAGCTCAGCCTGGGATCGGGTCAGTATGTATACTGTTTTTTCTTCACAGGGTTAGATATGTTAGTGTTAGATCGTCAATGTTTGTGGACGCAGGGATTTTAGGGTGGACTTCTACTTTAAATGACAGGGGGTGGAGCTTGATCATGATAGGCATTTCCATGTATTGTAACAGTTAAGTAAGTCTTATGTTTTCAGTTTTGCATGCCATTTAATCTGCTTGGTCATATAATGCTTTACTAAAGCCGGGTACACACTAAGAGTTTTTTTTTTCTTTTAACCCAGCGGGTTTAACGAAAGAAAAAAAAACTGTCAACTCCGATCAGAGCCGCTGTACTAACTATGCGTAGTTAAAGCGGAGCTCCACCCTAAAGTGAAACTTCCACTCATTGGAACCCTCCCTCCCTCCAGTGTCACATTTGACACCTTTCAGGGGGGAGGTGTCACCCACTTCCAGGAGTCCTCTTTGCGGGAATTCTGCGGGTAGTGCGTCACTTCCCGCCTCCGTCCGTTGTGTTCTGGGAAACACTCGGCTCCCAGAACACAGTGAGGATGGCGCTGCGCGACTCGCACATGCGCCATAGGGAATTGGGCAGTGAAGCCTCAGTGCTTCACTTCCTAATTCCCTCACTGAGGATGGCGGTGGGGGCAGCAGATAGACAAGCGATTGCTCGTCTTCTGCTGCAGACGTCGCTGGACTCCTGGACAGGTAAGTGTTCTAATATTAAAAGTCAGCAGCTGCAGTATTTGTAGCTGCTGGCTTTTAATATTTTTTTTACAGTGGTGCTCCGCTTTAATATAGCGATCTCCCCCACTAAGCTGTTGTTTTGTGACAGGGGGATGGCCACTCCGCCAGAACACTCCCATCAGAGCTCTCCGCCATTGGCTGAGAGCACTGAACAGGAGTCAGTCGGCTGTCGGACACGTTGGTATACATGCCGTTTTTTTTTTTTTTTTACCGGCCGATGTCTCCCGACATTCGGCCTGTGTGTACAGGGCTTAAGAGTTTGTTTGAATCATTTTAACTAACTGCAAGCATCATGGAAAGGCTTATACTAGAGATGAGCCAAACATATCTGGGTTTGGTTCAGAGCATTCTTGGCAAACATTACTAAGGCATGGGTGCCAAATTTAAAAACCCCAATGAAGACAATGGGAGCCAAATGTAAAAAAAAAGTAATGGCCATTTTCTAAGGTAATAGGCAAATTATTTTTAAAACAAATGACAAAGGGTACTGGGCACTGCCATGGTTAGCATATACCAAAGAAAACATTTTTTTTTCCATTTGGTGGGGAGCAGCAATTTTAGTAATGCTTAAAGTCAGGTCTTTTTTTATCAAAAAATAGGTGCTGGAACTCAACACAACCCCCCAAAATCCCTCCACCCACACACACCCTCCAAATCACATCAAATAGTAGGTGTGGTGAGTCAAATTTTACGAACAGTAGGAGAGTCTTAAATGGGCATTAAATACCAGGATTGCATTACATATAGAGTGCAGCGTTCAGGGGGGCTACACACAGAGTGCAGAGCTGTCACATGCAAACACAGAAACTGGGTTTACAAGTGATTGTGGTGAGCAGACCACCCCCCCCCCCCAAGGGTCTGAGCCAGAGGTGGTGGGAAAAAAAGCCCTGCTTAAAGTAGAGCTTAAAAAATGCTAAACTTTATTAAATAACATCCAGGGAGGACGCACTGACCCTGCCTGTGAAGTAGTGCATCTGAGCGATATATATACAACATGGATATATACACAATATGGATTGGTTTGCGCAGAAGTTATAGCATCTACAAAATAGGGGGTCGTTTTATGGCAATTTTATTATTATTATTTTTTACTAGTAATGGTGGCGTTTTGTGATTTATATTGGGACTGCGAGATTACGGCTGACAAATTGGACACTTTTGACACAAAAGGGATCATAATTAATGTTTTATTTAGCAGCTAATATCAAAGTAAAAAGCCTTTCACTTGCCAGCATGTTATAGAGAGGGGTGCTTGCTCTCTGTTGGGAAGCAGTGATCCCTATATAGTGGTTCGACTCGACCCCTGATGAGTCAGAGTTACAGCTCTCCAATCAGCAAAGCTCATGTTCCATCCTGATTGGACAGCTCTGGGCTCTGATTCAGAATGGGACGTGTCAAACCTCTTTATGAAGACCATGAATCCATAAATAAAGTATTAAATGTGAATGAACTTCTCTGATTTTCTCTCCCTCTGTTCCCTCTAGGTGGTTTTGGCATCACACCCCTCCAATGATGAACCGCTGGCTCTCAAAATCATGATTAAGAACGTGAAAGACTACAAAGATGCCCTCATCGAGCGCCACATATTAAAGGAAGTTCGTAGAAGCCCATTCTGCACTCATGCATTTGGTACCTTCCAGACAAAGGTAAGTGACTGTCTTCTACTGTTGTGGGAGAGGTAGGTGTTAAATGGATATCCTCTCAGAATACCACTGTAAGTGACACCTACTTTTCTCACAACTTACCCAAAGCTGCATAGGGATTCACATAGAGAATTGTTTCTATAACCTAAATCTTTCTTTCCTCTGACCAGGATCTTTTATTCTTCGTCATGGTATACCTGAGTGGTGGAGACCTGTACAACTTCTTTCAGGAAAGGCACCAGTAGATATGGAGACGACAAGGTAAGGCAATGGGATACCATGATAATAAGGATGGGGGTAGAATATAGTACTGCACATAGGTCACATCAACGCATAGGCTTTTCCTAGATACACGATAGATGATACAATAGGGTTCCATGATAATTAGGATGGAGGTAGAACATAGTACTCTACATAGATCGTATCACATTGTAGACTTGTCCTGGATGCGTGATTCCGGCAGGAAAGCCTGACTTTCTGTCCTTCTAAAGCTGTACCTTTACATGTACAATCACACACTGAACAGACATCCCAGGCACTGGACATATCTTAACAAACTTCTACTGAGACAGAATCAAAACAATCTATTTTAGCCCGAGAATGATCTATCACAATTTGTCTACAGATGTAGCAGTGGGGGAGATTTACTAAAATCGGTGCACACAGAATCTGGTGCAGATGTGCAGCATATTCAATTAAGCAATAAAACCTAGAAGCTGATTGGTTACTGCGCACAGCTGCATCAGATTCTGTGTACACCAGTTTTAATAAATCCTAGTGTGTCCATATACATACTGTTATAATCCAATTCAACTATTATTGGCCAGTTCATCATCCAATGGAAGCTTCCAACCCTTCATATGATTGGGTAATCTCTAATCTATCTCCCAAATTTATAAGTAATTATATCACATGGGGGTCTGCCAACAAATCAATTTGATTTATTTCTAATGGGTCCTTGTAATTTTTTATAAAGTTTGTCTTTAAACGTAAAACTTTTTTTGTAGTATTGGATGGAGAGGGGAAGCTTTTTTGTTGCTTTCTGTTTTGGCCTCACATACTCTTTAGGAGAGACTATAAAATTACCTTTAATTTATATTTGGACACCTTTACTATCACAAAAAAACGATTTTTAAGAATTCATAAAGCGTATTTACTACAAATTAATCAACAGTTTCAAATATCCATATAAAACACTTCTATGTATATATTGTTCTATGCTCTATCCTTACTGATAATATTATTTTTCAACCTGATTTAAATATTACAATCATACATGACAATGCCTGATAATTAAAGTGTTGGGATACATTATTTATTATTTTAGTGGCTTAGATTACCATACAAAAAGTTTATAGAATATAATAATCTTATGTATAATATTTTCTATCTCTCCATCAGATTTCTCACTGCCGAGATCCTTTGTGGCCTGCAGTTCCTTCATAACCGGGGAATTGTACACTGGGATCTCAAACCAGACAACATTTTGATGGATAGCGTCGGACATGTGAGAATCGGTGACTTTGGCTTATCAGCAACAGAGGTGCATGCATTCCGAACCCTGACTTCCAACCTCGGCACTCCACAATACATGGCACCAGAAGTGAGTATTGGATCATTTTGGTTGTCCTGTCTTCTTGTCAGTAAAACAATCAGTACTGACCATTCTACTCTTTTTTATATTTCCACAGATATATTTGGATGAGCCATATGGATTTGCCGTTGACTATTTCTCTCTGGGAGTTATAGTCTATGAGATGCCGATTGGAAGTTATCCATTCGATGGCTCAGACACTGATTTCGATTTTGATCCAGATGCCGATCCAGGCAATGATTCAGATTTTGATCCAGGCAATGATTCAGGCAACGACACAGGCAATGATTTGGAGAACGACCCAGGCAATGATTTTGAGAAGGATCCAGACAAGATGTACGAATACTTAATCTGCAACCAAAGTCCAACTTTCCCTGAGGATTTCAATATGGAACTTAACCACTTAACTACCGCCGCACGCCTATTTACGTCCACAGAATGGCACGTACAAGCAGATGGGCGTATATATACGTCCCTGCCTTCTAGCGGGTCGGGGGTTCGATCGGGACCCCCTCCGCTGCGTGCGGCAGTCGGCTTACCTCCGGGAACGATCTGACTCGAGGGGGCGGCGGTTTGTTTCTGTCCGCCCCCTCGTGATCGCTCCCAGCCAATCCCGTGCGCCGCCGCCGTGTCACTTCCTCTGCCTGTAAAATGTAAACATAGACAGAGGAGCTCTGGAGCGCGCGCGGGGAACGCCTTAAGGGGCGGCCATCAATTGACGGTGGCTTGGCTTTTCAGGTCCGTGCTGTAGCCGTAATTCAGCTATAGCGGGGGCCGCAAGTGGTTAAAGGGGACGTACATGTACACCCTTGTACCCAGCCATGCCATTTTGTCTACGTATATCGTCGTGCGACGGTCCTCAAGCTGTTAACTTTTTTATATGACATGTTCTCTTAAAAGTCCCTAAATGTCTCCTCTGAGTTCCACTGAATGCCTTGCAAAACATTTCTTCTCAGCTATGTTAGCCAGGGACACTGAGAGGCTGACCTGGAAGTGACATCACAGCAAGAAGGGGAGGAGAGCGGACGTGTGTCCACTTTTCTCCTTCCCACCCCTGCTGCCACCACCCACCATGACAAGAGTGCTTCATTAAAAAGGTGGGATTTACATGGGATGGGGAAAGGGGTGGAGCCAAGGGGGCGACAAAATTAGGTTTCGCCTAGGGTGTCAAAAAACCTTGCACCAGCCCTGGTTAAGAAACCATTAGAAACCAGGTACACCCATCTATTGTCTGGAGAAGTCTGGTCAGAAATGGTGTCCATGAGAAGATCCTTGCCCTCTGAGACGGTATAGACCGTGTAGGTGGTGCCATTGTGGGGAACCGTGAGTTTAAACGGGAAACCCCAGCGGTACCTAATACGAGCTGATTGAAGAACCGAAGTCACCTCTTTCATTTTGCGTCTCCTTTTTAGGGTAGCTTGAGAGATGTCTGGGAAAATTTGAATTTTGGTGCCATCCAATTCAATGCTGTGCATATTTCTCGTGAAACTGGGTCTTTTAGATCAGAGTGCCGATGCAAGACCTCCCTCTACTCCCCATACCTCACCTATCTGGGCCACCCCATCTACACGTCGTGATCAAAGAAGATGGCGACAACCACTCAGAAACCTAGACGCATGAACATTCATACACTAAGCAGTCTTTTTCCTGCAGTTAAAACTCTTCCCTGTTTTTTGTTTTAAAAAATAACAATTTTTTTTTTTTTCTCAATGTCCATCTCTCCACACTCCCTTTGCATTATTGCATGACTTAAGTAAATGTTATAACAATCTTGAGTTGGATTGACAGTTCGATTGACAATATATCATTCACATTTCTACATTTTGATAATATGTTCAACAAGTTGCAGTATGCCTTTAGACATACATGCAAGGAACCCCCCCCCCCCCCCCTGTTTTTCCTCTTTTTTTTTTTTTGCCTTTCAACTATTCAGGGAGAAGTTATTACAGTTCCTGAAATATGTTTGCTAGATTGACTGCTTGAAAATTTACCAATTGAGCTATACTTTAACAATATGTCTGATATGTTACGGCATGCACTTATATTTTCATTTATAGAATCCTCGCTGAGGCTGTTCTGCTCTGCCTCTGCTGGTTTGTTCCCCCCACTCACAAAGGACTCCTAAAGAATGACTCATCTAGTGGAAACATCTCTGCTACGGATTCTGCTTTACACGGTCATAATAGTGGAGGTTCCATTTGTGAGTAATGGACGTTTTTGTCCATTTCAACAATTTTTTTGGTCAGGTAGTGCTCCTCACCCTGACCCCCATATTTTTTACTATATTTTTCATATTTTCAGTGAAATTTTCTATTTTTACAAAATTTTGAAAAGGTCATACAACATGTTTCTAGTATACCCAGAGTATCATGTCAAAATGATATGTTTCTATACTTATTGTTGGTTTTTTACGAGTTCATCATTACGCCGATCCTATAGTTCAGGTACCCCATCCTCCATGATTCACGCGTATGAGTTCGATATAATACCCGTTATTGAAAGGGCAACAGATAATCTTCTAGGTTATATATTGATGTATGTTTTGTTGTATTGTAAATGTGGATATGCAGAGAATAACACGGTCGTCCCTAGTTTTTCCCCCAACGGAGGTAATCTTTCATTTATAGAGTCATTGTTGTTTGCCATAATATTACTACCATTTCTATTTCACTATATGCTAGACCTTAGTCTTGGCGCTCATACGCCACTAGGTCATAACTTCCATAGCTCTCTAATACTAATACAATGGGTCTCAGAGTGATCTCCCACAATGTCAAAGGCTTTAACTCACCCCAAAAGAGAAAGAAGGCCTTTCGCCACTACAAAAGGCTAGGCGCAGATTTAATGCAGATTTGATGCAGGAAACTCATCAGACTTTGCATCAGACAATCACCCTAAATTTTTTGAAAAAAGTTACAATCAATTTTATTGCACTACTTACAACTCTAAATCTAGAGGTGTTGCTATATACGTTAAGAACTCTGTGATTTTTGACGTTCAACATGTCTTTAGGGACTCAGACAGCCGTTATCTTATTCTGAAAGGCTCAATCAAGGGACGTTCCATCACTATTGCCTCTGTGTACGCTCCCAATGATGCCCAGTCTAGCTTTTTCATCAAATTCTTTGAAACATTAGACAATTATCACTCCACTCATCTGATAGTGGGGGGTGATTTTAATTTAGCGGGGCTCACTCAGCTCTAGACAGGAGCAAAGTTGTCCCCTCCTCTAAGGCTTTCCCCAAATCTTTGAACAGGACACTTTACAACCACCAATTAGTAGACACCCCTGGGGGGAAAAAAAAAACTGAAGAAAAAAGCCCATACACATTGGCCTAATGATCATACAACATTCTAGCTCCTCATCCACAAAAATCTTCGCCCTCCTGGACTACAATCTCTGCATCAAGCCAGCCAATCCTGCTGGCCAATTCTTCCAATGCTTGATATACATACATGCCCATGGCTGATCATTCATATTGTCTCTCCTTAATACTTCTCACAAAGGTTCTAGCCAACTCGAACACACTCCTGAGAAATGAATGATTCCCTACTCACTGACCCATCAAGCAAACAGCAAATTTTAGTCGACACCTCGAGAGCAATATAGGTTACGCACAATGTTACACCGACTTATCTCCTGCAACTATATGGATGGCACATAAAGCGGTAATGAGAGGTCATTTGATAAACATTGCCTCTATCAAAAACAAGGCCAAGCTTGCAGATATTAGATCCCTCACGAAAGAGTTAGACCACCTATATCACAGACACAACCAAAATCCTTCTAATGATCTCCTTAAGCAGATCCAAGAGAAACGCACTTCCTTAGACACCCTATTAACGAATGACACTGAAAAGACTCTCAGATGGTCAAAGGCTAGATTCCTCCTCAACAGCAATACCTATTCCACCATGTTTGCCAGAAAGTTAAATCAATCTGTGAAACCCGCACATACATACAAACTAAGGAACTCAGCTGGTAACATGGTGTCCCATCCCAAAGAGGTCATGAAAATGTTCACAGACTTCTATAAAAATCTTCTTTTATCGCCCCAATCACTTCCAAAACATTCCTCCCTAGATTGGCTTAATGACATTGCATTGCCCACCCTTACTAGAGATCAAATTGATTCCCTTAATGCCCCCTGTACTGATATGGAGGTCAACAGAATCATTGGACATCCACAGCCCCAGGCCCTGACGGCTTTTCCTCTTCTTATTATAAAAAATGTGCCTCTACCATTGTCCCACACCTTACTAAATTATTTAATAATATTTTACAGGGTGGCCAGTTCCCAACAGAGATGCTCTTGGCTAACATGTCCTTGCTTCCCAAGCCAAATAAAGATCACTCCACCCCCCAAAATTACCGCCCAATATCGGTTATTGACAATGACTTAAAAATATTTGGCCGTATCTTGGCGGACAGATTATCTGCGGTAATCTCCCCATTAGTAGACCCTGACCAAACGGGCTTCATTCTCAACAGACAAATAACAGACAACATACGACTGACCGCTAATATCATTCAGGACTCCAACTTGCACTCCAAATCCACGCTTTTGCTCAGTCTAGATATACATAAAGCATTTGACAGTGTGAGCTGGTCATATCTTGACGTCTTACTCCCCAAATATGGTATCAGGAATGAATTCCTTCATGGATTTAAGGCCCTCTATCATAACCCCCAAACTCGCATCAAACTCCCAGGAAACAACTCTGACTTTTTCCCCCTGACTAAAGGCACTAGACAGGGTTGTCCACTCTCCCCCCTACTCTTTGCCCTTGCAATCGAGCACCTCGCCTGTGCTATCAGAAACAATGCTGACATCAAAGGATATTCTAAAGGTCTCAATGAATACAAACTGAGTCTCTATGCAGATGATGTTCTCTTATTCATTACTAACCCTCTCATCTCCCTACCCAATCTAACTAAAACCCTAGACACCTTCTATGACCTGTCAGGCCTAGGTGTAAATCTATCAAAGTGCTCAGCTTTACCGATTAATATCCCTTCAACCTTAATAGCCTCACTTAAAGATAAATTCCCATTTAATTGGCATGTCGATTCGTTTGGATACTTGGGCATCCAGATTACACCCCTGTATAACACTATATACCAAGCAAACTATCCCCCCTTATTTAACAATATTAAAAATGTACTTAAACTTTGGTCATCATACCATATTTCATTCTTGGGCAGAATAGTCGCTGTAAAAATGATGATATTACCCAAGCTTTTGTTTTTTTTTAGAGCCCTCCCCCTTATTTTACCTAAAAAAAACACTGGATTCACTTCAAAGAGAGATTAACAAATTTATTTGGCAGAACAGTAAACCTAGATTTAGTTATTCTCTCATGTTTAGACCTCACTTAAAAGGTGGCCTAGGTATCCCAAATCTGTGGCTTTATTACTTATCGGCCAGATGTACCCAACTAGCCCAATGGTATGCCCCTCCACTCCAAATTCCTTGGCTCCAGTTCGAGGAGGAGTCTATCCTACCTTACAACCTACAAGGACTCCTCTGGTCCAAAACCATCACACCACAAAAAATAAGAGCATTAAACCGTATTGTCGCCCACTCTCTGCAACTATGGATCAGACAGATCCCAAAGTTTAAACTATCTTCTGACACTCCCCCCTGGCATCATTCCTAGGTGACCCGCGTTTTTCCCCCCTAGATAGAACTCAGAACCCAGACTTATTAACGGTTTGGAAGTCACATAACCTAACCCATTTGAAATCGCTCTCTCACCTTAACTCATTCCGCACTTTCTCCAACCTACAATCAAAATATAACCTGTCTCTTGGGGAATTTGAAAATTATACCAAAATTAGAAAATTCTATCAGACATTCTACTCACTTACGCTTCACCCCCCTTATACTCAATTTGAACAAATTTGCATATCCTCCCCTCGTAATAGGGGCCTGATCTCCAGAATATACAAAAGCTTGAATGAAACAAACATGCCTGAGAAGTCACATCCCATGTTACAATGGGAATCGGATTTAAACATTTCATTTACTCCGGAGCAATGGGATACCATTTTCACTAACCTCCACAGATGTACCAAAACAGCATCAATCAGAGAATCAGCTATAAAATTGCTTTATAGATGGTATCTCACACCAGCTAAACTTAGTTCATTTTACCCTTCACTATCTCCACTCTGCTTCAGAGGATGCCCCGCCCATGGAACGCTATTGCATATATTTTGGGACTGTCCCCATTTAAGGGACACTTGGCACAAGGCCAGCATTGTGATTGATAAAATTGCCGGAGGGAAGGTATCCATCTCATACCCCTAATCTGCCTTTATTCTGCCTATTCAGGATATTCCAACATCAAGCACAAGGCTTATCCATACATTTCTCACCTCCATTCATTGGGCCATAGCCTTTAATTGGCGCTCCACATTGGTACCCTGGCCGCAGATTCTCAACCGTATGATAAGCATCAAACTCTCAGAGAGAATTCACCATACGCTATATGATTCTATGCCCCAGTATCAAAAAAAATGGTCGCTCTGGGACGCCACACTTCTGGTTTAAGTTTAAATATTACTGACCATAAACCCTCTCTTTCTATACAATGTGAATTATCAATGATACCTGTATACATTCCTGTACCATCATTGTTATCTTTTTTTTCTTTTGTACCTTGACCTTTTCTACAATAAAATCATTTGTAAACAAAAAAAAAAAAAAAGAAATGGTGTCCATGGGAGAATTGTGGCCATAAAGCCATACCTCCAATGTGGAAACAAGGCTAAAGAGACTCAATTATGCATTAAAACACAGGAACTGGGGTGCAGAAAAATAACAGCAGGTGCTCTGGACTGATGAGACAAAATTTGAAATATTTTGCTGCAGCAGTTTTCTCACCGAAGGGTAAAAAAAGTGTCTGCAGGCAACTTTTACGCATAATGGAGGTCTCTTGCAAGTTTGAGGCTGCATTTCTGCAAATTGAGTTGGAGATATGGTCAGGATCAACGGTTTTCTCAATTCTGAGAAATTGCAGGCAGATAATTTACTTAAATTGTGCAGTTTCCACTTAATGAAAGCAACCTGGAGACAACTGGACAGCAATGTAATTTACCATATAAAAAAAGAAACACAAAATACAATTCTACATGCTGTGATTCTAATTAGCACTTTTACTCTATTTTCGCATCTATGAGGTATAATGACAGCAATTAACAGGTTTAAAAAACACTAGAGTGCTGTAGCTATCCTGTGGCGGCCAACTAAATTGATTTCCAAAGCCAAGCTATTGAGAATGTAAACATTTTTGTGTTCGCTGTTATTTCTCATACATTTTAAACAGAAATATACCTGTGCAACTTATGTGATTCATCCCTCCTTCCCATCAAAGGTTATTTACAAGTGCAATGAAGTGTAAAACAATATTCAGTGACTATGATAATGGAAGCTTTTAAGGCCACATGCCCATGACGTTATAAATAACAAGCTGTAAAGCTAGTTCCAACATCAGGAATAAAGCAGATTTAAAAATGTGATTTCATCAGCGTTTGCATTGGCGTCAATGCACGCTTGGCCATGCTAACTTTTAGCAGCGTTTCTCTGCCTCTATTCAAAAATAAATGGTTTACTATGACAGCCCATTGATTGAATAAAAGTCGAACCAGAAGTTGGATTGTGCGACTTGTGTGCTGAGGTTATTGAAGGGGAACCCTTCGGTCTGGTATGAATTTTAAGGGGAACCCCCACGCTAAATAAAATGGCATTGGGGTCCCCCCAAGATCCATTCCAGACCTTTATCTAAGCACATAGCTCAGCAGGTCAGGAAAGGGGGGGACGAGCAACTGCCACCCTCCTGGACCAAACCAAGCCACATGTCCTCAACCTGAATCCCAACCCCAAAGCACCTTGTCCCCATGTTGATGAGGACAAGGGCCTCTTCCCGACAACCCTGGCCATTGGTTGTCGGGGTCTTTCCCTGTCTTCTCCCTCTTCTGCCAAATCTTCTCTCTTTTCTGCCAGGTCTTCTCTGTTCTTCTTCTGATGTTGACTCGATGCAATCTACCATTGGAATGCTGGGTCCACTGTGAGCCATGACTTATATTGGCATGGGACAGGGGCAACCCATTGATGTTATCTGGAGGCCCTGCCCCCTTAGTGACGTCATCGCCCGGGCCATGATTAGGGCAGTGACATCATAAGGGGTGGGGTCCCTGGATGACATTAGCAGGTGGCCCCACTCCATGCCAATATAAGTCATGGCACACGGTGGACCTAGCATTACATCAGGAGATTGCGTCGAGTCAACATCAGAAGAAGAACAGAGGGAAAAGACCCAGGAAAAGAGCGAGAAGACCCGGTTAACGAGCAAGAAGACAGCAGAGAGAGAAGAGTCGGCAGAAGAGGGAGAAGAGTCGGCAGAAGAGGGAGAAGAGCCTAAGAGGGAAGAAGAAATCGTAAGAGATGCCAGAGCTGCCTCAATACAATACTTTAAAAACCTGTGTACTATGTTTACTTTTGCTATTTTTTTGGGTGAATGGGTAGGGGTACAATGTACCCCATACTCATTCACATAGGGTAGGGGGCTGGTATATGGGGGCCCCCTTGTTAAAAACCAATGGCTAGGGTTGTCGGTAAGAGACCCTTGTCCTCATTAACATGGGGATAAGGTGCTTGGGGGTGGTGGGCACAGGGACCCCTGCCCCAAGGCACCCACCTCCCCTTGTTGAGGGCGTGTGGCCTGTTATGGTTCAGGAGGTCCTTTCCTGACCTGCCAGGCTGCGTGCTTGGATAAGTGTCTGGTATGGATCTTGGGGGGCCACGCCTTTTTTTGGCGTGGGGGTTTCCCTTAAAATCCATACCAGACTAAAGGGTTCCTCCTCGGGGGAACCCCATGCCAGTTTTTTTTTTTCATTTTGGCGGGGGGATCACCTCAAAAATCCTCAGCACACAAGTCGCATTACAAGTCGGATCATCATGATTCGACTTATATTCAAATAAATGGGCTCCCATAGGGAACCATTGATTTTTGAATAGAGGCAGAAAAATGCCTGATGAGGCTTAACGTTTTGTATACAGTGTTAAACTGCATTTCACAGCTTTTACCTGGGTTCTTTTTTTTTACAGCTCTAGTGCTGGAGCCTCAGGACGCACTGGTCCTGGGGTTTTTTTGGGACTAAAAAAATTCCAATGCCACCTACAGCTTCTTAAAGTCTGTGTGGGCATGAGGCCATAGAATAACATGGGGAGGTGTTTAAAGCTGTAAAAAATGCTTCTAAAAGCGGCTGTTGAAAAACGACCGTGGGCATGAGGCCTAAGTCATTGGTAGCTCCTGAAATTATTTTCAATATGTCTAACTAATAAAATAATACTGTGTGTTCTTGTTATGAAGGTCCTCGTCAAAGGACCTCTTGTTATAGGGGCAATGCATTGCTATGATCTTACCCTAGATATCACCAGCATATGGTGTGCTGTTGTTATCTTGGATCAGAACTTCTCTTTTGGCAGCACCTTCTGCAGCACCCTTCTGTGATTGGGTCTGGTCGCTTTATGGAGTGCTCTGGGTATTTGTCACCATCAGGAAACCTTCCCTAAGAAATGGCATGCAGCCATCACTAGTATGCATGCATGCATGTTATGATAGATGGTGCTTTAGTAAACTATCATTCAGTTAAGGTTTACTTTACTTTACTTTAAATAATATATTATTTTTTATTTTTTATTTTTATGTTTATTGCTGTAACTCTTTATTTTGCAAGCATTCAATTGTTCTTCATCCCAGACCCAGCTAATCTTGTGATTGTTCATGATCCAAGCCGTGTTCATTGATCATTTCACTGACAATCACTGGAGGAAGAAATCATTCCATGCTGAACTCCACTATGACACGCATTTCTTGATCTATGTTAAGCATCAATAAAGCTTTGATTTTACTACTGAAGTTTCACTTGAAACAGTGGTTACTATAGAAACCAACCCATCATGCACTGCTTCAGTGGCAACTGATACCATTAAAAATGTTCTATTTAGATTGTGCTTTTGACACCCAGGTACCAAAGCTACCTTTTACTAACTACTGAGGACTTAAGGAGTTCAGAAGTACTTACAAAATCTCTTCGGTGAACTAAGAACGAATTTGCTGAAGCCAAATTTTCTGCTGAGAATTTTAGGTTTAAAGACATTTTCTTCACAGAGCTAAAAATTCAGCAGATGGCTAACAACCCCCTAAGTGTCAATGGAAGTCATTTCCTAAAGGTAGAAAATGCTGAACTGCATGTAATAATAATAATAATAATAATAATAATAATAATAATTATTATTATTATTATTATTAGTCTGTTCATACAATATATTTTTTAAGAGGTACTAATTTGAAGTCATGAGGATACTGAACGCATTGTGTAATTCATTACATTTTTATTATAAAAAAAAAATCGGTCCAGTTTCTAACAATGTAATTGACTACAAAGCAGTTGCAAAGGAGAAGCAGACAGAGAACCAAGGACGTGTTCACATATGTGTGGCTACTGGCTACACGTTCGTGCCTGGGGTCCAGTGTGTGTCTGTTGACAGGTTCAGGTGCGATTCAGGTCTGAATTTTTGCCAGAATTCGCCCCTGAACCAGACCCAAACACACACAGGACCCTTTTGCAATTTGCTCAGCAGCCACCCTGGACCTGTGTAAACCAGCTCTATTGAAAGCTGTCACACTTGCATGTAATGCAAAATGGATGCAGGGAAACTTGCATCCAATTCACACATATGTGAACCTAGCCTTAAACAACAAGAAGGAAAAAAAAAAGAGAAATAAAGAATGCTGCGACCTCTCTGAGCCCAGACATAAGCTACAAATAGTACCAATATTGATTCTGTGTACAGATATACAATTTACAAATATACAGTGAGATCAGATGTCTAATCCAAAGATCATTTATACTTTAGGTCTTTCATTCTGAAAGCTACATACCTGAAAATATTCTGTTGAAGCTTTAAAAGTTCTCTAAGCATCCCATATACTGATATTCAAAGTTTTTTGGTTACCTTGTGAGACCAGTCTAAACTACATGTTCACTGTAACGAAATGACCCGTGACACCCAAAGACTTTTGAGGGATGGGGGATACTCCTGTGCCAGCGTCACTAAGGACTCTTGGGTCTAAGGTCACCCTGTGCCCCTTTTGGGCATAGGGTGACTGATTAATGATAATTCCTGTTTGCAGGATATCTTGGAATATTACAAGTGGTTTATTTTGAGCCGAACAGGTCAATAGGACAGTGACTCATGCCTCTGTGTAACAGGTTGTTGAGATGCTAATTGAGTCTGTACTGGGGTGATGTGTTGTGACTCTAAAGGTCAGACGTCTGTGCATTGTGTATCTGGTGGGAATAGCTTATTGTCGGAGACGGGACGTCTGGGGAAGGACTAATAATTAACTCACCTGAATGTCATTGTCTAAGAGAGTGTGTATTGTGTGTAAGTGTGTAAGTTCATTGTGTGATGTTAGGGGGGTGGAGAGTTTCATTGTCCCTGTGATTAACTGTGACATGTTTGTAACTGTAAAAGAACCAGCTGGGTTTACCATTAAAACATTCATACATTTGACTCAGAGAGAACGGAGCTTGTCTCATCTTAATTCTAGGGAATGGAATGGATCGTGTCTCCATGGGTTGTCGGACTGTCGTATAAGCTGTCTTGGGTTGGTGGAAGATCGTAAACGGTGGTGACTGTCACCAATGCCAGGAGTCTGGCGGACAAGATGGGGGAACTAGAGCTACTGTTGTACAAGGATGATTAGATTTTGCAGGAATTACAGAGACTTGGTTCAACAGCTCTCATGATTGGCTGGTAATCATTCAAGGGTACTCCCTATATCGCAGGGTTAAAGAGGATAAAAAGACGTATGCCTGTATATCAAAAATGATGTACAGGTGAATGTGAGAAATTACATCACTTAGGCCCCTTTCACACGGGGCGGATCAGTAATGATCCCCGCTGAGCCGGCGGATAATAGGGCGGTCCCCGCACACTGTGCAGGGACCGCCCTATGGGGGGATCGGATGAACACAGATCATATGTCCGTGTTCATCCGATCCGCAGACGGAAGGAAAAATAGTGTTTTCTTCCGTCTGCAGAATCGGATCATTGCGGAGGCGGACAAGATCGGGTGTCAGCGGATATTCATCCGCTGACATCCGCAATCTCATGGGGACCAATGTATGCCCCTTTTTCTAATCCGCAAACGGATGGAAGAAAAAGCGGACATACGGTCCGCACGTGTGGAAGGGGCCTAAGGGAGCAAGGGAAGAGTTGGAATACTTATGGATAGAGCTACAAAGGGAGGAAACTAAGGGGAAAGTAATACTGGGAGTATGCTATAGGCTCCCTAACCAGAGGGAAGAGGCGGAAGCAGACCTCTTACCACAATTTGGATTAGTGGCAAGAATGGGAAGTGTCATTATAATGGGGGTTTTTAATTATCCAGACATAGACTGGGTGGAAGCAACTGCGCATTCATCAAATACTCATTCCTAAATGTCTTGCAAGACAATTTTTGGGTCAGATGGTAAATGCACCAACTAGAAACAAATCATTAATAGACCTACTGATTACCAACAATACAGGCCTGATCATGAATGTGAAAATATGGGACAATTTAGAAAACAGTGATCACATGTCAATTGGTTTCAATATCAATCACACTAATAGGAAGCACTGAATTTCAAAAGAGCCAACTACGATCCTTGCTAAAAGATGCTAATTGGGATAAAATCTTAGGAACAAAGAACTTAAAGGAAAAATGGGTATGCTTTAAGAGCATATTAAATAAGAGCATTAGCCAGTGCATCCCAATGGGAAATAAATTGAAAAGAGCTAATAAAAGTCCCGGGTGGCTAAACTCCAACTTAAAAATGCATATAAAAGCAAAGGAGAAGGCCTTCAAAAAATACAAGGCTAAGGGATCATCATCAGCATTCCAACTTTACAAAGAATGCAACAAGAAATGTAGGGGTGTAATCAGGGCAGCTAAGATAGAACACAAAAAGCACATAACGGAGGAGAGTAAAAAAAATACCAAGAAATAATTTTAGTACATAAATAGTAAGAACGGGAGGTCAGATCATATTGGTCCAATAAAGAATGATGAAGGGAATCTGGTTACTAAGGTTTGAGAGATGGTGAAGGTATTTATTCTTCTCCTCGGTCTCCACAAGGGAATCGGGGGGCTTCAGTAACCAAAACTGCAATGTTTAGCCTCATGAAATGTCACAGGAAGCATCCTCATGGCTAACAGAGGACAGAATTAGAAATAGACTTTAAAAATGTAACATTATTAAGTCACTGGGACCAGGTGGCTTTCACCTGAGGGTCCTTAAAGGGGTTGTAAAGGTACAAGTTTTTTTACCTTCATGCATCCTATGCATGAAGGTAAAAAAACATCTAGCAGCACCGCCCCCCCCCCGAGCCCCCGCTGTACTTACCCGACCGTTCGAATCTCCCGGGCGCGTCCACGTCGTCCTCTTCGGTTCCCAGCCTGGCCGTTGATTGGCTAGGCTGGGCGGATTGATAGCAGCGCAGCCATTGGCTAGCGCTGCTGTCAATCAGGGCGGATTACGCGGCGCACTGGGGGGCGGAGCCAAGTGATACAGTCGGCGGCTATGGCCACCGCTGTATCACGGGAGCGCGCTCGCAAAAGCTTTCCTCCATGCGAGCGCCCTCGCATGAAGAAGGAAAGCTTTTGCGAGGAGGAGCCCAGACAGCCGCCGAGGGACCCTAGAAGACAGGTTTCCGGGCCACTCTGTGCAAAACGAACTGCACAGTGGAGGTAAGTATCACATGTTTGTTATTTTTTTTTTTTTAAATCCCTGACTTTAGTGACCCTTTAAGGAACGCAGTCAAGTAATTATAAAAAGTCCACATGCAGCGCTAATAAAAAGCAACAGACTTTAACCACTTGTCCTCTGCCCACCGTCAAATGACGGCGGGCGGAGGACTCCATTATCCTGACATCACGTCATATGACGTGATGTCCTTTTAAAGCCGCGGGCAGGCGCGCGCGCACCCGCCGCTCTGCTGGGATCCTGTGCGAGAGCCCGGCGGCAACGATCGCTGCCGGGCACGCGCGATTGCCCAGTAACTGAGCGGGGACGTGGAGCTCTGTATGTAAACACAGAGCTCCACATGCTGTCAGGGAGAGAGGAGACCGTTGCTGTGTCCCTTGTACATAGGGACACAATCGGTCACCTCCCCCAGTCACCCCCCCTCCCCCCACAGTTAGAACACTCATAGGACACACATTTAACCCCTTCCCCGCCCCCTAGTGGTTAACCCCTTCACTGCCAGTCACATTTATACAGTAATCAATGCATATTTATAGCATTGTTCACTGTATAAATGTAAATGGTCCCAAAAATGTCAGAAAAGTTTCCGAAGTGTCCGCCATAACGTCGCAGTCCCAATAAAAAAATCACAGATCGCCGCCATTAATAGTAAAAAAAAAAAACTATGCCATAAACTATCCCCTATTTTGTAAACACTATAAATCTTGCGCAAACCAATCGATAAACGCTTATTGCATTTTTTTTTTTACCAAAAATATGTAGAAGAATACGTATCGGCCTAAACTGAGGAAAAAAATAATTTTTTTATATATTTTTTGGGGATATTTATTACAGCAAAAAGTAAAAAATATTGAATTTTTTTAAAAATTAACGCTCTATTTTTGTTTATAGCGCAAAAAATAAAAACCGCAGAGGTGATCAAATACCACCAAAAGAAAGCTCTATTTGTGGGAAAAAAAGGACGCCAATTTTGTTTGGGAGCCACGTCGCACGACCGCGCAATTGTCAGTTAAAGCGACGCAGTGCCGGAAGCTTAAATTTTGTCTGGGCAGGAAGGGGGTGTAGGTGCACAGTAGGCAAGTGGTTAAAGTAAAAAGAGTAAATGATGATAATCCCTTCATCAGTTTTCAGTGTGTATAGGGAAGCACACCACACCACATTAGAATCAAATCTGCTTACCAGATATCAGCAAGTGATTAATAACTTCCCAAGGGATCACATCTGAACTCATCAATGCCCAGTAAGTAGGTTAAAATACACTGCAAGGCTTGCACCCATTCACTTGTCCCAGGCAGCAACAAAGCAGTAAACTTTTAGCAGTCGGTGGGCGTGTCACCCAATCTCTGGGATGTCATCACCAAATGGAAATAAGGCAGCATATAGTGAAGCCTGTTAATTTGTGAAGGGATTTATTGTAGCAACTTATATGTACAGTCATAAGACATGTGTCTCATAGCCAGCCTGACATGTTTCATCCGAGTGGATATCACAGAGGCGTGCCGTGGTGTGGTGTGCTTCCCTATACACCTGGGGTCCTCAAACTATGGCCCTCCAGCTGTTCAGGAACTACAATTCCCATCATGCTTAGTCATGTCTGTGAATGTCAGAGTTTTGCAATGCCTCATGGGATGTGTAGTTCCACAACAGCTGGAGGGCCGTAGTTTGAGGATCCCTGCTATACACACTGAAAACTGATGAAGGGATTATCATAATTTCCTCTTTTTACTTCAAAGACTGTTTCTTTGTATTACTGCTGCATGCAGACTTTAATATTTTTATATTTGCTTATCAACAAATAGTGCTGACTGCTTTCCTCTTCCAATATTAGTACATTTTTCAGTAGCACAGAAACCTACCTGTTTTTCAAGTAAAGGCTGAGATACATCCCTGGGAATTACAGACCAGTTAGCCTAACATCAATTGTATGCAAGCTCTTGGAGGGGATGATAAGGGACTATAAACAGGATTTTAGCAATGACATGGGTATCATTAGCAGTAATCAGCATGGATTCATGAAGAATCGTCTTGCCAAACCAATCTATTAACCGTCTATGAGGAGGTGAGCTGCCATCTAGATAAAGGAAGTCCCATAGATGTGGTGTATCTGGATTTTGCAAAAGCATTTGATACATTTACCCATAAAAGTTTACTGTACAAAGTAAGGTCCATTGGCATGGACCATAGGGTGAGTACATGGATTAACCACTTAACCCCCGGACCATATTGCTGGTCAAAGACCAGAGCACTTTTTGTGATTCGGCACTGCGTCGCTTTAACTGACAATTGCGCGGTCATGCGATGTGGCTCCCAAACAAAATTGGCGTCCTTTTTTTCCCACAAATAGAGCTTTCTTTTGGTGGTATTTGATCATCTCTGCGGTTTTTATTTTTTGCGCTATAAATAAAAATAGAGCGACTATTTTGAAAAAAATGCAATTTTGCTATAATAAATATCCCCAAAAAAGACATAAAAAAAATTTTTTTTCCTCAGTTTAGGCCGATACGTATTCTTCTACATATTTTTCGTTAAAAAAAAATCACAATTAGCGTTTATTGAATGGTTTGCGCAAAATGTATAGTGTTTACAAAAAAGGGGGTAGTTTTATGGCATTTTTATTAATATTTTTTTTTTTACTAGTAATGGCGGCGATCAGCGTTTTTTTTTTTCGGTACTGCGATATTATGGAGGACACATCGGACACTTTTGACACATATTTGGGACCATTGGCATTTTTATAGCGATCAATGCTTTAAAAATGCATTGGATTACTATAAAAATGCCATTGGCAGTGAAGGGGTTAACACTAGGGGGCAGGGAAGGGGTTAAGTGTGTTCCTGGGTGTGTTCTAACTGTATGGGGGGGTGGCCTCACTAGGGGAAATCACTGATCTGCTGTTCAAACATTGTATGAACAGAAGATCAGCGTTTCCCCCGCTGACAGGAACGAGAGCTATGTGTTTACACACATAGCTCTCGTTCCCCGCTCTGTAACGAACGAGCGCGCGTGCCCGGCGGCGATTGCGACCACTGGGCACGCGCGCGCCCCCGCTCGTCCCCCGAGTCCCGCGCGCGTGCCCGGCGGGCGCAATCGCACGCGCCCCTAGCGGCCGCTAAAGGTAGGACGTAGAGCTACGTGTTCTCGCCAAGCAGTGCCACCGTCCCGCCGTATAACTGCGGTGGGCGGTGGGCAAGTAGTTAAAAACTGGCTACAGGGGCAAGTTCAGTGGATAGTGATAAATGGGGAGTACTGGGGTGGAATGGTCTGGGGTGGAAAGTGGGGTCCCCCAGCAGTGGCGTCTCCAGCTTTCATATTTAGGGGGGGCACATAGGGGGACAGGGACAAAAGTAGGGGGGCCCAACTATAAAATGCAATTATATATATATATATATATATATATATATATATATATATATCTCCTGGGGCCCTTTATTACGATCCCAAAACGGGCCCTTTTACATGTTCTGCAGTGAGCTCCCTTCCTACTATACTGGGGCCCCCCAGGATGGCAAAAAACAAGAGCTATGTGTCACCAGCACACCAAGAAAATATAAGGGTCCAAAGCAGTGGGAGAACTTTCAGGGTTGCAAAGGTTGTCTTGCCACCGAGCCCTAGTGTTCTGCCACTGTGGGGTTCCCCAGCTGTCCTGTCCCTGCTATTGACAGCGATGGTCTGGCATCTGTCTCCTTGGCAGCGCGGCAGTCCATTAGGACCTAGTGCTGGTGACATTACGGATGCATGCAGGGGAAGGCTGGCACTATTAGTTATAGAGAGCTGAGCTCCCAGCTGGTCACCTAGCAGCAGTAATGCTGTATAACCTTCTCTGTTGACATGCTGATCGGGATGTGATCCAGGTAACTCTCCCAGTCAGATCTAATAAATACAGTATTTATTAGCATCAAGAGTACAACCACACACACACACATATATATATATATATATATATATATATATATATATATATAAATAATCAAACGTATGTTCCGCAGCCGTGTGGGCTCTATGCCTGTAACGTGTGGGCTCTATGCCTGTAAAGTGTGGGCTTTGATCAATAAAATCTCTGATATTTAACACTAGGATTTGACTGGGAGCATCACCTGGATTGCATCCCGATTAGCATGTCAGAGAAGGCTCCACTGCTGCTAAGCAACCTGCAGGGAGCTCAACTGTCTACAACCAATAGAGATGGGCTCGGGTGTGTTTGAAATCCCACATGCCCAATCCCAGGAAGCCAACACTCCACAGTGCTAATCACAGGCAGTGAGACATTTCCTGATCTGTGCAGAGCTGCGGACCGGGAAATCTCTCACTGCCTGTGATTAGCGCTGTGCAGTGTGGGCTTCCTGGCAGGCTCTGGCATGTGGATTTTTGAACATGCCCAGCCCATCTCTAACAACAAATTGTGCTGGCCCTCCTGTACATCAGCCCCATAAAGTAACTGGGTTCCAATGTGCTGCCGCACATTGGAGACAGAGACCAGCGCTGTGAATAGCCGGGACAGGACAGCAACTCTGGTTATTCCACCACTGGTCCACACTGGGAGGATTCCCCCATCCACCTATAATGTGTAGATGGGGGAATTGGATCATTTCTTTTTTTTTTCATTCAACCTAATAGTTGAATGAAAAAAAAGTGATCAATTTATTGTGCTGCCTAAGAGCTAAGACCAGCCATAGATAATTTAAATCTCAGCTGGTTCAGCAGGAACTGGCTGAGATTTGAACCATTAATGAGCAGATTCTCTTATGATTATCACTAGTGGTTGCTGTATAGCCACTAGTGAGAATCATCGTTTGTCGGGAGAATACAATTGCTGAGCAGGAGGGATATTCCCGTCAGCACTGTCTGTGTTGATGGGGGAATCATGCAAGTTTCTTTCCTGCAATCTGTCGATGTAGGAAAGAAATTTGCACTGTATGTTACCTGCCTAACTGAAAGTGAAAGTGTAACAGAATGGCCCGTGACGCCGAGAGACTTTTGAAGGATGGGGGGTACTCGAGTGCCAGCATCACTAATAACTCTTGGGTCTAGGGTCATCCTGTGCCCCTTTTGGGCATAGGGTGACTGAGAAATGATAAATTACATGGGATGGGACATTACTGATAATTCATATTTTGCAGGATATCTTTAAATATTACAAGTTGGTAAAGTCTGACTCCGACAGGTCAATAGAGTGTTTTCATTCAATGTGGGGACACATGCTTTTGAGGTGTTAATTGAGTCTGCTCCTAGACATTCCATTGTGTCATGCTAATACTGTTTTGTGTCCATTGTGCTAATTAGGTCTGCTCCTAAGACCTGTTTATTGTGTATGCTAATGACACTGTTAAGATGTGGAATGTGACTTGTCAAGCTGTAGTAATTAACCCCTCTAAATGAGGAGCCAGACCATCTGGGTAATGAGTAGTAATTAACTCATCAGAATGGCATTATCTAAAAGAATGTGTATGTAGCCCCCCCATTGTGTGATGTGTGGGTGGAGTGTGTCTGTGTCCCTGTGATCAACTGTAACATGCTTGTACTGTATATAAGAAAGCTAAGTTACCATTAAAGGATTCATTCATTCATTTTGGAACCAGTACCAGAGCTTGTGTTGTCTCGGTTATTCTGGAAAATGAAATGGGTCGTGTCTGATGTCTGTCGGACTGTCGGATAAGCTGTCGTGGGGCGATGGAATGGAATATCGTAAACGGTGGTGACAGTAACAGAAAGTAAATTGTGAATGTCTTGAAAGAACCGGAGAGGGGAGGGAGACAGATAGGGGGGAGAAGGGATGGAGATAATGCAGTTCAGTGATTGCAGTGTACTGCAGTCTGCAGTGCACACACTTACCCACGGTCCAGGCTAGAATCTCAGGCATCATTCACACACATGCTGCTGATTTTAATGTTTCCTGAACACACATCCCCTCTCTTCAGATACAGCACACCGAGATAGTGTGGGCGGGACTGAAAGGAGGAGGAGGAGGAGCTGTATTCCTCCCTGCTCGTATGTGAGGAGAGTGGGGGGGGGGTGGCTGGACTCGCTGGGCTGTAAAAGAGTGTCATAGACTGACACTCGGCTCAGCTTGCAGTCACCACTCTCTGAATTTACAGGCTGGTTCTCCTGTCCTAAGGACGGGAGAAATCAGTCTGTTTTTTCAGTAACTGAGATGAAGGCTTGGGCCCCCCCTCCCCCACAGTGCTCATGGAGTCCTTTCTGCAACTCACTCTTCTCCGTGCCAATGAGGATGCAGGGGAAGGAGCAGATCGTGCGGCTGTGGTTGTGTGAACGCTTGCAATATGCAGTGTCAGCGAGCAGAGGGAGGGGGAGGAATGCCCCGCAGAGCTGACTGGGGACGCTCTTCCTCTCAGGAGAGACTGTTACTCCAGGGCAGCCCGAGAAGAAAAAAAAAAGCAAAAAAATATATATAATTTTTTTTGGGGGGGCACATGGTGGGGCACAGCATAATGTTGGGGGGATCAGGGCCCCCTCTGCCCCCCCCCCCCCTAGAGACGCCTCTGTCCCCCAGGGCTCTGTCCTGGGACCAATCCTATATAATTTATTTATAAACAACCTGGAGGATGGGATAAACAATCCAATCTCTGTATTTGCGGACAATACTAAGCTAAGCAGGGCAATAACTTCTCTGCAGGATGTGGAATCCTTGCAAGAAGATCTGAGCAAATTAATGGGGTGGGCAACTACATGGAAAATGAGGTTTAATGTGGAAACATGTAAAATAATTTATTTTGGTGGCAAAAATATGAATGCAATATATTCACCAGGGGGAGAACCTTTGGGGGAATCTAGGATGGAAAAGGACCTGGGGGTGCTAGTAGATGACAGGCTCAGGAATGGCATGCAATGCCAAGCTGCTGCAAGCAAAGCAAACAGAAAATTGGCATGCATTAAAAAGGGGATTAACTACAGGGATATAAAATGTAATACTGGCATGAATTCACTTACAGAGGTTGAACTTGATAGTCTTGTGACTTTTTTCAACCTCGCCTACTATGTAACTATGTAACTCTGTTAATTCCTCTAGAAACAGTACATAATCTATCTTATTAAACTAATATATAAAAGGTGGTACTATTGGTGATTTCCAATGTAAAGACGCATTGGGGGTTATGTACTAAAGGAAAATCCACTTTGCACTACAAGTGTAAACTACGGGCCAGATTCAGAAAGACTTACGCCGACGTATTTCGAGATACGCCGTGTAAGTGGAAATATGCGCCGTCGTATTTTTGCGCCATACCCACAAAACTAGATACGCCTGAAAATAGGCTTTCCCTAACCGACCTAACTTTCCTACGCCGGCGTATCATAGGCGCATATTTACGCTGGGCGCATCTGGCGCTCCCATTGATTTCCTATTCAAATATGCAAATGAGGGAGATATGCCGATTTGCAAAAGGTACGCGCACCCAGCGCAGGCTCCGCGCTGTGCGCTTAAGTCATACGTCCGGTGTAAAGTTATTCCTACAAATAGCTGGTTTATCTTTGCACCAGACATGCACAGGTCAGCTGGAGAGTAGCTACAGCAGCACTATTACGGATGAACTTAGAAAGCTGAGCAACCCCACTTGCAGGACAACACATCTGTCTGCCAACATGCCAGGGGCAGCCGTGGTCCTAGCACTACTAATGGGTCCACCGGTATGGAGGAAGAGGGCACGTGAGAGGATATACCGCACGCGCATGAGCCTCTTTGACATGGGTGATTCAGAGGTGTATCGCATCTATAGATTCAGCCCTGATGCCATCCTGGAAATAACCACAGCCCTAAAAGATGACATCACCAGCAAGACAGTGCAGTGCAGCCACTGGTCAAGATACTGGCAACACTCCATTTCCTTGCCAGTGGAGTAGTGGCTGGGATGTCACAATCCACCATGAGCAGATGTGTGCACCAGGTTGTCCCCGCAATCCTCAGACGCATGTCCCACCACATCATCAGACCCACCAATGAGTAGCTGCGGCAGTAGGCAATGCTGGATTTCTACAGAATTGCAGGATTCCCACGCACCATCGGGGCCATTGATTGCACACATGTGGCACTACAGCCCCCCCCCCCCGTGCCACAGAGCACATATATCGCAATCAGAAGCAATCAAAAGCACTGGCATTCCATCAACGTACAGGTGATAGCCGATGCCCAATGTTTTATATGGCACGTCCGTGCCAAACACCAGCCAGCCACGACAGCTACATATACCGTCAAAGCCCCATCCCAGCAGAATTCGAACAGAATGTGTACAGGGACAGCTGGCTGGTTGGTGAGTGACATGGGAGTCAGGCATGACTGTCCGACCCCATGATGCAGACATCATGAGGGGCACATGCACGGCTAACATTCTCCTGTCTTTTCCCTTCCAGGTGACTCTGCATATGCACTTGGGCCCCATCTCCTGACTCCATTCCGGAATCCCCAAACCAGAGGAGAAAGAAACTACATTTGGCCTCCTGGTGTCCCGTTTCCGATGCCTGGATAAGTCTGGGGGGGCCCTGTTGTATTCCCCAAACTTTGTGTGTCAGATCATCGGTGCATGTTGCATGCTGCACAACTACGCCATGAGAAAGGGCCTGCAGATTGACATATGTGATGACCTGAACCCCGACCCACACAGTCCCCACCTGCCCAAGACTACCCCGTCTGCTGAGGGAAGAGCAGTCAAGAGGGTCCTCGCGGTAGGTATCTTTGGGCGTTAAACACACACATTCATCATGGCACACAGACAATGCACGCTTGCACACCACTGTGGTCCCTAGATCACTAACACCACATCCACATCACATTGGATTAGCCCAAGTCCGGCATGCAGGACTTGGCAGCAGCAACGCCGCACCAAGGCCCCAATGGTGTTGCTGTCCATTCATACCACATTCACACGGCCGTGGGGATAACTTCTCCCCAACGACCGAGGGTGACACCCCTTACTGGCAGGAGTGTCACGCCCACATTCACACTGTAGTCTGCACTACTGCCTGTGTGCAGTCATTAAAAAAAAAAGAAAGGCTCATGACCTGAGCATAAATAAAAAAAAACTGCGCTACGCCGGCACAAAGATGCGCCCATCTACCTGAATCTGGCCCTACAAGTGCAAAGTGCACTTGAAGTTTCACTGAAAGTGCACTTGAAAGGGCAGCCGCTGTAGATCCAAGGAAAATAAAAAAAACAGCATTTTAGCTTGCATATGATTGGATAATAAAATCAGCAAAAAAAAAATCAGATCTACCCCTCAGATTTACAGCGACTGCACTTTCAGTGCATTTTTAAGTGCACTTGGATTTGCCTTCCGTAAATAACCCCCATTGTTCTTTGCTGCATTTAATAAACAGGGAATTAATAGTCTTTATATGAAACATTAGAGCCATGAAATAAATGGACCCAAGGGTCCTAATGCACCATTCCGAGTTTTAATTTTAGAAATAAAGGAATCTGACTGTTAAGGGCCAATTCCATCTATAAGACAATATAAATATATCCAAGGTTTTTTTTCTCAGAGAACAGGCGCAGAAACGCAACTATGCCCCCTTGCCGAACTGCATCAAACAGTGAGTGTGGCCAAACTGCAGTGGGAGGATCCTAAAGGGGCAACAAATACCACAAGGTTGTTATGTGCGGAGTGTAGAGTTCAGGGATGGGCTATGTACAGAGTTCAGATTCAGGAGTGCCCTATACACAGAGTTCAGGGGTAGACTGCATACAAAGTGCAGGGTTCAGGGGTGGACTATGTACAAAGTGAAGAGTCATGAGTGCCCTATGAGTACAGTTTAGGAGTAGGTTGCATACAAAGTGCAGTGTTCAGGGGTGGGCTATGTATAGAGTGTAGAATCAGGAGTGTCCTATGCGTAGAGTTCAGTGGTAGTCTGCGTACAAAGTGCAGGCTTCAGGGGTGGGCTATGTACAGCTATGTAATCAGCAAAAAAAAAAAAAATCAGATCTACCCCTCAGATTTACAGTGACTGCACTTTCAGTGCATTTTTAAGTGCACTTGGATTTGCCTTTTGTAAATAACCCCCATTGTTCTTTGCTGCATTTAAAAAACAGGGAATTAAACTAGTCTTTATATGAAACATTAGAGCCATGAAATAAATGGACCCAAGGGTCCTAATGCACCATTCCGAGTTTTAATTTTAGAAATAAAGGAATCTGACTGTTTCTGCTTCAATGCACAAGCTTGTAGCTTACTTATTTCCCTGTTCACAGTGATTTCTAGCAACCAAGGACAGTATGTTTTCTGCAGCAGGATAAGTTAAAGTTTATCTTTTTTTACTACTAAAGTTAGTGAATAGTACAGCTCCAATGTTTTATTTTTTTGTTTTTTATGTGGACTCTCCAGATTTTAGATATCGGTTATCAACTCTGAAGTCTTTTTATTATCTCACTCTTTCTTCTAAAGCAGGGGTGTTAAACTTAATGTCAATGCAGGCCGCATCAGCGTTATGGTTACCTTGCCCTCAAAGGGCCAATTCCATCTATAAGACAATATAAATATATCCAAGGTTTTTTTTCTCAGAGAACAGGCGCAGAAACGCAACTATGCCCCCTTGCCGAACTGCATCAAACAGTGAGTGTGGACAAACTGCAGTGGGAGGATCCTAAAGGGGCAACAAATACCACAAGGTTGTTATGTGCGGAGTGTAGCGTTCAGGGGTGGGCTATGTACAGAGTTCAGATTCAGGAGTGCCCTATACACAGAGTTCAGGGGTAGACTGCATACAAAGTGCAGGGTTCAGGGGTGGACTATGTACAAAGTTAGGAGTCATGAGTGCCCTATGCGTAGAGTTTAGGGGTAGGTTGCATACAAAGTGCAGTGTTCAGGGGTGGGCTATGTATAGAGTGTAGAATCAGGAGTGTCCTATGCGTAGAGTTCAGGGGTAGTCTGCGTACAAAGTGCAGGCTTCAGGGGTGGGCTATGTACAGAGTGCAGGTTTAGGAGTGCCCTATGTGTAGAGTTCAGGGGTAGGCTGCGTACAAAGTGCAGGGTTCAGGGGTGCCCTATGCACAGAGTGTCGAGTTCAGGGGCATGCTATGTACAGATTTCATGGACAGAGTGCAGGATTGAGGAGTCTGCTACATACAGTGAGCAGATTTTAGAGCACAGTGTGCAGAATTCAGCTCTCTTTTTCACAGGCTGTCCACATCTCAGTTCCACCCCTCCATGGCTCTGACCCCTGTACCCCTCTCCCCTATCCACCACTTCTGCACATATCTCCCTTCACAGCCCTCATCTGTCCCACCAAAAGCTTCCTCGCATTTCTCACCCACCTTTCTCTTGTACCACCTGGCAGTGTCAGCAGCTCTGCCTCTCCCTTACTTGCAAGGAGATTGTTGGTTGGAAAATGTGCAAGAGGGCACAGATGGGGATCACATTGCAGCTTACCACAAGATGCCCCATTCCACCTATGACAGCACTGTATCTACATCTGCATCTGCATCTCCCTTGTCCCTGCCATGAGTGCAGGCAGGGCCGGTACAAGGCAGGGGCGGAAAGGGCGAGTGCCCTGGGCGATACCATTTTGCATAGGAGGGGGGGCGCAGCCAAAGGTGAAGTATTGCCATGGCCGCCAGTACAGTGACCTCTGTGTCATGGCCAGCGCGGGCAGCGGCACTGTATAAATTGTGTGCCGACTGCGCTCACCGCTCCTGCAGCTGGGACCGTCACCTCCCACCCCGGATCCCTTCCCTGCTTCACTGTTTACTCCCCTACGGAGGAGTCTTAGTCCCTCCCTGCCAGCGGCGTGACGTCACTCCGCTCACGGCCGGAGGTGAGGGGGGAGATGTAGGACTCCGAGCTCAGCGCAGGGAGCTGTGTCGGCGCTGCCTGTGATATGACTCACAGCCAGGGAGCTAGAGAGGAGGAGCCGCCGACGAGGACTAGTCTCGAGGAGCCTGCCTGTGCTACAAAACAGACTACTGAACTTAAAGTAAGCAGAACTATCTCTGACTGACAAAAAAAAAAACTCCATCAATTGCAGCCTCACCATGCCCATCACACGCCACCACTGTGCCCATCACACGCCGCCACTGTGCCCATCACACGCCGCCACTGTGCCCATCACACGCCGCCACTGTGCCCATCACACGCCGCCACTGTGCCCATCACACGCCGCCACTGTGCCCATCACACGCCGCCACTGTGCCCATCACACGCCGCCACTGTGCCCATCACACGCCACCACTGTGCTCATCAAACGCCGCCACTGTGCCCATCACACGCCGCCACTGTGCCCATCACACGCCACCACTGTGCTCAAACGCCACCACTGTGCCCATCACATGCCACCACTGCCCATTACACGCCGCCACTGTGCCCATTACACGCCGCCACTGTGCCCATCACATGCCACCACTGCCCATTACACGCCGCCACTGTGCCCATTACACGCCGCCACTGTGCCCATCACACGCCGCCACTGTGCCCATCACACGCCGCCACTGTGCCCATCACACGCCGCCACTGTGCCCATCAAACGCCGCCACTGTGCCCATCACACGCCGCCACTGTGCCCATCACACGCCACCACTGTGCTCATCAAACGCCACCACTGTGCCCATTACACGCCACCACTGTGCCCATTACACGCCGCCACTGTGCCCATTACACGCCGCCACTGTGCCCATCACACGCCGCCACTGTGCCCATCAAACGCCGCCACTGTGCCCATCAAACGCCGCCACTGTGCCCATCACACGCCACCACTGTGCTCATCACAGGCTGCCACTGTGCCCATCACACGCCGCCACTATGCTCATCACAGGCTGCCACTGTGCCCATCACACGCCACCACTGTGTCCATTAAACTCCACCACTGTGCCCATCACACGCAGCCACTGTGCCCATCACACGCAGCCACTGTGCCATGAATTGTCGCCACTGTGCCCATCAAATGCAGCCACAGTGCCATCAAACCCAGCCACTGTAACCATCAATTGCTGCCAATGTGTGCCCATCAATTGCCACCAGTGTGCTGCCAGTTTGCCCCCATCATTTGCTGCCAGTTTGCCCCATCAATTGCCACCTGTGTGCCCCCCCCTGCCCGGCACTTACCTGCCTTGGTCAAATCTATCGCTTCAGCCAATCAGGTGACCAGTAACCAGACCTGGTGCACCTGATTGGCTGAGATGTGGGTAAGTGTTAGAGAGGCGATTCCCTAACACAGCACTATGTAAGCCCGCTGATTAACAATTTGGAAGCCTATTAGAGCCCACAGGCTCTAATTATGAAGCCTATTATAGCCTATGGCTCTAATCAGGCACTTCCAAATACACCCCCACCACTGTAATTCAGATGCCTGGCGCTCGACAAGGGGCCGGACACCTGAATAGTGGAAGGCAGTGGCGACAATAGATAGATAGATTCATGCAATGAATCTATCTATTGTTGATTGATGGTTGCAGGAGAGAGGAGGTGGCGCATCACAGTGTCTGTGGCTTTCAAAGTCCCACTCAAGGGGGAACAGTATATTCTTGTTTTGAAACAATATCGATTCTTTCTTAAAAACGGGGGGGGGGGGGCACAGTTTGCCATTTTCGCCCTGGGCACCAAATGGCCTTGTCCCAGCACTGAGTGCAGGACAGGCAGAGATCTGTAAGAGCCACCGAGAGGAAAGCTGCCCTTGTAAACACAGCAACTTTTAGTGTGACCAGGCTCGGATTTATTCCCTTTGCCGCCCCAAGGCCAGATCCTTCAATGCCCCCCCCCCCCCACACACACACACACACCATCACATAGGGGGCTTCTGAGCCCCCCCATGTGATAGAAATTAGGTAAAAAATAATTGATTACAATAAAAATCCTCCCCCGCCAAATACATCTTTGGCTATTTTCAGAGGCTCCGTTAAGGTTCATACTCCGTAAGCGCTGCGCCACGCCTGCGCAGTACAGGGGGGCCTTATCTCCCGGGGGAACATTTTTGGTAGGACACCAGGATGACAAGGTTTTTGCAGGGCAATTGCAGCACGTTCCCATTCACTTGAAAAGCGAAATGGAATATAATTGCAAAGCATTGCAGCCACTGCCTCTGCAGAAAAAAAAGGGGGGGCAGTAATTAAGCTGCTCAACCAGGGGATTTTACCCAAAAGAGGTGTGAAGGAGCCCTGGTACAATATAGACACACACACACAGCAATTACAGCAGTCCCCTATACACTGCTCCCCAGGATGACATCTCTGATGTCTCATATAGGCTGTGCCCATTCTGATCACAGGGAACATGGAGCCCAGCAGAATACACACACTATTTCTACACTCAGCCGCCATCAAATACTAATGAGGGGCCACTGACTCTAGCATCACCGCACTGACAGCCCCTATGGGTGAGACAGATAGAAGGAAAAGCTCACCTCGATTTCTCCGACCATTTTACAACGCTCCCAAACTCTTTGCATCCGTAGCTTCTCTGTTCTCCTAGCAACGGAGCTCTGACATCACCAGCATGGGACCTACAGGGAGTCACCCTCTGCGCCTGGGAGGGGGGAGAGGGTGGGTACTATGCTGTTGCCGCGGCACCACCCCTGCACCCACTGCTGCCCCGAGGCCCGGCCTCGGTGGCCTTGTGGGAAATCCGGCCCCGAGTGTGACTGTGATAGTGTGGCAGAAATTCTAGTGTTAACTGACTGTAAGATACACTAACTGACGCTGATGTTAATAGTGACACTAAGGCTGGGTTGGCATCTCCATTCACCGTATCAGGTCCGATTTCAGCCTGAATTTTTGTCTGAATTCAGACCTGAAATGGACCAAAAGACACACAGGACTTCTTTGCAATTTGCACTAGAGCTGCTGCGGAGATGTGTGAAACGGCAATCTCCTGCTATGCAAATTGGATACGGGGGAAAACCCACATCCAATTTTGCAGCCCAACTCAATGGATTGAGGGGTTTTTTTTTTTCTTTTTTACAATTTTTACTGGCAAATGTTTTTATTTTAATTTAATTCAGTTGTCAGTGGTGAAGCCCATTGACAGCTGATGACTCATCGGTTGGTAAGGATGCCTCAGCCAGCTTCCTAGCCCTCCTCGTTAACAATCAACTTTTACTGTGCCCTGATTGCGCAAAGCTTTGCCCAAGGTACTCACTCACCAGATGGTCAGTAAAAGGAGGCAATAAAAGGTATCTTTCACCAGATCATCCGCCTCTATAGCTGGGACCCGTCAGGATAATGCTCCTCATAAAACACATAAACACAGAACAGGCTCCAAATAGCGTAATCTCGTTTATTAAAGTTAAAAGGTAGCAACCCCTCATATACATGCAGCCCCCGCTTCTAATGCACGTACCATTTGTAGATTGTCACAGGCACAATAGTAGTAAAGGTAGCAGTATCCCTGCTTACTTATTGTTCATGCTTTTACTTTTCTCAATAAAAGCGTTTGTATTAAAAAAAAAAAAAAGTAGCAGTATCCTATTGGTATCCGATTCCCCAGGAGTCTAGTGTGTGAGCACAGCGTGCAGCGTACAGCGTGCAGATCTCCTTCCTGGATGAACTACCCGTGGAACGTACGCGTCACTTCCGGGTCGCCGTAAAGTCCCACCCTGACCGGTTTCGTCCAACTGGCTTCAACAGAGGGCGTGGACAAGCAATATGAGCATCACCCTTATATAGAACTGATTCACTGCTAATTGGACAGTGTAGACGGACTGAAAGTTTGTCATTGGTCAGTATCCTTAACCTGAACGGTTAATAGAAAAGCAAGATAAGAAACAGTGCTATATGGGTGCCGAGGTTCAAATTATAGGGCCAGATTCAGGAACAGTTAGGCTGGCGGATCCAGTGATCCGCCAGCCTAACTGTGACTTTGAGCCAGCGTTTTTGTTTTCTGTAACCAGAAAACAAGAAACGCCGGGTTGAAGCTCCGATGCGATCAGCGTAACTGAGTTTCGCCATCGCATCGTTACTTCAACTTAAAAATGGCGCCGGGGGCGTTCCAAAAATATGTTAATGAGCGGAAATCGGCAATTCACAAGCGAATTCCGGCGCGACGCAATGACGGTACGACGTTTCCGGACGGGATACGTGGCGCGAAGATATACCTACATGGGGTTGGAGTATCCTATGTTAGGTATAGGCGTCGTCATCGCGTCGGGAAAAAAAAAATCACGTCGCTTGCGTAAAAAGTTCATGAATGGGAATGTGACGTCATTGACGTTCATTCACAGAATGAGAAAAGTTGTTTACTATTTCAGCATGTGGATATTATCCGGGAAGCTTATAGGAGCTTTACTGGATTTGCGTGGCTGTCATATGATGAGGCTTTTAGGTACAACCGTCCCTCTGTTGGGGAGCGAAGGATGTGAGGCTGTGGTTGAATTTGTTCTTACCTCAAAGACAGCCAATTTTTCGTCCATCAAGTTCAGCCACGTCCACAGTTGCATCCTCTTCAGGTTACAAGAAAGGTTTATGTTTTGCATATAATGATTCCCAATGTAAATGGATGAATTCTTGCAAGTATAAACATGAGTGCGCTTTTTGTGCTGGCGCTCACCCGGTATCCAAGTGCTTTCATAAACTTCAGTCACACCCAAAAGAGGGTTTTTCAAAAAGCAACTTCGCCAGTGATGCTTCCAAGAATGCTTCCATGGCTGCAGGCTTACCCAAACAAGCGGATGGCTTGCCTATTAACTGAAGGTTTCTCGTCAGGTTTTGATGGGACAGGTTGTAGGGTAGTAGAAAATGTACAGTCAGTCAAAGCGGCACCTCACCTAGTAAGAGCAAAATTATTCAAAGAAGTAAAAGCTGGAAGGATGGAAGGTCCTTATAAACTACCACCCTTTAAAAATTTTAGGATTTCTCCGCTTGGCCTAGTTCCTAAAAAAGAACCGAATGAATACAGATTGATACATCATCTGTCATTTCCTGTGGGTGCTTCCCTTAATGACCAGATTGATTCCGCCATGACATCGGTATCTTATACCTCTTTTGATTCTGCGGTGGACATGATTGGCCGTTTGGGAAAGCATGCGCTCTTGGCAAAAGCGGACATTCAATCCGCTTTTAGGCTTCTCCCGTTGAATCCAAGTTGCTTCAATTCTTTAGGAATTCATTTTGAGGACAAATTTTATTTCGACAAAGCCTTACCGATGGGCTGTTCATTGTCCTGCTTTTATTTTGAAGCTTTTTCAACTTTTTTAGAGTGGGTGGTGGGGCAAGTGGCCGGCTCGGCCTGTCTAATCCATTACTTGGATGATTTTTTATTTTTGGGCCCAGCGGATTCTGGCGGGTGTTTGCAGTTATTAGAAGCTTTCCAGTCGGTTTGTGAATATTTTGGGGTTCCTCTTGCAAAGGACAAGACAATCCTTCCCACCACTTGTTTACATTTTTTGGGATTAACTCTAGATACTTCTGGCTCAACTTCTCCAGCTGTTCATGAGAAAGAGTAAGGTGACCTTGCGGGAAATGCAATCATTGCTGGGGCAATTGGCATTCGCTACGCGGATATTACCCATCGGAAGAGTTTTTTCTAGGCGTCTGTACTCAGCAATTTCAGGCTTAAGGAATCCGGCTGCTCATGTCAGGGTATCTGCGGAAATCAAGAAAGACTTGCTAGTCTGGATTCAGTTTTTAGAGTTCTACAATGGGAAAAAGATGTGGCAGCAAGATTTTGTCTTGGATAGCGATTTCCTATTGCAGACGGATGCAGTGGGATCAGGCGGTTTCGGAGCAGTGTGGGGATCCCAATGGTGCGCAGAAGAGTGGCCAGATAGGTGGGTTTCGAATGTTTTTTGTAAAAATATAGTTCTATTAGAGCTATTTCCTGTGATAGTATCTCTAGAAATCTGGGGCTCTTTGTTTGCCAACAAAAGGCTTCTAGTAAGCACAGACAATAAAGGAGTGGCCTTTGCAGTAAATAGTCTTTTATCTAAATCTCCTCCAGTAGTAGTTTTTCTAAGGCATTTAGTTTTTCTTTGCTTAAAGTGGAACATTTGGATTAAAGCTAGGTATGTCCCGGGAAAGAATAACGAGATTGCTGACTCTCTTTCTCGTCGACAGATGGATCGTTTTTTCAAACTGCTACCAGTGGCAGAGAGGGTCGGGGTGCCTATTCCTTTGCACCTATGGGATCTAATCTGATTTATCAGAGCATTCAGAACTCGGTGGCCCCAGCTACTTGGAAAAATTATGTTTCTTCATGGATTTCGTGGGCGACTTTTTTAAATTCAATGCACCTATCTGTGGCTGATCATTCAGAGCAGTTAATTCTTTCATTTTTACACTCATTGATGTTGAAGCGTTTTTATTGGTCTCACATTAGTAAGACTTTGTCAGGGATATCCTTTTTTCTTCGCCTTTACAAGTTGCCAGCTTGTCACAATTTTTTCTCTGTCAGGCAGGCGTTAAAGGGTTATAGAAGGAGTGGGGTGAAGCATGATGATAGGTCACCCATCACTCCGGACATTCTGTCTCGGATTTGTGGGGCAACCTTGTCAATATGTTCATCTGGTTACGAAGCAAGTCTATTCTCTTCAATTTTTTCTTTAGCATTTTTGGAGCCTTTCGGTTATCTGAGGTTCTTCCGTCCTCAGGAACTAGGGTTTCGGGTATGTTAGTTTCCGAGGCCGTGGTTTTTCAGGACGGGATCAGAGTGTTTCTGAGAGTTAGTAAGACAAATCCTTTGGGTTTGGGAACATGGGTCCATTTAAGTAGATGCCAAGATAGTAGCATTTGTCCAGTGGTAGCTTTGCAAGCATACTTAAAAATTAGACCCCCCCCCCCTGTCAGAATTTTTGTTCATTCATGAAAATGGAGCCCGGGTGACGGTGTACCAATTTTCTGCTGTTCTAAGAAAAATCTTGGCTTTTCTTCAGCTAGGGCATTTAAAAATTACTACCCACTCATTTAGAATCGGGGCGGCCACATAAGCAGCAAGGATCGGTTTGGAGGAAGGTACTATTAAAAGGATTGGTAGATGTAGGTCAAATGCTTACAAGACTTATATACGTCCGTATTAATTGATTATTTTTTATTACAGGATATCAGCGCTCTGTTTGGATAGTAGGGCATTCTTTTATTTACTGGGCTCAGAAGCGAGCAGCAAATAGAGTATATTTGGAAAATTTAGGACTGGACCCTGCAGTTTTTTGTGTTTTTTGGTATGGACGCAGGGGTATGTTATGGGAGGATTTGATTTTCGAATTAGGTAGGTTATACTCAATGGGCCAGATTCAGGTAGATGGGCGCATATTTTATCCGGCGTAGTGCAGCGCATATACGTTCCGCGAACTAGTGAGTCAAGTCCAGTATTCACCAAGCGCATGTTCGTTACTTTGCGGCGGAGTAACGAAAAGCGCTGGCGCAACCCGACGCAAGTGGAAGTGGGTGTGATCATATGTAAATGATGGGCGGAGCCCAGCGCAGTGACTTACGTTCATCGCATCATCCACGGAGCATGCGCAGTGAGGGAGGGCTCCCCTCGCTCCCCTGTGCGCATGCTCACAACTTCCGTCGGCACCACTTCATGGGAAACGCCAGCGCAATGTCTTCCGTTGCGCGTATAAAAGTGGCCGCAGATGCGCCTTTCCGGCGTAAAAGTATATCCGGTTTCCCCCACCCCAGGGAAGTAACTTTTGCTGTATGATGGCTGCTCCCGTTCCCCCCAAAGAGAGGAGAAACCTCAATTTTAATGCCCAGGAGCTCACCCTAGTGATCTCCGCTATGGAGACGTATAACGACTTTCTCCACGGCAGGAAAAGTCGGAAGACCAGCCGGGATAGGAAGCAGGGCATCCTGGAGTCCATTGCTGGCAGGGTCAATGCTTTGGGCTACTCCACCCGGACTGCTGCCGATATCGGCAAGAAAATTAATGATCTGAGGCGCAAAGTCCGGGGCAAGGTGGCCACCATCAGGAGGCATGAGAGGGGCACGGGTGGTGGACCCCCATGTGCAGTCAGCCTGACCACAGAGGAGGAGGTGGTCGCCCGCTGCCTGGAGAGGGAGCAGTTGGAGGGGGTCCCGGGATATGATTCCGTGGAGGAAGGCTCCAGGACAGGTAAGTTTTTTTTATCCCCTATTTGGTGTGTTGCATGTGGGGGGGAGGGTACATGTGCCAAGTGTGTGGGACCACCCAACATGTGTCTGCTTTGTGTCATCCACAGATGACGGAGCTGGGCCATCATCTCTCGGCGGCCAGTCCACCCCAACCCCCCAACGGCATCCTGAGACCGCCCCCCTGGGTGGTGAACACCATGAGATGGAGGAGAGTGCCCACACCTCGCCTGATGAGGTGGTTGAGGAGGAGCCTGGCTTTACAGATCAGGACTTTGTTTTAATTTTGGAGGAGTCCTCCCCTTCTGCAGGGCCCTCTGTAATCCCCTCCCCCATTCTAGGAAGCCCCTCAAGGGCGACTCCATCCCCCGGGGACAACCATCTCCTGGCCCCAGGAAGGCGACCCGGAAGACCAGGGGGGTGTCAGATTTGGTCCGTGACCAAATGGCCCGGGACCAGGCCAGACAGACCCAGCAGATGGGAGAGATTGCTGGGCATCTAGACCGAGTGGCTGACAGCCTGGGCTCCGTGTCACAGCTGACCAACGCTGTGCAGGACGTCAGCTGCAACTGCGCTGCAGTGGTGACCAGCCTGGGGGAGGTGCAGGCTGATGTTCGGCACCTCACTGCAGCCGTCCATGCCAACACTGCTGCCATCCGGGAACAGGGGAGGCAGAGGCAGCGTGACCAGCGGCATAATGTCACCCGCCAGCTGAGGATGCAGGCCCAGACCAACCACTATCTGAGCCGGATTGCCGTGGCCTTGGAGGGCATGCAGCCAACACCTGCCAGGAGTGGCCCACCCGGGGATCAGCCACCTCCAGATGCCCCCCTACCCCCACCCACTCCCTCCAGGCAGCTGAGGAGCCAGAGAGGGCCCACAAGAAAGAGCCCCCGTCAGCCCAGATGAGGGCATTTTTTTTTGTATATTTTTGGCTCAGGTTATGAGTATTTATTCTTTATTTGAACTTTGCTTCGGTTAGGATTTTTTTATTTATTTTTTGCTCAGGTTATGAGCTTTTATTTTTATTTTTGCTCAGGTTATGAGCTTTTTATTTTAAGTTTAACTGCACACGGTCAGGAGTGCAGGGGACAGTGTGAATGGTGTGTGAATGTGAGGGGGTGGCACTCCTGCCAGTAAGGGGTATCACCCTCGGCTGTTGGGGAGAAGTTATCCCCACGGCTGTGTGAATGACGTGTGAATGGTGTATGAATGGACAGCGTCACCATTGGGGCCTTGATGCGGCGTTAGTGTTGCTCACGAATATTCGCATTGCGAATATTCGTTACGAATATTGCATATTCGAGTATTCGCGAACAAATCGAATATCGCGGTGAATATTCGCTATTGCGAATATTCGTATTTTTTCAAATGTATTTTTAAAACAGATCACATCCTAGTGATCTCCATCGACGTCTAAGGCCTCGTACACACGAGCGGATATGTCCGCTGAAAACGGTCCGATGGACCGTTTCAGCAGACATCTCCGATCGTGTGTATGGGCTAGCGGACAGATTTGTCCACCCGACAGATTTCAAAGCATGCTTTGAAATCTATCGGGTGGGAATGTGTCCGCCCGACATGTCTGCTGGTTAGTACACTTACCAGCAGACATGTCGTCCCGCACCGCCGCCGCGCCGCCGCCGAATGGATTCGGCGCATGCGCGGAAGTGTTTTACTTCCTGGTGCGGTGACGTGGCGGCGTCAACGTCACCGCCACGTCACCGCGCCGTCCGCCGGCGGGGAATTTGATCCGATGGTGTGTACACGCCATCGGACCAAACTCCAGATCGGACATATCCGATGGAAACGGTCCGCGGACCGTTTTCATCGGATATGTCCGATCGTGTGTACAAGGCCTAAAAGCATTGCTGGTATGATTAGAGACCCTGGGCCGAGTAGCTGAGGCAATCCTTTTATGTTGCCGAATATTCGCAATGCGAATATTCGTATTACGAATATTCGCGAATACTTTCTCTGCCCTTCTGTGTTTTGTGTATAAAAAAACAAAAACAAAAAAAAAATAGCTTTAGTTTAGTCATATAAGTTTGTGTAAGTAGAGTTAGTGTTTAGTGCATATTAGTTTAGTAATCCAGGAAATGATCTCCGTTTTCGCGTGTTGACGAGAATTTCGCAATCAATTTCGCATTCGCATTAGCGAAATTTCACATTCGCATTAGCGAAATTTCGCATTCGCATTAGCGAAATTTCGCAAATTTTTTTTTTTTATAAAATATCACGAATATTCGATATTAACGAATATTTCGCGAATATTCTTCTATATATTTGTGAAATATCGCGAAATCGAATATGGCGTATTCCGCTCATCACTACGCGGCGTTGCTGCTCCCAAGTCCTGCATGTTGGACTTGGGCTAATCCAATGCGATGTGCATGTGGTGTGTGTGATCTAGGGACATCAGTGGTGTGTATGCGTGCATTGTCCGTGTGATCAATGTTTTGGTTTAGTGTCCAAAGATGCCTACGGCCAGGACCCTCCTGACTGCTCTTCTATCAGCTGAATGGGTCTCCTCTGGCAGGGGGGGGGCTGTCTGGTTGGGGGGTCAGGTCATCACGTATGTCAATCTGCAGGCCCTTTCTCATGGCAAAGTTGTGCAGAATGCAACATGCACCAATGATCTGACACACGAAGGTAGGGGAATACAATAGGGCCCCCCCAGACTTATCCAGGCAGCGGAAACGGGACTTCAGTTTGCTCCACCACTGCACGAGTTTTGATGTGTGCTTCATTGTATCTTCTCTCTCCTCTGGTTTGGGGGTTCCGGAAAGGAGTCATTAGATGGGGTCCCATTGCATATGCAGAGTCACCTGTAAGGGAAAAGACAGGAGGATGTTAGTCATGCATGTGCCCCTTGTGATGTCAGCATCATGGGGGGGACAGTCATGCCTGCCACCCATGTCACTTACCAACCAGCCAGCTGTCCCCATACATGTTCTGTTCGAATTCCATTGGGATGGGGCTCTGATTGTATATGAAGCTGTCATGGCTGGATCCGGGGGGGTTTGGCACGGACGTGCCATATGAGGCATTGGGCATCGGCTATCACCTGTACGTTGATGGAATGCCAATGCTTCCGATTGCGGTATATGTGCTCTGTGGCACTGGGGGGCTGGAGTGCCACATGTGTGCAATCAATGGCCGCGATGGTGCATGGGAATCTGGCAATGCTGTAGAAATCTGTCATTGCCTTCAGCCACAGCTCCTCAGTGGTTGGTCTGATGAAGTGGTGGGACATGCGTCTGAGGATTGCAGGGACAACCTGGTGCACACATCTGCTCATGGAGGACTGTGACATCCCAGCCACCACTCCACTTGTACACTGGAATGATCCACTTGCAAGGAAATGAAGTGTTGCCAGTACCTTCACCAGTGGCTGCACTGCTTGTGAGCAGTGTTTTGGGCTGGTGATGTCATCCTGCAGGGTTGTGGTTAGTTCAAGTATTGCATCAGGGCTGAATCTGAAGAGGCGATACACCTCCTCATCCCCCTTGCCAAAGAGGCTCATGCGCGTGCGGTATATCCTCTCACGTGCCCGCCTCCTCCGTTCCGGGGGACCCATTAGTAGTGCTAGGACCACGGCTGCCCCTGGCATGTTGTCACACAGAGGTGTTGTCCTTGCAAGTGTGGTTGTTCAGCTTGCTAGTTTCGTCTGTAACGCTGCTGCTGTAGCTGCTCTCCTGCTGACCTGTGGCCGTCTGGAGTAAAGATAAAGCAGCTATTTGTAGGAATAACTTTGCGACAGACGGACGACATACGCGCAGCGCATGTAGCCAGCGTCTGGTGCTAATCCGTTCACGAATCGGGAAATCTCCCTCATTTGCATATTTGCATGGCAAATCAATAGGCGCAACGGATGCGACAAGCGAAAATATGCGCTTACGATACTCTGGCGAGGGAAAGTTAAGCCGATTGGAAAAAGCCCGTTTTATGTCGCATCTAGTTTGGTGGGTACGGCCACATAGATACTACGGCGCATCTTTACAGTTACGCGGCGCATATCGATATACTCCAGCGCAAGTCTTGCTGAATCTGGCCCAATGTATTCTGCTCCGGATTTTTTAATTTTGCATGTTGGTGGGAACGACATTGGGAAAAGGAAGACTTTTGACATAATTTCTGAAATGAAAGATACATTTAGATTTCTGAAGCTGTCCTCCCCAAATTCGGTCCTGGTATTCTCTGAAATAGTACCAAGGTTACGTTGGTTAGAATCACCGGTTTTTAAGCCATTGGAAAAAGTGCGGAAACGCTTTAATAGGGCGATGGAAAAATTTCTTCTCCCCGATCTGGGTTTTTCATTCCGCCATTTAGAATTAGAGGGTGGGCTGCAAGGTTTGTATAGGAATGATGGGGTACACTTAGCGGAGATTGGTTTAGATATACTTAACATGAACTTTCAAACATGCATAGAGTCGGCCGCGGTCTGGGGGGATGGTGACAGAAGGGTTGCAAATGGCACCCCTTCTGTCGGTTGGGAGATTTGAGTCAAGTTTTTGATGCTTAATAATGGATTAGCCCGAGTCTCAAGTGACTGGGCTGGGAATTGGTGGTTTTTAAAGGTTGGTGTTTCAAGAGTTGAAGTTTTAAATAAAGTTTAATAAGTTATCAACAAGAAACCAGTGAACCAGGCCGTGGCCAAATGTTATTCCAAATAATGGTCATATATGTTGTCAAATATATGGACGCTTCAAGTGAATTAATAAACAATTTATAATTATATTGGTTTATGGTGTTTTTATTTTTCTTTATGCATGTTTGGGTTCCCCCCTTTTTTGTTCTTCTTTGGCCTTTTGGTGCATGTGATCCCATGAAAAAGGAAGGGGGTGCCGGATATGGAAAAAGAGAGACACATATAGAGAGCATAATTAGGCTACTCGCCCTGGATTTGCAAGAAAAAAAGAGAAAGGTTCCCCAGATGGGCTTTTAGGCAGCAAAGTAACAAATTGAGGTATAGTGAAGGTTGTATAAAGCAATATTTATTGCACAATTTCCAAATATTCACATGGGTCAGAGATCATAGTGACAAATGACAAACGGTCAACATTCCTGTATAACATGTACATAGGTAGTATATATATATATATAAGGTTGTAACATTGAGCCCTGACGCGTTTCGACCAATTCGATCTCTTCAGGGGGCAAATGTTCTAAAGAATAAAAATAATAATAATATTGATAAACATTCAGAATGAGTAAAATAACACATAACAGCATAAAAGCAGTAAAATGCCATAATGATGTAGTTACCACTGAGACAGGAAACGAGTAGCGTGAGGGACCGCTGTAAGATCCAGGGGGGCCCTGAGCTGCCCCCACCCTCCCATAGGTGGAGGGGCCTACCCTGGAGAACCTAAAGGAAGCCACACGAAAAAGTGCCCCCCCGGGGAGTGAGGGAGGGGCAGCCACCTGCAGAAGAACACCCAATGGGCCCATAATTAGTGAACATATTTGTTATAGTAGGAGTACATTGGTATATAAATCAATTGCTGGAATAGCAGACAATCAAGTGCGTAGGCACATAAAATAAATATATTAAAGTAATATAATAGTACATGGGCTGGGGGCGAATGCCACTGGTTAACATAGCTATGGAGAGTCATAGCATACTAAAGGGTCCTATGGGATTAGGGGTATTGGAAGTAATAATTAAATATAATAATGCTGAATTATGCGGTGAATACAGTGAAGAGTGTACGCGTTAGGGGTGAGTAGTTGCCATATTGGGACAAAAGCAGTAATAAAGTGGGTGTGTGAAATAATTAAAAATAGGGGGTTGAAGTGAGAAAACAAAAAAAAAATGGAAAATTAAAATATATGGTGGAAAAATATATGTGTATAATGGGAGTGAAAAAGTGGACGAATAAGTCTCCAAGGGAAATAGGAGATGGTGGGGTGAATAGAGTGAGGAGTGAAAAAGTATGGAAATGCATAATTGGAGGAATATTTACCTGATGGAATCAGAAGTTAGATGTTTGTAAGCCAGACTGCAGTATGCATTCTAGGAAAGGACCCAGTATGTAGGAACAGAGATGCGGTAGCATTCAATCTGACCTAAATGTAACCTAATGGTTGCTAAATGAGCTAGCCTATTATATGCCCCTAGGTGGGTGTGGTGATCATTAGATCACATGCAGGTGGGCAGTCTTCCTCCGCTCCCATTGGGGAGGCTTAGGGCCACCAAAATGGCGGCCTACGTGTGGCTCCCTCGGTGTCCTGGGAGGGCTGGACAGCCCCGACAGAGTCGTCCTCTCCGACAAAACGGAACCCGCCAGCTGGGTGAAGCTCAAGGGGCGTCAGGAGACAAAGCTCCAGGGCCCCATGAGCAGTGTGAGGGGGGGGACAGAATATGTCCCCCCTCCCTTCCCAAAAACCGGGAGGTCGCCAAAGGCTCGGCCCCACCCCCAAGAGGGTGGGCAGGCCAGATCATGCCCCACCCGGAAATGTGCCGGGGGTGCCGGATATAGGCCCTCCTTTCTAGATGGGATCACTGCAGCAGCATTAGGTAGCAGGTATGTTTCAGGTAAAGGTGAGCAGTTAATCAGCTGGCTGGGGTTATATAGCGGTCAGGGGTTATGAAAAGGTCAGTGGAAAAGTTTAGTTTTAAAAGGTTAGCAGGTAGCTAAGGTGTAGCTAAGAGGTTCAGGTGTGTCAGGTGGAGCTAGGATGGCTGTGAGGCAGTCAGGTATTGGGCCATAGAGGTCAGGTGGTGCTGAGAAAATTCTGGAACCCAGCCAGGAAGCCTATTTAAGGGTCCAGTCTGGCTGGGGTCGGTGCCAGTCTTACATCAGAGACAGCAGGAGGAGCTCCCCGCCCTACCCCCCCCCCTATGTTCCCCGTCACGGCCGATTCACGTGGTGGCTCACTCCGGAGGTATTCTTTCTTCGGAGGGGAGATTTGAGTCAAGTTTTTGATGCTTAATGATGGATCAGCCCGAGTCTCAAGTGACTGGGCTGGAAATTGGTGGTTATTAAAGGTTGGAGTTTCAAGAGTTGAAGTTTTAAATAAAGTTTAATATGTTATCAACAAGAAACCAGTGAACCAGCCCGTGACCAAATGTTATTCCAAATAATGGTCATATATGTTGTCAAATATATGGACGCTTCAAGTGAATTAATAAACAATTTATAATTATATTGGTTTATGGTGTTTTTATTTTTCTCTATGCATGTTTGGGTTCCCCCCTTTTTTGTTCTTCTTTCGCCTTTTGGTGCATGTGATCCCATATATATACACACTAGATTAATGAATTATATTTATTCAATCAATCAATTAATTAAATAATTGATTTAAAACCAACTAAAAGGCATTGTATATATATACACACAATAACGTGTATTTATAAAGCTTTGTCAGAAATCACTTATAAAGCAGTTGATGTCTAACTCGACATTCAACCCTCTCGGAGTAAGCGTATCAGCAGAATGGATCCATTTTGTTATAAGTTTAGATAATTCCCTCACACGATTGCACCCCCTCCAGCTAGGGCTCAGTTGTTCAACTCCCCAGAATTTAAGACCCGCTGGGTTTTCATCATGATACAGTTTGAAGTGCAAAGACACGTTATGGTCTTTGTAGTCTATTTTGATATTGGCTATGTGTTCGGCAATTCTTACTTTTAATTTCCTTTTTGTGCAACCCACATAGAGAAGTTTGCATGGACATTCTAGTACATAAACTACATACGTAGTGTTACAGGTAATGAAGTTCCTGATTCGAAACATGACCTCATTATGTTATGTAAAGCTGTCCAAACCTCTGACTAAGCTAGCTACTTTTCTGCATGGACCGCACCTTCTACATGAGAAAAAGCCGTCTTTTTGCCAAAAAGTAGCCGGCCTACCAGGTGGATCAAGCACTTTTTTGACGATCCTGTCTCCATAATTTGAACGTAACCTCGCTTTGCTAGAGCATTGTGAAAAAACGATGGTGTGTAGGCAACATCGTCTTTGAAAATTGAAGTTTCAAAAACGTTGTTTTTTACTTCACAGAAAGGGTCGTTTTTTTCCCATCGCATAAAGTGATCGTGTGTACGCGGCATTAGGCCAACTGTATTTGAAACCCGGGAGTCTTCATCCAGAAGTCTCTATAAACATTGCAGTTTTTTGTGAAAGCATTTTCTGGCAACATGGCAGTCTTTTAAGGCATGTGAATACTAAGGCACTGTCTGTGTATTTAGTCTGTATGTAAAGTTTAGGAATACTTTTCAGAAATGTAAGAATAATGGCTTCTAAATGTGTTCGGAATTAATTCTAAGCCATAAAAACGCAACCAGACTACATGAACAGTAGGAAACCACAGGGAGATGTCTTTCTAAAAAATAGAGCTTCAGCCCTAAGGTGTTCTGCTGGTAGCTTCATAGGGCCCAATTAATTGCAGAGACACAAGCCACAGGGAGGTATTTAGGTATTTGTCTTCGAGTAAATTTAGAGCTACATCACATTTTTAGTACAGTGCTAACAATCCTAAATGCAGAGACAATATCTTGAGGGAGGTTTCCAAAAAAATGTGAACTACAGCCCTAAGGTAAAAGCGTGGTTACGGTATTATCCAGTAGCACCAGAGTCTGGTAGCACAGTTTGTTTACTACCTTTTTTTGCAGTACTGTACTAGTTGTAGAAAAAAAAAAACATCATCCACATTACCCTGTACCAGAGAATAGAGCAAGCAGGCCAGACCAAAGCTGCAAAGTGTAGGCAGGAACACCCATTCAACCATCTCAAGCAGAAGCCATCACTCACCAGATCACCTTCCCCAGTTACTGGAGAGAGAAAAAAACTCTCCTCTCACCACCCTCACTTTCAGAACCACAAGCTCAAGCCCACTGATGCTATGGCTGTTCTTAGTACCCCCTCTGAGAGTTATGGTCCCACACCTTATAGGCTGATATAAGGCTATAACCACAGTCAAAGTCTCTGCAGGTCATCATAGGCAGGTGAAAAAATTAGCTGACTGCAAATTCATCTAAAATTGGCATTTAACATTTTAGAAATTGACTGCAAACTCAAGTTTGGTCCAATTCCAAATAAGTAATATGAAACTGCATGGGCCCCCTTTTTGTCATTTCAATTACACTTTGTACCTTGAATTATATAGATTATTACAATATCTATATATTACAATACCAACTTTTCACTCTACTATTATTTACAAAACAACACTGGAAAATGACAGAAGCAATGTCAAACACTTTATAGACCATGCACATGGATGACTATTTGAATAGAAAAAAAATAGATCCCTGTACATTTGCACTAACTAACAAATAGCTATAATGTTGCTCATTATTAAGTGCATTCGATACAATTATCTATTTATAGACCTGCAACATTCAGCCAGAATTTTCACATTTTTCAGTGGAGCTCAATTAGAAAAAATGTGTAAATTGACATGTGCTGATCCCCCCTCCCACAACAAGCCATTCACTAGGAAAATCAGTGGCCTGCTGTTTCTCCTCCCCCAGCTCTCTAAGATCCTCAGGCAGCTGAGAACAGAGGTGATCTCTTATAACTAGGGTTGTCCCGATACCTCTTTTTTAGGATCGAGTACAAGTACCGATACTTTTTTTCAAGTAGTCGCCGATACCGAATACTGATACTTTTTTTTACATGTGTCCCCAAATGCAGCCATGTCCCCCACACATGCAGCCATGTCCCCCCAGCCATGTCCCCCACATATTTAGCCATGTCCCTACAGCCATGTCCCTCTAGCCATGTCCCTCACATATGCAGCCATGTCCCTTCAGCCATGTCCCTCACATATGCAGCCATGTCCCTCTAGCCATGTCCCTCACATATGCAGCCATGTCCCCTCAGCCATGTCCCTCACATATGCAGCCATGTCCCTCTAGCCATGTCCCTTACATATGCAGCCATGTCCTTTCAGCCATGTCCCTCACATATGCAGCCATGTCCCTCACATATGCAGCCATGTCCCTCTAGCCATGTCCCTCACATATGCAGCCATGTCCCTTCAGCCATGTCCCTCACATATGCAGCCATGTCCCTTCAGCCATGTCCCTCTAGCCATGTCCCTCACATATGCAGCCATGTCCCTTCAGCCATGTCCCTCACATATGCAGCCATGTCCCTTCAGCCATGTCCCTCTAGCCATGGCCCTCACATATGCAGCAATGTCTGTTCAGCCATGTCCCTCACATATGCAGCAATGTCCGTTCTGCCATGTCCCTCACATATGCAGCAATGTCCCATGTCCCTCTAGCCATGTCCCTCACACAGGGGCGGACTGACAACTCTAGGGGCCCCCAGGCAATAGAAGATTATGGGGCCCCTGGGCTTACAGATGACCACCACGCCAGGAGGCAGTGCAGAGGCGGGGCAGCTAAAATCTCGGGATTTTCACATCAAAAGCATGTCGGTTTCAGACATATCAGGGACAGATGTAAAAAATACACAGATTTTTACATACTGTCCCTGGTTTAACTGAGGCTGGTAACCCTCATGGGGCCCCCTAGTGGCATGGGGCCCTCGGGCAGTGCCCGAGTGCCTCAATGGTTAGTCTGCCCCTGCCCTCACATATGCAGCAATGTCCCATGTCCCTCTAGCCATGTCCCTCACATATGCAGCAATGTCCGTTCAGCCATGTCCCTCTAGCCATGTCCCTCACATATGCAGCAATGTCCCATGTCCCTCTAGCCATGTCCCTCACATATGCAACAATGTCCCATGTCCCTCTAGCCATGTCCCTAACATATGCAGCAATGTCCATTCAGCCATGTTCCTCTAGCCATGTCCCTCACATATGCAGCCATGTCCCTCACGTATGCAGCAATGTCCATTCAGCCATGTCCCTCTAGCCATGTTCCTCACATATGTCCCATGTCCCTTCAGCCATTTCCCCCATACCTTTTCCGCCGAAAGCCGCATGGAGAAAATCACAGGATTCATTTGAATAGCCCGCCCGTATAGACACTCCCCCTTGTTCGGGATTGGACAGATCACGATCACCCATCCAATCCCGAGCAAGGGGAAGTGTCTATACGGGCGGGAACACTACAGCTATTCAAATGAATGCTGTGATGTTCCCGCACTGCGTTTAACCCCTTGCAGCGGCTTTCGATGCGGTGGCGCGATGCAACGGCTTTCGATTCGGCTGCGCGATGCGGCGGCAGTGGCGGGGGGGGGGGAAGTATTCTATTTAGGCATCGGGAGTATTTGCGCGAGTACAAGTACTCGCACAAATACTCGGCATCGGTCCCGATACCGATACTAGTATCGGTATCGGGACAACCCTACTTATAACAAAATGAATCCTTTTATTTACAGGTGTGAGAAATGCCTTAAAGGTGCACATGTTGCTAGGGACATCATCAGTGACATCATACTTTGGCATACTGGATTAAGCACCAACATGTGTGTTTTCATCAAGCGGTGCTATGCCTGTTTTGACAGGCAAAAGAAAAAGTAGTCCCCAAAATATGTATGTTACCATTTTGTTAGCATGTAAACCATCTCTCAAGAACAGCAATATAAATCTGTAAAAAGTTAAAGAAAAATAGCAAGCAAGCATTTGACAACCATGGATAGAATAGAAAGGGAATATATGTGTTGTTAAGACAGCAAAGCCTACTAGATTTCATGAGAAATCCTAAGTGATGGCAATAGGGATTCATTGTTTAGCTACAGTTTTAACATCTAGTATAGCAAATCCTTCCTGATGACAGTAGGGATTTGGCTGTTACCGGCCATTTTCATTCTTTTCTAAGCCTGATTATTGTAGTACAGTCAATGCTGAGTGATGGAATGCTCTTGTGCCTCTTCTATCCATTTATTAGTACACAGTGCTGCATGTGTTATTAACCATGGCTCTCTTCCAGTGTCTTCTGCTTCAAGTATCTTTGCTAAGATGCTGAGAAGTGATTACATAGCGGCATAGATTCATTTTGCCAGGATTCTGAGACATTAAGGAAAAAAAACTGCTTGGCTTTGGACATGAGCCAGGAAACTCTATAAGACTGTGACTGAGGTCTGTGTAAACAAATCTATTCTAGCTTGTTACAGCTCTTATATATTGTGTTAGTTTATATATTAACGCAGGTGTTGTGTGCTTTTATGTTGGTGAGAAAATTCTCTATGCAGAATTACACTGTAGAATTGGCTCCATGGGACCAGCGGCTCTCAAATGAACTGTCTCTGTAATTTATGATGGGGTGGATCTACTTAGATTTCCCTTTCTCTATCCTTGACAGGCTGACCAACATTACCAAAGCAATTGTAAAATGTAAATAGTTTATTTTATGATTTGATGCCTAATTCTTAATGCCGCGTACACACGATCATTTTTCAGCATGAAAAAAAACGTTGTTTTTCAGCATGTCCAAAAAACGTAATTTTTCCAACTTCATCATTAAAAACGATGTTGCCCACACACCATCATTTTTGAAAAATGATGAACAAAGCACGGTGACGTACAACACGTATGACAGCACTCTAAAGGGGAAGTTCTATACGCCTTTGGGCTGCTTTTAGCTGATTCCTTGTTAGTAAAAGACGATTCGCGCTTTTTTGTCTGTTACAGTGTGATGAATGTGCTTACTCCATTATGAATGGTAGTTTTACCAGAACGAGCGCTCCCATCTCATAACTTGCTTCTGAGAATGCGTGGGTTTAAAACGTCATTTTAGCCCACACACGATAATTTTTTACAACCCCGAAAAACAAAAATTTTTAAAACGACGTGAAAAAATGCAGCAAGCTCGAAGATGAAAAACAATGTGAAGCCCACACACAAACATTTTAAATGGCGTTTTTAAAAACTTTTTTTTAATGCCGAAAAATGATCGCGTGTACGCGGCATTAGAGACCCATGGCACATTGTAGGCGGAGGTGCCTGAGCGCCAAAGCTTTTCATAGGAATTGTAAATATATCATATAATATAGCGGAAAGATACAGCAAGTACTCCCAAATCAATGTCATTTGTCTAAGGCTAGGTTCACACTGCTGCAATGTTTTTTATCCAATTTCCATTATGATTTTGTAGTGTACCGTAACTTTGATGTGGTTTACATATTCTATGGGGCCAAAATTGTGCTGGAAATGCACCAAAGTAGTACAGGAACCTTTTCCAAAATCACGCCGTGCCGAGTTGCATTGATGTGAACCATTGAAAATATTGTGATTTCCATTGTCATGACATTGGAGAGTTCAGTATTGGTGAGATGTGGTGGGGGGGTTTGTTACAGACACTGAAAATGGCAACAGAGGTAGATAAATAGCATTAGAAAGTTCATGTCCACCTCTTCCACGGAATCCACACCAGTTTTATGAATATATGTTTTATGAGTATGAGTTTAGGAACACATACAGTGGCATACATAGCTAGCTATAAATAGATGTGGATTTATTGCTCTTAAAATCACACACATCAAAATACAATAAAAATTGTAATTGCTGCAAAAATAACCACTGTGGCTACCTCCCTTTACTCCCCATAATATGTCCATAACCAGTTACAGGTGAGTGAGTGAAAAACGTATATAGCGCAGCACATGCGAACTTAATCGCCTCAGGTCCACTTAAATCTCATAATGCAATTCAGGAAAGCCTGCCTAGTTTAGGTCCACTGCTTTTCCGATCCCTTACATCATATTTAACATGTGATCACATAAAGTGTTGGTGGAGAATTAAAGCGTATCTCCCATGCCAAAAAGTTTTTTTTTGGGGGGGGGGGGTAGTTAAACAGTTATTGTCAAGGCTTACATAAACTCACATTTCTCGTGTTCAAGGTCCGTCCATATCTGATGCCGTCTGTAATAATAACTTATATTATCCCTCGTCAGTCGTTGCCATCTTCACTGTGGGCATTATGACTCCCACCAGCAGAGACTTCCTGGATGCGGTGATGCAGTAATTCCAGCATCCACCGCTCGATCTTGCGCATGCGCACTCGCACCGGGAGCAGCGGCGTCAACAAATGGAGATCTTTGTAAAGTCCGCCCTCCTGCCTTTGTTTACATCGCGTGTCACTTCCAGCTTCACGAAAACGTGCGATGTTTACTCTAACAGGGCAGAATACGATAACAAGGGAGCTATGACACAAGCTCCCAAAAGACACTGCGCGCGACAGGAAACACTAAAAAACCTGACAGAAACCCGAGGGCTGCAGACCGGAAGCCCATCTAGTTTATCTGGTAATGTAAATCTTATTTAATTGAAAATATCGGTTTAAGCATTGTTTATCATCAGCATTATTTTTGAGATTATGTGTAATTTCGGGTGGAGCTCCGCTTTAATATCAAAAAAATATAAATAAAATGAAAATTCCAAAAATAAACCTGTCGTAAGAGAAATATAGATGCTGCCCTTGATGAAAATGATAGTTGCCCGGCTGTCATGATGATCCTCTAGCTTACATATGCTAAGTCAGTGACCCCAAAAAAGTGATCAAATAAGGACTTAAGGTGTTTCTATGACTTTCCTGGCCTCCATGCTTTTTCCAGGCCATTGACTCAAGCATTAAACCAGTGATTTAGTACAACATTTCCAGATAAATGTCAACAATAGGGATGAGGTTCAGATTAGTTGCTGCCAATGGTTTTGGGTAAATCCTCCATGTTTGAGGTTCATGGCCCTGGCAAACTAATGCAGGAATTGTCCATGCCAAATTTCTTGTAACCATAGTATTTAACTTAGGTCAGATAGCTTAGGAGGGCTAATAATTGGGGTTTGTTATGTTCCAGCCCCCTCACTATAAAAGGGGAGGCATAGAACAGCCATATGTATTGAAAGCTGCTGCAGGGAAACGATAGGGAAAGCTGACAAACTGCATAGGGAATTAAAGGGTCAGTTAGAAAACTGTAATTAAATTCTGATTCCTAACTGTCATTTAGTTATAAGAATGCAGTTTGTACACATCGGTGGGCAACGTTATTGCTGGATTTAGATTCCTATTGTTGAGTAGGATCACATTGTGATTTGGGTGATGTGATTCACTTGGATTTACTTCAGCAGACATTAGTAACATTTATTTTATTACCAGGTATGTACTGCATATGATTGTGTTTTATAGTAAATATATTACTCTTTAATTTAACATACTTTTGAACTTTTAAATATTATTTTTGGTAATAGGTAAGGGATTCTAATTTAACCCTGTACCCCTCCCCTAGGAAGAGATGGATATCTAATCATCACCTAAATTATGAAGAGGTGTTTCAGATCCCACCATAAGTCCCCCCACCTTCTTTTTGAGCACGAGATGTTTTTTTCCCTTCAGCATTGAAAGATGTGTCCTGGTTTGGTACAAGAAGGTGGCGGAGGTGCATGGTATCTGTCTTCCCTTTCCTGGCCACCCAGGCTACATACCTGGATAATGGTCTGGTTAAAATAATAGGGGAAACACAAATGTTTTTTTTCCTGATTAAATGAATTACACAGTCAAATATACACTGTCATCGTACGCTGGCCTGTCACAGAGACTGTCTGTAAAAATAATGCTGCTCTGTAACACCACATGGAGCTTTAAAAGGGAACTACATGGCACCCAAACACCACAAACCAAAAGTGTTATTTGATTTTTAATATCCCCCCTACTATCTCTCATTTATTGTCTGAGACAGCTGTCAATCACAGCCAGTGAGCCAATGAGGAAAGAGCAAGAGGGGGGGGGGAGTCAATACCCTATGTTTCTTATGGATGCATGCAGAAGGGCATTTAATTTATATTTATTTTTGAAGTTACTGCAATTCTCCAGAATGCTCTGCACAGGCCAATAATGTTCTCATCTATTTGTGATGGACAACAGTCATAACATAGTGTTAATCATACATCACTGATCATATTTTCTGAAGAGGTGTAAGACACTGATGCTGGGTAAACCCAATAATGTACTGAAGTGTATGCTGCTTTCTAAACCCCCATCCTCATTAATGCTTCTGCAGTGCATATCATGTTGCCTCCATATTTTTTAATGTTTTACTTTGTTGCTCCCACAGGCTTCAAACAAAACCATGAAAAAGATTGATCTGTGATCCATGCCTTTTTTGTTTTTCAGAAAAAAAACACAAATACTGCAATATATTTACTAAGCACGCACGATAACAAGGATTTGACAAGTGTAGTATGTCTCATTCATCTGGCAAAGCATGCCTAAAATGAAAGAAAATGAATATGAAGCATTTGTCTTTTGTCTGGAAAAGTTACAAGCAATAAATCCCTGTATCATAAATCATACTTTACTTAATCAATATCTTATTGCTGGAGGAGATTCAGTGAAATGTGCAAATGAAATGTATCCCAGAATTGCAGCAGTTGGTATAGTGTTTATGGCATGGTTGCCCACAGGGTATTGTAAATTTAAGTCTATCCTAACAGGTTATTCTATTATGGATGGGGCTGTTGTGGGCTAAATGACCCTGTGGCTTCTTATATTTTTATACTTCTGCTGCATTGTTCATAATACAATATACATACATCATTTCAACAATTAAAATAATAATTTGCCCTTACTAACTTTGTTTCAATATATTAAAATAATAATTTGCTTTCCTGATGCATTCATGGCAGCACACACTGGGTTGTGACTCCGCCCCCACAACCTGACAGGATTGGTTAGCTATAAATTTGATTAGGAGACACCCGGCATCATTCTCTTTTTTTATCCTCACCTGAACAGGACGCGGACGTACAGCTTGTCTCCTACCGCTATCGCCCCGGCAGGTTTAGCCTCTCCTGTTTGGAAGTCCCCCCTGTACAGTCTCTAATAGAGCTTTATGGGGGGAGCTCCGCTCTGGTAGTCTCGGGGGTTAAATCCCGGCAATACCTGGCTTTTCACAAGCTCTAAATGAGCTTATATTTGGCAGTGGCTCCCCTTATGTTTCGTGGCTACATCTCTCCATGTGCTGTCTGTTTACACTCCGATTTCCTTCCAGCCTTTTCTTTTTTTTTTTGCTTACCCTTGAAGTCAGCAGGCTTGCTGGGCTATGTTGTCCCACGTCCCTCCGCTCCGCCGCACCCCCCCGGCCGCTCTGCGCATGCGCGCAGCGGAGCTATGATGTCGGCAGTCTCCTCTTCCCTCATCCAAGAAGGCGTCGGGCCGCGCGCGGCGCTACTGCGCATGCGCGATTACATCATCAGCGCCGCGACGGCGGCGCCAAATTTAAACAGGAATTTTTCCTTTTCCTTCTCAAGGCTGCTGCTTTGCCCCAATTCCACCAGGAATTTTCGCCCCGGGTAACTTAGTTCCCTCTCCCTCTTGGGAACAGCTATTTCCCTCACCTTGTCTAACCTTTTTTTCCACCCTTTTGCCTCCTCCAGCTGCTGCTTCCACTGCTGTGTCTGTGCACTTCATGGAGCCCACTGCCCTAGCAGACCACTGCCAACAAACGAGGTATGGAGGCCGTCATAGGGGTAAGTACTGAAGAGACAAAAAGAGAGCCGGCCACTAAGCACAGCTTTTTTTTTTTTTGCAGTCCCACCAAGCCCAGAGATGCAAGCCCACGGCGCAGGGAGAGATCCAGGCATACATCAAGCAGGAGATCCCGCAGAAGCCGATCAAGATCTTCCTCCCGCTACCATCGGTCTAGGCATAGCCGATCACGCCGCAGCCGATCCCGCCACAGCAGGTCTCACCGGAGACGGTCTCCCTCATTGCACCGCGAACGCCACCATACCCGTCCTGCGGCTAATGTCTGCTGGGTGTGCGGTGCTATTGCATTGCCAGGGAAATTAGCCTGTCGCACCTGTCTTAAAGAGGCAGTCGGAGAGACAGAGGCGGACAACAGGATAGCTATAGACCTTGCTCGAGAGCCGATACGGGAATCAAGCTGGACTATGGCCCCTCTGGCTTGTGACGATCCTACCCCTGGCACCTCATCAGCTTTCGGCCCTTACACCCAGCTAGCGGGGACCCTGTCCGATCATGAGGAGCATGAGATGAGATCGGGATTTGACTTAAGCCTAGTTGAACCCTTTGCACGCTCTGTTAAGGAGACCATAGGCTGGGAAGAACCCGTAGCAGAACCAAAGGTTGGGAAATATTTCCGCGAATTAAGGAAGGATCCCGAACTGTTTCCTTTCATAGAGGAATTGGAGGATCTCATTAAAGATGAGTGGGAAAAGCCTGATAAACGACCTGGTCTCTCCAATAAACTCGCTTAGCTATACCCTCTAATGGAGTCTAAAGTTTCTTCCCTTATTAACGCTCCTGTTGTTGACTCATCCCTGATGCGGCTCGCCCGGCATGTCACTTTACCAATAGAGGACGCAGTCTCGTTCTGAGATGTTCTTGACTGCAAGATGGACTTGGATTTGAAGAAAGCTTACTCTTCAGCAGGGGGAGCGTGTAGACCAGCTATTGCCACAGCTGCTGTTGCCAGGGCCATGTCCACATGGGCAGCCAACGCGGAGAAGGCTCTCCTAGAGGGCACTGACCAGGAGGAAGTGATATCCTCTTTACAAGAAATCAGGCTAGCGGGGGACTTTGTGGCAGGAGCCTCAGTAGATGTCATTCGTTCCTCGGCTTGTTCCATGTTTGCTTCGGTAATGGCCCTCAGAGCCCTATGGCTGAAGCCCTGGGTCGCCGATGCGACCTCTAAATCCAACTGGTGTAAAATACCATATGATGGCATAAATCTGTTTGGCGCAAAATTAGATTCGGCAATCTCCAAAGTTATGGGAGGAAAGTCAGGGCTTATCCCCTCTGACAGGAGGCCCAAGCCCCAGAGGGGGCCTACCTTCAGGCGTAATCTGCCCGATAGATACAGAGAAGCCAGAACCTATCGTCCAGGCAGGGAATTCAGAAGAGATGGGAGAACTACTCGCCCCCCCTTTGCTAGGGCTCAGAAGACCAAGGCCATTTCCACAGGAGACCAGCAAAAGTCCTTTTGAAAGCTTGCCTGCCCACCCAGCTCAGGTGGGCGCCAGGCTCAGGAATTTCGCGCAAGTTTGGTCAGAGCACATAGAAGACCCATGGGCCCTTTCCACGATCAAACTAGGCCACAGGTGGAACTTCATGGGGGCATTGCCTCACAGGGTCTTCCAACCCACCAAAATTCCTTCTTCCCTAGACAAGAGGAAGCTTCTCATTCAATACGTCTCAGATCTAAACCGGAAGGAGGCAGTCGTGGACGTTCCTTCTCACCAAAGGGGCAGGGGTTTTTATTCCCCTCTATTTTTGGTGTGAAAGAAGTCAGGGGATCTTCGCTTCGTATTGGACCTCAAACGCCTCAACAAGAGAATCCAGATAGAGGCTTTCAAGATGGAGAGTCTCCAGTCTATCCTTCTAGCAGTGAACCTAGGAGATTGGATGCTGTCTATCGACCTGTCAGACGCTTACCTTCACGTGCCAATCCACCCAGCCTTTCAGAAATACCTTTGCTTTTCCATCAGCCAACACCACTTCCAGTTCCGATGCCTACCCTTCGGCATCTCTTCGGCACCCAGGACGTTCACAAAAGTCCTCCTCCCGCTCATAGCACTCCTCAGGAAGAGGGGTTTGCGGGTTCATCATTACTTGGACGACATACTGCTCTTGGCGGCAAATCGAGAGACTCTCCTCCTCCAGCGGAAGATCCTAATCGCGACCCTTCAGAGCTTCGGGTGGTTAATCAATTGGCAGAAGAGCAGCCTCCAACCTTTACAAGTGATGACATTCCTCGGTGCAGAGTTGGACACGAAACAGAACAGGGTGCAACTGCCCCTAGAAAAGGTGGAACCCCTAGCTCGGAAGGTACGAAGTCTACTATCCTCCAGATCCACGTCAGCCAGAACCTGCCTCAGCATGCTGGGCTCTATGTCTTCAACTATACCTATGATCCAGTGGTCCCAGTGGCAAATGAGATCCTTACAAAACACCTTTCTCAGACAATGGGATGGAACCTCAATGCACGAACCCATCAATATTCCCAGCCAGGTGCATCTCGATCTTCTTTGGTGGACTCAGCCTCCCAATCTCAGGGAAATCAGACCTATATCTCCTCTGAGTCCGGAGGTCGTGACATCAGATGCCAGCGAGAAGGGCTGGGGAGCTCACTACCAGGATCAGATGGCCCAGGGACAGTGGCACTTTCCTGCTCGGGGAGTGGTCTCAAATATTCTGGAGCTTCGAGCGGCGTTCCAGGCCCTCTTAGCGTTTGCGCCTCTGCTGCAAGGGAGGTCCGTCCTAATCCGGATGGACAATAGGGTGGCGGTGACCTATATCCAGAGGCAAGGCGGTACCCGAAGCCGCACACTATTAGAGGAGGTTCTCCCCATAATGAAATGGGCCCAAGCTCATCTATCGGATCTGCGAGCAGTTTACGTCCCAGCGGCTCAGAACACCCTAGCCGACTTCCTAAGCAGGGAACTTCGGTCGAACAACGAGTGGTCCCTGAACCTCCGGGAGTTCTCTATTCTGACGGAGGCCTGGGGGATCCCGGAGATCGACCTAGCAGCAACACCAGCCAATACCAAGTGCTCAAGATTTCTGTCCAGAGTGCCCTTTCCGACAGCGGAAGGGACAGATTGCCTTCTCCACCCATGGGACTTCAACCTGGGGTACGTCTTTCCCCCGACTCCCCTGATAGCGAGGTTTCTATGCCGACTCCGAAGATCATCAGCCACAGTAATCGCGGTAATACCATTTTGGCCAAGGAGACCGTGGTTCACAACTCTCCTACAGCTCAATACCCGACCTCTGATCCATCTACCAGCATCACCAGACCTCCTACACCAAGGTCAGTTCCTCCATCCAGCCCCCGACAGGCTCCACTTGACAGCCTGGAGGTTGAGAGGGCTAGATTAAGGGAACAGGGATGTTCCCAGGCAGTTATAGCAACTTTGATGCAGGCCAGGAAGGTCTCTACAAACACTGTTTATACCAGAATTTGGGAAAAGTTCACCCACTTGGCACAACTTAAAGGTTGGAACTACATCTCGCCAGATCCTTACCAGGTCCTAGAGTTCCTACAAACGGGAGTTGACAAGGGTCTAAGCTCTAGCACCCTAAAAGTACAAATCTCCGCTCTGTCTGCAAAAACTGGCACTAGATGGGCCCTGCACCCTTTAATCATCCAGTTCATGCAGGCCTGTGTAAAGATCAGGCCCCCAAGAAGACCATCCTTTCCGGCCTGGGACCTTTCACTGGTTCTTGAAGCACTATCCAATCCACCTTTCTTTCCACTCAGCTCAATCTCCTTATGGGACCTGACCCTAAAACTGTCCTTCCTCATTGCTATAGCTTCAGCTAGGAGAGTGTCGGAGCTACAAGCTCTCATGTCCAAAGAACCATATTTAGTTTTTCTGCCAGACAGGGTGGTGTTGAGGCCTTCTGATCATTTCCTCCCCAAAGTTACCTCGGCCTTCCACTACGGTCAGGACATCATCTTGCCATGCCTTACTAACGAAGTTGGTGAGCCTCATGCCTTGGACATTAAGTCTACAATCTCCAGCTACCTGTCGGCTACCGCCCACCTTCGGTCAACGGACGCCCTCCTGATTATACCTCACGGAGCCAGGCGAGGCCAGGCAGCCACTTCCCGGACCATCGCCTCTTGGCTAGTCAAGGCTATAGGAAAGGCATACTCTACTCAACAGCGGGAGATTCCGGAAGGCATCAGAGCGCATTCAACCAGGGCAGTCGTGACCTCTTGGGCAGCATATTGCGGGGTCTCGTCAGAAACCATCTGCAGGGCAGCAACCTGGTCCTCCAGGCATACCTTCATCTCCCACTACAGAGTGGACGCAGCTCTTTTGGCTACAGCTGAATTTGGCAGATCTATCTTCAGGGCCAATTCTTCTGCTCTCTAAGAAATAAATACTTTGCATTGAACCCTCCCGATTGGCGAGTTATTTCCCAGTGTGTGCTGCCATGAATGCGTCAGGAAAATGGAAAATTGTATACTCACCTTTCTGTAATTTTCCTTTCCTGACGCATCTTCATGGCAGCACACAACTGCCCACCCTGTTGTTCAATGATGATATATACGGAGAATGATGCCGGGTGTCTCCTAATCAAATTTATAGCTAACCAATCCTGTCAGGTTGTGGGGGCGGAGTCACAACCCAGTGTGTGCTGCCATGAAGATGCATCAGGAAAAGGAAAATTACGGAAAGGTGAGTATACAATTTTCCATTTTTACTACTTTTGTTTCATTATCTCCAGTTGTGCTATGCATTCAGATCACAATTTCCATTAGGATAGGATTACTCCTCTACCATTCTTATGATGGATGTTATTTTGGTTCCACACCAACCAAATAAAATTCTACTATTTAGAAAAAATGCTTCTAGCCCTCCGGATAGTGACCTTTGTCGCGCCGACAACCAAGATGTGACTGGCAAAATGATGTGGGCAGTGGCGTCTCCAGCTTTCATATTTAGGGGGGGCACATAGGGGGACAGGGACAAAAGTAGGGGGCCCAACTATAAAATGCAATTATCTATATATATATATCTCCTGGGGCCCTTTACTACGATCCCAAAACGGGCCCTTTTACATGTTCTGCAGTGAGCTCCCTTCCTACTATACTGGGGCCCCCCAGGGTGGTAAAAAACAAGAGCTATGTGTCACCAGCACACCAAGAAAATATAAGGGTCCAAAGCAGTGGGAGAACTTTCAGGGTTGCAAAGGTTGTCTTGCCACCGAGCCCTAGTGTTCTGCCACTGTGGGGTTCCCCAGCTGTCCTGTCCCTGCTATTGACAGCGATGGTCTGGCATCTGTCTCCTTGGCAGCGCGGCAGTCCATTAGGACCTAGTGCTGGTGACATTACGGATGCATGCAGGGGAAGGCTGGCACTATTAGTTATAGAGAGCTGAGCTCCCAGCTGGTCACCTAGCAGCAGTAATGCTGTATAACCTTCTCTGTTGACATGCTGATCGGGATGTGATCCAGGTAACTCTCCCAGTCAGATCTAATAAATACAGTATTTATTAGCATCACGAGTACAACCACACACATTATTTATATATATATATATATATATATATATATATAAATAATCAAACGTATGTTCCGCAGCCGTGTGGGCTCTATGCCTGTAAAGTGTGGGCTCTATGCCTGTAAAGTGTGGGCTTTGATCAATAAAATCTCTGATATTTAACACTAGGATTTGACTGGGAGCATCACCTGGATTGCATCCCGATTAGCATGTCAGAGAAGGCTCCACTGCTGCTAAGCAACCTGCAGGGAGCTCAACTGTCTACAACCAATAGAGATGGGCTCGGGTGTGTTTGAAATCCCACATGCCCAATCCCAGGAAGCCAACACTCCACAGTGCTAATCACAGGCAGTGAGACATTTCCTGATCTGTGCAGAGCTGCGGACCGGGAAATCTCTCACTGCCTGTGATTAGCGCTGTGCAGTGTGGGCTTCCTGGCAGGCTCTGGCATGTGGATTTTTGAACATGCCCAGCCCATCTCTAACAACAAATTGTGCTGGCCCTCCTGTACATCAGCCCCATAAAGTAACTGGGTTCCAATGTGCTGCCGCCGCTGCCAAGGAGACAGAGACCAGCGCTGTGAATAGCCGGGACAGGACAGCAACTCTGGTTATTCCACCACTGGTCCACACTGGGAGGATTCCCCCATCCACCTATAATGTGTAGATGGGGGAATTGGATCATTTCTTTTTTTTTTCATTCAACCTAATAGTTGAATGAAAAAAAAGTGATCAATTTATTGTGCTGCCTAAGAGCTAAGACCAGCCATAGATAGTTTAAATCTCAGCTGGTTCAGCAGGAACTGGCTGAGATTTGAACCATTAATGAGCAGATTCTCTTATGATTATCACTAGTGGTTGCTGTATAGCCACTAGTGAGAAACATCGTTTGTCGGGAGAATACAATTGCTGGGCAGGAGGGATATTCCCGTCAGCACTGTCTGTGTTGATGGGGGAATCATGCAAGTTTCTTTCCTGCAATCTGTGGATGTAGGAAAGAAATTTGCACTGTATGTTACCTGCCTAACTGAAAGTGAAAGTGTAACAGAATGGCCCGTGACGCCGAGAGACTTTTGAAGGATGGGGGGTACTCGAGTGCCAGCATCACTAATGACTCTTGGGTCTAGGGTCATCCTGTGCCCCTTTTGGGCATAGGGTGACTGAGAAATGATAAATTACATGGGATGGGACATTACTGATAATTCATATTTTGCAGGATATCTTTAAATATTACAAGTTGGTAAAGTCTGACTCCGACAAGTCAATAGAGTGTTTTCATTCAATGTGGGGACACATGCTTTTGAGGTGTTAATTGAGTCTGCTCGTAGACATTCCATTGTGTCATGCTAATACTGTTTTGTGTCCATTGTGCTAATTAGGTCTGCTCCTAAGACCTGTTTATTGTGTATGCTAATGACACTGTTAAGATGTGGAATGTGACTTGTCAAGCTGTAGTAATTAACCCCTCTAAATGAGGAGCCAGACCATCTGGGTAATGAGTAGTAATTAACTCATCGGAATGGCATTATCTAAAAGAATGTGTATGTAGCCCCCCCCCCATTGTGTGATGTGTGGGTGGAGTGTGTCTGTGTCCCTGTGATTAACTGTAACATGCTTGTACTGTATATAAGAAAGCTAAGTTACCATTAAAGGATTCATTCATTCATTTTGGAACCAGTACCAGAGCTTGTGTTGTCTCGGTTATTCTGGAAAATGAAATGGGTCGTGTCTGATGTCTGTCGGACTGTCGGATAAGCTGTCGTGGGGCGATGGAATGGAATATCGTAAACGATGGTGACAGTAACAGAAAGTAAATTGTGAATGTCTTGAAAGAACCGGAGAGGGGAGGGAGACAGATTGGGGGAGAAGGGATGGAGATAATGCAGTTCAGTGATTGCAGTGCACACACTTACCCACGGTCCAGGCTAGAGAATCTCAGGCATCATTCACACACATGCTGCTGCTTTTAATGCTTCCTGAACACACATCCCCTCTCTTCAGATACAGCACACTGAGATAGTGTGGGCGGGACTGAAAGGAGGAGGAGGAGGAGCTGTATTCCTCCCTGCTCGTATGTGAGGAGAGTGGGGGGGGGGTGGCTTGACTCGCTGGGCTGTAAAAGAGTGTCATAGACTGACACTCGGCTCAGCTTGCAGTCACCACTCTCTGAATTTACAGGCTGGTTCTCCTGTCCTAAGGACGGGAGAAATCAGTCTGTTTTTTCAGTAACTGAGATGAAGGCTTGAGCCCCCCCTCCCCCACAGTGCTCATGGAGTCCTTTCTGCAACTCACTCTTCTCCGTGCCAATGAGGATGCAGGGGAAGGAGCAGATCGGGCGGCTGTGGTTGTGTGAACGCTTGCAATATGCAGTGTCAGCGAGCAGAGGGAGGGGGAGGAATGCCCCGCAGAGCTGACTGGGGACGCTCTTCCTCTCAGGAGAGACTGTTACTCCAGGGGCAGCCCGAGAAAAAAAAAAAAAGCAAAAAAATATATATAATTTTTTTTGGGGGGGCACATGGTGGGGCACAGCATAATGTTGGGGGGATCAGGGCCCCCTCTGGCCCCCCCCCTAGAGACGCCTCTGGATGTGGGTGATCTGGCGGAGGAGGAGGAATGGAATGAGGTCCTGGAGGCATATAGATTTGCCTCCCTTAAAATACATGTTAGACTTGTACAACTACATATTTTCTACATAGATAATACCTAACACCTGTTAAACTCTAAATTCATGGCTAATTATAACCCTCTGTGTCCAATGTGCTCTAATGTTTAGAGCACTTCTTCGACTTACTCTGAACATGGCCAATTGCTCAAGGGTATTAGCGACAAATAATTCAGTTTCAACATGATCAAATGGGCTTCTTGATTACACCTATCCCCAAACTATACCTCTTAGGCCCTGTACACACAATCAGTCAAAACTAATAAAACCGGACTGAAGTTCATTTTCATCAGCTCACAGACAAAACCGATCATCTCAGAACGCTGTGAAGTAAAACACAACGACGTGCTGAAAAAAACGAAGTTCAATGCTTCCAAGCATGCATCGACTTGATTCTGAGCATGCGTGGGTTTTTGAACCAATGCTTTTGCGTACTAACAATCTGTTTGGACCGATAGCCAGGCGTCCATCAGTCCGATATTAAAGCAAGTTTTAAAACTTTGGACTGAAGGACAACAGACTGATGGGCCATACACATGGTTGGTTTGGACCGATGAAACTGGACTTCAGTCCGTTTTCATCAGTTTGGACTGATCGAGTGTACGTGGCCTTAGGCTTACTATCAGAACTAGAGCTGGATAAACGTATTTCTGTTTTCCTTCAATAGACACTTTTTGCAGCTTGCAAACACAACCTAATTCCAATCACTTTACCTACTAAAGAATCCTTGCTGTTACACGATAATACTACTCTTTCATACAAGAAATTTATTTTTGAATATAGGGGCTGCCCTGCCAAATTTCCAAAAATATGGGCCCAATGGTTATCTTACTCCTGTAACCCATTGGCTGATATGTTCTAAATTCATTTTCCTCCTATGTCACTTTGCCTATTATTGATATGTAAATTAACTTCCCTAAAATGTTCTAGTAGTATTATGCTATATGTTTGATACTGTGAAAATGACAGATGGGAGCCATAAGAGGAGACATATTTCTTCTTTTTACATAGTTACATAGTCAGGTTGAAAAAAGACACAAGTCCATCCAGTTCAACCACAAAAAAATAAACAAACAAAATAAAAAACATAGTACAATCCCATACACCCAACTCCAGTTGATCCAGAGGAAGGCAAAGAACCCCAGCAGAGCTTGATCCAATTTGCTACAGCAGGGGAAAAAATTCCTTCCTAATCCCCATAGAGGCTATCGGATTTATCCTGGATCAACTTTGCCTACAAATCTTAGTACTCAGTTATACTATGTACATTTAGGAAAGTATCCAGGCCTTTCTTAAAGCAATCTACTGAGCTGGCCAGAGCCACCTCTGGAGGGAGTCTGTTCCACATTAATATATATAAATATTAATATTAAATAAAAGTTGTTTATTTTATATCTGTGGTATTACTTTATTTATTTATGGTCCGTCCAGTAGTGGATATAGCTGGTAGGGATTAAACAGAAGTGTAGTTGGGGAACAAGCCAAGGGTTGATAACGGGTAGTTGCAGGTTAGGATCAGACAGAAGTATAGTCATGGAACAAAGCAAGGGTCGATAACGAGTGGTAGCAGAATATGGATGGCACAATAATCTGGCAAACAGGAAATGCAAAAACATGGCTTAAATCAGGAAGTTCATGGGAGGTGCAAAGAGTTAAGGGTTCAAGAGAAGCAAGGTTAAAGACAGGATCATTCAAGAAATTGTCCCAGAAACTGTCTAGCATTCCAGGTAGTTCAGCAAGAAGAGACATTGTCTGACACAGCAGAGGTTCTGGGTTCAAATTCAGGTCCTGATAGAAGGCTACCAGCTATCCCCAAACATTTTGTGAGTACAGACAACCTAATGGATCTATAGACTTGTGTTTTTAACCCCTTCTGGTGTGCTAGATAGTCAGCTGAAGGTCTGAACAAGAGAACACTGGCTAGTGTTCTGAAGAGCTTGTCCAACTGTTTGCTACTGCATAGGACTTTGATCAGTTCTACTACATTTGGATTGCCAAGCAGTCTGCTGTAAGGGGCACACGCACTGAGCAATTCCTCCAGATATGCAGGAATTGTATCCTAGACTCGGCTTATAGAACAGAAGCTGTCCAGCTTTATTGGAGATTCAGGGAAAGGAAATATCCACATAGGGTTCTGAGGAAATCTAGAAGACAGACATCTCAAATTCCAAGGGAGGAATTACTTAATAAGAAAAAGGAACAAGAATTTGGGAGTTCTATAGATCCTGTTAGGATTATCACACTATTTGGTGCACAATGGGAATATGACAGTAATATACTTGCCAAGCCTTGGCACATACTCACTCATTCACCTTAACTGGTGGATATAGTCGGGCCTAGACCATTGATGGTAGCAAAAAGGGCAAATAACTTGGCGAATAAGCTTGTTAAATTGGAATTTATCAGGTCCACACACAGGGATTGGCTAACTGATCTACCCGAACTAAAAGACAGGTTCCCATGCTAGAGGTGTTACATCTGTAGGTTTGCGAATAGGACAGATGTTTTCACCTATGCGGAATGACATAAAACTTACCATATTAATCAATTTATATATTGAAATACGAGTTGGGTTCTCTATATTTTAGAGCGCCCATGTCATAAATATTATGTGGGCAAAAAGAAAAAACGCCCTTTGAAAGTCCACATTGATGAACACCTTTCGAGTATCCGGGGAAGGATGATGAGACTCCAATTGCCCAGCATTTCATTCAGTTGAATAAAGGCCAACTTACAGGTTTGAAGATTAGGTTTTTTTTGCCCTAAAATTGCCAAATAGAAGGGGGGATTTCAATACTGTACTTCTCCAAAGGGAAAAGGAATGCATATTCTGTTTAGGAACTTTAGCCCCTAAATGGTTAAATTCTGAACTAAACCTGCAGGCGTTCCGTACACACTAAATTGCTGAAGGGACACTAGGGGCCATATGTGGATGCATCATCATGTTTATGGGCTGTTCAGTAGTAGGGATGCACCAATACCATTTTTTTTAGCAATGAGTACGAGAACTGATACTTTTTTAGTACTCGCCGATACCAATTACTAATACCTATTTTTCACCATTTAGGAAGATCAAAATGAGGAGGAGAAACAGAGAGGGTGTCTCCATCATCTATCAGTGTGATGTGTAATATTACCACCTGGATGAGACCAAATGATAAAGAAACACAGCACTCCCAACACTCAGCACTGCTGGCCCCACATCTTGGAAGTACATGCTGTCATCCTACATCCTCCTTTTCCTCCAGTCCCATCTCCTCCATCCCATGTCCCCTTCCTCCTGCAGTCCATACAACACTGGCCGCTGTTTCCCAACTCATAAAACCAATCAAAAGGGACTAAAGCACAAAAAGGGGAGCGCTGTCCCAAAGTAGTAGAAACAAGGATAAATTCATAGAATCCAAAGCAGATATACAATTTATTGTTAAACAATCATCATCATGGTCAGATAAACGTGTGCATGGTAAAAATAGGTGATTAGAGCAAATAAAGGTGAAGATGTTCAGAAGTGTTTATTAAACTCACATAGATAGTAAAACGCACTTCACTGCCAGGTTGAATGGATGGATGGCTCAGCCCCTGAATCTCCTGGGAGGTCTTGACAAGGGATGGAGCCAGTGACAGCCAGAGGTCTCCAGCTTTTCGGAGCCCTCATCTGATGTCCCCTCTGAGTCTGTGCAGGTCTCCTCCGGCCTGTGAGCATATTTCCTTTGGGTCTCCAGCTATCTGTCACTGTCTCTGTCCCTTGTCAAGACCTCTCAGGAGATTCAGGGGCTGAGCCATTCATCCATTTGACCTGGAAATGAAGTGCACCGAGGCTCACACACATGCACCGAGACTCACACACCTATTTCACTACTCACTAAAAACTGGTGTGGCCGGGAGTATACGGTGGACTGTACAGGACTGGTGATCATTTTGATCTATCCACAGCAGTACCAGTAACTATGAGTTCTTTTTGAAGGGGTCTAGCGTGCAATCGAGATGTAGTGATTCACTGACATAAAACTAACATAAAACTGATAGTTGCTATTATTGCTTGCCAAACTCATCAGAAGGGAAGCCCCTCATGCATAAAATATCCTCTTTATGCCCATGGTAAACCTTGCTCCTGTTCTGATGTCTTTTTGCATCTACTAGAGACCTTTAAATTTGTATTGCAGGTTATCTTGATCTACACACTGCACTGACTACATTCCGTTGATGCTCAAAGAGAGCCCAAATTCGGAGGCACATTTCAGACCTGATTACCTGCACATGCTGACTTGTAACTCCATGAAACTTTTGATTATTAGCTTATCACACTGTTCTACTTAATGGTTCTATCCCCCGGTAAGACTGCATTTGACGCAAATACCACCTTATTCAACCAGTTTAAAATTATATCTATTTGTTCATTTTGGGGAAAAAGTGAGCCTAGACGTAAGCTGTAAGTTGAATGGCCGAGCAGAGCTGACAGCACAGCTGTTCCCTAGGACTCCTCTTAAACCTACCTTGTTCATTACAGCTGGTTGTTAGTTTACAGCTATGTTGGTATGCGTTTGTATGGATGTGGCCATTATCCCGGGTGTGTGTTTTTAAACTGACAACATTGTCAATTTTATGATTGTGTATTTCCTATAATCTGTTTTCCATTAACAATTACATTTTTTTGCACAATAAAGATTGTTTAGGGTGAGAGGGCAAGCTGCCCTGTTCCATTTTCTTTCTTTGAACTACAAGTAGGTCCTTTACCTATATTTTGTTGTGATTAATGGCATGTTCATGAGCTTTTGGGAGGGTCTCCACCACATGTTTAGGTGGGTCGGTAGTCCTCGTAATACTAGTTAAGTTGAATTCCAGCCAGTTTGGATCCTGTTGTGACTTGTGGCACCATACCGATTGCGGGACACCGGTGGCGATCGCGTCCGTCGGTCCAGCTGCTGCGTTCACAGAAGTACCAAACAGTCCAAATATAGACGTGATTTGTTGGACTTCGAAAAAGATCAGGTCTTTGATCTCACTATTCCCAGAGGGAGGAGTGGTTCTTCCAGAAGGGGGACGGGGTCGCACTCACGAAATAGGAGAGGAGGATCCCCGTTTGATCAAATAAACGGAAATCCTCAGCGAGCTGTCTCTTTTTTAGACAAGGAGGGGAAAGGGGACGGCGCAATCCATACCCCCTCGCAGGGAGACACCCAACTTCAGAAAATCCATCTAGAGACAAATCAAAGGGGGAAACCCCAGAGATCAGGGAGGGGTGGATATCGAACAAGAAGTCAAAAACAATAAGCTCGCATTCCCCCAAAGTCTCTGCCGAGTTGGACAACAAAGTCATTAATTTATCATCTTTCCCCCTAAAATCAAAACATATCCAACTATTACAATGAGGTATGTCTTCTTCCCCTGTCTGCGATATGGAGGAGTTCACAGTATACAAAGATTTGGTTCTGTTTCTGAGAAAGTTTTTTTTTTGATCTTTGTATCAGCAACAAGATCCGGAAACAGAAACAGACCCACAAGACTTGGACGACCAACAGGCCCTGATAATTCTTAACTCGCTCCTAGAAGAAAATGACGATGCTCAAGTTGATAGTCTCACGTCAATAAGACGAGCCTACTTAAAAATCAAATTCATGAAAATGCCCCCACTTAACAAAAACAGATGGTTGAATATTTTCTTGGAGGTGGTCCAAAGAGACCTAGAGGAACTGCCCTGTAAAATTAAAAACCAGGACTATCTCTCTAAAATAGAGCGACAAGCTTTGAAGGAACTGAAGGAAGTGAAGAATATAGTTATTAAAAGAAGTGATAAGGGAGGTAACGTCGTTCTAATGAATGATGAGGACTATGAGAAAGAAGTAAGGCGTTTACTGAGAGACCACAACACTTACTCTAAAGTAGAGAAAGATCCATTTCCTGGAGTGGTTGGGGAGCTTAACAGCAGATTGGGGCGATGCAGTGGAGGCAGGGCTCCTATTGAAATGGGAATATAAATATCTGTCAGTAAACGACTATAATATCCCAACCTTTTACTGCATCCCCAAGGTGCATAAGTCCCTCCAAAACCCACCAGAAAGACCTATGGTTTCGGCCATTCGCGGACCTTTGGACAGAATAGGAGGGTATTTGGACTCATTACTCAAAAAATGATCTATACTTTAAAATCATATGTACAGGATACCCGCCAAGATTTGCGAAATAAGAGTGGAAGACGAAATCTGGTTGGTAGGAATAGACGTAGAATCATTATATACATCTATTCCCCACCAGTGTGGAATAAGGGCGGTGAAGACCTTTTTGGAGAAGCAATTCCCTCTCCTGGGTCATCAGAACAAAATTTTTGGTAAAGCTGCTTCAATTTGCATTATCAAACAATTTTTTTCAGTTTGCATCCTGCTTCTACCACCAGATAAAGGGCACCTCAATGGGTGCAGCATGGGCGCCAGCCTATGCTTGCCTACATCTGGGCCTGTGGGAGGAGGAGGATGTTTTTGAGGCACCGCTATACCTCGGCCATGTACACACATGGCTGAGGTATATCGATGACGTTTTGGTGATCTGGAGGGGTGACATTGGTAGCCTTCACAATTTCATCAATCAACTTAACGTAAATGCTCATAACATAAAATTGACCTACACCATTGATAGGTCTCAAATCTCTTTTTTATATCTCAAATTCGGAGTGAAAAATGGTAAACTTACCACGAGCACCTTCTGGAAAGACACAGCAGAGAATACCTTGTTGCAAGCAGACAGCCACCATCCACAATGGCAAAAAATGGCATTCCTATAGGGGAATTTATGAGGATCAAAAGAAATTGCTCGGACCCCGCCATGCTTGACAAGGAGGGAAAATAACTATATGGGAGGTTCCGAGAGAGGGGCTATTCCCATAGACAAATTAAATCGGCAAAACTAAAAGTGGAAAAACAAAGCCGAGAGAGTTTGCTCCTCATAAATTCAGGCAACGAAGTCAAGAAAAATGAGTATGGCCCGATAAGATTAATAACCACCTATGGTTCCCAATGGGACAGGGTGAGGAAAATCCAAGAAAAGCATTGGGGCATACTCACAAGTAACAGAAGCATGGCTGGTATTGTTGGTGAGGGCCCTAAGATGGTAGCCCGAAGAGCAAAGAACCTAGGAGACATGCTCATCCAATCTGAATACACCAGGTAGACAAACACGTCCTGGCTGTCAGAGTACCCTCACAGCCTGGGCATGTTCCCATGTTCAAGATGCCAAATCTGTCCTTATGTAGACCGAACCTGGGTATTTGGAGATGCTAAAGGTGTAAAGGAATATGAGATCAGAGATCTCATTAAATGTTCCACTGAAAAAGTTATCTACATGTTGACCTGCCCCTGTCCAAAAATCTATATAGGTAAAACGAAAAGACAATTAAAGGTGAGGATAGGGGAGCATCTCAGAGAAATAAGAAAAGAGAAAGAAGAAGACCCAGAGAAGGAACATGAAAGTCCAGTAGCGAAACACTTTGCTGAATGTCACAAAGGCAAACCAGGTGGGATGAAAGTCAAAGGTATTTATGCCCTAAAGTTGCCGGCCAGAGACTTTGATAGGATTCTGCTCCAGAAAGAAAAATGGTGGATCTTTACCTTAAAGTCCCTCGTGCCTCTGGGTTTGAATACGGAACTAAGTATGCAACCCTTTCTGGAATAAGTACATATGCTCATCCCTCTGATCTATAAAGACAGATGCAAATGGACGCGGTTCCCCTTATACTTCTGGAAGCGTGCCATCTGTATCAGCTCTTACAATAGACATGTCCTAAAATACTAGTATCCTAGTTCCCAATTCACAATACATCCACTTCTCTATTTTTCCAATTTTCCCTCTCTCTCTCTCTTCCTCCTTCCCCCATTTACCTCTAAAATGTGCAGGTCTTTAAAACATATGTGTATCTATATAATGAGTGTATCCATTTTGATCCACAAGGGTGCACAATTTACTAGAATAATTTCATATTAATTGCAGTACTTCTTCTTGCCACTCACCCCATTAATAGAGACTTATGGGTGGTGTCTATGTCACGTTTTGTGTGGTTTTTGTGTTAGCAGCGTTAGCAGCAGGGAATCATGTCAATCAAGACACGGAATATAGAAAAACTATTTGTTAATACTTCGATTTATTTTTACCTATGAGAGATGGAAGTGCATCGACAGGACATAAAAGGAGCGCTGCACACCCCCCCTCTCACCATCCAGACGAAGCTATGCACACTACGCTGCGAAATGCGTTGATGTCACACGTGCCGAACGCCGTAGAAGCTACTCCCCATCTAAGTGGGAGATTGGAAAAGCTTTGGGCTCGGAGCAAAAAACAAAACATAGCATATGACTGACACACGATACAATCTGGCGCAAGGACTTGGAGTAAGAAAGCAGGCACAGGGATACATACCAGAACGTAAGGCTTGGCAATCGTTCAACACACTGACCAGCAGAGGCGTATCTGTATGCTACAGACACCGACAGCAGCATACCTCTTATTGAGGACGTCAGATGTGAGATCCAGCCACACATTCCCTTACCTCTAACTGCAGGGACTGGTAAGATTGTTCCAACTATATGATACTCATTTTTAACCCCGGTGCCAGTGTCAAATGCAAAACCAGTCTTCACGCAAACTCTACAACTTATGATAAGAATGTTTGAACTGCTGAATGTATAAATCCTGATATTTTGCAGACTAATGCGCCTTGCACCCAACAGAGATGTTTGCATGGGACTTTGAGTAACAATTAACATATGAGGAATTTTCCTTCTTCTCTAGCCCATATATAGGACATTCATTCTGTTGCAACCCGCACTTCCACAATAACCCTTAAACTTACTTGGACTGTGGTATCTCTCCATAATTCCTCCAGAAATTATCCTGGTAGCGAAACACCTTTCAACAGTTCGCTCTGCATATCGCCCAACAATTAGCATATTATTCAATCCACCATGGGGACGCCTTGCTGACAATTCCCTTATTAATATATAATTGATCAACAATACATGGTAATATTTACCGAATGGGAATTTCAACAAGTGCGCTCCACCAGGCGTCCGGACCGCCATAGTTATATGTTGTTTATGTTTGTCTAGTCTTTTTTCGTGTGTTGTTTGTTTGCACCAATCAATGAACTAGGTTCATTGGTGCAGCACTGGCCGGCCATAGTTAGTTGGTATTTTATACTTATAGGTAAATGGGATTAATATCTAACGTGTCAATAGGGATGTGCTCATCTTTTTGTGGTGTTCTTAATGGTTTTACCACCTTCTCCAAGTTAGGTTTGTGGGCTTTTCTGGGGTCCGGTCTCCCATCCTGTGTTTTATAAAAGAGAGGTCTCTAAGAGGAAGGAGAATAGAGATATAGAAGAATAAAAGGAGGGTTAACTTGGCGAGGCAAGGTCGAGGAGGTAGTTGCTGTGGGCAACCACAACAAAGAACAGATGCAGAAACCAGTCATAAGACGCAGTACCTGGGTGGATAACAGGTCTTCCGGTAGTGGGGGGATCAGTGCTCCCTTTCTAGCATATACCAAAAGGGACAGGAACAACAAGCGCCCAGAGGCGATTTAGTTCGCATGTGCCGCACTATATACGTTTTCATTCATTCATTCATTCATGACCACAGTCCCCGCCTGGTCCCAGGCATTGATGAGTGAACTCCAATAGAAGTATGCCTCCATGTGCATGGGCGCAGGAGACCCTGCCCAAATGAATCTAAACACACCTGACAGTGTGTTATGGTACCATTCACACTGAATGCAGGAAGTATGCAGGATGCATACCATTGCCAAATGCACAAGTGTGACTGGGCCCTAAATCTTAGGTGACCTCAGATTCCTCTCACACTAGCAGAGTGACCAGATACCCTAACCTAAACAAGAGGACAAAAGTACATTTTTCACATGTAAGACTGCAATATAATAATACAAATTTAAAACTGCATATTTATATTCTTTTATGAGACCTGCTGTGACTAGTTCCCCTTAATGTGCAAACTGATTAAAAGCAATATTGCTAGTTAAATGTATGAGAACTGAGGCACCGGGGTCTGCCAAGCATTTACTGCTGTCATCATTGTTATGCAAATCACACCTAATTATTAAATAATTCATATAAATGTATGCTGGTGCTTGCTTGCTGTTCTGAATATATTACCTGCATCGTAATAGTCCTTCCTCATTTAAAAACTGCAGTTAGATCTCAGGCCAAAAAAGATCTACTGGTATTCAGTAAATATGTGTGTGTGTGTGTGTGTGTGTGTATATATATATATATATATATATATATATATATATATATATATACACACAGGGCCCCAGATTCACAGAGAGTTGGGTGCACATTACGCCGCCATAGCGCCAACACCGTACGCTACGCCGACGCAGCGCGGAGAGGCAAGCACTGCATTCAGCATGCTATTGCTCCTAACGCTGTGTTGGCGTGGCTTAGGTTTCGAAGGCGCAGGCCGGCGTAGGTGGAAGTGGGAGTAACCCCATGCAAATGATGGTCCAAACATGGTGCAGTGTTTTACTAACTGTGCACTCTTATGCGCATGCTCACAACCACGCCGCAACAAATGCCTAAGCCACGCCGGATCACCACATACGCCGTGAATGTAACGTACGCCCAATAGGCCAGCCTGTGTTCTCTGGTGCAGACCTTTGCATGTCTGTTGTCGGGTTGTGCCTCATCTATGGGGAATAACTTTATGCCGGATGTACAATTTACGCGCACCTCGCGTAGCATGTAATGTTTGTGAATCGCCGTATTTCCCTCATTTGCATGTTTGAATGCCTAATCAATGGGAGCAGCAACATGCGCCCAGACGAAAAGTGCGCCCACGCTACACCGGCATATGTAAGCTACGTCAGCGTAGGCTGGCCAGTTTTTAGGCATAAGTTGGTTTGTGGGTCTGACGCACAGATACACCGGCGCACATTTGCGCTACCACCGCAAATTTGCACTTAGGTTGGCGTAAGTGCTTTGTGAATCTGGGCCAGGGTTTTTTTTCAGCTGGAACTTGGTGGAACTCAGTTCCACCACCTTTGGCCAAGGACCTTCTCTCCCTGCTCACCACTATGACTTGTAAATACAGAAGTCTGGCTTCTGTGTTTACAAGTGACAGCTTGTCTTCCAACAGCTCCCACTGAGTGAAGGATGGGGACCTAGGAGATGTAGTTGCCTGGGGTGCAGTGCAGATGCTGACTCCCCCACTGCATGATCTCCCTGAAAATGAGGGAGGCAGAAACACCTATAGTGTATGGGGAGGTACTATGGAAGATGAGGGATGAAGGTGAGATGTGGATGGAGGATGTAAGTAGCTGTGGACGAAGGCTCTGCACTCTGTGTGTAGCGCACCCCTGAACTCTGCATTATGTATGTAGCGCAACCCCGAACTCTGCACTCTATACATAATGCATTCCTGGTATTTAATGCCCCTTTAAGACCCTCCCACTATTAATATTATTTCACCATACCCACTATGATGTGGTTTGGAGGGTGTGTGTGAGGGGGTTATGGTTGATTTCCTGCCACAGTATATATGTTTTTATACAGCAGGTTAAAAAAGTATTGAATACGTCACCATTTTTCAGGGTAAATATATTTCTAAAGGTGCTATTCACATGAAATTTTCACCACCTGTCGGTAACAACCCATTCAATCCATACCTACAAAGAAATAAATAAGTTCAGAAATCAAGTTAAGTGTAATAAAATGTAATGAGACAGGGACAAACTATTGAACACATGAAGAAAGGGAGGTGCAAAAAGGCATGGAAAGCCAAGACACCAACTGAAATCTATGAGTAATAGATTGTCACACAAGAGACATCTCATGATGGGTAAAAGCAAATAGCTCTCTCAAGACATTTGCAACCTTATTGTTGCAAAACATACTGATGACATGTGTTACAGAAGGATTTTTAAACTTCTGAATGTTCCAGTGAGCACTGTTGGGGACATAACCCAAAAGTGGAAAGAACATTGTTTCACTATAAACCAGTCACGACTAGGTGCTCCTCATAAGATTTCTGACAGAAGTATAAAAATAATTATCAGAAGAGTTGTCCAAGAGCTAAGGAACACCTGTAGAGAGCTTCAAAGAGACTGGAATTAGCAGGTACAATTGTTTCAAAGTAACAATAAGTAATGCTCTCAACCGCCATGGCCTGTATTTCTCACCACGCAAGACTATATTGCTGAAGACAAGGGGGTAGATTCACATAGAGATACGACGGTGTATCCACTGATACACCGTCGTATCTGTGAGATCCGACGCTCGGATCTATGCGGCTGATTCCTCGAATCAGGTTCCGCATAGATCTCCCTTAAAGCCGACTGGTGTAAGTGAGTTACACTGTCGGATCTTAGGCTGCAATCTCCCGCCGTCCGCTAGGTGGCGCTTCTGTTATTATACGCGACGAATATGCAAATGAGGAGAACCGCGGATTTAAAAAACGAACGCCCGGCCGTCGCTTTTTTTTTACGTTGTTTGCGTTCAGCTTTTTCCGGCGGATAGTTACCCCTGCTATATGTGGGGTAAGTGCGGCGTATCCTATGTTAAGTATGGCCGTCGTTCCCACGTCGAATTTTGAATTTTTTATGTCGTTTACGTAAGTCGTTCGGGAATACGGCCATACGTTAATAGCGTTAACGTCGAAAACAATGAGGTCCTTGCGACGTCATTTGAGGCAATGCACGCTGGGAAATTTAGCCGGCGGCGCATGCGCAGTACGATCGGAGCGGGGACGCGCGTGATTTAAATAGTAAACTCCCCCTAGCCGCGGAATTTGCATTCCGCCGGGGGATTTACGATCCGCCAGGGCAACTTACGAGGCAAGTGCTTTCTGAATACAGCACTTGCCTCAAAAACTGGCGAAGGCGGATCGTAAAAAAGATAGATCACAAGGATCAAAAGATCCGCTGATCTATGTGAATCTACCCCACGTTTTTTAAAGTTTGCTGCACAACATTTAGACAAGTCTGTGAAATACTGGGAGAATATAGTCAGGTCAGATGAGACCAAAATTGAACTCTTTGGATGCCATAATACACACCATGTTTGGAGGACAAATGGCACTGCACGTAACCCCAAAAACACCCCCAAACCAACGGTAAAGTTTGGATGTGAGAACATCGTGGTATGGGGCAGTTTTTCAGCATACGTTTCTGGCATACTTAAAGGGGTGGTTCCCCTAAAAAGAAACTTTTAACATTGCATTTCTCTTCTTAATTACATGTAGAATCGCCTGGTATTTTTAAAAAAATACGTCCGTACATACCATTTCCGGCATGAAGTCTCACCGCCGCTTCCGGGTCTGACGGTCGGGGTAGGGCGTGCCTACTTGATTGACAGGCATCCGATCGATGCATACAGCGCATCACTAGATGCCGAAAGAAGCCGAACGTTGGTGCGAATGCGCCGTATAGAGCCGCAATAACGTTCGGCTTCTTTCGGCATCTCGTGACGCACTGTATGCGTCGATCAGATGCCTGTCCCCAACCATCATACCCGGAAGCTGCGGTGAGGCTGCATGAAGAAAATAGTATGTACGGACGGATTTTTTTAAAACTACCAGCCGATTCTAGATGTGATTAAGAGGATAGATGCAATGTTAAAAGTTTATTTTTAGGGGAACCACCCCTTTAATATCAATGAAGAATGAATAGAAAAATGGACCAAGACATTCTTGATAAAAATCTGCTGCCATCTACCAGGATCATGAAGATGAAACGAGGGCGGACTTTTTAGCAAGACAATGATCGCAAAGCCAAAGAAACTCTCAATTGGTTTCAAAGAAAGAAAATAAAGCTACTAGAATGGCCCAGTCAATCACTTGATTTGAATCCAATAGAAAATATATGAAAAGAACTAAAGATCAGAGTTCATAGAACAGACCCACGGAACCTTCAAGATTTGAAGACTGTTTGTGTGGAAGAATGGGCCAAAATCACACCTGAGCAATGCATGCGACTAGTTTCTCCATACAGGAGGCGCTTTGAAGCTGTCATTACCAACAAAGCAATTTGTGAGAAGTATTAAATAAATTTCAGCGCGTTCAATACTTTTTCCATATGTCATTTTATTTTATTACACATAATTTAATTTATGATCTTATTTGTTTTAATTTCTTTGTTATGCTTGGATTGCATGGGTTGTTACTGACATGTGGTGGAAATGTCATGTCAATAGCACCTTTAGAAATATATTTGCCTAGAAAAATGGTGACATGTTCAATACTTATTCTTCCCTCTATATACAGTGCCTTAAAAAGGTATTCATACCCCTTTAAATTTTCACATTTTGTAATTTTACAACCAAAAACATAAATGTATTTTATTGGTATTTTATGTGATAGACCAACACAAAGTGGCACATAATTGTGAAGTGGAAGGAAAATTATATATTTTTTACAAATAAATATGTGAAAAGTGTGGGGTTCATTTGTATTTAGCCCCCCTGAGTCAAAACATTGTAGAACCACCTTTCACTACAATTACAGCTTTTTGGATATGTCTCTACCAGCTTTGCACATCTAGAGTGACATTTTTGCTTGTTTGTCTTTGCAAAATAGCTCAAGAGTGGATTGAGATCGTTTTCAATACCTGGCACAGATTCTCAATTGGAATTAGGTCTGAAGTTTGACTGTGCCAGTCTAACACATGAATATGCTTTGATCTAAACCATTCCATTGTAGCTCTGACTGTATGTTTAGGGTCGTTGTACCGCTGGACGTTGAACCTCCGCCCCTCTCAGGTCTTTTCTAGACTCTAAGGCCGCGTACACACGATCGGATATGTCCGCTGAAACTGGTCCGCCGACCAGTTTCAGCGGACTTATCCGATCGTGTGTACGACCTAGTGGACAGGTTTTTCCAGCGAACAAATTTCAAAGCATGCTTTGAAATTCGTCCGCTGGAAACCTGTCCGTCGGACATGTCTGCTGGTTAGTACGCATGGATTCGACGCATGCGTGGAAGTATTTTACTTCCTGGAGTGGTGACGTGGCGGCGTCAACGTCACCGCCACGTCACCGCGTCCTCAGTCAGAGCGGATTTTTGTCTGATGGTGTGTACACGCCATCGGACCAAAATCCAAGGAGACATGTCCGCTGGAAACGGTCTGTCGGACATGTTTGAGCGGACATGTCTCCCCGTCTGTACGCGGCCTAACAGGTTTTCTTATAAGATTGCCTGTCTGACCACGTTATCTATCCCTGCTGAAGAAAAGCATCCCCACAACATGATGCTGCCACCGCCATGTTTCACAATGCGGATGGCGTGTTCAGGGTGATGTGCAGTGTTAGTTTTCTGCCACACATACCATTTTACTTTTAAGCCAAACTTTTCAATGTTGGTCTCATCTGACCAAAGCACCTTCTTCCATGGGTTTGCTGTGTCCCTCACATGGCTTTTAAAGCATTATTTTTATACTCACTGTGGAACCTAAGGGGTTAATCCTCTGCATTGTGTAAAAAGACTGTTTGATCCTGTTTTCTCTGATTCTCCCCCTCTCCCACTGTCCCCAATCCATCTCCTGGCCTACAAGGCCTTTTTCATCCCGCACACAGTCCAGGGCAACTACAACTGGTCCTTCAGGGTGGTGAACTACCTCACCATGGGCTTTAGTCCTGTTAATGGCCTTTGGCAGTACCTGACAAATAGCTCTGAGGTGTTTGGTTTCCATGCTCCAACTAACCAGGCTCCTTCCACCTTGGCATATACTGTATATGGCTACTAATTGCACCCATTACATCACTAAATGAAGATTTCATCTTTAAGAGGCCTAACAACTAATTACATAATTCCCTTTACCACACTATGTTGGGAACAGAGCCACCTAGTGGCAGACTAGCTAACTGCACCTGCCAACACTCATCAGTCATCATTTTTAAAGAGTGTTCACCCTACAGTATGTATGACTGACAGATGAATCTTGCTTGTAGTTGGAATTTCTCTGTTTTGTTGTATGTTGATAGGTAAATATTTTTGAAATGTATAGATAAAGTTTAATCTGCTCAGATTTTGATTTTCCTGCCCCCCATCCACATACTGATGCGATTTTTTAAATAGACCATTCTGTTTTCATTACATAAGTTATAATATACATCACTGGGTCTCTGCATGTAACAGAGGGTTGGTGTTCCTATTATGGTGGTCTCCACCCTGTCTCCAGCAGCATGTATTGGACTTTTTATTGATGACTATGATATATAAAGTCATCAGATATTAGTGTCTTTCTGCCTCTGAGGGCTCTGCTTGGGTCTTTAAAATATCTCTCTGAATGATAGACCAGAAAGCCGCGTACACACGATCGGTTTGTCCGATGAAAAAAGACCAATGGACTGTTTTCATCGGACAAACCGATCGTGTGTGGGCCAAGGAACAACTGTTTAGTAAAGCATTCAGAAAAGCAAGCACCTACTTGACATGCCATTAGGGTGAGCTGAGATGCCTAATCTGTGTAAGGGTTATTACACACTGAATAGACTTAAATGTAATTTAAGCATGAGACTGGTATAAGTTCCTGGTGGCCCTGTGAACCTGATATGGCGAGGGGTCCACAACAGGTAATCCAAACTCCACAGATGTCCCACAGAAGGTGTGGGAACTGGCTTAACATCCTTCCACTAAGTGGTTCTCTTACATATGTTTCTCTATTAAAGGCAAACAAATCATGGATGGTTGGAGGGTTCAACAGGATGCTGTACATAGCTTCCTAAAAACATCAAAGCGAGGGGGGCGCATGCGCGGCGCGATGCAGAAAGGACTCGCCTGAGCTCAGCTCCGTCCGACCTGGTCCTTCCAGGCCAGCTACCCAGGGCTATACCGCACGCACATGAACGATTTCACCCTGCACCCCTGTGGGAAGCATCCGTGCATGACACTAGCCGGAAAACAGCAGAAACGGCGCAACGGACACACTCTAACTAACTACCTCCTAGACATGGAGCAGAGAACAAGCAGGGCCTCCCAAGACGGCGCCGGCGCTGTACAACATGCGGACTCAGGGAGAGACCCTACAGATCCCTCACCATGGCGCTCTAACAGTGAGTACAGTGCCCCCCTATCCAAGGCAGACTTAGATGCCAGCCTCACAGCCATATTTAAGAAGCTAGTTGAGAAGATTGAAAAGGAGGTACATAGCTCCACAGCAGCCCTATCTCAGGAGATAGCTAACATAGGCAATCGCACAGATCTTCTGGAGACAAAACATGATGAACTCGCATTGTCACATAACGATTTAAGGAAAGATTATGAGAATCTTGCTGATAATTTTGCCTATATGCAAGCCCAAGTCGAAGATTTGGACAACAGAAACCGCCGCCACAACATTAGAATTTGCGGTGTCCCAGAAACAGTCACTGACCTCATGCCTGCAGCGGTCAGAATTTTTCATGACCTCCTGCCAGATAGACCCACGGCTGCGTTCACCTGCGATAGAATCCACAGGGCCCTTCGCCCCAAGCCCACTCCTGATCAGCCCCCTAGAGACATTGTTTTGTGCATGAAGGACTTCCTGGTCAAAGAGGACATCATGCGTGCCTCTAGGAATTCACCTAATATCACACTTGATGGTAAAAGGCTGCAGTTATACCCTGATATTTCACCTGCTACCCTTGACAGAAGACGCAGAATGAAAGAAGTCACCAGCATATTACAATCAGCAAGAATCAATTACCGCTGGGGTTTCCCCTTCAAGCTATCCATCCCCTTTAATGGTACAACATACACAGTGTATAATGTGAATGAGGGCAAAGAGCTTTTGATGAAGTTGGGCCTGATAGCTCATGAGCCCTCCAACTGCCTCCCATCCACCCCCAGGCCCTCCCCTATATGGTCCACACCTGCCTCCAGGCGCAGCCAGAGAGATCAAAGAAGAATGTTTCATCCTCTATAAGATCTTGCTGCTTGATTGCTCTCCAACCAACAGAGGACACCTTATTCCATATCTATACCCCCGGGAGATTCTGCAATTTAGACTGCCCCAATAACACCCATTGGACTACGTCCACAGGCCCTGTTTGGTCTCCCCTCTTCCCCTCCCTCTGCCCAGGACCCCCCCCCCTTTTTTTTTGTTGTTGTTTTTGTGACTCACTCTCCAATGTATGTCCTTGGTTGCCCCTTGACCTAGCTCCCCCTCCGGATCCCTTTTTTTTTTTTGTCCTATTTGACCTCCCACTATTCCTCTACAGGTACCTGTCTCAATTATGAGGCTGGAACAAGAAAACCTCCACCCATATCCATATATTTCTCCCTGCTGTCGTTCGGCTCTGGGTTCTACTTTGTGTTTTTATTTTGTTTTTGTTTTTTTTGTGGTTTTTTAAATATATATATATAGATATATATATTTGTATGAATATTTCTCTCTCAATGATACATTGCATTCGTGCTGTTTCGGTGCTGTTTCCCCAAATACTACAGCTTTATATGTATGCACTTCATTTGCTATCACTCATTATATGCCTGGAACATCCGCTGTCGCTGGATTGTCCCCCACCTGCTCCGTGGTAGGCTTTTGCACCATTTTTTGGTGTGACGGCCCGCCCGGTTGCGGGTTTTGGACTTTAATTGTCCTTGGTTCAATTTACTTTGATTGTTTGACAAGCATTCTTGTCCCCATGATTTTTTGTTATATTTTTTTTTTCTTAAATGTTGCGGCCCTTTCGGCCAGTTATTTGTCTTACATGCTCACAGGTTGCTATGACACATTTTTACATTTGTTCTATAACTTGGTACTCATTGCTCTCTATATGCACTTGATGCTTTCCTTATATGTTGGCACAGATCTTTTTCCTCACCCTCCATTTAGTTTGCCCACAATAGATCTAGAGGTGTCGGTCCATACCAGTACAATTCCATCCAATTCCTTCAGGTCATTTTTAATGGCTCCCCTGCATAAGTATTCAAATATATCGGTCTCTTTTTTACACCTTAGCTCCCTAAATATATTCTCTAATGGGTGTTAAGATTATTTCCCACAATGTCCAAGGCTTCAACTCCCCCCACAAAAGAAAAAAGGTGTTCCAGCACTACAAAAGACTTAAGGCAGATATTATCCTGCTTCAGGAAACACACTTCGCAACCAATAACCACCCCAAATACTTTGACAGGGCCTATAGCCAATTTCACTATACAACCTTCTCTAATAAAACCCGTGGGGTGGCCATCTTTGTCCGTAATTCTATCATTTTTGACATCCAAAAAACATTTAAGGACCCAGAGGGTCGCTTTATTATTCTCAAAGGAAGTATAAATAACCGTGCTATTACTATAGCATCAATATACGCCCCAAATGAGTCTCAATCCACATTTTTTACAACGTTTTTTGAAACACTAGACCGGTTCATCTCTCCCCATATGATTCTAGGGGGAGACTTCAACCTCTCTGCCAACCCCACTCTTGATCGTAGTAAGGTCACCCCTTCCTCCAAGGCCTTTTCCAAGTCTATGAGTCGCTCCTTGAATAAACTTCAATTGGTCGACTCGTGGAGGGCTCATAACACGGGTCTAAAATCATACACCCACTACTCTCATCCCCATGACTGTTATGCCAGGCTCGACTATATTTTCTGCACCCCCATCCTGCTAGCCAACTCATCACAAGCCCACATCCACCCCTGCCTGTGGTCTGATCACAACATCACCTCTTTAGAAACCTCTTCTATAGGCCTTTCTCCTTCACACTTCAACTGGCGCCTTAACGACTCACTTTTGACAGATGTGCAAGACACCCACAATGTGGCCACACACATTGAAAACTATTTTTCTGAAAATATCAATGAGGATACCCCGCCATCCACGTTATGGGTAGCCCATAAGGCTGTCCTGAGGGGACACTTGATCCCCCTAGCTGCGTCTAAAAACAAAGCTAGACTCGCAGACATTAAATGTCTTACCAAAGACCTGGAGCACCTGTATAACAAACTTCATCACTCCCCCTCTCAGGAAATCACACAACAAATCAGGACTAAGAGTCATGCTCTTGACCTTATCCTATCTGCCAAAACTGAAAGATCCCTTAGATTTTCCAAGGCTAAATTCCTCCTTCACAGCAACTCCCCGTCCACTATGTTCGCAAGAAAACTTAACCAGGACAACAAGCCCACCTACGTTTATAAGCTTAGAGACAATAAGGGGAACTTAGTTACTCACCCACAGGAGGTAATTAAATTATTCACAGACTTTTACAAAAATCTGCTAGGTGGCCCCCAAGTCCCCCCTAACCCTTCCTCTAGAGCCTGGCTTGACAACATACAGCTCCCTTCCCTTTCCCAGCAACAGACTGATTCCCTCAACGAACCTTGTTCTACAACTGAGGTTCTCCGGGTCATTAACTCATTGAAAACCTCCACAGCACCTGGCCTGGATGGATACTCTTCCTCCTACTATAAAAAATTTGCTAATATCCTAGCCCCACACCTCACTAACTTGTTCAACCATGTTTTGGCCGGCAATCAGTTCCCTGAGGAGATGCTCCTCGCTAACATGTCACTCATCCCTAAACCACATAAGGACCACTCCCTTCCCCAAAACTTTCGCCCCATCTCGGTATTGAACAATGATATAACAATTTTTGGCAGAGTATTGGCTGATTATCCAAGGTCATTTCCCCATTAGTTCACTCGAACCAAACGGGCTTCATTCCTGGCCGTCAAATCGTAGATAACATCAGGCTGGCAACCAATATAATACAAGACGCTAATCTGCACTCTCGGCAAGCTTGTCTACTAAGTCTAGACATCAACAAGGCCTTCAAAAGCGTAGATTGGTCTTATCTCAATTGCCTCCTCCCCAGATATGGTATTCCGGACAAATTTCTCCAAGGCTTCAATGCCCTATATCATTCTCCTCAAACCAGGATCAGGATCCCAGGTAACAACTCCCAATTCTTCTCCTTAAGTAGAGGCACTAGGCAAGGGTGCCCTCTGTCTCCCCTCCTTTTTGCCCTAGCTATCGAGCCTTTGGCCCAAGCTATAAGGAACAATTCCAATATCAGGGGCTACACCAAAGGCCAAAATACATTTAAAATTAGTTTATACGCAGATGATGCACTTTTATTCCTCACTGAACCTCTCATCTCTATCCCCGTCCTTCTAAAGGAACTCGATAAATTCAAAAATATTTCTGGCCTCGGCATAAACCCTAATAAATGTTCAGCCCTTCCAATAAACCTCCCTCAGAACTTATATGTCCTTTTAAAATCAAACTTTTCATTTACATGGTGTCCCCAGTCCTTTAAATACTTAGGAGTTCACATCTCTTCTTCCCATAAGCTCTTATACAAATCTAATTACACCCCCCTCTTCTCACATATCGAACACCTCCTCAAAACCTGGTCCACCTACCACATATCCTTTTTAGGCCGCATATGTGCCATCAAAATGAATGTTATCCCTAAGCTCCTTTATTATTTTTGTTCCCTCCTCATTAACGTCTCCAAATCCAAGCTGGACTCTCTTCAGAGAACATTTAATACATTTATTTGGTCCGGGAAAAAACCTAGATGCAGTTATTCTCTTCTACACAGACCCCAATCCAGTGGAGGCCTGGGCCTCCCTAACTTCTGGCACTACTTCCTCGCCGCAAGGCTAGTGCAACTTGCTCAGTGGTTCTCCCCTTCCCAGGATATCCCCTGGAGGATGCTCGAGGCTGCTTCCATTATCCCGTACCGTCTCCAGGGTGTCCTATGGGCGAACTCCATTTTGTACCGCAATCTCCTCAAATGTAATACTATTGTGGCCCACTTTGTGCAAATATGGCGTAGGGTTGAGGCCCCACTCGGCCTTTCCTCCAATCCACCCCCACTTGCCTCCTTTCTGGGCGACCCCAGATTCCCAACAGCCTTTATTGATGAGAGTCAATTTTCTTTGTGGTCCACCAACGACCTGACCACCCTGAGATCACTCCTTACTAAATGGGAGTTCTCGCCATTCCCTACATTACAGTCAAGATTTGGCCTCCCAAACTCAGAATATGAACACTACACCAACATTAAAGCCTTTTTTGCTAAATATTATTCGCTGACAACAACTGTCACCAACACAATGTTCGAGCGAATCTGTAACTCCTCCTCTAGGGACAAGGGTTTAATTTCTAGGCTGTACAAATCCCTTAATGATACCATTCAGCCGGATAAGTCAGAACCCATGCTCCGCTGGGAGGCTGAACTTGGCTGTTCCTTCTCAGTGGACACATGGAATACCATGGCCGATAACTTACGCAAATGTAACAAAGCCATCTCTTTTAGAGAAACCCCTTTAAAATTATTTTCCAGGTGGTATCTAACCCCCTCCAGGATTCATACCTTCTACCCCACAGCCTCCCCTGATTGTTTCCGGGGATGCCCAGATCCGGGTACATTTATTCACACTTTCTGGAACTGCCCACATCTCGATCAGATTTGGCACATGGCCACGGACAGATTCGAATCCTCTTCAAAATTCAAACTGAATATCACACCTAGTATCTGCCTACTATTTAACGATATACCAGATATTCCTAAACCTTGTGCTAGCCTGTTCCACTCCCTGTGCAGTTGCATTTTGTGGAAGATCGCCTTGAACTGGAGATCAAAGAATTTGATATGGTCCCAGGTCCTCGCTAGGATGGAGATGGTAAAAATTTCAGAAAAAATATTCCACACCCTCAACGATAGCCTTCATATCTATGATGCAAAATGGTCATACTGGAGTCTCATGTAAGGTCCCTCCCCTCTCTCACCCTATTTCCCCGTCTATTTTGCTCCTCCCAATATTATTCACTTATGCTTGTTCTAATTGTTGTCAGGTATTCGCTCCGCCACTCACTCTTGCCTTAAGATGCGATGTTTGTACTATTACCGATCTAATGTGTATTTTACCATATTTCTCTTTACTTGTCCCAACCTGTCATGTAACCTTTTATTTTGTACCTTTTCAATAAAACTTTTGTAAACAAAAAAAAACATCAAAGCACCCTGCCTCAGTACTCCTCTCAGGAGCCCTCAGCCCTGATACAAGCAGGGGGTTGGCTTTTGTCATCCTAATATACAAAATGCCTTGATGTGTGAATGTCAGTTCAGAGGAGTAGGCATTAAAAGTGGTTGTTACACATCTTGTACCTCCGGGCCGTTTTTTCACTAGCAAGTCTCGTGGCTGAGGGCTCCCATGCGCATGCGTTGGAGTGACATCACAGAGCCGGAGTCCGTGGCCCCGGAAGGAAGAGGGGCGAAGATGAATGCGGCCACCAGCGGGGACAACACAGGCTTTGTTTGCTGGTTAGTGCCACATAATGGGCCCATTATGCTTTTACTTTGCAGGGGAAAAAAGAGGAAGTAAAACCCATCAGGGTTTGCTTCCTCTTTAACAAAAAAAGACGCTCATCAAACAATCGCTATGTCAGTCTACCTAAATATAGTTTATCAGCTTATTACCAAACAGGTGAAATCAGCCGTCAAAGATCTTGCAACTTACTTTAGTCACTTGACCTCTGAAAGATTTACCCCCTTCATGACCAGGCCATTTTTTGTGATACGGCACTTCAACTGACAATTGCGTGGTTGTGCAAAACTTTAAGCCCCATACACACTATCAGTTTTCCTGATGGTTTTCTCTTTAGGTTTACCAAAACCATCTAATATGAGGTCAAACCTCAAGAGTTTCAATTTGTATGCAATCAGGCAGGCCCTTGCACTACATGGTTTTGGTAAATCTGAAGAGAAAACCATCAGGAAAACTGATAGTGTGTATGGGGCTTGACACAAATGAAATAGATGTAATTTTTTTTACTTCTGCTATAAAACATATCGAATCACATTTTTGAAAAAATCGAATTTCTTCATAAATTTAGGCCAACAAAAATCCCAATAGGCGTATATTGATTTGATATTGGTTTGCGCAAACGTTATAGCATCTACCAACTATGGAATATATACTGGAATTTTTATTTATTTTTTTTATTTTTTTTTACTAGTAATGGCAGTGATCAGTGACTTATAGAGGGACTGTAATATTGCTGAGAACAATCGGACATATTTGACACTTTTTATGAACTAGTGACACTAATAACAGTGATCAGTGCTAAAAATATGCACTGTCACTGTACCAACGACACTGGCTAGGAAGAAGTTAAACATCAATGGTGATCAAATGATTAAATGTGTGCCTAGCCAGTGTTTTTTGCTGCTTTTACTAAGGGAAGTGATGGATTTTATTCCCTGCCTTGCGGGAAAAAAAATCCATTACTTCCCCGCTGACAGGACAGGGCTCTGCTTTTGTTTTCATGGGCAGGGCTCTGTCATTTATGTCTTCCTGTTGATCGACAGGTTCCGGCAGGCATCCATTAGCCAGCACTCACTGACCGGCATCTGCTATGTTTACTCACAGCTCAGCCAGGTAGCCCCCTACCCGGGAGTGCCAGATCACATACCAAGTACGTGATCTGGCCCAGGATAGCCTTGCCGCCATATATGTAAGTTCCATGAAAGTGCATGGATTTTGTGTAGCACAAAAACACTTTGAAATTAAAGAAAAAAAACACATTACACTCTTATTTATGTGAAAGTTATATTGTAAAAAGTGAGCACAATGTGTCATTTGCTTTTACTTTAAAGAAAAAAAGTGTTTTTATTCTGGGCAGCATACAAATGAAGTCCGCCTAGGATCTCCAACTCTTCTATAAAACATAAGTGAAAAAGGAAGTGCACCCTTCTTTACTCATGTTATATAGAAGAGCTGGAGATCCTAGGCGGACTTCATTTGCATGCAGGCCACTCTGGATAATACTCACATGTGAAGCTGAGCCTTCATGAATAAAAAAAAATGAAATCCAATAAATGAAAGGGGTGGGTCAGTGGCAGTAAGGCTGTGAAGGAAAGAGTAAAGCTGGCCATACATTATACAGTTTTCTTATTCCATTTCCTTTAGATTTACCTTCAGCTATGTAGTGCAAGGGCCTGGAAAATTGTATAATGTATGGCCAGTCTTAGATGATGCTGGATGTCCTCCAGCCAGGAAATGGGAAACATAACTCTAAATCACCTGGTGTTAGTTTAGGAACATTAGTCCACTAATAATATCCCTCTCCAAATCACCTGGTTTTAGTTTAGGAACATGGGAGTAGTCCACTCCCATGCATAATATCCCTTCCAGTACCTATAGGTAAGTCTATAATAAGAATACCTAACTCCCACTGTAATTTGGTACTATAAATATCTCCTAAACGTGCACGGTAAGTCTATAATAAGGACTTACCTATTGTAGGTACTATACATGCTGCCAGTTACGTAACCGTGCATAAGCTCTGAGGAGATAACGGCCACCTTTACTGTACATCCCTCCAGTTCCTGTGAACCGTAAACGCTGGAAGGAACGGCATTGCACCATGCGCAGAGTGATTCCTGTCATTGCGCAGAAGTGGCTCCAGGCACTCACACAGCTGGTGTTTGCAAACCCTGTAAAGAAGACGTGTGAAGATGTAAGCCTTGTCAGCGGTGACAGCTTGCTGCTGAAAGGGCTAATTTTCACATAATGTGCTATTATGAGATGTTCTGTTTCAAGTACATTCAGCTAAACCTTCTTGTCCCATAAACTTCAGATACCATATTTCTTTGATCTCAGTTATAACAGAAATAGACCTCAATAAGTACAATATTGCATACATTACAGGATACATTACAGAAACAATGATCTGCAATATAGGATGAGATAGTAAAAACATACTTTTTAAGTTCTCTAAGGCCACGTACACAGGAGGAGACATGTCCGCTGAAACTGGTCCGCAGACCAGTTCCCGCGGACATGTTCGATTGTGTGTACGGCCTAGCGGACAGGTTTCCAGCGGACAAAACTTGTCTACTGGAAACCTGTCCGTCGGACGTGTCCAATGGTTAGTACGCCCAACCATCGGACAGAAATCTCGCGCATGCGTCAAATTGATTTGACGCATGCGTGGAAGCATAGAACTTCCTTGTTTGAGCACGTCGGTGTCGTCTACGTCACCGCCTTCTCTGTCCACGGGGATTTTGGTCTGATGGTGTGTACACACATCAGACCAAAATATCCCAGGAGACATGTCCGATGAAAACGGTCCGCGGACCGATTTCATCGGACATGTCTCCTCGTGTGTACAGGGCCTAAGGGGTGATGGTGATAGATTGAGAAATACATGTCTTGCTTCTGCAGTATCTTCTCAAATAATGGTGGCTGGTTCACTTCCTGTGAAGATTCTACCCAGAATTCCCTGCTTACTAACAACTTCCTTAACTACACATACAGTAATCAAATACACAGAACACTGCAGCAATACCAACAAAGAGCACTAGATGGAGCCTGCACTCCACATATGATTGACTTATGTAAATTAGAAAATCTTGCATGTTATTGTTAACAACACAGATACAGATAACCAGAATAGAAATCTGGTGGACAGAACATGTGATGCATACTAGCACATTATGACTTTACAGTGCAGGTACCAGATAAAAAAAAACCACAGCGGTTTACTAAAAGCTTAAAAGTTGAAGGTACATTTTCTTTTCTTGATACTTTTAAATAAGCTTTAGCTGAATATCTGCTGGTGTAGAGATTTGTTCACAGACTATTGCTGCCTACAATCCATATATGTGCTCTCATTATTATAAATGTACAGTCACAGTTATTACCCCAAAAGGAAAGCATTTACCTCTCACACTGGAAATAAATGTACTTTTTTCAACATATTTCCAACTTTTATATTGTGTTAGTTTTTCTTGCACCATAGTGCCATCTGTTTGAGTACAGACTGCAGCAATTACAGTTTCGCTTTAGCAAAGCTAATTAAAAAAATCTAACCATTACATTTGATAGTAGAAACCAGCACTTGTATAATTGGCGAGAAAATTACATGCTTAAAACTTTAATTGAGGCACGAGGGAAATGTACTGGTCATGTTACCATCAGGGGTGGTACTTCAAAGATGGGCTCATATAGCCAAGGAAAGAAAAAAATGAAATAATAATACAGACAAAATTTTCAGACATGACATGGCCTGTGAATTAAAGTTCTGTTATAATAATAACTGAAGGGTCGAAATATTATATTGCAATTGCAGATATAATTCAATTTAATATTTGCAAAGATCATATTCAGAATATGAATCCTTATTTTTATTTGAGGCGGCGTACACACGACCGAGGTTCTCGCTGGAAACCAGCGAGAACCTCGCTGGAAGCTGCATTCCAGCGAGGACCTCGGCCGTGTGTACACGGAGCGCTCGCCCCGCCCGTCGGGAATCCCGTCGAGCGAAAAGAGAGCACGCTCTCTTTTTGCTCGACGGCCCGCCTGGATGAATGGCTGGTTGCCATTCCCGACGGGCGGGTCGCCGATTTCGACGGCCGGCAGAGAACCTCGACGGGCGGAACGATGTGTTCTGCCTGTCGAGGTTCTCTGCCGTGTGTACGCGGCCTTACATATTTGTTTATTTTTTTTTACCACATTTGCATGCAGGTCAAGCTGACCATCAGACATGACAGATATTTGGCTAAATTTTAACACTTTCAGAATACAAACAGTTGCCAAAATTATTATTATTATTATTTAAATGCTTACAGCAAGTGAATACAAAGTAACCCTTTTCGTATTGCTGGCAGCTTAAAGTGGATGTAAACCCACAATGTCACAATGTAGAGTATAAGATTTCCTATCATCTGTGCCCAGTCTTGCCGTTTTTGGGTTTACATCCACTTTAAGCATAGCATGTGCAACTTCTGTTATTTTGGTCTGCATGTAAATATGGGGAAAAAAGAGTATACGGTATTCATGTGAGATAAAAAAATAATGAAATCATTTTTATTTCAGTATTAGTATTATTGACACACACTTATAAAAACATAGTGTTTTTTTGGTTCTCGAACAGCGATATACAAAGGATAATGCACTGGTAACTGTGAGTATAAATGCCAAGCCTTATTTATAGTATGAGACAAAAATCCAAAGTGACTGTAAATTTTCCTGCTATTTTTATGCTACACATTTTAGCTACACAATTGCTGCTTTCATTTTGTGAATTGACTTATTTTTGCAATTTTTTATTTACAAGAATGCAAATAACTATCTTATTGACAGTCAGAGTTACTTTCGGGACATTTTGAAAATAGATAAACAAATTAAAGAAGGAAAAGGGTTGAATGGAGAGAAGATCGCTAAATAGTGATCTGGGACTCCAGGCACAAACATCATAAACCGTAAAAGTCTGTAATGTTTTGACTGAGTTACTTTGCTACAATTCTTCCTTTTTATATATAAAACATAAAAATCAGATTTTGATGAACTGTAAGGCCCCATACACACGATCGGACATATCCGATGAAAACGGTCCGCGGACCATTTCCATCGGATATGTCCGATCGGGAGTTTGATCCGATGGCGTGTACACACCATCGGATCAAATTCCCCGCCGCCGGACGGCGCGGTGACGTGGCGGTGACGCGGCGGTGACGTTGACGCCGCCGCGTCACCGCCACGTCACCGCACCAGGAAGTAAAACACTTCCGCGCATGCGCCGAATCCATTCGGCAGCGGCGCGGCGGCGGTGGGGGCCGACATGTCTGCTGGTAAGTGTACTAACCAGCAGACATGTCGGGCGGACAGATTCCCACCGGATAGATTTCAAAGCTTGCTTTGAAATCTGTCGGGTGGAGAAATCTGTCCGCTAGCCCATACACACGAGCGGAGATGTCTGCTGAAACGGTCCATCGGACCGTTTTCAGCGGACATATCCCCTCGTGTGTACGCGGCCTTACGCAACTTTTGCTGCCCTTGGAATTTGACTGACAATACTATTGAACAGACACTAGTATTGCAATGATTGCTTTCATTGCTTGGAAACTATACTATTCTTGGCTAGATGTTAGGCCGCGTACACACGATCAAACATATCTGCTGAAACTGGTCCGCAGACCAGTTTCAGCGGACATATCCGATCGTCTGTACGGGCTAGCAGACAGGTTTCCAGTAGACAAAAGTTTTAAAGCATGCTGGAAAGCGGTCTGTCGGATATGTCCGCTGGTAAGTACGCCTAACCAGCGGACCGAAATCTCCCGCATGCGTCAAATCCAGTATTTTACTTCCTGGTTTGGTGACGTGACGGCGTCAACGTCACCACGCTGTCTGTCCACAGGGATTTTGGTTTGATCGGGTGTACACACATCAAACCAAAACCAAAAACCAAAACATCCCAGGAGACATGTCCGATGAAAACGGATATCGGATATGTCTCCTCGTGTGTATGCGGCCTTAGAGGTCAACTGCAGGCTAATGCCACGTACACACGAGCGGAACTTCCAATGAAAAAAGTCAGATGGACTTTTTTCATCAGAAATTTCGATCGTGTGTGGGCCCCATCAGACTTTTTTTCGGTTGGTTTTTAGAAATAGTGTGCAACTCTGATGAAGAAAAAACCCACGCATATTGAACTTAATTTTTCTCGGCTCGTCGTAGTGTTTTACGTCACCGCGTTTTGGACGGTCGGTATTTGGTCTGACAGTGTGTATGCAAGACAGCTTGAACGGAATTCCGACGAAAAATTCCATCGGATCTTAGGCCATCGGAAATTCCGATCTGTGTACAGTGGCCGTTAGGCTAATTATTCCAGCTAGGTATTTTTAATAAGTAATTAAATGCAATTTTTATGCAGCTAGTGTAAGTACCCAAATTAGTTTCTTGCAATTCCCTACACAAGTTGCAGAGGGAGAGAAAAGCCTGGAAGCAAATCAGACGTGTTGCAGGTAATCGGGCTGTCAAGGAACATGCTCATAGCAAGAGAGACCAGAATGAGCAAATAGATGACCTTATCATTCTGCTGTTGTTCTTTCAGGCCTTGTACACACGAGGGAATAAATCCGCTGAAACTGGTCCGACGGACCATTTCATCCGAAAGATCCGGTCGTTTGTATGGTCAAACGGACCGTTTCGGCCGGATTTTTCCAGCGGAAAAATTTCAAAGCATGCTTTGAAATATTTCCGCCGGACCCATGTCCGTCGGATATGTCCGCTCGTTAGTACACAAAAGCCTCGGACCAAAAACCCGCGCATGCTCAGTCAAAACGATGGGACGGGAGCACTCGTTCAGGTAAAACTCGCGTTTGTTTGGGACCTGGCACATTCGTCACCTAAACTCTCTATATAGTGTTCCGTTTAGATCGTTTTTTTGTGCTTTCTTCTCTTGCTAGAATGAACCCGTTTTTTGCTGTAGCAATTTTCTCCAGATGTCACATACTGCTAGCTTGCATTTTCATTATTTTGTTTTCTATTTGACACAGTTTGCTTGCCAGATGTCCCCCCTTTTTTATTGTTCTCCACATTTTTAAAATGTCTATTTGGACTTAATGTTGAGCTTTTTTTTTTTTTTGAAGATTTGGATTTAACGTGTTTGGAATATTTCAAATTTAGTTTTTTTTTCTTGTTTCACCTTTTTTTTTAATGTCCCTTTTTTCACCAACTTATGTAATTTAGTAGTTTCATCCTTTTTTTTTTGATCAAAAATGTACGCTTCTTTTGGGTTTACCAAGTTCAAACATAAAAGGTCCCCCCCCCCCTAAAAGGAGTTTGGGTCCTTTGCAAATGCCACATTTTCTTTGCCAAATGTCTGATGCTTACTCACCACAGTATAAAACACAATAGACAAGGTTTGAAAGTAAATACAAAAGCCATTTATTTCCAGCCAAAAAATAAATTAGAAATCACCAGAACGGCAGCACTTGATGAGATTGCAACATACATGCATACTTGGGAATTACAACATGATGAAGGACAAATTAAGTAACCTCAGGAGTCAATATCAAAAATCAGGATCAGCAGCACATGAACAAAGGAACCCAAGCTGTGCTACTACAACGAGCTCAGTTTTTTGGACAATAAACTGGATGGCAGGGATTCATCTTCTCGACTTCCTAGCAGACTTCCTTCCAGCGAAACTTCCACGGGTCCGTCCACGGAACCTTGCAGGTGGGGCTGATGTGGCAGAAGGAGGATGATGATGATGGGGAGCAGGCCAAGCCGGGTCCCACAGCACAGTGTCCCTGGTCAGCTCGTTCCTTTTCATCCTGGCCAGGACCTGATTTATAATGTCCTTGGCCAGGCTTTTTTGCTCCTCCCCCCCTTGGTTCAGCTCATTGGCCACAAATGCGCTATAGCATTCCGTGGGGTTGAGGGGGGCTCTCATGATTTCGGCAGCCTCCCGGATGACCTGAAGGCTTTCATCATGCACCTCCCTTCTGCGCCTCCTTGCAGCTGGTGGCCTCATTTGGAGGGGAGGAACTTGGCTGATTGTGCTCAGCCTGGGCCTGGGGACCTGCTGCACCTCACTTGACCCGGCCTCCTCCTGGCTGCCACTCACCCCTTCCGCCTGGCTGACATGGGCCTCAGGAGCTGCCACCTCCTGGCTGGTCTCTTCTTCCTGTGTATAAAAAAGGCAACATGTTGTAATTTTTGGCACAATCAAGCACACACATTTTATTTCTCTTGACTTTTTTAGTTAGTATTAATTGAAATTAAACAGACTGTCCTTCTGACCCCTGCATTTGGCATCCCTGTTTGTTTTTTGTTTACAAGATCAACTCACGAATTCAAAATAAATAGCAGCACAAAACTAGTTTTGAAAATACTAGACCTCACTGAAGATGGCCAGATCTGGCTCCATGTCAGCCAGCCCTGCTTCTGATTCTGCAGGGCTCCTGGGATCCGGGGAAGTTCCGCTGGGAGGAAGTGTTGAAACCGAAGCCCTGCCATCCAGTTCATCATTCAAAAAACTGAGCTCTTTGTAGTACCAGAGCTTGGGTTCCTTCTTCTTAGCTGCTGCTGATCCTGATTTTGGATATTTCCGCTTTTTATATACATTCCTGTAGCTTCTCCTGAGGTTACTGAATTTGTCCTTCACCATGTCGCCTGTGCAACTTGGCACCCAAGTGTGCAGGTATGTCGCAATCTCATCAAGTGCTGCCTCTCTCTTTCCAGTGTCCAAATAATGGGTGTGCCTGGTGTCCCAAAGAAGGGGCATATCCCGATACCGTGTTATTAACTCCATTGTTGCCTCCTTCCCTTTGAGCAAATCCATTCTTTTGGGCTGCTTCTAGAAATGTCGCTTCTCAATAGTAATGTCTAGAATAGAAATTGCCAATCAAACACAAAGCACAACTTTCCAAAGGCTCAGCTTTGTCATTCTTAAAATATGTGCACATTCATTCATTTTAGAGCATCTACTTTATACAAACACAGTGTCTTATGCTGCTACATAGCTGGCCTGCTCTGCCGCATTGTTGTACCCCCCAAAAAGTTGGCATTCAGAGTCCATGTTGCAAGTTGTAGCATGTAGTTAAGAACACATCCACCATGAATATGAATGCTAGCATTCACCTCAAGGCACTAGTTCATGTGTAGCTATCATGCCCCTCAGCATTGATGGCAGAAAACACTACCTACTTATCTCTGTCCAACCAATACACAACACTACTGGCATGATCTGACTGCATACTCTAAAATACAAATAAAGAGGAAAGAGCATTCTCTACATATATCTTGATGAAGTGATGTGTCCAAGCACTTTACTCTCTAAATGTTATGGTGGGCCCCAAAATACATAAATAACAGTGGCCTAAAAAGGGTGCAAACAACATAGAAAAGCTCCATCCCCCATGCCTGTTCAAATTATAGGCCTCTGATCCGATGTTTGCATTTACCTTTGTCTCTCTCTCTCCTCGTTTCCGCTCGAGTAATCTCTGCGTAACCTACGTAATCACGTCGTTTCCATTATATTCCCCACGCAATCCAGAAACGCCGCCCTCGTCTCCGCCCATGACGTACCAATTTCTGCTTTCCACGCCCATCTGCAACGTTGATTGGAAAATATGGCGATGTCACACGAGCGCACATTAGCCTCTGATCGGGATCAGGAAGGGACACAGGCCGGAACGTCCCGATCCAGGCCAACACGTTACAAGGCCACAAACATGTCTCTACAAGAGATGGTGGAGTTGGTGTCCATCCTGCGACGGCAGGACTATGATGGTGAGCATGGCCCATACAGCACCCCTAACCGGAGGAAGTCAAAAATTATGGATAAGGCAGCAAGGAAACTTTATGAGATGTTTGGGGTCACCAGGTCCAAAGAGCAGCTCCGGAAACGCTGGTCCGACTTAAAACTGCGCGAGCCAGAGCAGTATCGCAAAATAAAAAAAATCATTGAAAAAAGTAAGTACTTTAAAATGTCTTTGGAGTGCCTATTTTTGGCGAAAATGTTTTGCCATGTATATTTCGCCATCTGCCTCGTTGGCCTGCTTGTATTTTTTAAACCCTGCCTTGTAAATTTAGTAATGTTTGTCTAATATAAATCCGACGACTTGCCACGATCGTAGTCAACCTCGTTCCAATCACATCGTTTATCCTCAATCCGCGGGTCCAGGAACATCACACCTGGACGAGGCTATTTGGCGAAAAACATCGTTTTCAGAAACAATGTTGAAAATATGATGTGTTTGTGCAAACTAATAAGTTTAATTAAAAAGGCAATCAGGATTCTGTAATTCACACAGTGCTGAGATAACTTAATATGCAGCTGTTTGGACATCTGTAATTTAGAAAACCTGTCTACCCACATAAAATAGTAATTTGGAGTTTAGGAGAAGGGACTCCAAAAAAGACTTATTCAGGAGGCCAGACATGTGTGTCACTTCCCCAAAAAGCCTCATTATATCACAGCTAGGGAGACGTCAGCTAGCAAAAAAAAGGAACATGGTTTGTGCTGTAATAAGGCCAAAACTAGAATTGTAACGCCACTTCTAAGCAATGTTTGCAAATTAGTCCCTCCAAAAAGATCTGTTTGCTGATGTTTTTTTTATTTTTTTGGTTGTTTTTAGGGGAAAGAAGAGGACAGCGCTATGAGGAGTCAGGGAGGCCCACACTGTCTCCCAAACGGCCCGAAAAAATTGTTGAGCAGGAGGATGATGAAGAAGGAGAGGAGGAAGAAGGAGAGGAGGAAGGGAGAGAGGAGGAAGGCGGATTGGTGGAGAAAGGCGGATTGGTGGAATTTGGTGGATTAATGGAGGAAGGCGGTTTGGTGGAATTTGGCGGATTAGTGGAGGAAGGCGGATTGGTGGAGGAAGGCGGTTTGGTGGAATTTGGCGGATTAGTGGAGGAAGGCGGATTGGAGGAGGAAGGCGGATTAGTGGAGGAAGGAGAAGTTGAAGAAGAAGGAGAAGTTGTAGAAGATGTTGAACTTGTCAGTACAACAGGTCAGTGACACCCCAGCTTTGCAGGGAAAAAGAGATGTAGATAGGCCTGCACCTTACTTACTTACAATGTTGTGTTTTTCCTTTGGCATTTTTAGGGGATGAAGATGGGATTAGCACATCTGTCGCTCCTATTTTTTCTCGTGCAAGTGCACAAATCCTAATACAGCAGATAATGGAGTGCAGCACCGATCTGGCCAATATGAGGGAAAGGATGGTGGTGATGGACCAAAACTTCAAAAACATGCTCGATATTTTGGGACGTATATAAAAGACTATCCCCCCCAGCTGCCCCCCATGCCCCCCCCCCCTGCCCCCCCTGCCCTCACCCCTAACCACCACACTCTCAAAGATGTTGTATAATGTTCGTTTAATATCCCCCAAAATTTGAGGATGCACACACACACACGGGTTTATTTACTAAAGCTATAAGGTGCAAAAGCAGCATCACTTGGCATATAAAACAATCATCTTCCATGTTTGGATGCGAAGTCTTAATTGACTAAGCTTAATTTAGAAGCTGATTGGCTTATATGCACAAATAAGCCGGAGTTTGGACTGTTTAGTAAATAAACCCCAATGTGTGTTCACATGTGCGATCTGCCATCACAGGACATCAATTGTATGTGCTTTGTGGGTGCAACCCCTTCCTTACTTATCAAGTAGGTGACAGAAAGGGGTTGCACCCACAAAGCACATACATTGATCACCCATGATGGCAGATAGCACATGTGAACATTTCGCGTGGGATCTCATGTGAAAAATCACCATTTGGCCCATCACACACACAGCATGTGTGCATCCTCAAATTTTGGGGGATTCCGGCGTGACCTAAGACCATGTTGTCTGGGTTTGTTATGCCAAATAAAAGGTTGAACTTTGTAAGTTTGATTGTTATATATGTTTGTCAAAACCACAAAATATTTTTTGAATAAATAAATACTTTCTAAACCAAGTTTTCTAATTAAAACACAAAGATTTTCGTAAATAAAAAAGAAATAAAAAAACCTTTTAAAAACACACACAAACCAGTGGCTTCTTATTTCTAACCTCAATACCCAGTTTGTAGAAGAGTGACTAGAATGTGTAATTGTATGTATTTACTAAAACCTGCTAACTAAATTGGGCACAAGAAATGCACTAGTTTCAGAACCTGGAAGACAGATAAAAAGAGAAAAAGCAATAATGACAAACAACTGTATAAAGTCCAATGGTCAAATTATTTATTATTTCTTGGTAATATTTCTTTATTTTGGGGGCCGAATTATAAAGAAATATTAATCTGGCATAGCTATGGCCCCCCGACCCATAAAGTACTCAACATATTTGTCGCGTACCTCACGAGCAGATTGGGTGACCGAGCCAGCGCGACCAGTGTCCAGCCCAGGAAGGGTATCTGAGGGTAGTCCTGCCTCAGCACCGATGTTGGGTAGGTACGTCTGGGAATGCCTGCGTAAAAAATTATGGAATATGCAGCAGGCCAAAATAACAGAGTTAAATTTATATTCCGCCAGATGTATCGCTGTCTGGAACAGGCGGAACCGGCTGGCGAGTATCCCAAAGGCATTCTCGACTACCCTCCGGGCCCTGGCCAGCCGGAAATTGAAGACTCTCCTCTCCGGGGTGAGGGTCCTCTGGGGAAAAGGCCGCATGAGGTGAGGTCCAAGTCCAAAAGCCTCGTCCGCTAAAAAAACAAACGGAAGTCCTTCCACATTGTCTTCATCCGGTGGCAGTTCAAGACCACCAGTTTGTAGACGCCTGTAAAATTCGGTCCGCGCGAACACTCCCCCATCAGACAGCCGGCCATTCTTCCCCACGTCCACATACAAAAATTCGTAGTCTGCCGACACCACCGCCATCAACACGATACTATGAAAACCTTTGTAGTTATAATAGTACGAGCCCGAAAGAGGTGGCGGCACTATGCGGACGTGCTTCCCATCAATTGCCCCTCCGCAGTTTGGAAAATCACAACGCTGGGCAAAGTGGGCAGCCACAGTCTGCCATTCCTGCGGCGTGGAGGGAAACTGTGGGGACAAAAGCAAAATAACAATTAGCACTTTGGCACAGAAACAACATTGCAAACACTAGTAAAAAAACAACATTCTGCAACATCACGGTATTAACATTTCAAAAAATTAGTGTATAGAGAGTATTTAGGGCAACAAATCTAGAGACAATTATTATCAGACTCCACATCCCGCTGATAGGGCAATACACTTTTTTAGGGGGAGGGAGTTGAACTACAATGGAGCAGGACACCAAAAATAAAAAAGAAGGTGTTTTTGTCCCTAGGAGATGATGCTGGACCGGTTAGTAGTGTTGAAGGTAAAAATATGCAGGTAGGCCAAACCACATAAACCTGGAAAGCTTAACAACATGCATGGGGAGAAAAGGGAACATTAAGCACACAGCATATTACAATCATGGCGACTAGGAAAACCAACACAAAAAGGTGAGAAAAATATGCAAACATTATTAAAGACACAGATTGTGATGTTAAAGGAGGAAACTTACCTTAATAAACTCCTCCTGCATGACTTGTATGATGGCAGAACACGTCTCCGGTATGATGATCCCAAGCGCCTGGGGAGAGATGCCTGTTGAGAACTTGAGGTCCTGCAGGCTCCTCCCAGTCGCCAGGTACCGCAACGTGGCAATAAGCCTCTGCTCAGCCGGAATGGCTTGGCGCATCACAGTGTCCTGCCTCGTGATATAGGGGGACAGGAGATCCAGCAGACGGTGGAAAACGGGGTCCGTCATACGGAGAAAGTTCCTGAAGTCATCAGGATTATTCTCCCGGATCTCCCTAAGCAGAGACATATGAGAGAATCGATTACGCTGCCGCAACCAATTCTTGGCCCAGGAACTCCTCCTCCTACTGTTCCTGTCCAAATCACTGGAATGCACACAGACTCCAGAACAAAACCCATAAACAGCACGAACTCGTGAAAAGTCGCGCTGCTGCTCCATCATGGCTTCAAACCGGCCGGCTGGTCAGTCAAGAACACACTCAAACAGAAAGCACCCCCAAATCCAGCAAGACCTGCAAAGATCGCACGTCAAACAGATACGACCGTACAGGACGGCACTGCAAAGCAGAAACGCCGCGTACGGCGACACTGAATGACAAATACGAGCCCACAAGCACACACTGAACCTGAAAATACGACCTGTTAAGCGCGGAGACTGAAAAGCACGAATCAGCTCTAACCAAACCTTCGCTAACACGGAACTAGCAGAAGCGGAACAGAGGGCGGCGCCGATGGCTTTGTCATTCCCCTTTATAGTGACGTCGTACGTGGTTTACGTGCCCGCGTTCTGGTCCGCTGGGATTTCAGTCCGATGGTGTGTACGCTCATCAGACCAATGGAGAAATTTGACTTATCCGCTGGGAAATATCCGTCGGATGTTTCCGACCGGATACATTCCCTCATGTGTACAAGGCCTCACAGTTGTGTAAACAGGTTGTAAGTGGAGATAATACACCAATATATTCCGTCTACAGTCTGTGGGCCAGATTCTCAAAATAGATACGACGGTGTATAGCAGGAAACACCGTCGTATCTCTGTTTTATTTACTGGGTATCTATGCGTGTGATTCCTAGAATCACTTACGCATAGATACAGTGAAGATCCGACAGGTGTAAAACACTTACACCGTCGGATCGTAGATGTAATTACTTTTCTGGCCGCTAGGTGGCCTTTACCTTGTTTTCTCATTTTCCCATACAAATGAGCCTAATACGCCGTTTCCCGAACGTTTTTACGCCGTCCCGTCGTCGTTTCCGTAAGCGTAAACCTACCCCTGCTATATGAGGGGTAGGTTTACGAAGTTCCGTCGTTGCCATGTTAAGTATGGCATCGGGTCAGCGTCGTCTTTTTCCGTCGGTTACGTCGTTTTACTAAGTCGTTCGCGAATAGGGCATTGCGTAAGTGACAATCACATCGTTTTGACGTTGGTTTCAACTACGCTTTCCGACGTGAGCTGGAGCATGCGCACTGGGCTTTTTTCCCAGTCGGCGCATGCGCAGTTCGATCGACGCAGGGGCGCGCTTAATTTAAATACAAGCCGCCCCCTTTGAATTACGCGGGGATACGCAGGGCCATTTACACTACGCCGCCGCAAACTACGGAGCAAGTGCTTTGGGAATACGGCACTTGCTCCATTAAGTTGCGGCGGCCGCAGATTCTATGTGATTCTGGCCCTATAACTGTAAAGCTCTGTACACACGGGCCAAATGTCGTGAGACAATGGGCGGTTAAAAAAAAAAACATCTGACATCCATCCCGTGTGTATGCCACCCTACAGAAGAGCATGCTGGAAAACCAGCAGCCGACCGACTCCTGCCCGATCAGAGCTCTCAGCCAATGGCTGAAATGTGAAGATGTGAAAATTTTCTCTGCACTTCTAAGCAAACCTGTCAATGGGGAGCTGAGATTTCCAGTGTGCCATTGGATATACTTTGCACAGGACTTTTATTTTCTGTGCAACCAGTTCTGGTGTTTTTATAGCTCTGCCACACAGCAAATCTTAGTGCAGGAGTAGGCAACGATTCAGAGGTTGAGATCTACCTTGACAAAAAAAAAAGAATCAAGCCCCCAATAAAAAGTCAGCATGAAGAAAACATAGTATTGTCTTATTTGAAAAGAATTGCTAGAGCTCCCATTGAGCTAAAGGCCTTATCGTCAATTTTAATAAAACTACAAAATTGCTGCCAGTTAACAAGATAAATTAGCAAATATGGCTAAATGGGTAGTGGATTGTGGTACTTCATCCACTCTGGAGGATCGGGAGGATTGTTTAACTAACCTTTAAAGGTGCACTATGATTCTTAGGCCGCGTACATACGATCGAATATGTCCGCTGAAAGTTTCAGCGGACATATCTGATCGTGTGTACGACCTAGCGGACAGATTTTTCCAGCGGACAAATTTCAAAGCATGCTTTGAAATTTGTCCGCTGCAATCCTGTCCGTCGGACATGTCCGCTGGTTAGTACACTTAACTAGCGGACATAAATCTCCCGCATGCGTCGAATGGATTCAACGCATGCGTGGAAGTATTTTACTTCCTGGAGTGGTGACGTGGCGGCATCAACGTCACCGCCACGTCACCGCGTCCTCACATCAGAGGCGATTTTCGTCCGATAGTGTGTACACGCCATCGGACCAAAATCCGAGGAGACATGTCAGCTGGAAACGGTCCGTCGGACATGTTTGAGCGGACATGTCTCCTCGTCTGTACCTGGCCTTACTGTTAGAGGAACCGCTATTAAGTTGTTGACTAGATGTAGGGATGAGCTCCGCGTTCGATACGAATGTATGTTCGACTCGAACATTGTCTGTTCGTACGTTCGACGAATTTCGAACGAAACGGGTCGTTCGCGCCAAATCCGAGTGACGCGCAACGGCCCATAATTCACACATTGCGCGCTGATGATTGGCCAAACATTCACTATGGCCCTGCATGTTTGGCCAATCACAGCACGCAAAAAACGGAGAGCCATAATTGGCCAAAGCCAGGGTGGCTTTGGCCAATTATGGCTCAGGGCTTTAGCACACGCACCACACTATATAAGGCTGCCTGCTGGGCGGCCTCATGTAGTATGTTGCGGTTGTTAACCACTTAAGACCCGGACCAAAATGTAGGTAAAGGACCTTGCCCCTTTTTGCGATTCGGCACTGCGTCGTTTTAACTGACAATTGCGCGGTCGTGCGACGTGGCTCCCAAACAAAATTGGCGTCCTTTTTTCCCCACAAATAGAGCTTTCTTTTGGTGGTATTTGATCACCTCTGCGGTTTTTATTTTTTGCGCTATAAACAAAAATAGAGCGACAAATTTAAAAAAATGCAATATTTTTTACTTTTTGCTATAATAAATATCCCCCAAAAATATAGAAAAAAACATTTTTTTTCCTCAGTTTTTTTTTGGTAAAAAAAATCGCAATAAGCGTTTATCGGTTGGTTTTCGCAAAATTTATAGCGTTTACAAAATAAGGGATAGTTTTATTGCATTTTTATTAATTTTTTTTTTTTACTACTAATAGCGGCGATCATCGATTTTTTTAGTGACTGCGACAATATGGCGGACACTTCGGACAATTTTGACACATTTTTGGGACAATTGTCATTTTCACAGCAAAAAATGCATTTAAATTGCATTGTTTACTGTGGAAATGACAGTTGCAGTTTGGGAGTTAACCACAGGTGGCGCTGTAGGGGATGTGTGACCTAATGTGTGTGTTTACAACTGTAGGGGGGTGTGGCTGTAGGTGTGACGTCATCGATCGTGTCGCCCTATTACAGGGATGACGCGATCGATGCTACGGCCACAGAGAAGCACGGGGAAGCCGCGTGTACACACGGCTCTCCCCGTTCTTCCGCTCCAGGGACGGATCGCCGCACTCCAGCGGCGATCGGGTCCGCGAATCCCACGGACCCGGTCCTGGAGCTTCGGACCGGGTCACGGGCACGCGCCCGCGGGCGAGCGCCCGTGACCCACGGCTGGGTACTAAAATCAACGTATATATACGTTGATGTGCCCAGCCATGCCATTCTGCCGACGTAAATGTGCAGTAGGCGGTCCTTAAGTGGTTAATGAGAGCAGTCAGAGAGACAGAGAGATTGTCTTTTTATATAGCTAGATAGAGCAGGCAGGCAGGCTAGTCAGTTTAGCTTAATTTACAGAGTGTAGAGAATATATATACATCCCTAGGAGTTGTACATATATTTATACACTGTATAGCTTAGCTAGATCAGTTCTTCCTAAATTACTGGCAGGCAGGGGATTGTGCTATTTAATGATGCTTAACTTAAAAAAAAAATGAAAAATTCCTTTAAATATTGTACCTGCTGGGTGTCTATAGTTTGCCTGTGAAAACATCTTTGAGAACCCGGGTCTTGCCCGAGGGAAAAAAGTTTTAAAAACGGTAATTTTTTCAGGAGTCCTGATGGTAGAACAGTTCTAATATTTGGACCACAGTTTGGTAGCATCAGGATGTAGCACCCTCTATCATAGGTAGGTGCTAGAGGTGTGTTTTTGAAGCAATAGGTGATTGACATGTACTTCAGCTTTTGGGCGCCTCCCCTGCTTCCATTTAGAATGTTCTGGAGAGGGGCAGGGCTGAGAGTTGGAGTGGTATGGAGTACATCTGAGGAGCCCTGACCAATCCCCAACTAGGATTGGCAGGGGCAGGCCTCCTACATATACTCATGGTCAGCCTGCTGGGGGAGGAGTTGTCGGCTGGGTGAACACCCCCATCTGGGGGCTGCAACTCTGGCGGATGTGCTCGGGAGCTGGGAGGGAGCTTCTTCTTACATGGTCATGGAGAGGTGTCCTGGAACAGGAGCAGGAGAAGCAGTTGTTCTGCACAATCCGGATAAAAATCCTTCAGGGAGGGCTCAGGGCAGGAGTCAGTGAGTGAGGCACAGTGGAGATCTGGAAAAGGTATGCCAGGGGAGCTGGGTGCAGAGCCAGAGGAGAGACTGTGGGGTTTTATGCTAAATTGTTGCAGCCTGAGGGCGCAGGATTTGCAAGTCGGGCTTGCTGGGATCAGTAGTCCATCATCAAAAATCCTTTCCAACTAATGTTCAGGGCCATCAAGAAGGGGTACTGCAGGCCCTTGGTCTATTAAGAATCATCAAGTGAAACTACTTCTAGGACTTATTCAGAGTGAGGCCTAGTCAGCTCAAGATGGTGGGACAGGATTTCTAATGCTGTGACAGGAAAGTGATGTGCAGGAGGAGAAGTGTCTTGGAGGTAGAAGTCTGAAGGGAAAGTGCAGAAGAGGAGAATGGTCTGAAGTAACGCTGTCAAAATTAGAGTCCACCATTTTTGTTCTACCCAAAGTAATGTAAAGCATAACTGCTATAACATTTTCAAAGTAATGAGTAAACCACTATAACATTTTGAATGTAAAGCCGGAGTCGCTATAAAATTGCAAATACCAATTTATTCTTTGGGCATCCCATATCCCTTCCCCCAACCAAGTTCAATCTCCCAAATAAAACAATAAAACAAAGCAAAATACTTTTCTTCGTCTACAAAGTGTGACATATGGATGTCTGGCAGCAAGGTGAATATGTGTGGATGTTAGTAACTAGTAGCAACACACCACTACAAAGGGAAACCCCAATTATCCAAAAAACGGGGATGAGACAAGCATGAGCTACTTCAGAACAGAGTAAGGTATGACTAAAGGGTAATGGCGCGTACACATGATCATTTTTCAGCATGATCGTGTGTGGGCTAAAACGACGTAAAAAAGCCGTGCATGCTCAGAAGCAAGTTATAAGACGGGAAAGCTTGTTCTGGTAAAACTACCGTTCATAATGGAGTCACGCTGTAACAGACATAAAAGCGTTAATCGTCGTTTACTAACACTGAATCAGCTAAAGCAGCCTAAAGGCAAATGGAATTTCCCCTTTAAAGTCTTGTCGTACGTGTTGTACATCACCGCGCTTTGCTAGATCATTTTTTAAAAACAATGTTGTGTGGGCAACATCGTTTTTAACCACTTGACCACTGGGCACTTAAACACCCTTAATAACCAGACCAATTTTCAGCTTTCGGTGCTCTCACATTTTGAATGACAATAACTCAGTCATACAACACTATAACCAAATGAAATTTTTGTCCTTTTTTTCCCACAAATAGAGCTTTCTTTTGGCGGTGTTTCATCACCTCTGCGGTTTTTATTTTTTTTGCTATAAATGAAAAAAGAACAAAATTTTGCAAAAAATAATAATTTTTCTTCATTTCTATTATAAAATTTTGCAAAAAAGTAATTTTTCTTCATAAATTTGGCCTAAAATGTATACTGCTACATATCTTTGGTAAAAAAAATAAAAAATGTTGGATATTATTTAGTCTGGGTGAAAGTTATGGGGTCTACAAGCTATGGTACCAAATCCTGAAAATTGATCAATTTCATCACACCTGAAGTACTGACAGCCTCTCTCATTTCTTGAGACCCTAACATGCCAGAAAAGTACAAATACCCCCCAAATGACCCCTTTTTGGAAAGAAGACATTCCAAGGTATTTAGAAAGAGGCCTGGTGAGTTTTTTAAAGTTGTAATTTTTTCCCACAATTCTTTGCAAAATCAAGATTTTTTTTTTTTCATCAAATTTTCATATTATTAGGTTATTTTTCACACACAGCATATGCATACCACAAATTACACCCCAAAACACATTCTGCTATTCCTCCCGAGTATGGCGATACCCCATGTGTGAGACTTTTACACAGTGCGGCCACATACAGAGGCCCAACATGCAGGGAGCACCCAGGCCAATTCTGACATTTCTCTCCTACATGTAAAAATCATCATTTATTTGCTAGAAAAATACATAAAACCCCAAAACATGATATAAAGATACCTCACATGTGGTTTGAACACCGTTTTTATATGTGGGCGGGACTGGGCGTATGCGTTCGCTTCTGCATGCGAGCTCGCGGGGACAGGGGCTGCTGTATGCCCAGAGTATTGCCCAGAGTATTGCCCAGAGTATTGCCCAGAGTATTGCCCAGAGTATTGCCCCGAGTATTGCCCCGAGTATTGCCCAGAGTATTGCCCAGAGTATTGCCCAGAGTATTGCCCCGAGTATTGCCCCGAGTATTGCCCCGAGTATTGCCAGAGTATGCCCGGAGTATTGCAGAGTATGCCCAGAGTATTGCAGAGTATGCCCAGAGTATTGCAGAGTATGCCCAGAGTATTGCCAGAGTATTGCGGAGTATGCAGAGTATGCCCAGGGTATTGCAGAGTATGCCCAGGGTATTGCAGAGTATGCCCAGAGTATTGCGGAGTATGCCCAGAGTATTGCGGAGTATGCCCAGAGTATGCCCAGAGTATGCCCAGAGTATTGCCAGAGTATTGCCAGAGTATTGCAGAGTATGCCCAGAGTATTGCAGAGTATGCCCAGAGTATTGCAGAGTATGCCCAGAGTATTGCCAGAGTATTGCGGAGTATGCAGAGTATGCCCAGGGTATTGCAGAGTATGCCCAGGGTATTGCAGAGTATGCCCAGAGTATTGTGGAGTATGCCCAGAGTATTGTGGAGTATGCCCAGAGTATTGTGGAGTATGCCCAGAGTATTGCCCAGAGTATTGCCAGAGTATTGCCAGAGTATGCCCAGAGTATTGCCAGAGTATTGCGGAGTATGCAGAGTATGCCCAGAGTATTGGCAGAGTATTGCCCAGAGTATGCCCGGAGTATTGCCAGAGTATGCCCGGAGTATTGCCAGAGTATGCCCGGAGTATGGCCAGAGTATGCCCAGAGTATGGCCAGAGTATGCCCAGAGTATGCCCAGAGTATTGCAGAGTATGCCCAGAGTATTGCCAGAGTATGCCCAGAGTATTGCCAGAGTATGCCCAGAGTATTGCCAGAGTATTGCGGAGTATGCAGAGTATGCCCAGGGTATTGCAGAGTATGCCCAGAGTATGCCCAGGGTATTGCAGAGTATGCCCAGAGTATTGCGGAGTATGCCCAGAGTATTGCAGAGTATGCCCAGAGTATTGCAGAGTATGCCCAGAGTATTGCAGAGTATGCCCAGAGTATTGCAGAGTATGCCCAGAGTATTGCAGAGTATGCCCAGAGTATTGCCAGAGTATTGCGGAGTATGCAGAGTATGCCCAGGGTATTGCAGAGTATGCCCAGGGTATTGCAGAGTATGCCCAGAGTATTGTGGAGTATGCCCAGAGTATTGTGGAGTATGCCCAGAGTATTGCAGAGTATGCCCAGAGTATTGCAGAGTATGCCCAGAGTATTGCCAGAGTATGCCCAGAGTATTGCCAGAGTATTGCGGAGTATGCAGAGTATGCCCAGGGTATTGCAGAGTATGCCCAGAGTATTGCAGAGTATGCCCAGAGTATTGCAGAGTATGCCCAGAGTATTGCAGAGTATGCCCAGAGTATTGCAGAGTATGCCCAGAGTATGGCCAGAGTATTGCCAGAGTATGGCCAGAGTATTGCCAGAGTATGCCCAGAGTATTGCCAGAGTATTGCGGAGTATGCAGAGTATGCCCAGGGTATTGCAGAGTATGCCCAGAGTATTGGCAGAGTATGCCCAGAGTATTGCAGAGTATTGCGGAGTATGCCCAGAGTATTGCGGAGTATGCCCAGAGTATTGCAGAGTATTGCGCAGAGTATTGCCCAGAGTATTGCCCAGAGTATTGCCCAGAGTATGCCCAGAGTATGCCCAGAGTATGCCTGAGTATTGCAGAGTATGCCCAGAGTATGCCTGAGTATTGCAGAGTATGCCCAGGTGAGTATTGCAGAGTATGTGCAGCAGGGATGGCTGAGGAGGGAGGGATGGATGGATGGATCTGTGACTGCATTTGTCACAGATCCAGCCCGCAGCACTGGCGCTGCCATCCGCTCCCTCCCCTCTCCTCTCACACTGTACCGATCGGTACAGAGAGAGGAGGGAAGAACCGGCGTCATCAAATGACGCCGGTCTGTTTACATCTGATCGCGCCGTCATTGGACGGCGCGATCACGTGGTAAACCGCCGCTATCAGCGGCGATTTACCGTGATCCGTGATGCGCCGGGTCCTCTGGACCCGGCGGTCACGGATGTTCCCGTGTGCGCGCCTCAGGAGGCGTGCGGGAGCGCGATTCTGACAGGCCGTTAATTAACGGCCAGTTAGAATACAGCAACCGCCCTAGAGCCGTACTTTCGGCATAGGGCGGTTGCAAAGTGGTTAATGATGAAGTTGGGAAAACTTTGTTTTTTGGACATGCTGAAAAACTTTTTTTTTTCATGCTGAAAAATTATCGTGTGAACGCGGCATAAGGGTTTGCCAATAAAGGATTGCTTTATTTTTTATTGACAACAAAACTGATATTACACGTATCAAACAACTAATTGACCAAGAAAGAATGCAGGTTATGTTTTCTATGATTATTAGTTAATTGAGTTTATTTACATTCACTAAGTACAAATAGCACAAACAGCGCTAATGTGTAGTGGAACCACACAAGTGAACTAAATAAACAATAAGTGACAGAAAAAATGTAAATGTAGAGACCCGTGAGTGATATTGAGTCTAAAGGTTAAATAGTTCATAAAGTGTCTGAAAAAATCTTCTGAATCTCTTTAACGAGCTCCCAGTCTAGCCAACCTGTTTATGGCAGAATGGGAGGATAGGGTCATTTTCAGAGATAAAAAGCCTCAACTCCTATTCTATCGGAGATTTATTGACGACCTCCTGTTAATCTGGGAAGGAACAGAGATGGAGGCCACACATTTTTTGAACACTCTGAACAATAATGACAATAATATTAAGCTGGAATATGTCATCAGTAACCACTCCGTTAACTATCTGGATGTTACAATCGAGCGTTATGAAGGAAAATTGAAAACCAAGGTGTTCTTTAAAACCACAGACCGTAACAGTTATTTAACTATTAATAGCGGGCACCACCCAGCATGGATTAAGAACATCCCAAAGGGACAGTTTTTACGTGTACGCCGCAATTGCACCGATGATGGTGACTATCTGGAACAAGCTAACACACTAAAAGCTAGGTTTATCCAGAAAGGATATGCTGAACCTGAACTCAATGAAACTGTACAACAGATTGCACATGTCCCTAGAGATGAGTGTCTAAAGAAAAAAGCACTTCCATCTGAGAGGGACCATCACCAGTGGAGTTGTATATCTGGGTTCCATGTGCAATATAGGGAGATTGAGGACATAGTCAGGAAACACTGGCACATCCTGGGGAAGGACAGACATCTGGGGGGTGCTATTCCGCAACAACCAAAGTTTATCTACCGGAAAGCCCCCAATTTTGGTGATCGGGTAGTTCAAAAGATCTTAGACCCCCCCAATCAACGGTTAAAAATTAATCTCAAAGGGTTCTTCCTTTGCAACAAATGCATCTGTTGCCGTACGGTGAAAATTCACAATAAGGGCAAAACAGAAATTAGAGGATCTAATGACAGTATTTTTGAAGTGAAAGAATTCATAACTTGTAATTCATCTTATGTGGTATACCTTCTATGGTGCCCTTGTGGGCTCCTATATGTTGGAAGGACTAAGAGACTACTAAGAATTCGGATCTCTGAACATCTGGCCAACATCAGGAAGGGTTATAAATATCAGTGTGTCGGTTCACTTTAAAGAAAAACACAATAAAGATTCATCTCTAGCCCAATTTTGTGGTATTGACTGCGTTTATCCTAATTGGAGTGAGAGATCTATCACAAAGAGAAACTCAATGGATCTTTCTTCTTAAATCCCTTTTTCCGCGAGGATTAAACATAGAACTAGACCTGAACTGTTTTATCAACAACTCTTAATCCAGTTCTTTTTGCCCTACCAACACAGATTAGGTCTGGGAACCCCTCGGGCATATAGTGTATTGGTTAAATTATCATGATTTATATATATTTCTTGATCACATCATACTTTGAGATGACCTAGTATACTTTGGTATATTGGGTTATAATTTTATATTTTATTTTTTATTTTTTAATTTTTAATATATGTAACGGTTTTAACCCTTTCTTTTTAGGTATGTACCATTCATCCAATTTATTCGTTTTTTATTTTTAGCTCAATTTATAAGAGCATATTGTTTGATCTAGTGCTCTATATATTACTCATGAATATGAAAATATCAATCTATGTAGTAACTGTTTACCAGTGTTTCAATATTTATTGGATGCAGCGAGGTCTGTACTCACTAATATTGTGTTTATTTAAGTTTGACTCTTATGTATTGTAATTCCTAGGCATTCATAAGGCTGATCAACACTGGTGACGATCGCTATGCGAGTAGTGTATCAGCCTCATTAGCTGTTACACATTGTAGTCACTAATCATCTATTGAGGGAAAATATGGGCTACACCTTTAAACCAATGTGAGGTTGTTTCCCTTAATCTTTCAGTATATTAACCTGTGCTGAAGCCGTGAGCAGCGGCACTTCCGCCCTTACAATGCGCGGTATCGCACGCTCAGACTGCCTATTGGTGGAGGCGGTATGTAATGTGACAGGGCTTTACTATCTTTTTTTTTTTTTTTTTATAATTATCTTTTATTTATTTTTATAAACAAGAAAGCAACACGAAAAACACAAGAAAACGGGATATGCAGAATCCAATACAACAGCTTATTTATATATGGACATTATAATACATCTCTATCTTAAACTCTTTTACTATTCCTGGTCTATAGCAGAGGGAAATTATAATATTTTATATCAAAAGCAATTTCCATTCCCCCCAGGGGAGATATAGAAACCAAAATACTATTTCAACTTTTAACTAAATTTCAAACTTCCCCAAATGTTCCATCTCCTCCCTGATTGTCCATATATTCTCTATGTATTCGACAAATTCCCTCTTTTATCTCCATCACGTTGCCTTCCCTATTTTATCCCCTCATTCCCTCCCCCCTTATCCCCTCCTCAAGACCCCCATCTCCACCTCTTCTCCTCCTCCATCCGCGTACACCCACGGACATGGAGGGAAGAGGAGAGGAAGAAGGAGACAAAAAAAAAAAAAAAAAAAAACAAATACCACAGACATAACCCCATAACACAACAACCCTCCCCCCCCCTCCGCTGTCCCCCCCTCGGCGAGAAATTTCATCTTTCCTTCCCTCCTCCCTTTCCCTTCTTTCCTCGACCTCTAATCTTTATTCTTACTCCCCTAGTAACTTTTTACCTTCTTCCGATTGTACAAATAATTCCCAGGGTGCCCATATTATTTTATTTTGCTCTTTCTTATCTATTGGCCTCGGTAAGAGTTTCTCCATTATTCCTATTTTCCTTACTTTTTTAAGCCACATAGATATTGGAGGTGCTTCCGGGTCTTTCCATTTTATTGCAATGCAACTTTTAGCCGCATTTATCAGATGACCTATCATTGATCCTGTATATCTTTTCAAAGAAATTTCTGTATGATGTAATAGGAAGAATGAGGGGTCATCTGGAATCTGGTGTTCTGTAAGTGATTGGGTAATTCTCCGTACTGTTTCCCAAAATTGTTGTATTTTTGGACACCCCCAAAATATATGCAACATTGTCCCTTTCTCCCCACACCCTCTCCAGCATCTCTCTGAAATTTCAGAAAAGAATATATTTAGACGCGCTGGCGTATAGTACCACCTTGTTAATATTTTATAATTTAATTCTTGTATTTTCGTACATCTTGAGGAGTTTAACGCTAAATTTATGATATTTTGGCATTGTATTGGGGAAAAGGTTTGGCCTAAATCTCTCTCCCATTTGGCGAGGCTTGGCATTCTAAAATCTTCCGGTGGTGCAGTCAACAGTGTATACATTTTCGAGACCATATGAGCCAATGGTTCCGCTCCTCCACAATACTCCTCAAACTTTGTAAGTGGGCGTCTGTACTTTTCTGCACCACCTAGAGTCTCCAAAAAATGTCGTAATTGTCGCGCTTGCCATATCGGGATTTCATATCCCCCTTGTGAAATTTCTCCTATTGTTTTCCATCCCCTTTCTCCTAGAAAGTGAGAGGCTTGAAATCTTCCATTATCTCTTAATTTCTTGAATATTTGAGACTCCATGCCTGGCTGAAATTCTGGATTTCCTATTATTGGATAGAGGGGGGAGTTTTTAGTTGAAAATTTTGAATTATAACATACTTTATTTCCCGTCCATAATGTTGGACCTATCGTAGGGTGGGTTTTAACTATAAGGGGTAATGCTGAATAACACCATATTGCCCTATTTAACGGTACTGGGCTCATTTGTTGCTCTAAAGTAATCCATAGTTTATAATCCCCATGTCTGCTCCAATCGGCTATCCTTCCCAGCTGGACTGCTTGATAGTATTTTAGCATATCTGGTGCTGCTATTCCACCAGCCTTCTTGGGTAGGATCAATAGTTTCCTACCAATCCTAGGCCTTTTACTCCCCCATATAAATTTCATAAATAAAGCCCTGACTTGATTGAAGTATGCCATGGGGATCTGAATTGGTAGCGCTTGGAAAAGATAGAGGAATTTTGGCACTACACTCATTTTTAAAATATTGGATCTCCCGAACCAAGAGTGCATCCCTCTACTCCATCCATCCAGCATTGTTCTAACTGTACTCAGTAATGGTTTAAAATTTAACTCAAAAGTATCCTTTAAGTCTGGTGGCATTTGTGTTCCCAAATAATTCAGTGCCCTGGTCGTCCATTTAAATTTAAAGCTATGTTCTAAACCGGTTTTAATCAACTCCGGGAGAGCGACTCCCATCGCCTCTGATTTACTGTAATTTATTTTAAAATTTGACATCTTCCCATAGATTTCTACTTCTTTCATTAAATTTGGTAAAGATATCTGTGGTTTGATTAAGGAAAAAAGCATATCATCTGCGTAAGCTGATACTTTATATTCCATCCCCCCTAGTTGAATACCCACTATGTCTCTATTCTGTCGGATCTTATTTAATAATGGTTCTAATGTCAATGCAAATAATAAGGGCGACAATGGGCAGCCCTGCCTGGTACCGTTTGTAATTTCTAGGGGTTCAGAATATACCCCATTTACCTTTACTAAAGCTCTGGGTCCCGCATACACCCCTGCTATCCACTGTAACATCCGCTCTCCCAGACCCATTTGTTTTACTGTTCCAAGCATAAACTCCCAATTCACTCTATCGAATGCTTTCTCTGCATCTGTATTCAGGAAAACACTCGATATCTTTTTTTTATTTGCTTGGTGTATTAAATTTAACACTTTAATAGTACTATCTCTCGCTTCTCTAGTTGGTATAAACCCAACTTGGTCTAAATGAACCAATTTTGAAAGGTAGGGCTGTATGCGGGATGCCAGAATCTTTGTCAGTATTTTAATATCTACATTTATTAATGATATTGGTCTATAACTAGAGCATAACCCTGGATCCTTCCCTTCTTTCGGTGTAACCGTAATATGTGCCAATAGCGCCTCCTGAGGTAGAGATCTTGTTTGTCCGACTGTATTAAATAATTTGGTCATATAAGTCCCCAGTAGTGTACTAAAGCTTTTATAGTATTGTATTGTAAACCCATCTGGGCCCGGGGCTTTACCATGTTTTATTGTTTTCATTGTTGATTGCACTTCCTCCAGAGTAATTGGTTTTTCTAAATCTCTTCGTTCTGGAGATGTTAATCTGGACAGACCTGCTGACGATATGTATTTCTCCACAGACCCAGAGGGGTTCACCATTCCTTGAAGATTATATAAAGAGGCATAATATTTCTTGAATTCTTGCGCTATTTCTTTTGAAAGGTAGAGTTTTTGATCTACTTTTGTTTTAATAAATGGAATATATGACCGTGATTGTAGTTTTTTTAATTTTTTTGCTAGTAACTTCCCACATTTTTCACCTGAGTCATACGTCATCTTCTCTGCATATTGTAAAACTGCTTCAGCTTTATATCTAAGGAGATCTGCTACCTGTCTTCTTAAATGTGTTAATTCAATTCCTATACCCGTTTCTGTCTTCTTTTTATGTTGTATCTCCAGTCTCTGTATCCTTTCTAATATTTCTTTTATTTGTTTTTCTCTTGCTTTCTTAACTCTGGAGCCATGTTTTATTAGAACCCCTCGGATTACTGTTTTATGGGCTTCCCAAACTATTCCTGGAGCACTTTCTTCGTTATCATTTATCTGGAAATACCACATTATTTCTTTTTTTACATCTTCAATTATATCGGGATTCTGTAATAGACTCTCATTTAATCTCCACCTCCTTTCTGACGTCTGAGTTCCCTCTCCCCAAGTTATTTCCATAGTTACCGGTGCGTGGTCTGTCCATGTTATATTCCCAATTGAAATATCCTGTACTAGGTGTAACCACTGATGAGGTATCAGAAAGAGGTCTATTCTTGAATAAGTTTGATGTGGGTTTGAGTAGTACGTATAATCTTTCTCTCCTGCATGTAGGATACGCCATCCATCTACTAACTGAAATTCGTGTAATTTTTGTATAATTCGTTTTCTGGTGCCACTGGGTACCGAAGATACCCCTTCCGAGGTGTCTTCCTTTGGATCCAAGGGGATATTCAAGTCCCCGCCACAAATCAACTTACCCTCTTTAAAGTTCATCAGTTTAGTGATCACCTTCACTAAAAAACTATCTTGATGTATATTTGGTGCATAAATGGTGGCTAGTGTTACCTTCTCACCCCCTATTGCCCCTTTAAGAAAAAGGAATCTTCCTCCCGGATCTGCGTATTTATCCGTTAGGGACCATGGTATTCTATTTGCTATCACGATTGCTACTCCTTTACTTTTAGCTTCCTGGTTTGAGGCCTGGTATACCTTTGGGAAGTTCCTATTTTGAAGATATGTATATGCCCCTTCTTTAAAATGTGTTTCCTGAATTAGTCCTATATCTGTTTTAAGAGATTTTAATTCATTTAATAATATCTTACGTTTTTCGGGGATATTAAGTCCTCTCACATTTAGGGAAGTTACCCTGATCTTATCCATCTCTCTCACCACGTTGAGCCAACAGCGGAGGAGGAGAGATCACAACACGACAGATAAAAAAAAAAAAAAAAAAAATGTTACACAAACACAGTCTCCTCCTATAGGGGTCCCAGGAGGTTCTATGTTACGGCTTCTACGTGGGACTTCGACTATCCCGTAGTTGCCGAGAATGGGGGGAACTGACCTCTAACAGCAAGAGTGGCTGAGCTCCTGCCTCCTCTCCTCCCTCTGTTTAATTTCTCTCTAAACCCTTTCTATCTTATTTACCCTGTGACTGCCCCCCCTTTTTTATTTCTTATTCCACTCTCTCACCTTCTGATCTCTGTTCCAGTGTCATGACTAGTCTTTATATTACTTCCTTCCCCCTTCTCCACATCCCCCTCCCTCCCCTCTCGTAACTGCCCCCTCCTCATAATTCTTTCCTTTATATATATACATACTCTACCCATTAATATCTCCAATTTCCCTTAATTTCATATAAATTCTGATTTGCTTTCTCATTTATAGCAGGTCATACATTCAAAATATATGCATTATTTATACTCTTCATAATATTCATATATTGATGTACTGGGTCAATTATTTATACATAACACCGATTTTTAGATCCGATTTAATTCTTCCCCCCATCTACCTCCCCCTGCCTTGTCATATATATTCCCTAACTCCCTACTTTCGTGACTCCCTCTTTATATTTCTCTCCTTATTAATCGTTATAGTACTGGATCTGCATATTCCCCTTCTTAACCCCCCCTGTACCCCTTAATGTGAATTACCTTATCCCCCAATATGTGTAGTTGTCGGGCTTCCCACAGGCCCAAACTCCTTTCCCCCCCTAATACATTGTTTGGCATGATTATCATGTGAGGCATAAAATGCCATTCTAAACTATAATGTGATGTGTTTTAACTCAATTGTGTCTAATGTATATCCCCCCACTAGAATCCCCCCATTTCCCCCTTCCCACTCATCCCTTCCCTTTGTCATTCTATTGATTCTTAATAAACCCTCTTTCTACCCTCCCTCCCTCTCTCCCCTCCCTCTCAAAAAAAAAAATTAATAATTAATCCCCCTAAACATACTAGTGTAGATGGTCCTGTGCTCCCCCCTCTTACTTTTATTTATTTTATCTTGTGTTAACCCATGGTGTCGAAAAATAAAAAAATAAAAAATACACATATATATACATTCCCTGTGGTTTAGGATATCCTACCTTAATCTAATTGCTAATATGCAGTCCTGAAATATTTATATTATATTAAGTTATATTACCTTATAAAATGTTTAATCATGTTATATTTCAATAATATCTAAGCATTACAGTAGGGGGTCATAGTATTCATAGTATTCATTCTTATTCATTCATAGTCCCTGGGAGGCAGGAGAAAAAAAAAAAAAAAAAAAGACGGGGGAGGGGGCTCCTATCAGAGCGCTGCGTTAATATATCCATGTAGAATAACTCTTCCCATTAACCCCCAAAAATGGGAGAGAGAGCAAAAAAAAAAAAAAAATTGTGTATGTACCAGGCAGAGTCAATCCATTTCTCCCTTACTCCTTCTCCTCTTGACCCTCTTCATATGTTACGCCTGAAGGGTGTCCAGATGGTGGCCGTATTGGGCAACCGAGAGAAAAAAAAAAAAAAGGAGAGGAGCAGGGGACGGGGAGAAGAAAAAAAAAAAAAAAAGAGGAAAAAAAAACAAAAAAAAAAACAAGATAGCCATCCGGCCATTCTGAGACCAAAATAAGTCATATATAGTCATTTTCTTATACTACCATATTTTCTCCTTCCATTTTATATTTTAGACTCACGGTTTTCCTGACACTGTCTCTATAATTCATTCGGATTTTCTACTGTTCTTCTACGTTGTGGCTCTCGATCCTTTGTTGTTTGTGTGCCGCCTTTCCGGCGTGATCTTTCTATTGGCCGCAGCCAATCTGGTACCTCAAACTTTTCTATTCCCAGAAAGTTGAACAACTCTGAAAGCTCTGACGGTTCTGACAGTAAGAATGAGAGTGGCCCTTTCTTCACAAAAAGCGCAATCGGGTATCCCCAACTGTAAGTTCCACCAGCAGATTTAATTTTATCCAGAAGCGGGTGTAATTGTGCCCTGCGTTGTAACGTGGCCCATGAGAGATCTGGAAGGATTTTTATTTCCATTTCCTCAAATCTTATTGTCTTTACTTCCCATGCCTTACGGCTAATTATTTCTTTATGGGCATAATGGTGGAAGCGACCTATCACGTCTCTGGGTCTAGCTGGGTCACTGGGCCGTGGCCCCAGGGTCCTGTGTAGTCGGTCAAATTCAATATACTTCTGACCCTGTAATGATTCGACTCCAAGCTGCTGGCATATCGTTTTTACTACTCTTTGTAGAGAATCTCCCTCAATCTCTTCCGATATCCCTCTGAACCTAAGATTTAGCCTTCGGCTCCTGTCTTCGATCTCTTCGAATTTCAAATAGATCGCCGGGCTCTGTGATCTATATTGGGGCGTTTTTTTACTTATCTCCTCTAACTTGGTTACCCGATCTTCCAGTTTTACCACTCGTGTCCCCTCTTCTGAGATTTTTTCTGAGAGGGCCTGTACTTCAGATCTAATTAACTGCAGTTCCTTCCGATGGCCCTCCTCTAGCCGGGTCACAAGCGTTTCCATCTCATCCCTTGTCGGGAGAGCCTGCAGGATCGCCATCTCATCCCGAGTTGGTAATGCCTGAAGAATCGCCATTAAGTCTATTCCACTCATGGTATTTTCAGCCATATTCTTAAGCTCCCAACTACTTTTCTCCTCCTGTTCTTGTCCCTCCTCCGTGGGCAGGGATGTACTAAGGCTCATTCGGGGTGCTGCCCTAGGTATCTCTGGATACTCTGTCCCTCTTGTCTCTAGAACTGAAGCTCTTGCTGTAGCTGTAGCTGCTCTTGTACGCAAAAAGTATTCTTTAATCTCTGGCTGTGACAATGGGGCCACCAGTGCCTTAGTTTGAGTCTTTAGCTGCTTCTGCTGCGTGTATATTCTGTTTTTTTTCTTGGCTACATTCATAACGTTTTTAACACAGAAATGAGCACTGATCAGCCCCCCCCCCCCCCCAGAGTCTTGATCCTACTACGTCAGCTATGCTCAAAATATGTTTGAAAATGTCCTGATAAATCCTGATATGCTCAGACAGGGTAGGGAGATAGGGGACTAGAAATCTTTAACCACAGCCTGCAGCCTATTTGTTTTCTCCCACTTCTATCGTAGGTTCACCTACTTCAAAGATTTCAAAGATTTCAGGGACATCTATCACGTCTGTCAGCAGGTATCCGGGCTTCACATTTCACACATAGAGTTTTCTCCCAGCTTCCTACTAGCAGCTTGAAACTGTGTTTCACTTCCACATTTGACTTTTTTTTTTTCCTCTCAGCTTCTCTCGCTACAGTTTATTGCTGTATTGCTTTGGAATGTGCTTAGGAATGTGTGCTTAGGAATGTGTGCTTAGGAATGTGCACTCACGGTCTCACCTCGCTATCTCCCCGCTTCTCACACAGCCTCCACGCTGATAACTTTCCTCCACACTTCTCTCTGCTGTTTAGCGTTGGAGTACATGTAAGTGTCTCCCCGCTTTTCACATTCAGCATAAGCCACTGATACAAGCCGCTGACGCGCCGCTGACACAGCTGCACTCCCTCATTAACTCTCCAGGATTATAACCTCACTTGGAACATAGGAGGAACATAGGCAGATATCCGAGAGATATATCCAGCAGATCCAGGTGATATTTTCCGGGGCTTTCACAGGGCTTTCAACCATCCTCTTTTCTCCTCACTTCAGGTTAGATTAGATTCATAATTGCATGCCTTAGAGAGGAGAGGTGCGGTCCATGCTCAGCATGTGTTCCTCTACTCCGCCATTGCTAAGCCACGCCCCCCTTCATCCAAGAAGCATTTCTCAACTGAGGGCTTTACTATCAATCAGGCCCTGTGATAGGATGCCCATTCCAGCACACACATCCGCCCTCACAGTGGTCAGAGCCTGACGTCACTTCCGCCCTCACGGAAACAAGATGGTATTGGCCCAAGGGGAGTCTGGCACTTCCATTGGTCAATTACCATATGCGCGGCACCGCACACTTAGTCTGCGTATCTGCAGATATAATGTGATTGGCTCCCCGTTTGCCATAAGACAGGTTGTTTATTATCATTATTAGAACCGTTTGACAGGTTTTTTAATATAATCAGAGCTGTATGACTGGGCGCCGTTACTAATGAGGACTTCCGCCCTCATAGTGCCCAAAGCCTGTTCTCACTTCCGTCCTTTTTGGAAACATGGCGTGATTGGCCTGTCACATTAGGGGAGGTATGTGCTCCTATTGGGAGACACACTACAGTTGGACTTTTGATTGGATGGATCACAAACTGCAGGTGACAATCAATTAATTTAGTTGTATACCAGGATATATAAGAAGGACATGTACTAGTAAGTAGCCTATCCCATGAATAAGTCAAATCTATGACGAAACATGTCGGGGGCGTGGCTACACTAAAGATCGTCTGATCATTTGAGACCAACGTGAGATAACCTGCATGTGTTTTTCTATGCAAGTGACCAGCGTTTGAGGATACTATTTTCAACAAGGAGGAGGTGTTAAAGTGAAGGGGAAGCGGTGAGAAACACCTGGTTTACTTTTTGGGTCCGCCGTGACCACAGTTTATCAGCCTGTGAACATCAAGGAAGTTTATTTGGAATTTATCACGGTTGTTTTTGGAGTTTGCTTTTGTGAGTGCAACCTTTGTAGGTTCATGTGGTGTGTCAATAAATTGTTTTAGCAATATCACACTATTATACTTTTTTGTTTTTTTCACGTATGTGGATCTCACTTCTACATTTTTGGACATGAATCCTGAACACTGACTTGAGGATTGTATGACATGCTTTTTATGCCAAACACGTGAGTGTAAGGCCTCGTACACACCATCAAATCTGTCTGCTGGAAACGGTCCGCTGGACCGTTTCAGCAGACAGATTCGATCGTGTGTACGGCCGAGCAGACAGATTTGTCCACCCGACAGATTTCAAAGCATGCTTTGAAATCTATCGGGTGGGAATCTGTCCGCCCGACATGTCTGCTGGTTAGTACACTTACCAGCAGACATGTCGTCCCGCACCGCCGCCGAATGGATTCGGCGCATGCGCGGAAGTGTTTTACTTCCTGGTGCGGTGACGTGGCGGCGTCAACGTCACCGCCACGTCACCAACACGTCAGCGCACCGTCTGCTGGCGAGCAAACCAAAATCCCAGCAGACAGATTTGTTCAAATCTGTCGGACGGACAGATTTGAACAAATCTGTCCGCTCGTGTGTATGGGGCCTTAGGCTACTAGTTCTGGTGAGTGGCCATTCGTATTGGTGGAGGAGTGTTCATTACACTGGTGTGGTGGAGGACTGCTCGTTGAAGAGATTCAGAAGATTTTTTCAGACACTTTATGAACTATTTAACCTTTAGACTCAATATCACTCACGGGTCTCTACATTTACATTTTTTCTGTCACTTATTGTTTATTTAGTTCACTTGTGTGGTTCCACTACACATTAGCGCTGTTTGTGCTATTTGTACTTATTGTCACTATTAAGTTCACTAGACTTTCTTTTCAACATTATCTTTATTTAATACAGCTGCTGCGAACGTCCTTGCATTTACTCTTTACTCCTTAGCGCAGCGGCAGTAACCATTAGGGCGCATTTATTTTTGGTTACTATCCGTTTTTTATTTACATTCACTAGCAGTCCTAAAAAAAGTGGAAAAGACCATTAAAATGTGAATGAAGATCTGAATTATTCTTCAAAAATAGTTTTTTTTAAATAAATTTTAGTTTCTAGTATCATCTGCTACATAATTGGATTTTTGGACTAAAGATAGGGCACATATGGGTTACAGTGCAATTATTCTCTCAAAGTTTGAAAGAGAATGTCAGTGTAAAGTCTTATTCGAATTTCTCCTTGAATATAAGGTTCTGTATGCTAAGAATTGTAAAATAGGCAGGAAATTAGAGGTCTATTTGATCAGTTTCCTCTAGAGCATTCTTCAAAGTGTGTGATGGGCATGGAAAACTTACCTTTGGATTTGCAGTCTAATAAAAAAAGAAGTTTAATTTGTAGATATGCTCTAATTATATTTGCACCTGCGATTGACTGGGCATTTATATCCCAAGCACGTATTCATAAAAAATTGTCTTACAGACTGGTGGGCTTTTTCTAAGTCAAAAGAATTATCTTTAGTGGTGTTAAATGGCCATGTTCGGGTTTGTTCACACATGAGCACTTGTACGATGCACATTTTAGGACATATCTTATCTTTTAGGTATATGCATGCGCACAGGATGTGCCAGGTGTGCCTGGGTATACCCTAATCACTCTGCATGGTACAGATTCCCCCTGCTGTCTGCCCCACACCCCACTTGGTGTCCGCCGGCAGCGCTGCTGGTTTCCCTCCTTTCCCATCGGTTCTTTTGGAAGATATTTCAGGATGGAAAGTGGGGGAGGGGGCCAGTGCCAGTGAGACAACATGGGTCTGTTTAGACCTTAATATTTCACCAAAGCCCCCCAACGAGGCTCCTAACACACTTGTCGAAAAAAATAAAATACTAAGAAAATAATAAATAATAATATTGCGAAAAATTATTAAAAAATAAAATTGTAAAAAAAGATTTAAAAACAAATAATAAAAAAACTACAGACACTTTACACTGCTCTACAGACACCATCCACTGCTTTTCTGACACTGTGCCCTGCCCTACTGATGTGTCCACTGCTCTAATGACACCATCCACTGCCCTACCAACACTGTCCACTGATCTTTTGACACCGTCCACGTTTTAATAGATGTTTTACATTTATTTATAAGAGTGTGTGTGTCTGTGTGTTTAGATTTATATACATATATTAAGGCTGCACCGATACTTTTTTTGCTGGCGAGTATGAGTACTGATACTTTTGGTCAAGTACTCACCGTTACTAAGTACTGATACCTTTGTGGTTTATGAGGTTTTTGTTTTTTTCCACATAGTAGCACAATGGATCAGCCACTTTCTTTACCGTAATTTAGATGTATACCATTTCCCTGGACCTCCATCAGTTCATCAAAGGGGCCCAGGCGACTGTATCAGGGAGGGAACCTTTTTTCTTATATCGGTCCGCAGACAAAATAAAGCAGGCCAGAGGCAATGATAAAAATGAAAGTTTCATCCACAACCTCAGTCCCTGAAGGAGTGATATCCAGGGCCGGATTCCAGACAAGGCCAACAAGGCCAGGCCTCGGGGCGGCAGTGGGTGCAGGGGCGGCACTGTGGCTGAGAGGAGAGGACACTTTTACTTTCCCGGTTCTCAATGTCATTTTCGGCAGCAGCACCCCCCAATGCTCAATGTCTGATCCGTTAATATTTCCTTGGGGAACCCAGTTCGTGAGAACATTTGAAATAGCTCCCGGGCAATGGCCTTAGAGGACGTTTTTCTCAACGGGACTGCTTCTGCGTATCTAGTGGCGTAGTCCAGGATGACCAATATGTATTGGTGCCCCCTTGCTGACTTTACCAGGGGTCCTACAAGATCCATAGCAATCCGCTCAAACGGGACCTCAATAATTGGCAAGGGTACTAGGGGGTTTCTATAGCGAGGCACCGGGGCAGTTAACTGGCAAACAGGGCAGGACTCACAATATCTTTTAACCTCAGCCTTCACACCTGGCCAGTAAAACCGGTCGGTTATCCTGGCATCCGTTTTCTCCGCCCCCAGGTGTCCTCCTAGTGCATCGTTGTGGGCTAGATCAAGGAGCATCCGCCTATAAGGTTGAGGGACCAGCAACTGTTCTATGGGTTCCCCTCGGCTCTCAACCACACGATAGACTAGGTCCCCCTTTAATGCAAAATGAGGAAACCTCTGGTCTGCATCTGGTATCTGTGAAACCCCATCAATGACAGAAACCTGCTCTCGAGCATTGACCAGGGTAGGGTCCTGTAACTGGGCGGTGCCAAACGCACCCCTGGGTATGTCCAGGTCTGGATGCACTGGCCTTTGGGATGTTTCCCCCTCACCCTCCTCAACCGGGGTAAGCTCCTCGTCATCCTCCCCCAGCATGACTTGTAACAGGGAGACTTCCCCCCCCTCAGAGGTCAACTCGAATTTCAGACCAGACACCAAACTAATATTATTAGAACTAAGATTTTCTGCAACGTCATTATCACTAACAAGTCTCTCTACATTAGAGGGGTGTGTTGTGGAGATTTCAGGCCCGGATCCCCCAGACTCTGTCCCTTCCGAACCCAGTGTCCTTAGTTCTCCTGGCAGACCCGTCTGTACCTGGTTCCATAATTCCAAAAATATTGGACAGTCCCGCCCCACTATGATATCATGTATCAGGCTTTTTACCACCCCAACCTCCTGGGTAATCGAGGTTTGACCATAGGACACAGTTACTGGGACCAAGGGGTACTCCTTGGTGTCCCCATGGATACACACTACCCGTAGGGTCTTAGTTACTGGACCAATCCTTCCAAGTACCCGGGCATGTACCAGCGTGACCATGCTACCAGAGTCCAGTAGAGCCCTGGCCGGAAGGTCGTTTACCCACACTTCACACTCGAACTGTCCGGAAGTCAGGTCAAGATGCATGGCACACGCTCTTTGCGTATAGAAAGAGCTTCTTCGGGCAGCCCCGCAATCCATAGGCTCCTCCTGGAGCGGGCACTGTGCCCGGGAATGCCCCCAGGACCGACATCGCCAACACTGAATGTCTCCCATCTTTGGCACAGGAACCGACCTCCGTGGTTCTATGGCAGACGGTGTAGATCTGCGGACGCCAACATCTGGCCAGGCTTCTCTCCTCGGGGTAGTGGCTGGTCTGGGTGTCCTTGGCATGAGTTCCCGACGCTTGGCAGGCCCAAGAAGGTCCTCCACCACGGTGTACCGTTCGACCAGCTCGACCAGCTGGTCCGCGTTGGTAGGGTTTCCATGGCTTACCCAGCGTTGTAGGTCATCTGGTAGAGACCGTAGGTACCAGTCCATTACCACCCGTTCCACCATTTGTGGACCTGACAACTTCTCCGGCTGCAGCCATTTTTTAACTAACTGAATTAGTTTGTGCATTTGGGACCTGGGTGGTTGGTCCGATTTGTACCGCCAGCGATGCACCCTCTGAGCCCGGACAGCTGTGGTCACCCCCAGGCGGGCCAGGATCTCGGCTTTTAGACGTTCATAGTCTTTGATGTGCTCAGCTGGGAGGTCAAAATAGGCCTTTTGTGGGTCACCAGTGAGAAAAGGGGAGATAATGCCGGGCCATTGGTCCCGGGGCCATGCTTCTCTCTCTGCTATCCTTTCAAAGGTGGTCAGAAAGGCTTCCACGTCATCGCTGGGTGTTAGTTTTTGCAAGAAATGGCTGGCTCTAACAGACACTGGGTTGCTAACGGCAACGGCCGATTGCTCTTGTCCCTGAGCCAGTCGCTGTACTGCCTCCTGCAAGGCAGCCACCTGTGCTTGAGTGGACTCCTGCTGGGTTGTAAAGTGGGCGGCTAGCAGCCGTGTGTTTTCTTGCTGCGCAGCCATCGCTTCCTCATGGCGACGGTTGGCGTCCGCTGACGCTTGCTGCTGGGTCACGGTGGCTTGCTGCTGGGTCACGGTGGCTTGTGCCAAAGCCCTAATGACCTCTTCCATGTCATTGCGTGCTGTTTGTAATGTCTGGGCTGACTTCACCCAAGACATGCCATAAGTACACTGTCTATTTAAATGTCAGTTTTTAAACGTTTTTTGCGCCTGCAAATGCACTTTGCCCGCATTCGACACCAGTTATGAACTTTGGGGGTTCTTTAGCTCAGTGAGACAAGTGCGTAAACTGTGTCAGTAAAGCAAAGGGTCTTTATTGGCGACCAAAACAAAACAAAACAAAATAATGCTTTCTTCAGCACAAAGATGTCACAACAAAAGTCCTGCTTGTTTCCAGCATAAATTAGATAAGTCTCTCTTCAGCACAGCAAAACAACCAAAAGAAAGGCACATACGTTTTAGTAAGAAGTCCTCCAGTCCTTCCCTGCAGACACAGCTTCACTTCCAAAACTACTCCACCCTCTGTCAGGACTTCCTTTCCTTTTAACTCACTTCCTGGAAGTGGTTAACCCCTTGTGTGCCTGAAGCCAGGGGTCAGAAGGGGAGGCTCTCTTCCCTCCCAATTGTCGCTTCAGAGCCTCCGAAATCCCGGACCCCCGAATATCATTAAAAGAAGACAGAGAGGACTTTAAGCCCGTCCTCTCTGGATCCATGTTATCTGTCCGGAACCTCTCACCCCCTTTGGGTGACCTCCTGAACCAGTGCTTAAAGGGACCAGATTCCAAAAATTGGCGCTATATAGCGTCCATCCAGGACCCATCCCTGGCGTCCTGTACAGTGTCCAAATGAATATGTAAACACAACTGACCCTATGCTATGCTGTTATTACGTGGTTACATTTTTACATTCTGTCCTTCCCCATTCCCCCTTTTTCCCTTCCCCCTCCCATCCATATACAACCATTAGGGATGGAGACAGTGGTCTAAGTTTAGCCACTGCCCCTTCAAAAGTCCCAACATATATTATTTTTTTCAATATCATTAGATGTAATCACAATAAGTCAACAGTTTCCTAGGGGGAGAGTGTAGCAAAAAAAGAAAAATAACAATACTGAGCGCCCAGCTGCAGTAAGGATATACTGATCATGATCATTCCTATTCGGCAAAGGGGCTAGTTGTATACTGTGAAAAAAATAAGAAAAAAATAATAATTTTTTAGATGGCCCTGATAGAAGCTAGCATCTAGTTAAACGTTTGAGTGCACAGCAAAGTACAGATAGGTCATAAAGCAAAGAAGAATGAAGGAAGAAGAGGAGTAAAGCAAGAAAGGATCAACAAAACAATATAGAGGGTTTTCCCAAGGTCTTGTTTATTTACTGACATGCAGCGGATCCAAGGATACCACGTAGATTGGTTGTTGTTGAGGGTGCATGTGAGTTTGTTGTTAATCATAGCACAGTTCACTTTTTGTTTGACATAGTTGAGGATCACCAGCACCTTGCAATATTAATTCATGCTGCCAGTATCATGTAAGAGATTAGTCATTTGGATCTCTTTGGGATTACAGGAGTCGTTTTTTGGATAAGGTAACCTCTGGTGATCTCGAGACCTGTATACCTGCCACGGATTGAATTACATTAAAAATTCATATTAAAAAAATCTGAAAACTTCAGGCTATTTGTGCACATTGTTGAAAGCATCTTCACTATTTTCGTAGGCACCAGCTACCATTCCAGTAAGGTTTTGTAATTCAGTTTTATTAAAGTGGTATTGATGGACATTTTTAGGTTGTGTCCTGCCAATCAGAGAGATCAAATGAAACACAAATGTCCCATTCCCATGGTTGCATGTATGGGATCTGACAGCATGGGTTAATTAGAAAATCCACAAATAATAAAAGCTTTTATTTTTCCACCAATGAAATTCGTGTGAAATTAGGCCTGGAACAAATTCTCGGTTGTTTAAGATGGGGGCTAAAGGAGTATGGGGGGAAAGAAAGTGGTCTCCTAGCTTTCTGTCTATGCCAAATGGCCAATGAATAAGAAAGTGTAGGACATAGGTGAGATACACATCAAGGCTCCAATGGCCACAGACAGGCATGAGAGAGCTTCTATAGACAACCATTGGGGAGAGCGTAATTTTACAGTGGTATAAACCAATTGGGTGATTTGGGCCACTTAGTAGTATTCCAAAAGTTCAGGGAGTCCCAGACCTCTACGCAGCTTTTAAGTGTGTAATGTCAGCCTATTTATCAGAGGGCATTTATGGGCCCAGATAAATTGGTTAAATGTTCTTTAACCATAGTATATCATGTCTAAGGACTGCTGTGGGAAGTATCCTAAAAAATTAGGGTAAGCTGGGCAGTAAGTTAATTTTAATGTATAAAAAAATGAATTGAAAGGGATAGTAGTGGGACTATGTGGATGCTAATTATATGTCAACTACAAATATTCTATAAAAATATATTTTTTATTATGCATACAAAATAGTCATCAAAATGTTTACAAAATATATAACCACAGGGAAGTATAGATAGTTGGTATTCTCCATATTAATGTTCAGAATTTATCGTTCTACATGTTTCACCAAACGGCTTCATTGGGAACAGACATGAACAGAGATACAGTACAGACCAAAAGTTTGGACACACCTCATTCAAAGAGTTTTCATTATTTTCTTTTTTTTTGTTTACAAACTTTTATTGTAGTAATAATGAATGGTTGCATAAATATAATGACAATGTAATCAATAATAGAAAGTCAGTAGAATTGTACATAGTATATCATTCAGTCAGAGTAATTATTGTTATACTATAGTAAAGATAATAATAAACAGGTAGCAGTATTTAAATGTATTGTAATTTAGTAATATCTCATTTGGTATGGGTAGTGATGGTTAAGAAAAGGGGAAGGGAGAGGAGAAGAATATTGAGTATTATGGTATGTTCCAATTCGACCATTTAGAGTTATAAATATGGAGGTTGTCATTTAAGGTATGATATATTTTCTCTGAAATTTTATAAACCTCCATTCTCTCCAATACTTGTGACCAAAGGATAGTATTACATTTCCAATTAAGGGCTATCATCCATTGGATCGAGCTGCATAGGGAATGGAATAATCTCATGTGTGAAGTTGGTATATCTGGAATTGTTGCATATAAAAGACAGATTACTTTTTTTTTTTTTTTTTTTTCATTATTTTCATGATTTTGAAAATTGTAGAGTCACACTGGAGACATTAAAACTATGAATTAACACATGTGGAATTATATACATAACAAAAAAGTGTGAAACAACTGAAAATATAGGTCATATTCTAGGTTCTTCAAAGTAGCCACCTTTTGCAGCAGACACATCTCTAGAACAACTGTTAAGAGGAGACTGTGTGAATCAGGCCTTCATGGTAGAATATCTGCTAGGAAACCACTGCTAAAGAAAGGCAACAAGCAGAAGAGACTTGTTTGGGCTAAAGAACACAAGGAATGGACATTAGACCAGTGGAAATCTGTGCTTTGGTCTCATGAGTCCAAATTTGAGATCTTTGGTTCCAACCACCGTGTCTTTGTGCGACGCAGAAAAGGTGAACGGATGGACTCCACATGCCTGGTTCCCACCGTGAAGCATGGAGGAGGAGGTGTGATGGTGTGGGGGTGCTTTGCTGGTGACACTGTTGGGGATTAATTCAAAATTGAACCAGCATGGCTACCACAGCATCTTGCAGCGGCATGCTATTTCATCCGGTTTGCGTTTAGTTAGACCATTTATTTTTCAACAGGACAATGACCCCAAACACACCTGCAGGCTGTGTAAGGGCTATTTGACCAAGAAGGAGAGTGATGGGGTGCTGCGCCAGATGATCTGGCCTCCACAGTCACTGGACCTGAACACAATCAAGATGGTTTGGGGTGAGCTGGACCACAGAGTGAAGGCAAAAGGGCCAACAAGTGCTAAGCATCTCTGGGAACTCCTTCAAGACTGTTGGAAGACCATCTCAGGTGACTACCTCTTGAAGCTCATCAAGAGAATGCCAAGAGTGTGCAAAGCAGTAATCAAAGGAAAAGGTGGCTACTTTGAAGAACCTAGAATATGACATATTTTCAGTTGTTTCACACTTTTTTGTTATGTATATAATTCCACATGTTAATTCATAGTTTTGATGCCTTTAGTGTGAATCTACAATTTTCATAGTCATGAAAATAAAGAAAACTCTTTGAATGAGAAGGTGTGTCCAAACTTTTGGTCTGTACTGTATATATATATATATATATATATATATATAATGATGTAATCTCTGTTTATATCTATACAGTAGAAATCAATGTTCATGTCTGTTCCTGATGAAGCCGTTTGGTGAAACATGTAGAACAGTTTAATGCTGAACATTAATATGGATAATACCAACTATGTATACTTGAGAGAAGAAGTATATTTCTTTAAGTGGCCCTTTTTAAAAAAACTTTATTTACCTATAATCAACAATAAATTAATTTGTCTGTATATATAATGTCCCTTCCTGGGGTTTAAATTGCAATTAAAGAGACTATATGGATAAATGCTTACATATTAGGGTTACCATTTAGAGCTTGGCCTGGGAGCCAATGCGATGTTATATCTTTTCAGCTGCTAAGTGGACTGTTCTAATTTGTTTGTCTCTAGGCCAATCTATTTAGAAAATGTATACTGGTAAATATAATGAAAATATTTTCATATCTGTATCTATATATTTCAATCCCACCAAGTATGACAAAATAGTAAGCAATTGATTAATAATATTCTATGGGTATTTACCTCATTATTCGTTTTGCTTATTGGTGTATATATTATCCTAAGTTGATGGCTTCTTAGGGATCCCATAATAGTGTAGAGATGTCTATAATCAGACAGACATATTAAATTGTATACAGCCATTTGTTGTTAAAGTTGGTCTGTATCGGCAGCGAGTTCTATTCTATTCTACCTTACCTGTTGACAGCTGTGTATATAGTACAGCTCCCAGGCGTCCCTGCTACTGATATGCACCCACATGGGTCTATTTATACTAACAACCTGAATGGCATGCGCAATGAACGTGTGACGTTATTGCACTCCGACATGTGAACGGGCGCAGATGGATGATGCGGTAGATGGAAGAGGTGTGACCCTTGTATGCATGTGGACATTGCGCATGACGCGGAGTGGGGTGGGCCATCATCCAAAAAATCCTGACATAACGCGTAGCCGTGTAGATGGCAAACACACTGAATGTCAACACCGATAGAGAGCAGTCGCATTCGCCAATATCTCTATACGTGTACTGCATCAGCCTGAGATCCTGGACAGCCATAACACCCCTGTCTCTATGGGGATTCAGCATAAATTTCTCAAGGAAAATGCTGATGGGTGCCCTTGTGGATATCATAGGGCCGTGAGATCTACTAGCTCCCAGGAAGTATATGGATCTTGTGCTCTCAATGGGGGATTGTTAAACAGATGTGGAATTGTATCATGGGTGATACTAAACAAAGGAATACAGAAAATAATTGGTACAATAACACAGAAAATACATCATACAAAAATACATGAATTGATCTCCCTGGGCATCTCGAATCGCCCCAAACTATATCATACATATTACACTTATGGTGCTAATGGACATTTATAATGCTAAAACTGTCTCTGTCACTTCAGACCACATTATACATTTACTTGCATTGTGCTTATATTTGGTGGGAGCACTGTTGACAGGATTAAATCTGCACCGCATTGCTATCACCCCATTTTGTCGGTTGATGACACAGGGAGTGCCAAATGCATAGACCACCAACGCATGTGTGCAAATAGAGTGAGAGAGGAATACTGATACATGATCAGCTCGGGCCACAGCGGGAACCCCAGGATAGTGAGGCAGGAAGGGAACAGCGACCTAGTTGTCTATGATGTTATACAGTCATGGCCAAAATTGTTGACACCCCAGAATTTTTTCCAGAAAATCAAGTATTTCTCACAGAAAAGTATTGCAGTAACACATGCTTTGCTATAGACATGTTTATTCCCTTTGTGTGTATTGGAACAAAACAAAAAAAGTAGGAAAAAAAGCAAATCGGACATTACGTCACACAAAACTCCAAAAATGGGCCGGTCAAAATTCTTGCCACCCTTTCAAAATTGTAGATAAATAAGATTGTTTCAAGCATGTGATGCTCCTTTAAACTCACCTGGGGAAAGTGACGAGTGTTAGCAATATAAAAATCACATCTGAAAGCAGATAAAAAAGAGAGTTCACTTAGGCTGGGTTCACACTTGTGCAGTGCATATTTCAGCTCTTTTATCTCTGCATATAGATAAGGGAAATGTTCAGCAGATTAGCTCCTGCGAATTTGGAGACCTGGGAGAAGTTCTGGGTGAGAGGAGAGTGGGGGAGAAGTGTATTGAGCTGAATGAGAGAAATTCCTGAAGAGAACTGAACACATCTGCGAATCAGCTGCGTACCCATAGAAGATAATGGGACTGAATTCGCACCTGAGCGGCACCGCAAGGCATAAAATCTGCACACGTTTTTTCTGCAATGCGCAGTGCGAATGCATCGCACATATGTGAACCAGCCTCATTGAAAACAATGTATTTAGAAATGTTTTGCGTATTAAATGCGGTTTAAGCCGCACTCAATTCGCATAGGTGTGAACCCAGCCTAAGTCTTTGCATCGTGTGTCTGTGTGTGCCACACTAAGCATGGACAACAGAAAGAGGAGACGAGAACTGTCTAAGGTCTTGAGAACCAAAATTGTGGGAAAATATCAACAATCTCAAGGTTACAAGTCCATCTCCAGAGATCTAGACTTGCATTTGTCCACAGTGCGCAACATTATCAAGAAGTTTGCAACCCATGGCACTGTATCTAATCTCTCTGGGCATGGACAGAAGAGAAAAAATAATGAAAGGTTGCAATGCAGGATAGTCCGGATGGTGTATAAGCAGCCCCAAACAAGTGCCAAAGAAATTCAAGCTGTCCTGCGGGCTCAGGAAGCATCAGTGTCAGCGCAAACTATCCGTTGACATTTAAATGAAACGCTATGGCAGGAGACCCAGGAGGACCCCACTCCTGATACAGATACATAAAAAAGCAAGACTACAGTTTGCCAAAATGTACTTGAGTAAGCCAAAATCCTTCTGGGAAAGCATCTTGTGGACAGATGAGACCAAAATAGAGCTTTTTGGTAAAGCACATCATTCTACTGTTTACCGAAAAGGAATAAGGCCTACAAAGAAAATAACACAGTACCTACAGTGAAATATGGTGGAGGTTCAATGATGTTTTGGGGTTGTTTTGCTGCCTCTGTCACTGGGTGCCTTGAATGTGTGCAAGGCATCATGAAATCTGAGGATTACCAAAGAATTTTGGGTCGCACTGAAGAGCCCAGTGTCAGAAAGCTGGGTTTGCATGCAAAATCTAGGGTCTTTCAGCAGGACAATGACCCAAAAAAGCACCCAGAAATGGATGGAAACAAAGTGCCGGAGAGTTCTAAAGTGGCCAGCAATGAGTCCAGATCTAAATCCCATTGAACACCTGTGGAGAGATCTTAAAATTGCCCTTCCAATTAGAGAGACCTGGAGCAGTTTGCAAAGAAAGAGTAGTCCAAAATTCCGAGTGAGATGTGTAAGAAGCTTATTGATGGTTATAGGAAGCGACTGATTTCAGTTATTTTTTCCAAAGGGTGCACAACCAAATATTAAGTTGAGGATGCCAAGAATTTTGACCAGCCCATTTTTGGAGTTTTGTGTGACATTATGTCAAATTAGCTTTTTTTCCTCCATTTTTTTCTTTTGTTTCAATACACACAAAGGGATGAACATGTGTATAGCAAAAAATGCGTTACTGCAATACTTTTCTGTGAGAAATACTTGATTTTCTGGAAAAATTTCTGGTGTGCCAACAATTTCGGCCATGACTGTAGAAAGGGCTTGTAGCTGATACCATCTTAAGGCCTGGATATCTGGTTGCCTGTAGAAGATATATCCACCTGGCTTCCAATTGAAATAAACGTTTGTCTATATCCCCACCTGCCAGGGAAGGTTCCATCCGCTGATGACACTGCCTGATATTTGGTGTTCACCAGCAGGTGTCTCCTGGCAGTCTGGAACTGCCAGTGGAGCTCTACCCTGGTGGTGGTATTATGTGATCTTTGGGCCGCAGCACTGGTGTCCACCAGCGGGTTGTTCTTGGCAGTGTGGGACCGTCATCATCTCCTGCAATCAGGCATCACATGAGTCTGATTGCAGGAGATGTGAATAAATACCCGGCAGACACACTCATACTTTACCCTGGTATCTTTCCTTGCGCCCTGACCCTGAACCTGAGAAGCTGCATATCTGTACTTGATCCTGTTCCTGCTCCTGCTTCTGTCGGTTACCTGAACCCTGAGCCTTGTACCTGTACACGCCCCTCCTGTTATCCATCCATCCTCTCCTTGTCATGTTTGTTTTCCCTTTCCCCAGCTGCTGACCTCCCATTGATGACCCTGGCCTGGCCCTGTTTATGATTCTGGTTTTCTCCATTACTTGTATGTATTTGTCTGTTACTGTTATTATTTATGGGCTCTGTTTGGTTTTGGTTGCTGTGCACTGTGTGGTATTGGAGGTGGTTGTATTTATATTATTTCACTAATCTTTAATAAATCATTGTATTTCACTTACACATGTTTAGGTTTCCTCTGTTGCAGTCCACACAGTTCTGGTCTTATCTGATACGTGACACCACCCCTATCATGTGGTGCGTTCAAGCATGGTAAAGACCCATATGTCTGCTCATGGGGGTTTCCATTTTGTGTTTAGCTATGGCTGAGCCATATCGTGCCCACAATGTAGGTACTATAGATGAAAACACCTTTTAAATTTTTAAATATATTAAATCCACATACATCTACCTTCTACGTATTATCTAAAATGCACAAAGGCAAATAACCACCCCCAGGGTGTCCAATAATTTTAAGCTGCGGGTCCCTTACCGAAAACGCAAGAAGAATCATAGATGAGTACCTATACCCACATTTTAAAAGCTGATCCTCACATGTGAAAGACACTATTAAACTTTTAAAAATTATAGATGGTTTAAAGATACCCAAAGGAACCTGGTTAGTTGCAATTGACATTAAGGCACTCTATAATTCAATTCCACACAGACAGGGTGTACAAGTAATACGTACCTTTTTGGATGAAAGAGACAATGACTCCCGTAAATATAATGACTTTGTCATAGATATGTTGGGTTTTATACTCACAAACAATGTGTTTGTCTTCAAACGCTCCCACTACATCCAGATTCAGGGTGGGGCTATGGGGGCGGGCTGTGCCCCCTCATATCTCAATCTGTACCTGGGGGGGTGGGAGCGTGACCTTTTCTCGGAGGATGCAACATCTGTAGACATGAGCAATGTGATGACTTGGCATCATTATATAGACATTGGGCCAGATTCAGGTAGATGGCAGATTTACGTTACTCCGCCGAAACTTTAGGAGCAAGTACTGTTATTCACATGAGCCGGCGGAATTCAAATTGGGCGGGTAGGGGGCGTGTATTATTTAAACTAGACGCGATCTCGCGGCGAACGTACTGCGCATGCTTCGACTGTCAGTGCGCATGCTCCAAATTCTGTCAGTGAACGTCAATGACGTCAATCCCCATTCACAGACGTTTTACGCAAACGACGCGAAAATGTTTACATTCAGCGCGATGACGACGGCCATACTTAACATAGGATACTCCACTAGGGGGCTGGTTTTTCTTTACGCCGCGTATCTCTTACGGAAACGTCGGAAAGTCACTGCGTCGGGCCCGAATACGATCGTGAATTGCCGATTCTCGCTGATTAACATATTCTTGGAGTTAATCAGCGGGAACGCCCCGAGCGCCATTTTTAAAATTGAAGTTCCGATACGACGGCGAAATACAATTACGCCGCTCGTATAGGAACTCCAATCCGGCGTTTCTTGTTTTCTGCTTACAGAAACCAGAAACGCCGGCTCAAAGTGAGAGTTAGGCTGGAGTATTACTGATACTCCAGCCTAACTCTACCTGAATCTGGCCCAATGTCCTAATAGTTTGGGCAGGATCAAAAGAAGAACAAATAGACGTTTTAGAAAAATTGCAAAACAATAGCTATAATTTGAAATTTACATACAATTACAGCCAAGACAGGATTACATTTCTGGATGTGGAGATCTTTGTCAATGATATAGGCAATCTATGTTTAACCCTTTATAGAAAACCTACCTCAGGCAACACATTGCTGCATGCCACCAGTTTTCATCCAAAGTCACTAATCAACAGCATTCCATATAGCTAATATCTCAGATTAAAACGTAATTGTACTTTAGAGGAAGATTTTAAAAAAGAGGCATATTTTCTCTATCAACGTTTAAAGATAAGATGCTATACCAAAACCTGCTTTGAAAAAAGATTACAACAAAGTGGTCGCACAAAATAGGAATGCTTTGATCTACAAAACGAGAAAAGAGGCGAAACCTGGAACTACCAGGATAGTAACCAGATATAATAGACAACATGCCAAATTCGCAAGATTTACAGTACATTTTTGTATCTGCTAACAGCTGATGACAAAATCAACAAATACGTGAATATAGTTTCTGAGATAACATTTAGGAGATCACAATCGATTAAGGATACTATGGTATCCAGTCATTACACAACTGCCAAATTCAATCGGAGCGAAAAATTAGGAACATATCCATGCAATAATTGGAATTATTGCTATTATATATTACAAGGTGAATCTATAGATCTCCTAAATGGTACCTTGTGGAAACTGAAACAAAGAATCACATGTCAATCAAAAGGAGCAGTCTATATTATGAAATGCGGCACATTTTATGTGGATAAAACCAAGCGTAATTTCTTTTGTAGGATTAGAGACCATGTCTCAGCCATAGCTAAACACAAAATGGAAACCCCCGTAAGCATACATATGGGTCTTTACCATAATCATAATCTAAAGATGATAGGATTCCATGCCATTGAACATATCCCCCCACATGATAGGGGTGGGGATATAGACAAACGTTTACTTTAATTGAAATAATAAGCAATAATGTTGCTTATAAAGGGATGATGGTGCCAAAACAATTTTGAGTGCAAATTGATCATTTTGTGCAAAAGCAAAGTGAGAATCTTGGAGTGATGGTTTCAGTGCTGTGTTGTAGCTCCCTCAAGGAACTCCCATTAATTGGGTTTCAGCCTTGGGTGAAGTAGACAGCGAGTATAAATATACATTAAGTGGGAATTTTAGTGTAAAACCACAGCACAGACCACAACAGGATCAAATGCTACCTGCACTTGGTCCCCTTGGAATTCAACAAGGATGTTTAACTTGTGATACTTATTTATTCTTCTCCAGTGATTAACAGTCTATTAATAATGATTTATGTTGTGTAATTTTTTTCCTTTCTCACAGAATGGAAAGTGGTGTTTGCAAACATCTGTTTTAACTTGATATAGGTGGAGCTTATTGCAGTAAATCCTGAAAGTCATGCTTATATAGAAAATATGGCACCTGTATTTTAATAGACTGACTTCACTCACATGGAATTTAGGTCATGTTTCTATTAAAACATTGATCGAAGCATACATTTGAGATGTTGACTTCCCTCAAGCCCACAGCTGTGACCTCATAGACCTCTGCCTGTATCCTTTTTCAAATGTTAAAAATTGTTCAGTTATGATTTAATGGTACAAGAATATGTAATCTCTTGACAATATGATTTAGATCTTTGATGTGTGAAAATGGTGCTGATCCGAAAATGTAAGACTGTACAGAAAGTTAAATAGAAAACACACACAGTGATAGAATAGTATTTCTTTGTGAGCTTGGCATGTAAAAAACTGTAATACTGTAAAACAAATCAAAATGTCAGCAATTACAATTGGCCTTATATCTGGGCATATCAGTTTTTTCATAAATCTTACGCAAGAGATGCCAGGCACTTGTCTTTTAAGAGATATCACCAGTAAAGTGCTTGTACAAACCTATAATTTGACAAGAAATGGCTTATGTAAGGACCTCTCACCTCAAAAATCTTAAAGGGGACTTGTTATGCTTCCTGCATTTAAGTGATCACTAATACTAGACATCAGTAGCAGATGGATGCATGTGAAACCCTTGGGGTCCATTAATAACTTTCCAGTGCAGTGCATAGTAATAATGTACGCATTACCACAATGCACATTATATGTTTTAGCACATTCAACTACTAAGGTGGCACAGCTCCTATAACGGTTGTGGTGCCCTGCATTGCCAAAAATTATGCTTGTAAATTTTTTGGACATTTTGGTGCATTGACAGCCAATTCATTGTGCTAAAAAGTGTGTTAGGCCCCGTACACACGAGCAAATAGATCTGTTCAAATCGGTCGGACAGACCGATTTGAAAATCCCTGCTGGCAGACAGCGCGCTGACGTGTCGGTGACGTGGCGGTGACGTTGACGCCACCACGTCACCGCACCAGGAAGTAAAACACTTCTGCGCATGCGTCAAATCTATTCGACGCATGTGCGAGCAGATATGTCTGCTGGTTAGCGTACTAACCAGCAGACATATCGGTCCGACGGGTTCCTAGCCGACAGATTTCAAAGCATGCTTTGAAATCTGTCGGCTGGCCAAATCCGTCTGTTTGCCCGTACACACGATCGAATCTGTCTGCTTAAACGGTCATGACACGAGATAAAATGTATTCATTTTTTTATTTTGTATTTAAAGATTGAGAGATTCCCACTATATGTTTGTTATGTGTTCCCATTTAGGAATGAGTGGAATGTACAAGTGTTCAGTTTGAGGTGGGTTAAGTGAACTTTACTGAATGGTAAGAATTAGCAATGGCCAGTTTGTAGGCTAGTCGGCAAAGGATTATCAAACAGATGGCATAGGGGTCAATGGAACATGTACCAAAGCAACAAAAAAATTGTGTGTGTGTGTGTGTGTGAGGTCCCCCCAAAACCAATACTAGACGCTAGATCCCGGCGAACAAGAATTTGCTCCTCGAACTATACCAGGTCACATGCATTCAATATAGGGTTTACCTTTAAAGGGGAGGACCTTGGCAAAACACTTTGTTCCCATGTTAAGGAGGACACAGTCCTCCTCCCCACAACCCTGGCCAGGGCCACAGATAAGGTAGTACAACATTTAATTGATAAGAGGGTACAAAGGGTGTGTCCCTGTCAAATCATTTTTAGTGCAGCTGAGTCTTATGCCGCGTACACACAATAATTTTTCGGCATGAAAAAAAATATGTTTTTTCGGCATGTAGAAAAAACATAGTTTATGGCTCTTGGAGGCTACCTATAGGGCTATAGATTGCAATGTACATGTTGTTATGACTCCTCTTTAAGCGTGTCTATATACGGGGTTATTTTACAATGTTGGCTGAAATACGTGTATAACCCCTCTGTACTTGTTTTTTATGGACATGTATGTTTCTGTTGGAATGTTGTAATCTCTCCATGTGTGCTTTCTTAATAAAAACTACATATTTGAAAAAAAAAAAGAAAAAACATAGTTTTTTCCAACTTCATCATTAAAACGTCATTGCCCACACACTATCGTTTTAAAAAAATGCTCTAGCAAAGCGCGGTGACGTACAACACTTATGACGGCACTATAAAGGGGAAGTTCCATGCGGATGACGCCACCCTTGGGGCTGCTTTAGCTGATTTCCTGTTAGTAAAAGACGATTTGCGCTTTTCTGTCTGTTACAGCATGATGAATGTGCTTACATCATTACGAATGGAAGTTTTACCAGAACGAGCGCTACCATCTCATAACTTGCTTCTGACCATGCAAAGGTTTTTAACGTCGTTTTAGACCACACACAATTATTTTTTACAACCCGAAAAACGACATAGTTTAAAACGCTGTTAAAAAATGCAGCATGTTCGAAAAATGTTTTTACGTTTTTCAGAACCCGAAAAATAATGTGAAGCCCACACACGATCATTTTAAATTACATTTTTTTAAAACGTTTTTTTCATGCTGAAAAATAACTGTGTGTATGCTGCATTAAGACCTGAAAGTGTTAACCCCCCCCCCCTCCCATACAGTTACAAAGCTGTAAAAAAAAAAAAAATTCAGCTTTAAAGGGTTTGTAAAGGAAAAACATTTTTTATCTTAATAGCTTCCTTTACCTTAATGCAGTGCTATTTTCATGTCCTCATTGTTCGTATTTTCTCTCAAGTTGCTGTAATTCTTCTCTGATCTCCACACTTCCTGGTTGTCTGTTTCCCGATAACCAAAGTACTGGGAGCTTTCTCTCTGTGGTCACTAATCAAGGAGGTGTGATTACTGTGGGCCAGATTCTCTAAGAAAATCGCCGGCGTAGCGTAAGCCATTTACACTATGCCGCCGCATCGTACTAGAGCAAGTGCTGTATTCTCCATGCACTTGCTCCGTAGTTTGCGTTGGCGTAGTGAAAATGGCCCAGCGTAAGCCCGCGTAATTCAAATGGGGCGGCTCGTATTTAAATTAAGCGCGCCCCCGCGTCGAACGAACTGCGCATGCTCCAGCTCACGTCGGAAAGCGTCGTTGAAACCGACGTCAAAACGACGTGATTATCACTACGCAATGCCCTATTCGCGAACGAGTTAGTAAAACGACGTTAGCGACGGAAAAAGCCGACGCTGAACCGACGCCATACTTAACATGGCATCCGACGGCACCCGACGGCATCTGACGGTACTTCGTAAGGTTACTCCTCATAGAAGCAGGGGTAACCTTACGAGTTCGTAAACGACGTACGCGACGACGGGGCGGCGTAAAAGCGATCGGGAATCGGCGTAGTAGCCTCATTTGCATATGCAAATGAGAAAACAACGTAAAGGCCACCTAGTGGCCGGAGTTGTCATTACAACTACGATCCGCAAGTGTAATGGTATTACACTTGTGGGATGTTGAAGCGTATCTATGCCAAAGTGATGCTAAGCATCACTCGCATAGATACGAGGCAAAAAAAACGGCGATACAATGGGGTATCTGAGATACTCCATCGTAGCGCCACTGAGAATCTGGCTCTGTGTGTCTAAAACCCCTCAGCACCAATCAGTTTCGTTTTTCAGACCATCACTGCCCTGTATTGGCTCTGGGGCTCTGTACAGCAGAGAAAGGGAAACAACATGCAAAAACAAAACTAGAAACTGCAGGTACATTATATGATTGATTTTTATATATTTTTAATCATTTTTAAAAGGAATCAGTTAACTATTATGTCTCTATACCCTGTAAACAGTCATTTCAGCAAAAATATTTTTTTTTTATTTACAACTCCTTTAAGTTATTTGAATGATGTATGCAGTTCATATGTGTATTTTCTGTACTCTAAAGGATGCCATGATGCATTCATGACACTGGATTCACAGAGCACTAGGGGGTTTCTAATAAGAGAGCACAACTGAAGGTGCTTACTTTCAGGAATAGCAGCAGGATGCATCATTGCTCTGACACATTTTGTTCTATGTGGAGATTAGAGATTCATTTACTTTTTTGTGTAAACTACAGGCTATTTTCTGAAAAGCAGGTAACAATAGTCTGATAAACATGTAAAAGATGTTCAGGTTGTTACCTGCTGGATAAAGATGAAAATGGCAATTTAAGGGAACTTGCACGAAACTGAAGAGAAACAGGACTCTCTAAAAACATACTGCACAACAGTGGTGGCCCGTCCATAAGGGGCGCAGGGGTACCACCCCCCTGATCCATGTACCCCACCCCTAATCTACTTGGGCGCATGGATAACAGTGTTTTTTTTTTTTTAGAAGCACATGATAAGGGCCAGAGGCTGTAATTGGCTTAAAAAAAGGGTGGGCTCGGGGGGCGTAAGTGCAGGGCTGACGATCGAGCGACAGTAGGGAGGCGGGGGGGCAACTGACCAACCTACCGGGGGGGGGTGGTGGCGGGTGCCCCCCAAAAAAATGGAGCACCAGACACCACTGCTGCACAAGTACACATTGCTGAGCACGACATAATTAAAAGTAATAGCACAGATCTCAGCATGTATTTTTGGTGCTGTTTTAGGGTTGGTAAGGTGCACGTATAGTGTCATTATGTACTCATTCTTGTTGTAAAGGTCAATGATTCCATGACCTATTATATTTATAGAAAATATTTAAATTTATTATGACTTGGCAGACACCCAGCATCATCTTCAGGCGGAATATAAAAATTTGTGAGGCTGTGGTTTATCACTGTGTCTTATCCGGACTATATCAGATATCAAGGATCTAAGTAAAACGGAACTATCTTTTGATGACCTGCATTTAATTAAATCGACAGCCTTCATTCTAAATGATTCTTCAATGAAAAAGGTAATGTACACAATAAAATGCCAAATGTTATTCTGATTCTCCCCTTAAAGGTTCTTTTGCAAATGGGATATTAACCTTTTGTAGGAAGTTAAACTTTTTCGAATTAGGCCCAGTTCACATTGGTGCGACATGGGATCTGACTTGTGAGAGTAAAAGTCGCATGGCATGTCAAATTAATAAATGTTTCCCTATGAGAGCCATCTTAACTGATCCGACACAAGTCGCTCCAACTTTAGAAAAGGTTCCTGCACTACTTTGGTCCAACTTTGATACGATTTCAATGCCATAGATTATAAAAAGTCACATTGAGTCGGATCAAAGTTGGACTAAAGTTGCAGGGCAAAGTCGGATCCAAAGTCACAAAAATGTTCTACTTTTTTTTCTGGAACTGGAATGCACTGGAACTGCAAGCACTGGTGTGAATTATGCCATTGAAAATCATATGCCCTACTTTCCATCCGTTTTTGATGCAGAAAAAAACTCACTGGACTGCTTGTGGTGTGAACCGGCCCTTAATCTGGTTTTCATTTGATGTAAGTTGTATCAGTTTTTTAGAAGGATCACAGTTTCAATTCCCCATCAGGTCCTCTTGTTTGCTTTGTTTGATTGGTTCATGATGTATGGATGTGGTAGTTTGGAAGTGATATTGTTTATCCTTTTTTCTTGAAAAGAAGCTAGTGTGGGGTCAAAACATTGCAATACTACAAATGTTATGCTGTACTGCAGTTCTTTTTGATGAAAAAAATTCAAAATTAATTGCAGAATTTTTCCTAAAGTCCTTGGTGCGGGACAACTTTTGCTGGAATATGTTCTGTTAGACCTCATGGATGTCAGTGGGCTGGTAACAACAGCACAAGGAACCTTATTTATGTGCAATCCATGGATTTAGTGGGCTCACAAATACAAGTGCATGACAATATCACATACAAAGTGGGTCAGCAACCTGTAGATCGTGAACTACCAGTAGATCGCCGCCAGGTGACTGCTGACCCGCCATCCCAGAGTATCAAACAGAGTGCAATGCAGAGGGACTACTTGTAAAGTTGGAACTGTAGTAGGAAGCAAGAGACACATAAGCCGATGCCTCCTCTGTAGTGCTGTCTCCTATCACCTGCGGAGTGATATCCCTACTAGAGGTCTCCAGAGTGGTGCCAGCAGCAGGAAAGAAGAGATCTTCAGATCAGTGTGAAGCAATACACTGGGCATAATAGCATAGGGCTGATTTCACACTGCGACTGCAGTTTACCCACATCGCGGATGCAGTGCAGTGTACCTGCAGCTTTCCTGTGGGTTTGCTGCGTTTAGCTTCAATTATATCCTGTGGGGTTGTTGCATTTTCTGAAAGTCTATGGCAAAGCGCAGCTAACCCAGAAAAGTCACAGATGCACTGTGCTGCACCCGCGGTGCAGGTAAGTTGCAGCACATCAGTGTAAAAGAAGTCTTATAGGAGGGTCAGAACAGTAAGGCCTCGTACACACGACCGAGGAACTCGTCGGAAAAGACACATCGTTTTCCTCTACGAGTTCCTTGTTAGGCTTGTCGAGAAACTTGACAAGCTGTCTTTGCGTACACACAGTCAAGACCAAATCTCCTCGTTCTCAAACGCGGTGACGTACAACACATAGACGGCAGGGGAAGTTCGATTCCACTGGCACAACCCTTGGGACTGCTTTTGCTCATCTCATGTTACTGCGTGTTAGGTAAAAGTTTGGTGAGAGACGATTTTTGGTCTGTTACAGCGTGACAAAAGTGCTATCTCTATTACAAACGCTACTTTTACCGAAGGTGCGCTCCCGTCTCATACTTTATTCTGAGCATGCGCAGGGTTTCTAAGCATACACACGAACGTGTTTCTCGTCGAAAACCAGCCCGACGCGGAACACGACAAGGAAATTGAGATTCCCGACTAGGGGAAAAAGAGAACTTGTTCTCTTTTTTTCCTCGTCGAGTTCCACGTCAGTTTTCTCGATGAAAAGCATACACACAAGCGTTTTCCTCGGCAAAAAAGCTCTGCCACCAAGTTTCTTGATGGATTCTGTCGAGGAAAACAGTTGTGTGTACGAGGCCTAAGGGTTTATTTACTTGCAGTTTGGGGGGGTGGTAAAACCCCATAGTTAAGACGTGTTTTCATTACCCCCGCCCTAACCGCACCCCCTTTAGCTGCAGTGGCCAGGAATGTACACGTGTCGCAGCGGCAGCAGAAATTATACACCCTGTCATGGTTGATGGGTGTAGCACCTGTTAAGAATGGCCCATCAAAGTGAATGAGGCCACTCTGCAAATGCCCTGCAACCTTGTGCAGTACAGCAAACAAAGGGTTAAAGCAGGCAGCGTTATGTTGCTTTCTCACCACCTGCTTTAACCCCTTGGACGCCATAGAAGCAGGAAGTTATGAGGCACTTGCAGCGTGGCCCCATTTATTTAAATTGGTCACGATTGGTAGGCAGTAGCACAGGTGGCTTAAAGGAATTGGAAGCGGTAAAACTTGCGCTTCAACTGCAGGGTTTTTCCACCCACCGACCTTACATGTGAACAAGCACTAAGGGTGCCACTGACGAATGCAACTAAGGGCACATTAATAAGTGCAGCAGGCACTGCTTCTCCCCTGAAAGTGATCCAAGTGTGTCTCACCACCTGATTTAAACCCATGATTGCCATGCAATGCACGTGATTGCAACAGGTAGTACAGTAATTAGAGGTTTAAATGAGGTGTAAGGAGATGACACTGTGCCCGGTGATCCTTAAGTTCAACCATGTTGTTCAGGTAGATCTCTACCTCTACAGCACAGGTCTCAGTACTTGAAATATATTTATTGTACTCACCACAGGACAGGGCTGGTGTTAGAAATCACAGGGTCCTGTACAGCCTGACAGGGCCTCTCCCTCCCATGAAAAAATATAAAAATGATATTTCCATTAAGAATACACTAAATTCATTATTATCGGGGAGCAGGGGGAATAGAATTCTGAACAGGGAAGGTAATCGCTGAGGTGGAAGGGGGGCAGATACAGGAACCGATCCCCTTTGTGTCCCTCCCTGCAGCAGCTGAAAGTCAGTGGGAGGGAGAGAAGAAAAGGCCATGTTTTAGCTGTTGCAGGGAAAGAAATCCAGGGGATCAGTTCCTCACACTGCCCCCCCTCTGCTTCATGGATCACCCCCTCTCCTGCCCATATCCAATTCCCCTGGGGCCCCCCTGCTAGCTTTAACCCCATACAGGAGGACTGGTGCTACCCCCTTATCAGTGGCCCTGCCTTAGGATCACAGCAAATGGCAAAACAAGTAAAATGTAAACTCAGGATTTGCCTGATCAACTTTTTTCAGGAATAAACTTGGGTTCATTGGAAACGTTGGCTACCAGCTTAATCACCCGGTACAGTTTTTCTTGGAACAGTTTGTGACTTTCTTTACAGCATTTTGTGAGGCGAGAAGGTTTTATTGAGTATAAAATGAAAAGTAGTTTAGGAAGTGGCATCTTTACCGTGATGTGCATGTTAATTAAATTTCCCTCCCTTTCTATATTATTTTTATTTGGCAACAATGCTGCCTACTGTATGGTTTTATGATGTACACCTTTCTGAGGGATAAATACACCCTTGTATAGTATTTTTGTTCTAGTTTTACTACCAATATCCCAGAAAGTGTTTGATGTTTGCGTTTTTATATTTTATACTTTGTGTTCTTGTTATTCTCCTTTTTATTGTTAAAAATCAATAAAAACTATTGAAACAGAAAAAAACTGCAGGCAAAAGAACAGACAAATCTAATGTTTTAATTGCTTGATTGCATTTCTCCTTTTCATAAACACTTTTTATTGACTTGCAATGTGCCTTTGAACTTGCTAATAAAGTTGACTAATTTAGAAAGAGTCAATTCTCTAACACAGACCCCTCCCTCTTTGCACGTCAAAGTACTCTCCTCTTCTGAGAGTGTCCAATTACTGTCTCTGCTGTCCAAGCTTCCCTCTCCTCGCCATTGTACATAACTTTTGTTGCAGCCAGGAAGGAGCAAAGGGGAATATGATAGTGTCACTTCAGTGCAGTGGCATTGCTAGGGGGTGGCTACTGCTGGGGCTATAGCCCCGAATCCAGGAACCATAGCCCAGAGTCTCTAGGGCAGGAGTTGGTAACCTGCGGGATGCACCAGGTCCGCCACCTCTGAATGCGGGCTCCTACCTTGCAAAGGGTCAGTCAGCCGACATTAAAGGGGAACTCCACCAGGCTTGCAGGTTCAGGATATGTGGCTTGCCAAAGCTCCCCACAGTCTTAAGACAAGAGCACACTGTGTCCACTGGAGCTGGGATGAGGGGCAGCCAACACTGGCACTCAAAGGTAACATAAAACCAAACAGGAGACATAAGTATAGTCAGGAGGATAGCCAAAGTCAGCAGCAAACGGGCAGCGAGGTACCGAGGTTTCAAGCAGGGCATAAGGAAACAGTTGGAGACCAATCAGCGCAGAGCAGATGTCAGAGCACCCTTTAAATAGGCCGCCTGGTGTCAATGGAGATTGTGGACGTGCTCTTGCGAGTGCGCGCATTGTTTACACGCATAAGTATTGGCGCACCTGTGCATGCACACGTGCGTGTGCCAAACATGTCACAGCAGTTCTTTTACAGCCTGTACCGGCTGAGTGACGTTAGCCAAGAGGACTTTAGCCCACTGTTGGCTGAAGACTTAAGTGCACTCCTGTGATACCTAGGAGAAGTAGAACCAAAAGAGCTTTGAGACTGCTGGGGCTGCTGACATCCCATCTAAGATGATGTGCTCAGCAGCAGTCTCAGGACTTTTGGGTTCAACTCAAGGGAGGCTTTTACACATTAGGCTACTTTCAGACTGAGGCGCTATAGCGCTAAAAATATTGCATACTAACCGCCCTGAAAGAGCCTTTCAGGCTTTCACACTGGAGCGGTGCACTGGCAGGATGGTAAAAAAAAGTCCTGCTAGCCACATCTTTAAGGGGGCTGTAGAAGTGGTGTATACACTGCTCTTAAAGCGCCCCTGCCCATTGAAATCAATGGGCAGAGTCGCTGCAGCGCCATTTTGCTGCCGGTTTTAACCCTTTTTCGCCTGCTAGCGGGGGTTAAAAGCTAACAGGCCAAATAGTGCCATGAGAACAACTGTAAAGCGCTGCTAAAAATAGTGCCAACGTCACCAATGCCTCAGTATGAAAGTAGCCTAAATGACGGGCATAAAATCGTTAAATGCACACATAATCTAATGTGAAGATTGTTGCAATGAATGGTCTGGTGATGGGTCTGTTTAAGTACAGTAGTTAATTTGTTTGCTTTAAAAGTGTTTTCAACAGCAAGTGGAAATCTGTATCGAAACACAGTTAGATGGGATTTTGTGCATTCTTGCTAAAAATCTAAACTCTTGTAAAGTCTTACCCTTGTCTAATGTTTATGGCAAGTATAAGATAGTGATGTCATCAAGGCTAAAACTGTAATAAGTCTGACATATAAATGTCAAAATAAATATACATTCTGCATTTATTAGAACAGGATCATCAAAATGTACAATATACAGTATTCTGCTATGCAGGAAATGTTGTTTTCAATTCTTTAGGTATAGATTCATTTTAATTGCCTGGATGTATGTGACACATGTATTTAATATATTCACTCAATATTCCATGTAGCAGTGTATTAATTTTAGTCTAATGGACCTTACACCAAATATGAATATGTGTGCATTTTTCAGCATATGCACAAAACTATGAAAGAGTGTTATATCATTTTTAGTTTTCTGGCATTCTTTCAAATAGTACGTTTATGGTATTATTGATAACAGATGAAAGATGAAAGGATAGAAGTCTGTACACACCCAGAGATTATTTTACATCAGTACTACCACGCCTGACTTATCTTCATGCAGAGATTGGTTTTCCGTTCTTCAAGATAAATTACTATAAATTATATATCTGTTACAATACCATTTACTATCATCTAACGTCCCCCATACTTAGTAAAAACTATTTTGGCAGGGAAGTGTTGTTTCGAGTAGGTTACTTACCGTATATATGATATTTCCCATTGCAATTGCAGTCCCCACAATAATTACATTGAATGTATAATCTTATATTAAAGGGGTGTTCCACCCCAAAAAACTACCTTTGCTTACTCCACTCCTCACCCCCATACATGCCACATTTGGCATGTAATTTTTTTGGGGGGGGAGTGGGGGCTTCAGTAGGAGTGGGACTTCCTGTCCCACTTCCTGCTTCCGCCGAGGGGCTGGTTAGGCGATTAAGCCTTAATCGCCTACACCAGCCCCTCCCTGTAGGCGATCACATGGGACACTGACAGGTCCCATGCGATCGCCTCTCCAATCAGCGGCGAGCCGCGCCGCGCACGCATGCGCAGTACGGCTCGCGCATGCGCAGTGGGTGCCCGGCCGTGAAGCCGAAGGCTGTCACGGCTGGGTGCCCACAGTCAGGATGGAGACGCCGGCCGGGGAGGGGGGGAGAGGAGCGGAGCCCCGGTCGGCGCGTCGCTGGAACGCAGGAGCAGGTAAGTGAGTTTTTTTTAAAAGCCAGCAGCTACACTTTTTGTAGCTGCTGACTTTTAATAAACACAACTTAGGGCTGGAACACCCCTTTAAATATACTAAAGCATTACTCCCAACTTTCTGAAATGGGAATGAGGGACACCTATTAGCAAAATTATATAGGTATAGGACACACACCCCGCCACGCCCCCCTAAAAGGAGAATTGTAGCAAAAAAAAAACGATATAGATCAGACCAAAATGAGGGACAAATGAGGAAGAAAATGGACAAAGTAATGCTCTGGGGCCCTACAATGGAGAGCAGGTAAACAGACATCAAGTAGGTAGGAGGCACCTTTTGGGTGGAGCTCTGCATTAACTACATGAACAATCATTCTGTACAGCAAAGAAACAGTGGGAAAATACTACATCCATAAAGTAACAAAGCTGTCCTGTGCATATATTATATCTGCTAGATTGATGCCTCCCCAGCACCCTGACCCCTCTACACCCCAAATAATCCTCCCATCACTCTCAATACCATCATGGGGGCCCCCAATTTCGGGGCAGAGTGGACTCAAGGACCAGCTGCTTTGGGGAAAGTGCAGGTGCCCCCCATTCAGCTAGGGCCCCTGGGCATTGCCCAGGTGTGCCCTCTCATTAAGACAGCCCTGAGTCCCACAAAATCAGGGACAGTTGGGAGGTGTGAAAATAAGGGGAACCCATTAAACATGTACTGTATGAAAAAACAATACAATCTCAAAAGATATATACATGTTCATCTAAATAACTACTTCCCACATTGTATGCGGCAGAAGGTGGAATCCCCCCCCCCCCCCCCTTATCCTGCCACATTCCTGGGCTCTCCTGTTCTAATATTATTGGTTTGTAACAGCATCTGATCAAACTGATCTCGATTTAATCAGATGCCTTTGACGTGAGATCCGAGGACAGATGCCTCAGTAAAGAGAACTTGTCACTGCCAATGCTATAACAGGAATATTGTTCTTCCCTTATGTTAGCAATAACAAAAAATTTACGAGAACAACCAACATTTTTTTCAAATGGGCCTTTGCTTTCAGAAAATATATAATGTTTGGGGGTTCAAAGTAATTGTATCTGTGACAGAGGGGCAGATATTCAGGATGTGATGACAATTCACTATAATAGGAACAGAACATACTGGATATGATATGACATAACATGATGTAAGTGTTTTGCAGTTTATTTTTTTAACCACTTCAGCCCCGGAAGGTTTTACCCCCTTCCTGACCAGAGCACCTTTTATAATTTGGCACTGCGTCGCCTTAACTGACAATTGCTGTACCCAAACAAAATGTGCGTTTTTTTTCACCACAAATAGAGCTTTCTTTTGATCACCTTTGCGTTTTATCGCTATAAACAAAAATAAGCGCCAATTTAAAAAAATATATATATTTTTTTACTTTTTGCTATAATAAATATCACCAAAAATATAAAAAAAAAAAAAACAATTCTTTATCAGTTTAGGCCAATATATATTCTTCTACAAATTTTCGGTAAAAAAAATAGTAATAAGTGTATATTGATTGGTTTGTGCAAAAGTTATAGCATCTACAAACTATGGAAGAGGTTTATGGCTTTTTTTTTTACTAGTAATTAGCAGTATTACGACATTGCAGAAGACAGATTGGACACTTTTGACAAATTTTTATGACCATTGACATTTATACAGCGATCAGTGCTATAAAAATGCAGTGATTACTCTGTAAATGTCACTGGTGGGAAATGGGTTAACACTAGGGGGCGATCAAGAGGTTAAATGTGTGTTGCCTAGATGTGTTCTAACTGTATGGGGATGTGACTGACTGGGGGAGGAGGCATATCATTGTCCCTTCTTAGTGGCCAGCGGTGATCGTGCCTGCCAACCACGCGCACCGGGTACCCCACCATTCAGTGGGCGCGCGCCCTCTGGCAACTCTTAGGCCGCGTACACACGATCAAATCTATCTGCTGGAAACGGTCAGCCCGACCGTCCCAGCAGACAGATTCGATCGTGTGTACGGGCGAGCCGACGGATTTGGCCAGCTGACAGATTTTAAAGCATGCTTTAAAAAATCTGTCGGCTGGGAATCCGTCCGCCCAATATGTCTGCTGGTTAGTACGCTAACCAGCAGACATATCTTTTCGCACATGCGTCAAATGGATTTGACGCATGCGCAGAAGTAATTTACTTCCTGGTGCGGTGACATGGCAGCGTCAACGTCACCGCCACATCACCGCGCTGTCTGCGGGCGGGGATTTTAGTTTGATCGTGTGTACAGCGATCAAACCAAAACGGCCAGCAGACAGATTTGTTCAAATCGGTCGGTCCCACCGATTTGAACAAATCTATTTGCTCGTGTGTACGGGGCCTTAAAGGGTACAATGTACACATATGGGGTTTTGCCCAGCAGAGACATTCTGCCGATGTATATGGCGTGAACCGGTTGGTAAACGGATAATTGAGACAGCTTAAAGCAGTATAAAATCCAAAAGCAAACATTTGTTATATTGCTTCCTACCCCTCTCTTACTGATCTTAAATATTCCACCAAAATGTATCCAATCAGCAGTCATTAGAAGAACAGCTCTGACCTGAGGAAGCAAGGTTCAGCATCTCTACCAAGTCCTTTGCCCTCTGCCTTTTGGGTACAGCTTTCAAATTTTACGTCCTCTTTAACCACTTGCGGACCGGCCACCGTACATTTATTGTGGCAGGGAGGCCACTATGCCCCGAAATAACGTACCTAGTATGTGATCTGACACTTCCAGGGTTTAGGGTGCACACACGCAGCTGGCGACCTGCTCCTACTGTGATCACTTACAGTGGGAGCCCAGTGGCAGATACCACAGACTCGATGTCCACCACCACCCATGGAGTAGACAGTACACAGCACAGAACGGCAATCTGCCTATGTAAACAAGGCAGATTGACATTCTGTGAGAAGGGAAGGTATTAATTCTGTATTCCTGCAAAGGAATATGGATCAATGCCTTCTCCTAGTCAAAGCACCTCCCACACAGTGAGAAAGCGCAGGCTCGGCACACAGTTAACCCTTTCATTACCCCTGATGTTAACCCCTTCCCAGCCAGTGGTTTTAGTACAGTGACAGTGATTATTTTTAGCACTGATCATTGTATTAGTGTCACTGGTCCCCAAAAAGTGTCAAAAGTGTCACTTAGCATCCAATTTGTCAGCTGTAATATTGCAGTCCCACTATAAGTTGCTGATCGCCGCCATTACTTGTAAAAAAAATGAAAAGTTTAAAAAAATATATATAGTTTGTAGACGCTATAACTTTTGTGCAAACCAATCATTATACACTTATTGGGAATTTTCTTCACCAAATATATGTAGCAGAATACATGTTCCCCTAAACTGATTCTTGATTTAAAAATTTGATTTTTTACATTTTCTTATTGGATATGTTTTATAGCAGAAAGTAAAAAATATTGTATTTGTTTTCAAAATTTTCATTTCTTTTTAATTGCGCCAAAAAAATAAATGCAGAGTTGATCAAATACCACCAAAAGAAAGCTCTATTTGTGGTAAAAAAAAAAAAAGGAAAAAAATGTATTTGGGTACAGTGTCACAGGACTGCATACTTGTCAGTTAAAGTAACCCAGCGCTGTATCGCAAAAAATGGCCTGGGGGTAAATCTTTCGGAGGTCAAGTGGTTACCAGGTAGATAGAATTAACAGGACAGAAACTTTACCAAGAAGCAGGTCATGAATAGGTATGGAAATGGGTAACAGTAATACCCGCGCTATCAAATTATTAGAATTTTGAGAAAAAGAAACGAAACAATATGCTACACTGCTATACAAGTTGTCAGTGAAACGCAACAACAAACAGTACTTTTCTGGCTATGCTGATAAATGCGTCCCAGAAAACGAAGAACTGTTTGTTAAGCAGTCAAAAAGACATCTTGTCCCGATTTGATTTTCATTCCTTACAGACTCTCTGCCTGTTCTGAGTTCACAGAAACGTCTAGCTGGCAATTAGAACAAGGAAACAGCAGGTGTAAGCAAATATATACTTTTTTATTTCTTTGCTCGCTCTTAGCTCATTCTCTGTTAACCATAAAAATGCGTCATATCAGGCTTAGACAAAGTATGAATACAGCATAGAAATCACTTTGAAAAAAGAACAGGTAGGAGTACAAACACATCATTATAGCATTATATCTAAACATCAGCCGCAAGAAAACAGCTTTGTTTAAAACCGAACTGTAGTTTTAGAGAAAATATATGCTACTGAGAGGCTGCTAAATCTTTCCTTTACCAGAGCACATTTTGTAGAAAGATAGGATTAATTACAAGAGGGAATTGTGCATACCTCCCAACATTTTGAGATGGCAATAAGGGACACCTACTAGCAAATGTATGTAGGCATAGGACACGCCCCCTGCCACACACCCTTAACCTCCGTTAAATCTCAGTACATTCAATATTATCAGTGGTAACCCCGAGCCACATTCGGGATTGCATTGCAGGATCCTGGTGCAGTATACTTACCTTGTCCCCAGTCAGGGCCGCCATCAGGGGGGTACAGGCAGTACACCTGTAAGGGGCCCGGGGGTCCCCAGGGGCCCGGAGGCCACCAGGGCCCCAGATGGCAACCCCCTCTTTTTTTATTTATTTTTTATAAAAAAATATATTTTTTTAATATATTTTTCTTTTTTTTTATTATTAAAAAGGGACAATTTTTTTTCTTTTTTTTTTTTTTAGAGGTCCGGAGGTCCCCAGAGGCCCAGAGGCCCCCAGGGCCCTGGATGGCAACCCCCCTTGTTTTATTTATTTTTTATTTAAAAAAAAAAAATTTTTAATATATTTTTATTTTATTTTTTTATTAACTGCTTTCCGACCTGCCGTCGTCATTTTACGGCGGCAGGTCGGCACGCCTGGGCGAGAGCCCGTAGCCCTATTTCGGCACTTTAAAGGCCACTAGGGGGTGCGCGCGGCCGCCGCCGGCCCGCGCGGCGCGCCCCCGCTCACCCCCGAGTGCGTGCCAGGTGGGCACGCGCGCCGCCGGGAACGCACAATCGCTCGTTACAGAGCGAGGACCGGGAGCTATGTGTGTAAACACAAAGCTCCCGGTCCTGTCAGCGGGGAAACGCTGATCTTCTGTTCATACAATGTATGAACAGAAGATCAGTGATTTACCCTAGTGAGGCCACCCCCCCTACAGTTAGAACACACCCAGGAACATACTTAACCCCTTCCCCGCCCCCTAGTGTTAACCCCTTCACTGCCAATGGCATTTTTATAGTAATCCAATGCATTTTTATAGCACTGATTGCTATAAAAATTCCAATGGTCCCAAAAATGTGTCAAAAGTGTCCGAAGTGTCCACCATAATATCGCAGTACCGAAAAAAAATGCTGATCGCCGCCATTACTAGTAAAAAAAAAAATATTAATAAAAATGCCATAAAACTACCCCCTATTTTGTAAACGCTATAACTTTTGCGCAAACTAATCAATAAACGCTAATTGCGATTTTTTTTTACAAAAAATAGGTAATAGAATATGTATCGGCCTAAACTGAGGGAAAAAAATGTTTTTTTATATATTTTTTGGGGATATTTATTATAGCAAAATGTAAAAAAAAATTGCCTTTTTTTCAAAATTGTCGCTCTATTTTTGTTTATAGCGCAAAAAATAAAAACCGCAGAGATGATCAAATACCACCAAAAGAAAGCTCTATTTGTGGGAAAGAAAGGACGCCAATTTTGTTTGGGAGCCATGCCGCACGACCGCGCAATTGTAAGTTAAAGCAACGCAGTGCCGAATCACAAAAAGTGCTCTGGTCATTGGGCAGCAATATGGTCCGGGGGTTAAGTGGTTAAAGGGCCATTTCTTTTTTTTTTAGGGGTCTGAAGGTTCCCAGGGGCCCGGACATCCCCAGGGCCCCAGATGACAACCCCCCTTTTTTTTTATAAAAAAATTATATTTTTTATATATTTTTATATAATATATATATATGTATATATATATATATATATATATATATAATATTAGTAGTAGTAGTAGTAGTAGTAGTAGTAGTAGTAGTAGTAGTAAAGGGCCCAGAGGTCCCCAGGGCCCCCGGATGACATCCCTCCTTTTTTTATAAAAATGTTTTACTTTTTTTTTATATTATTTTATTTCTTTTTTTTCTTTATATATACATATATTTTTATTAAAGGGCTCAGAGGGCCCCATGTGTCAAACCCTCTTTTTTTATAAATGTATTTTTTATTGTTGTTTATATATATTTTTTATTTATTTTTTATTAAAGGGCCCAGAGGTCCCGGATGGAAAGCCCCCTTTTTTTGTAATTTATTTTTATTAAAAAAAATGATTAAAGGGCCCAGGGGTGCCCAGGGCCCCAGATGTCAACCACCCTTTTAAAAAAAATATATATATATATTTTTTTTCTCTCTTTTTTTCTTTTTATTAAAGGGCCCAGAGGTCCCAAGGGCCCCGGATGGTTACCTTCTTATTTATATACATTGTTATTCATTTCTGCTTTTTGTAAAGGGCACCCCCCGCTTCTCAATTCGCGGAAGCCATACGCACCCCCCCCCCCCCCCGCATCTCAATTTTAGGCGGCAGCGCACACCCCCCCCCCCTGCGCTTCTCTGTGCTCCAGGGGGCCCATGCCTGTAGCTGTGTAAGGGGCCCCAACATTCCTGATGGCGGCCCTGTCCCCAGTATCCTGCAATGTCCTCCTGATAATGTCTCACTGATAAGTGGGACCACCAGCCCTCCTGTAGGGGGCCCGGTAACACAGGGGGGCCCCTGGACAGTAGGAGGAGCGGTGGAGCATGAAATGAAGAATGACAACGTCTCTTACCCAGAAACTCAAAGCTGGTTTCTCTCCCTCTCCTTCCACCAGTTTTCAGCTGCTAGGTGAGAGACACAGGGCTGGATTTAGGGGAGGCTGTGATAGGTTGTTGTGCCCACCCACATTTCAGTTATGCCCCCCATGGCCAGCGCCGTTGAGCACCTTTCCCCACCCGCACTCACATTCGGGATGAGGAGACGGCAGCTTGGAGCCTGGAGCAGTGAGAGAAGAAGTGGGAGCTGTGCTACGTTTTGTTCTCCCCTCCTGTCAGAAGAACACTGTTACAGTACATGAGACCGGAACGCTCTTACTGTAGATCGCATTGCACTGTACACACACACACTCCGCTCCCTATCCACATTTGCTGCTGCCGAGAGGTGAGCACTGAGCACTAAGCAGCCTTTGGAGGAGATGGGGCGGTGTGTGTTTGTACAGTGCAATGTGATATACAGTAAGAGCGATTCTGTCTCATGTACTGTAAAGACCAACGCTCTGACAGGAGGGGAGAACAGAACACAGCGCACCTCCTCCTGGTTGTGTTGGCATTGGCAAATATCCCCCTCCCCAAATCCCCATTATATGTGCTGGGAGGAGAGTTTGAGGGGGCGGGGACAGGGGGTAATTTAGAGGGAATTGTGCTAGGAGGGGAGATTTTTGTTTGGAGGTAGGTTGTACGAGGGCCCCATGATTTCTAACAGTGACCCTGCCTCTGTGTGCCAGGCTCCGCTCCCTGCGACTGTCGCAGCGCATGGGGGCGGAGCCTGGTGGCAAATTCAAAAAGTACTAAATTCATAACACATACAGTACACTGTAATCTGTAAGATTATATAACTGTATGAAATCATTTCACCTCTCTTTTGTCCCTAATGCTTTGTCCAGTGCCCTGCATGCACTTTTATATTATATATATTGTTCTTACTGCCTGGAAATTTGAGATTGTCCATAGCAACCAAAAAGTGTCTCTTTACGTCAAAAGGGTTTTTAGAACAGCTAGAAAATAGCGATAGTAAATTGAGCGAAAGTTAATCGTGGGTAAATACATTTTATTATTATATTTTTTTTTAATATAATTAATCATAGTTATTTATTATATTATTTTTTTATAATTATTTATAGTAATTTATCATATTACTATGTATGATTTAGTGTTTCAAACTTTATCATACCCGGGATGTCTACCAGATTCTTGTTTGGACAGATTTAAGTGCGTTATGAATAAGAATTACAGGCCTACAATTTAAAACGCAAAATGTCTATGCAAAACAATTGTAACGCTTTGAGTCACAAAAATCGGACATAATCATACCGCCAGGGTGATTAACCACTTCAGTACCGTGGGTGTTTTTCAGATTTGGTATTTACAAGACTAAAACATTTTTTTTTGCTAGAAAATTACTTAAAACCCCCAAACATTATATATATTTTTTCTAACACCCTAGAGAATAAAATGGCGATCATTGCAATACTTTTTGTCACACCATATTTGCGCAGCGGTCCTACAAGCGCACTCTTTTTGGAAAAAATTCACTTTTTTTAATTAAAAAATAAGACAGCAATAAATTTGGCCCAATTTTTTTATTTATTGTGAAAGATAATGTTACGCCGAGTAAAATGATACCCAACATGTCACGCTTACAATCTGCGCCCTCTCGTGGCATGGCGTCAAACTTTTACCCTTAAAAATCTCGACGTTTAAAAAATTCTATAGGTTGCATTTTTTGAGTTACAGAGGAGGTCTAGGGCTAGAATTATTGCTCTCACTCTAACGATCGCGGCGATACCTCACTTGTGTGGTTTGAACACCGTTTTCATATGCAGGCGCTACTCACGTATGAGTTCACTTCTGCGCGCAAACTCGTCGGGACGGGGCGCTTTTAAATATTTTTTTTTTTTCTTATTCATTTTTTTTTATTTTATTATTTTTCACACTGGAAAAAAAAATGATCACTTTAATTCCTATTACAAGGAATGTAAACATCCCTTGTAATAGAAAAAAGCATGACAGGTCCTCTTAAATATGAGATCTGGGGTCAAAAAGACCTCAGATCTCATATTTAGACTAAAATGCAAAAAAAAAAAAGGTTCTTTAAGACGCTGGGCGGGACTGACGTTTTGACGTCACTTCCGCCCAGCAGAGCTATGGGGACGGTGGGGGCGATTTTTCCCTCACTCGCATCCCCACTCAGCAGCCGAGCGGACCCGATCGCCTCTGCCGCTACCGACGGCTCCGGACTGCTTTGCGCAAAAGTTATAGCGCCTACAAAATAGGGGACAGAATTATGATTTTTTTTTAATATATTTTTTTTACTAGTAATGGCGGCGATCTGCGATTTTTATTGGGACTGCGATATTGCGGCGGAAACATCGGACACTTTTGACACATTTTTGGCACCATTCACATTTATACAGCGACCAGTGCTATAAATATGCACTAATTACAGTATAAATGTGACTGGCATTGAAGGGGTTAACACTAGGGGGTGAGGAAGGGGTTAAATGTATTGCCTGTGTGTTCTAACTGTGTGGGGGGAGGGGGGTGACTGGGGGAGGTGACCGATGCTGTGTCCCTATGTACAAGGGACAAAGCATCGGTCTCCTCTCCTCTGACAGGACGTGGAGCTCTGTGTTTACACACATTGCTCCACGTCCCTGCTCTCTCACCGCCGATCGCGTGTACCTGACGGACATCGCGGCCGCCGGGTACACCCATCGAATCCTCGGTGATGCGACGGGACTGTTTTTCCCCGCGGGGAATTACAAATACATCACGTCCAAAGACGTGACCCCGGCGCCTCAAGTCCGTGCTGTTGACGTATTCTGTCAATAGCGCGGACCTCTAGTGGTTAATAAAAGAGTTGCACTTACATCAGGAGGTCGCTTTAACTGACAATTGCGCGGTCATGCGACGTGGCTTCCAAACAAAATTGATGTCCTTTTTTTTCCACAAATAGAGCTTTCTTTTGGTGGCATTTGATCTACTTTTTATTTTATTTTTAAACAAAAAAAGAGAAACAATTTAGAAAAACATTTTTTTTTCTCAGTTTAGGCCGATATGTATTCTTCTACATATTTTTGGTAAAAAAAATAGCAATAAGCGTATATTGATTAATTTGCGCAAAAGTTATAGCGTCTACAAAATAGGGGATAGTTTTATGGCATTTTTATTATATATTTTTTTTTATTAGTGTAGCTCACTACCTGTACTCACTACTATCACCCCTAGAGAAGCCACCGAGGGTAACTTAATACGCCGATCCCAAAAAACAACCAGCGGCTTCTGAATGGGGTAGCGCTACATTAGTAAATCATGACTGTGACATTATGGCAGACACATCGGACACTATCGACGCAATTTTGAGACCATTGTCATTTATACAGGGATCAGTGCTATAAAAATGCACTGATTAATGTGTAAATTACACCGACAGGGAAGGGGTTAACCACTAGGGGGCAAGGTAGGGGTTAGGTGTGTCCTAGGAAGTGATTCTAACTGTGTGGGGGCTGGGCTGGCAGTGACACGACACTAATCACTGCTCCCAATGACAGTAGATCAGTGTCCTTCTCACAAGGCAGAACAGGGAAATGTATTGTTTACACAGGCATTTTCCCTGTTCTGCAGCTACGTGACACGATTGCGGGACAACGGCGGACATCGAGTCCGCACAGGTCCCGCGGGCAACGTTATGAAGCTTGCGGCAGGGGCGTGTGCCCACACAGGACCAAATTCAAAGCAATGTACCATTCTGTCTACATATATGTACTGGCGGCGGTTGAAAGTGGTTAAAAAGAAAGTACTATTAAACTACTGAAAAGCTGATAACACTAAAACTTTCACCCAACCTCTAAATTATTGCATTTGTTATTTATTAAAAAATATAAAAAAACAGTATAACTAAAATCTAGTGGTGAAGAAAACACTTGTGGATTTACTAAATTATTTTATGTATATTTGTATTCATTATTCATGATCTGTACAACCAGGAGCAGTGCAGGGGTGTATGTTCTGCTTACACACCTTGTGCTAAAAGGTGTCCCTCTTTCTCATCTCCTTTCACATCCCCTTCAAAAACACACTTTTTTTTTTATATTGGCTTGTATAGTTGGAGTTATTCATGAAATCTTGTAAATTACAAATAGGGCAAGTGACCTTAGAGTGAAGCATTTTTATTGTGTTTTTATATGCTGTATGAGGCTTTCATAGTCATTTGTTATATCATTTGTGTGCTTTGTTTGAGATGTGGTAAATTACTACTAGGACGGTGGCCCTAGACCTAGAGGGAGGCGTTGTTATGATATATTCATTAGCTAAAGCTCCTAAATGTGTTCCATGATGTGGAATATTGTGTATATAGCTACAGTTATTTACAATGCGGTGACACAATGTACCGTGTTTCCCCGAAAATAAGACGTACTCCGAAAATAAGCCGTAGCGGGATTTCGACACAAGATCGAAATATAAGACACCCCTCCGAAAATAAGACGTAGCGATGGCGTGTCGAATCCCCGAAAATAAGACGTAGCGATGGGCGTGTCGTATGCGTAGCGGTAAACAACACGTGATAGGCGTACTGTACTGGTGCGGAGCTCAGGAGCTGTAAAGAAGTGAGGAGAAGGACGCTCTGTAAAGCTGTAAAGCTTCTCCCCAGCACTGACCAGCAACAGTCTCTCACCCCACACAAACACCAGGGGATAGGGGGAAAAGCTGCTACCGTACTGAGCCCAAAGAGATCACCCCAGCTCCACTGTGCTCCACATCAGCTTTGCTGGCCTGTCTTTCTGTACAGCCAGACAAGATGAGTGCAAAAAGAAAGAGTTATTCTGTTGAGTACAAGAAAGGAATTGTGGAGGACTCCCGAGGCAAGAATCTTACGGCTTTTTGCAAAGAGAAGCAATTGGATATCCGAATGGTCCAAAAATGGCGTGCAGAATACGATAATCTCAGTCTACAGGTGGACAGAGGAAATGCTAAGAAGCGCAAGTGTGGTTCAGGTAGGCAACCTTTATTTTCTGAGCTGGAAGACATACTTGCCGGTAATAAAAATAAGACACCCCCCGAAAATAAGCCATAGTGTGATTTCTTGAGGAAAAATAAATATAAGACGGTGTCTTATTTTCGGGGAAACACGGTACTACTAGGCCAATGTTCCCAGAGGAAAGCATTATTATGATTTGTCTATTTACTAGAGGTCTTCCCAACCATACATTTGTTATATCACATAGAATATTTGTGTGGATGGTTGAGGTTTGTTGTATTGAGATGTCACAGCATTCTGAAGAATTAAACCAAAAAAAAAAAAAAATATCTTTCCATCTATTGAATCTTCTGCCCTTGTTGTTTTAACTTTGGATAGTAAAACATTTTTTTCTGTGAGTAAATACCTTATACAGCCCAATTCCTGTTTCTTCTCTGGAAAAAAAGCCTTATGACATCATAAGAGTTTGCAAAAAAGGGAGGGGGGGTGAGTCATAAGCGGGCCAATGAGAGCTGCAGAGCCGGAGGTGTGCCTCTGTGTGTCTGTGTAAATACAGTAAGTGAACATGCAGCAGCTTCAGCTGCCCCCAGTTAAAATGATTGGAGCCTGAGTGGAGGAAGATTTCTGAAGCATATTTGGCAAGTGACGAATCACAGTATATAAAATAATATGCAAAGTGGTTGGAGGGAAGCCTCAGAATGGCAAAGATGTTGTTATTACGAATTATGTGTGCAGTCTGCAGTTCCACTTTAAAAGTATACACCATAGTTGTGTCTCCACAGCAAGGATTCTTTCATAGCTGTGATGAAAGCGATAAAAAGTATTCCCATCATTTCAGTTTTATACTTTTTGCACCATTGAGGCATATTTAAGAAAATACCATTTCAGACATTTAACACTCCTTTTTATAGTTACAGCAAAGGTTAATACATTTTTTTTAACAATTCAGCAGACATCTGTGTTTGAAATCCTCATGCAATAATGAAATGTTCATATTCCTGAAGAACATTGTATCTAAATCTAGTTTTAGTTCTAGTTCTTCGGAAGATATCAGTGACCATAATATAAACTATATCCCACATCAAAATTTGTTCTTTAAACCTGAAGTTTAACGACTTACCGCAAAGCGCCGTAGCTGTACGTCATTACTGACGATAAATACCATTGTTATGGCAGCAGCTACGGCGGGAGATTCTCTTTAAGGTAAAAGTGGTCTCTGCAGCACATTCGCCACAAAATCACTTTTATTGGGGGCAGGAGTGGGGCCTCCCTCCGCACTTCGGTCGTCTCCGCTGCTTACCTGAGCCGTCAATAGCTGCAGAGATGATCGTGTCCTCTCCCCTGACAGGCCTGGAACAAAGAAAAAAAATTATTTTTGTTATTGCATTAAAGTGTAAATGTGAGATCTGAGGTTTTTCCCCAGATCTCACATTTAACTGCTTCAGCCCCTGAAGATTTTACCCCCTTCCGGACCAGAGCACTTTTTACAATTTGGCACTGTGTTGCTTTAACCACTTAAGGACCCCCGCACGCACATATACGGCCACAGAATGGCACGTACAGGCACAAGGGCGTAAATTTACATCCCCGCATGAGTGCGGTTCGGGGGTCCCATCGGGACCCCCTCCGCGGCGTGCGGGGGTCCCCCTACCTCTGGGAGCGATCCGGGAACTGCGGGCGGATGTCCGTGATATCCACCCCCCCCCCCCCCCGCGATCGCTCCCAGCCAATGGGAGCGCGCTCCCAGCCTGTCACTTCCTCCTCCTGTGTTTACACAGGAAGGAGGAAATGATGTATTCTCTCATCGCAGCGCTGTTTCCCAGCGCTGCTGATGAGAGAAGACATCACAAGTAAGTGTGCACCAACACAACACTGACACACACTCACATAGGCATATTAACCCCTTGTGATCGCCCCCCCCCCCCACCCCCCTGTCACAGTGTCACTGAATGCAGTGATTTAATCACTGCATTTAGTGTCAGTGTGACAGGCACTGTAAAAAACAGTTAGTGTTAGGTTCAGGATAGCCCCCCCACCCCCCCTAATAAAGTTTTAACCCCCTGATCACCGCCCTAGTTAACCCTTTCACTCCCTATTGCCAGCGTCACTAAGCGATCATTTTTCTGATCGCTGTATTAGTGCCGCTGTTCCCGCTAGGTAGCTATTTTTTTTTATTGCGATTTTTTTTTTTACTAAAGACATGTGGCTAAATAAATTTTGGCCTAAATGTTTAACAAAAATTTAGTTTATTTGATTTTTTTTTTAACAAAAATTAAAAAATAGTGTTTTTTTTTCAAAAATGTCGCTCTATTTTTGTATATAGCGCAAAAAATAAAAATCACAGAGGTGATCAAATACCACCAAAAGAAAGCTCTATTTGTGGGAAGAAAAGGACGCAAATTTTGTTTGGGAGCCACGTCGCACGACCGCGCAATTGTCTGTTAAAGCGACGCAGTGCCGAATCGCAAAAACACCTTGGGTCATTTACCAGCGTATTGGTCCGGGTCTTAAGTGGTTAACTGACAATTGTGCATCGTGCAACGCTGTACCCGAACAACATTTTCTGTGTTTTTTCCCCCACAAATATAGCTTTCTTTTGGTGGTATTTGATCACATGTGCGGTTTTTATTTTTTGCGCTATAAACAAAAGAACAGCCACAATTTGTGAACATGTGAAATCGCATCTCAAATCGAACTAAATCGTACCCAGTGTGAACCTGGGCTAAAACTGAGAGTGCAAAATCTGGTGCAGCTGTGCATTTGAGCCAATCAACTTCTAACTTCAGCTTCTTCAATCAAGCTTTGGCAATAAAATCTGGAAGCCGATTGTTTTCTTTGCAGAGCTGCACCAGATTTTGCACTCCCCAGTTTTAGTAAATCAACCTCAATGTACCACATACCATTAGTTTTTTGCCACCTCACTTATGTATGTTTTAACCATGTACTCACTATGCAACCATATTGCAATACTGCAAAGTGATAACACTATTGTTTATTCATTATTTGTACTTCATGTTAAAAAAAAAAAGATATTAAACAAGAAAATGAAATATGGTGACCAGACATCCCTGGTTTCAGGGGACAGTCCCCGGATTGAGGACCCTGTCCCGGACCAAGTCTGTCCCCGGTTTTGTCCCCAGATTGGATTTAAACAGGAGCTGGGGCAATTTCAAAGACAGTCAGTGCAGAATTAAAAAATATATATATCGGAATTACAAACCCCCGCTCTTCCGCTCCTACTAGCTTAAGGGGTGTATTGTTTTTCATTATCTGTGCCCCTTTCTGATGATCATGTGCTGGTCGGAGTGGAGGGAATATTTCTTCAGTTTCGGGCACATGACCATTCGGCTCCGCTTGCATGTTCTTCTGGCTTGGCTTAAGTACTAGCCAGCCGTCGGCCTGCCTATGTCCTTGGCCTCCCCAGTGGAGTGATCTTACTCCGCTCCCCACCCAGTAGTAGCCGGGGGCCCAGAGGGTAAGACTTGAGAGGCTGTGAGGCGGTCAGCGGCGGTAATGGGCAGAGTTGGTGATTGCCGCCATTACTAGTAAAAAAAAATATGTCCCCGGATTTCATTAAAAAAATCTGGTCACCATAGACTATAGCACCCCCTATAATACAGCGTCATTTACAACGCACTTCTATATTTATACACAATAGACATGTGCAGACTGGAATATTTTGTATCGGTTTGGAAAATAAATTTATTTAGTTACTCCCGAAAATCGTTTCAATTTATTTTGTTTTTCGTTGGGGAATAGCTTTCGTCCGAAAATCCAATAATACTTGGTTTTTGTCGGTTGGTCAAAAGAATATTCGATGGAACGTCGAATCTTTACGTCGAATCGTACATTTCCGTTCGAATATTCTGCCTACAAGAATTCTAATGTTGTATGACTAGTAATAATTATCTCTATAATGTCGAATCTTTTCTCTATAATGTCGAATCTTTTCCCTATAACAGGGGTGCCCAACCTTTTGAAGAGCGAGGGCCACTTAAGCGACTTGGTAATCGGTCGTGGGCCACAATGAGCGGAGCGGGTGGATGGTATGTCAGCTCTGCATATGCAGAGTGGACACGGACACAGCCCACGTTACTTTTTAGAGGATAGTATTGGAGGTAGAACACAAGTCGGTTTATGCATGCCACTTCTTAGAGGTGAATGGAGGGTCCAATTGGTCAGACATGTGAAAGGGGCCCAAGGCTGCTTTCACACTGATGTGCTGTAGTTTACCCACACCACGGGTACAATGCAGTGTACCTTTGGCTTGCCTGCACTTTGCAATAGACTTCTATTATATTCTCTAGGTTTGGTGCACTTTCAGAAAGCTCACCAAACTCGCAGGTAGTAACAGAAGTCTATAGCTCAGTGCAGGTAACCCACAGGTAAATTGCTCTGCACCTGCAGATCAGTTTGAAAGCAGCCCAGTAACTACTGTAGAAAAGATATGCCCATATATACACTGATTTTAGTAATAAAACTGACCTTTAATAACAGTTTTCTATTCCATCCCAGAGCAGGAGGTTGCAGGCCACATCAGAGTGCTCTGCGGCCACATGTGGCCCCCGGGCCACTGGTTGGGCATCCCTGCCCTATAATGTCAAATCTTTTCCCTATAATGTCGAATCTCTCTATATTGAATTTTTACCGCAACGAAAAAGAAAATAAAGCATTTTTTATGTCGGATCTTTCGGTTTTCGTTTCTTGCGCTTTCGTTATCGTTTGTTAAAACGATAACGAAAAAAACTGATTTTCGGACGAAAATGCATTCTAACGAAAACGAATGCACATGTCTAATACACAATATAATTTGCATACAAATTACCTAAAAGACCACACAACGTGCATTCTGATGCCCCTCTCTACAGAAGGATTTCAGTTCTAAAATAACACAGCACTATTCAGAAAGATCCCAAAATCTGGCTCATATTAATCCTGATACAGGTTGTCATTTTTGCTGCCCTGGCTTCTGTTTGGCTGCATCTAGTGCATTGACAGGAGCACATAAGAGCAGGTTGGGTCTTCAGAATTAATGGCTAGACAGGAAAACATTTCCTTACTGTTTTACTGATGAACAGGCCCATTAACTCCTTGTATTTCATTTGTGCCATTGGAAATGCTGTTTTTCTATCATTGTTTGTCTTGGAAGCTGTCATTCATTGTTAGAATACAGAAATATAACATACACACCATCTGGCCTACAAATAACACTGAACAGTCCTAGAGGAAGATTTTCTAACTGTAATTTGGATTTGGAGCCACAAAACACTATAATAGCATTTTCTGTCTGCTGACATCGTATATACACTTATAATAACAAAGTTTGTATTGTATCTCAGACTGTGCTCCCATTTTGGTGGTAGGGTTGGTTTAAACAAGCTAAACAAAGAACATTTTGTTCAAATAGCTCAAGTTCAGTTGCAGAAGTGGAGCTGTTTTCCCAGTACGTACCGCTACTGTAAAACGCTTACCATGCAATTTAAAGTTGCCCAACAAGTAAATACTAACAATTAAGTATCTAACACTTTAGTCTTTCCTTTGAAAATGTAACCCCTCTCTGGTTCTGTAACAGATCCCTGTCACTCCGGTTCATTGCTTCTGTCAGTACACTGCTTCCTCCAATCTGGACCTTCAGACTTTTCAGATTTTTACAGCCCAAAATAACACACTTCTTGTAAAACGCTGTGGGGTTGATTTACTAAAACTGAAGAGTGCAAAATATGGTGCAGCTGTGCATGTTAGCCAATCAGCTTTTAACTTTGGCTTGTTCAATTAAGATTTGACAAAAAAAAATAACTGAAAGCTGATTGGTTTCTATGCAAAGCTGCACAAGACTTTTCACTCTCCAGCATATATAGATATTTGTTTGGGATGCACCGATATATGGTCTGCCAAAACATATCAGCCGAAAATAGGGCTATTGGCATTTTGCCGGTAGAAAAAAAAGGTGCTGATAATGGAAGCTGAAAATTATGGGTGGAAAATAGGGCTATCAGTGTTTTTCCAATAGAAAAAAAGGTGCTGATAATGGGCGAAAATAAATTGATATTCAATTAAATTCATATTATGAATTAAAAAGTTGAATATAATACAATAATATATATATATATATATATATATATATATATATATATATATATATATATATACTCAGTATATATTGTTTGTAACTGTCCATTTCAGTTTTGGTGCAGAATTTTCGTTTCGGTGCATCACTAAGTAATATTTGAAAATCTCCCAATATACCAAGGAGGCAGGTTTTAGGGTTACATATTTTAATACCTATGGAAGTTGAGATAATGTTGTTTACCGTTATCCAGCAGTCCTGGATATGTTGACATGTCCAGAGGGTGTAAAAAGTCAGCTTCTTCACTGCAGCTTTGGAAGCATAGGGAGGAGGAGTAAAGGCCTTATTTATGTAATTTGACTGGGGTATACTAGATATCATGGAGCCCCAAACTCATGCCAGTCCTTATCTGTGGGTTCTAAAAATGTTGGTCTTTGTCCTTCAGGTATCTATAGCAGGAGACATTACTGATTACCTTATAGTATGTAGCGAGTAATTCCAGTAGTCCAGTGCTGTGTTCTAAGTAATTGTTCCCATGGCAGCCAACACAAATATTGGAGCACCTAAGGTCCCTTTCACACTTATACGACTTGTCTCACGATTTTGGACTGCAAAATCGTATGACAAGTCAATCTCCATTATTTTCAATGACTACCATTCATACTGGCACGACTTTAAGTAGTGCCGACTTCAAAGTAGTCCTTGCACTACTTTGGTCCGATTTTAATGCCACTTTACACAGGCATTCATTGAAATCGCGGTAAAATCGCGGCCGCGAAATCGCGGTAAAATCGCGCGACTTTGAAGTCGCACAAGTGTGAAAGGGACCTTAGGCCCCTTTCACATCTATACGACTTGTCTCACGATTTTGTACTGCAAAATCGTATGATAAGTCATTCTCCATGATTTTCAATGAACACCATTCATACTGGCACGACTTTAAAGGGGTGTTCCACCCAAATGTAATGTTTATTAAAAGTCAGCAGCTACAAAAAGTGTAGCTGCTGGCTTTTAATAAACAGACACTTACCTTCTCCACGTTCCAGCAACGCGCCGACCGGGGCTCCGCTCCTCTCCCCCCCTCCCCGGCCGGCATCCTCATAGTGATTGTGGGCACCCAGCCGAGACAGCCTTCGGCCTCACGGCCGGGCACCCACTGCACATGCGCGAGCTGCACTGCGCATGCGCGCGTGGCGCGGCCCGCCGCTGATTGGACAGGGGATCGTCTAGGACCTATCAGTGTCCTAGACGATCGCCAAAGGGAGGGGCTGCAGTAAGGCGATTAGGCTTAATCGCCTTACAAGCCCCTCGGCGGAAGCAGAAAGTGGGACAGGAAGTCCCACTCCTACTGAAGCCCCCACTCCCCCCCAAAAAAAATTACATGCCAAATGTGGCATGTAAGGGGGAGGGGGTTAAGCGAAAGTTACTTTTTAAGGTGGAACTCCACTTTAAGTAGTGCCGACTTCAAAGTAGTCCCTGCACTACTTTGGTCCGATTTTGATGCCACTTACACAGGCATTCATTGAAATCGCAGCCGCGAATCGCGGCAAAATCGCGGTAAAATCGCCTGACTTAGAAGTCGTACAAGTGTGAAGGGGACCTTACACAGCTTTAGGCCCCTTTCACATTTATACGACTTGTCTCACGATTTTGTACTGCAAAATCATATGACAAGTCATTCTCCATGATTTTCAATAAACACCATTCATACTGACACGACTTTAAGTAGTGCCGACTTCAAAGTAGTCCCTGCACTACTTTGGTCCGATTTTGATGCCACTTACACAGGCATTCATTGAAATCGCAGCCACAAATCGCGGTAAAATCGCGGCGGCAAAATGCACCAAAATCGCGGTAAAATAGCACGACTTTGAAGTCGTACAAGTGTGAAAGGGACCTTAGGCAGGGCCCCCTGGAGCAGAGATGATAAGTGAGGGGGGGTTGTGGTAACAAAAGTGCAAGCCACCACAGTGAGTTAGCAGTGAGGCAGAGGATTAGCAACATCGGCGGCCGTCCTTATCAGGATAAGCCGCAGGATCGGCTGAGCGCTGAGGCCTCTTTATCCCTCCTTACCCCACATTACCACCCACCAGCCAAGCAACCCTCCCCCGGCGTCTCCCCGCCTCTATTCCCTGCGATTCCCCGTTTTTCCCCCTGAACCGCGCCAGCCTCTACTGATTCGCGGCCGCCGCACCTTAGGAAAGGCCGCGGCTTCGTCTGCGGCCTAGCGGCGCGCCGCACTCTCAGCCAAAAACACCCTCAGTAACCCCCTAGGAGCTCACCCCCAGCCCCTGTAGGACTCATCCACCCTGGCCTCAACAACCAGCCCCCCCCCCCTGCTCACCTATCCACCCAGCTGGCTACACACCAGCCTGGGTCCCATATCCTGCTCCTGGTCGGCGGCCATCTTGGTACACCCCAGCAGCAGTGTCAGTTCTCCCCCCCCCCACCCCCCTTCTTTTTCACAAACTTAACAGCACTTGATCCAGGGGTTCGCCCGATCGCCTTTCAGGGATCAGGAAGGAATTTTTTTCCCAACCAAAGCAAATTGACATAGCACGGTTAGGGGTTTTTTGCCTTCCTCTGGACCAAGCCGGGAGGATTCACTGAATCCTCTCTCCATCGCCACCATAAAAAACAACGTTTCCCCCGGTGAATGGCGACCATGGCTAATTTGCGGTACTCCGCAGAAACCATTTGGAATCTGAGGCGTTTCGCCGCAATACTGCCAGCCTGCACCAAAAAGACCCTAAGAATTGAGCAACTTTTGAGGATCGATCGACGATCGACGATCAAAAGTTTTAGCCGCTTACCCCAGCCTAAGCACATTTTATGTGCTATGGTCAACACAAGATCGGCAGTAAAACACCGACTTGAAATCCGTGATTTCATTCTACAACACGATCTAGACTGCCTCTTCATTACAGAGAGCTGGCTTACAGCCGACTGTAACACCATTCTAGGAGAATTGGTGCCAGAAAACTACCGTATTATAACGGAAAACAGAATAGGGCAGAGAGGAGGAGGCCTGGCGGTAATTTGCAAAACTCAGCTTGCAATCACCAGACCAGTCCTTCAAAATCCTCTTCCATTCATGGAAACCCTTACGCTACAACTGCAAACAAATTCAAAGGAGACCATCCACATTCTGCTCTGCTATAGGCCTCCTGGCCCAAAATCGCAGCTGGTATCATCATGGACGGATTTCTTCTCCACGTACACCCTCAACAGCAAACATTTTTTGCTGCTTGGGGATTTCAACCTCTGGGCCAATTCCGCACAAGACCCCATTGCCGATGCCTGTATTAACCACCTGGTGGATCTAGGGTCACAGCAACTAGTATGTGGATCCACACATACTTCAGGTCACACACTCGATCTTATTTTCAGACAAGCTCTGGAAATAAAAAATTTGGAAAATGAAAAGTTGCCATGGACAGACCACCATGCAATTAAATTCATTATTTCCACAATCCCCCCCGCAACAAAAACATCAAATCCAGTGACAACACACTGGACCAGATGTCAGAAGAAGCTCCACTCGGAACTCTTCAAAACCACTTTAAGGGAAAAAATAGAAACAATTCAGCCGCACCAGCTGTCGTTACTGAAGCAAGAACGCAGAAGGGCCGAATCGGCCTGGAAAAGAAGTGCTTCAGAGCTAAACCTATCCATCTACAAGGCGGCGACAAGAAAATACCACAAAGGAATTTTCCAAGCCAAGAAAAATTATTTTTCAGAGGCTATCAACAGCGCCTTAAACCGCCCCCGCGAACTCTTCAAGATAATCACTCAGACCATGAAACCAGGAAGTATTGAAGCCCCCAATACAGACACACAAGAATTTTGCAATGAACTATCGGATTGCTTCATTAATAAAATTGAGGCAATCCGTGAAAGCATTCAGCAAAACAATCCCCCCCTTAGCCCCCCCTGCAGCCTCTCACATAACACCCATAGTAATTCTCCTATATCAGGTAAGTTCACCCTGGAACCAATCTCCATCGAGGCCACTAAGAATGTCATTGATACTTTGCGTAATGGCACAGCGCCAAATGACATTATCCCCACAAAACTGCTGAAGGAATGCGCCTACATCCTGGCTCCTCCCATCACGCAGCTTATCAACCAGTCTTTCTTGGAGGGCATAGTGCCCTCACAGTTGAAAGAGGGTATAATCCAACCCATCCTTAAGAAACCCTCCCTGGACCCCAAGGACCCACTCCACCGCCGTCCCATAACAAGCCTCAATGTACTCTCAAAGGTAATGGAGAAAGTAGTGGTACAACAGCTGCAACAGCATCTAGATACCCACAAACTACTCGACCCATTGCAATCAGGGTTCCGTCCCGGACACGGGACTGAAACCGCGCTGCTCAAAGTATGGGACGATGTTCTCGAGGCCGCAGACGAGGGAGAATCTTGTCTTCTAGTTCTGTTGGACCTTAGTGCAGCTTTCGACACTGTAGACCACAAACTGTTACTGACGCGACTTGCTGAAGTAGCCAGAGTCGCAGAAGGCGATTTATCTTGGTTCTCCTCTTTTTTGGAAAACCGATCGCAAACAGTGAAATTAGGACCCTTCACATCTGAGAAACGCACAGTAACATGCGGAGTCCCTCAAGGATCGCCTCTGTCACCAGTGCTGTTTAACATTTATCTTCGTCCTCTTTTTGAGATTATCAACAGCCAAAACCTGCTCTACCACTCATACGCAGACGACACGCAACTTTATTTCCGCATTTGCAACAGAAAGGATCACCACCTCAATCTAGAGACATGCCTCTCTTTGATAGAGGACTGGATGACAAAGAGTTATCTTAAACTCAATGGAGCGAAAACAGAACTTCTATTTCACGCCAAGCAAAGGAATCAACCTGCAACAACCTGGACACCCCCGCCCATTCTGGGCAAAATCATCACCCCTAGCGCCAAAGTCAAAGGTCTCGGGGTCATCTTTGACTCCTTTATGACAATGGACGCACAAATAGGGTCAGTAGTCAGCGGATCTCACCATCTGTTGTGCCTACTACGCAGACTTACCCCTTTCATCCCCAAAGAAGACTTAGCGGTCGTGGTGGGAGCAATTGTCAACTCCAGATTGGACTATGCAAATGCCCTTTACCTTGGGCTCCCCAAGTACCAAATCGCTCGTCTGCAAGTCGTTCAAAATACGGCCGCCAGACTTGTGACTGGAAAAAAAACCTGGGAATCAATCTCACCTTCACTGAGATCCCTTCACTGGCTACCAGTTAAAGACAGGATTGCTTTTAAAGCACTCTGTCTAACGCATAGATGTGTCCATGGGAATGCCCCCCAATATCTATGCGATAAAATAAAAGCTCACAATCCCAATCGCATCGTGCGATCCACCAATCAGAACCTACTACAGATCCCAAAAGCCAACTACAAGTCCAAAGGAGAAAGAAGATTCGCCGTCCAAGGTCCCAGACTATGGAACGCTTTACCAACCAGCATTCGGTTGGAGGCGAATCACTTGGCATTCAGGAGAAAGATCAAGACTCATCTCTTTTGATATCAAAGGAGACAGGAACAACAAGCGCCCAGAGGCGATTCAGTTCGCATGTGCCGCGCTCTATAAGTTTTTCATTCATTCATTCATTCATTCATTCATCTCTTCTCTTCTCTCTCCTGCCGGGAGATGATGAGTCAGACGGAAAAAAAAATGCTGCGAGTTGCTAAAGGTCAGACGAAAAAATAAATAAATTAATAAATATTAAAAAAAGGAGGGGCAGCCCCTGCCGCAAGTATCTAAAGGTGGGGGTCAAACGAAAAAAAATAAACGGGGGGGGGGCATCCGGGCACCTGGGTACCATTACCTGTAAACCTTACCAGGTGTAATGCCTGTACCCCTCCCCTGATGGCAGCTCTGATTGTTCCAGTGCTGGGTACTATTTATGACTACGGTACATACAGGTCTGATCAAGCAATTCCACTTTTAAGGAATTTGATATTTTCCCACCCAGCAGAGGATTTTTTTTTTTTAACAGAGAAAAGTTTTATTAGACAAATCAGCATTACAGTACAGATATGTCACAGAAATTACAGCAATGTATAAATCAGAGTGTCAGAGTGTCAAGAGTGTACATCACTTCCAGGGGCATAACCCAAGCAATCGATATCAATGAGCATTGGGTAAATGTCAAACACACATAACAAATATATCTTATTAGGTACGTCCTGGCTACTTCAAACAACCAACAACAGTGTCATGGGGTGGGGGGACCAAAGCAGCAACCGTCAGCCTGGGATACCTTTTGGATGCCCCAAGGAGAATAGTATTGTGGTGCATATAGCGTGCCACAGCATACAGTGAGTGTAGCCAAATTGCTCATGCTGACATCACCGTCTTTCCCCCCAGTGATGTCAAACCTGTCCCCAGGCAGCCGCCTGCAGCTCTCGTACGGCAACAAATTTGTGTGTGGCGATCTTGGTTACTTGGGGAGCCACAGCCCAGTCTGAATAATGTGTCCGGGTTTTAATCCGCCTGAAACACCGACATATGATTCAAAACCTGGAATGTCCGGGTGAATCCTGGAGAGATGGCAACCCTGTTCCCCCCCACCATATTTCATTCTTATTTTACCCTCAGTTTCTCTCTCTGCCCTCATTCCTTTCTTACCATGTGTTTTTTTTTTCCTGCCCATCTTCCTCTCTTCTTCTACTCCCCTTTTTCTTCTCCTAATTCCCTATCAACTTAACAACCTACCAATGTGACCTCCCTTCCCCATTCCACACCTAAACACATCATGATTTCCTCCTACTGTTTTTCTGAGTGACATTATAGATTTTAATTAAACAAGCTAGATTTTTACGTTTTCTCCTTACCATCCTGTTCTCAGATACAAGAAGTTTTAGCTCTTTAGTGAATTCTCTCCAAATCCCTGTTTACCTGATTCCTACAGGGCAACTGTATTACTGTAATTTGGAATCTGAATTATACTGTGGCTTATACGGAAAAATATAATAAAATACAATTTTTTTAAATGATGGATCCTGCAGAGTAGATGAGGTCAGTGCACAGCCTGTCATTCAATTGAACAATGCATTTCTAGCCTCATGTTTGTTCCCCTCTATCTACTTATCTACTTAACATAGGTGGGGGGGGAGAAAATGTCTCTTTTCTGACTCCAGGGAGTTTTCTGGTATCAGACAGATTCCAGTACAGAGAGAAGCACTTAAAAAAAGTTGTTTTTCAGCTGGCAAGGAATTTGGCACAGAGCAGTATTAAAATCACTTTAGAAAAGTAAATAAGTATAATGTAAGAAATATGGGGCCAGATTCACAGAGCGATTACGCCGGCGTAACAGGAGATGCGCGGCGTAAGTCTAATTGTGCGCGTGCGTTTCGATGCACGGCATCCCCAAAACGAGATACGCAAGAAATCTACTTTTTTTTGTCCAGCGTAATTTCGTTAGACAGGCGCATCCATCCGCGCAAAACTGCGCTACACACACCATTGATTTGCTATTCAAATATGCTAATGAGGGAGTTACGGGGATCCCCAAAAGAACGTTGGTGCAGCGCAGGCTACGCGCTGTGCGCAACAGCTAAATGTCCTGTCTAAAATTAGACCATATAAAAGCTGCTCTAAAATTAGACAATTCGTCTACATGTCAGAGAAAGCAACACTGTTAGTGAGGAGCTGAGCAGTCACACGTGTTGCCCAACAAACTGTATGCCAACATGCCAGTGGCATCCATGCTCATAGCTATACTACTGACTTTAGATGAGCAAAGAAGGAGGAGGGCACTGAGGAGGGCACTGAGGAGGGCACAGTTTTTTGTTTTTTTTTTAACTTTTTTTTTGCTTATATAAACTTTACAATTTAATCTAATCTAATACAATATTCTTATCTGATACAAGCCCCTCACTCTTCACTTGATATATCACACACGCATAGACATCTTTGGCATGAGTGATTCTGAGGTGTCTCGCATCTTCAGATTCACCCCTCATGCCATCCTGGAATTAACCACAACCCTGCAGGAGGACATTACCAGCTCAACACATGACACCACCCATGACACCCATGACAGCTACATATACAATCCTAGCCCCATCACCACAGATTTCAAACAGAACATGTATGGGGACAGCTGGCTGGTTGGTGAGTGACATGGGTGGCAGGCATGACTGTCCCCCCCCATGATGCACACATCACAAGGGGCACATGCACTACTAACATCCTCCTGTCTTTTCCCTTCAAGGTGACTCTGCATATGCACTGTGGTCCCTAGCACACACACACCACATCCTCATCAAATTGGATTGGCACCAGTCCACCATGCAGGACTTGTGAGCAGCAACGCCACGCCAAGGCTCCAATTATGTCATTGTACATTCATACACCATTCACACGGACCTGGGGATCACTTCTCCCTGGTCCTGGGGAACCCTTCTCCACCAAAATTGAGGGTGACACCCCTTTTGCCGCAGGAATGTCACCCCCACATTCAAACAGCATTCACAACTAAAAAAAAAAAAAATGCCCAGCAAAAAAAAAAAATTCCCAGCAAAAAAAAAATGGCAAAAAAAAAGGCCAAAAAAAAACCAAGCCAAAAAAAAAAGGGGAAAAACAAATTAATGCCGTTGACGTGAGCCACGCCTGGGGCGCCCACGGCCACGGCCCCGGCTCCTCAGGGGAGACTCATGGGGGAGGGGGTAAACCGGGGAAGGAGGAGCAGCCCCTGGTCTCTGCCCACCTGGCGGCCTGCCCTCCAAGGCCACGGCAATTCTGTCTAGGCCAGCACTTAATGATGCCGTATTGGCCTGGATAGCCTGGGTGAGGGCCCTCACATCCTGCCCAACGCCTGCTGTTGTAGTCTGCAGGTTGTTTAGGCAGTTTGTAAGAGCCCAGGAGTGGCAGTCCAGGTCCCCAAGCATATACTTTATGGAGGACAGGCTCTCCTCCATCCGCCCCAAGGTCTGGCTGACCTCTCCCAGATGGCGGGTCTGAAGGAACTGGTATTTTCTCAGAGTGGCGGGCAGGAGATCGGCCAGCCCCCTGGTCTTCTGGGTCGCCTTCCTGCCTCCAGCTGATGCGTGTGGCCGGGGAGAAGGGGAGGCCCTTGGGAGAGGAGCCCTGTTGGGGGAGGAGTGGGGGGGGGCTACCCCTTATGGAGGGCTGGCTGCTGCCAGCCAGAAGGGAAGAGTCCTCCAAAAACAAAAGTCCAGGTCCTGACATGGACTCCTCCTCCTCCTCAAACTCCTCCTCCTCAACCTCCTCCTCTTCAACCTCCTCCTCTTCAACCTCCTCCGAGGACTCCGGCCATGTCGGGGGGTCCTCATCAGGCTGCTGTCCTGGGGATGGTGCGGTCAGCCCAGATGGCCCAGCACCCTCCTGCACATCTGTGGATGACACAAAACATTCACAGGTTGGAGGATCCACACACTTGCCACATATTCCCTTTCACCCCCTCCCCCACACATGCTACACACCTGATAGGGCCAAAAAACCTTACCTGGCATCACGCCTTCATGACTTGAGTCATAGCCGGGCAGGCCCTCCACTTCTTGCCTATGAAAGGTCTGGGTCACCGCACGCTCCTCCGCTGTCAGCCTAACAGGGCATGGTGGGCCCCCTCCTGTGCCCTTGGCATGGGCTAGCATTTTGGCCAGCTTCTTTTGATCCCCTCCTCCGCCACCGCCACGTTGCCTACAAGTCCCTTCCATGTAGCGCTGTGACTGGCCGGAGTGGCGATGACGTCAGTCCCACGCGCGGTTCCGGCGCATGGTTTCCGGCATTATCCCATTGATAAAACCGGCACACTCAGTGCGCCTGCGCCGTTGTCTGTGGCACACATGCGCTGTAGACATCGGTGCAGTTCCTTCTGCAAATATCTCCTTAACCGTGTTGGTTAAGCAGATATTTCTTGCACCTACAGGTAAGCCTTAATCTAGGCTTACCTGTAGGTGCAAGTGGTCAGAGAGGGTTTACAACCACTTTAACCTCCCTGGCGGTATGATTATTTCAGATTTTAGCTGCTGAAAGCGATACCATTATTTTGCATGGAAATTTTGCGTTTTAAATTGTAGGCCTATAATTCTTAGGAATAACTCATTTAAATCTGTCCAAACAAGAGTCTAGTAGACATCCCGGGTATGATAAAGTTTGAAACAAAAAATTATAAATTATAATATAAAAAATAACTATAAATAATAATAATATAATTATAATAAAAATTATTCAATAATGTAATCAAATCAAAAACACTGAAATTTGCTCAGTTGCAGAATTATCACTGTCATTCTACAAGTGATTATAATTTATTATCACTGTTTTCTAGCTGCTCTAAAACCATTTTTGACATAAAGGGACACTTTATGGTTGCTATGGACAATCTACAGTTTGCAGGCAGAAAGAATAGTTTTTATTTTATAAAAGTGCATGCAGAACACTGGGCAGACCACTGGGGACAAAGGGGGTGTGTATTTTTTACATACAGTACTGTAATCTATAAGATTACAGTATACTGTATGTAATGTGTTTATTTACTTTTTTGAATTTGGCGCCGTTCTCCGCCCCATGCGTCGTAACGTTGCAGGGAACGGAGATCGGCGACACCGCTCGTATACACAGCGCGGCGGCATCGCAGGATCCAGGGACAAGGTAAGTAAACACTGCCTGTGGATGCTGCGAGGTGAGCCCGAGTGTGGCTCGGGGTTGCCAATCGCAGCACAAAAATGTAACCCGAGCCAGACTCAGGAATACTGCCAGCCAGGTTAAGACTTTAAAACCACTTTAAGCCATTACTATATGGGTCAAGTTTCAGGCATATATGTGTTCCTTGTAAAATTGATAGGCCTGCCATAATTCATGGTACCTTCACTGATGCAGGGGAACAACATTCCAACTTCCTTGCAAATCGTCTCTCACCAAATCTCAACTAACACGACTGGTATTGAACTTCCCTTTAATAGTGCCGTGTTGTAAGTGACCGCATTCTTGGCGTTCTTGGCGTTCGGAATTTCCGTCAACATTTGTGTGAACAATGTTTATGCAAGACAAGTTTCAGCCACGGTTTTGTTGTCCAAATGTCCGATCATGTGTACGTGGCAATACACTCCCTCCACAAGAATATGGTGTTGCATGATCTAGCAGTCAACAGTAACATGTTTATTTAACCACTTGCTTACTGGGCACATAAACCCCCTTCGTGCCCAGGCGAAATTTCAGCTTCCGGGAAACTGCGTCACTTTAACTGACATTTGCGCGGTCGTGCGACGTGGTTTCCAAACAAAATTGGCGTCCTTTTTTTCCCCACAAATAGAGCTTTCTTTTGGTGGTATTTGATTGCCCGTGCGGTTTTTATTTTTTGCGTTATAAACAAAAAAAGAGCGACAATTTAAAAATATATTTTTTTTTACTTGTTGCTATAATAAATATCCCAATTTTTTTTTTTTTTTAACTATTTTTTTTTCTCAGTTAAGGCCGATACGTATTCTTCTACGTATTTTTGTAAAAAAAAAACGCAATAAGCGACTGCAAAATAGGGGACAGAATTATGATTTTTTTTTAAATAATTTTTTTATACTAGTAATGGCGGCGTTCTGCGATTTTTATTGGGACTGCAACATTACGGCGGACACATCGGACACTTTTGACACATTTTTGGCGCCATTCATATTTATACAGCGACCAGTGCTATAAATATGCACTAATTACTGTATAAATGTGACTGGCATTGAAGGGGTTAACACTAGGGGGTGAGGAAGGGGTTAAATGTATATCCTGGGTGTGTTCTAACTGTGTGGGGGGAGGGGGGTGACTGGGGGAGGTGACAGATGCTGTGTCCCTATGTACAAGGGACACAGATCGGTCTCCTCTCTCCCTGACAGGACGTGGAGCTGTGTGTGTACACACACAGCTCCACGTCCCTGCTCTGTCACCGCCGATCACGTGTACCTGACGGACACCGCGGCCGCCGGGTACACGCATCGAATCCTCGGTGATGCGACGGGGAATTACAAAAACATTGACGTCCAGAGACGTGACTCTGGCGCCTCAGGTCCGCGCTGTTGACATATTTTGTCAATAGCGCGGATCTGTAGTGGTTAAACCCACAAGCCTAGGAACCATACGGAAAACTTTCTTTGTACAAAGTTATTTGTGTTATTGTTGATATTATACTGCATTTAAAAACAATAAAATAAAAATTTTAGTAGAGCTAAAGGCCATATCATAACATAATGGTAATGGACTCTTAAGCAGTGGTCCCCAACCTTTTTGGCACTGGGGACCAGCTGCGTGGAAGAAAATTGTACCCGGGGGGTCCCGCAGGGTGTAAACGATTTTCAATCATCACAGCACCATGCTTGATATGGTGTCAGGGTGATTGAAGCACATTATTTCTATTATTACATTGTAGTAATAAATGAAATTGTTTAATTCACCATAATGCAGAATCAGTGGGAGTCCTGAGGGTGTCACTTGCCACAAGATGCGGAATGTTACTTGCCACGCTGCCTGCCATCAGATGTGGATTGTCACTTGCCACAATGCCTGTCACAAGATGTGGATTGTCACTTGCCACGCCACCTGCCACGTTGCCTGTCACCAGATGTGGAATGTCACTTGCCACACCACCTGCCACGTTGCCTGCTACCAGATGTGGATTGTCACTTGCCACGCCACCTGCCACCAGATGCAGAGTGAGTGGGGCACCCCCTGTGGTATGTGAGGCAGACAGCTGGGGGTGAACTACAAGGCCCAGCACACACAGCTCACCTGTCACAGATGACGTCACATCTCTGTGGGATCGCCCCTCTGTAGCAGGATGTCTCCCTCCTCATGCTGCAGCCGGTCTCACCTGGCAGAGGAAGGGTCCAGGACTCATTCTGCTGTCACTGTCTGACTCCGCCCTCGGCCATTCCTGATTAGCTGTCCGGGGGGAATCTGCGTCGCTGACCAAAGAATCTGTTTTCTCACAGAGAAGCCACAGGAGAGCGATGATGCGGGGCAGGCAGTGAGAGATGATGTCATCTCTCTGCTCCACACTGCACCTCCGACACTGAGACAGAACAATGCCTGTGAGGGCGGAAGACCGGTAATGTGGGGGGGAGCGAAAGATGATATCATCTCTGCTTGCCCGCTCGCTTCTTCCTTCCACCCAGCTCTCTCATGCTGGCTGCCCAGCAGGTGTCTCTTCCTGGCCGGCTGCCCACACCTGCGGCCCGTCTGCAGAAGGGCCACGGCCACACCAGAGGGTGCTTGCCATACAGAACATTGGGGTTGATTTACTAAACCTAGAGGGTACAAAATCCAATCTGGTTCCAGGTTTTATTGTCAAGCTTAGACCCCTTTCACACTGAGATGCTTTGCAGGCACTATAGCGCTAAAAATAGCACCTGCAAAGCGCCCTGAAAGAGCGGCTCCTTTCACTCCAATGTGAAAGCCTGAGGGCTTTCACACTGGAGCGGTGCACTGGCAGGGTGTCAGAAAAAGTCCTGCCAGCAGCCTCTTTGCAGTGCATTAGGAGCGGTGAACTCACCGCTCCTAAAGCCCCCCTGCCCATTGAAATCAATCACTTAACCGCCAGCAAAGCGCCGCTTTGCGGGCGCTTTATAACTCACTTTGGGGCTCTAGCGGGGGGTTAAAATAGCCCCGCTAGTGGCTGAAAGGCGACGCAAGAACAAGGGTAAATCCCTGCTAAAAATAGCGGCATTTTACCGCCGACGCCCGGGCGCTTTCAGTGCGAAAGCAGCCTTAATTGAACAAGCTGAAGCTGGTTGGCTATCATGCACAGCTGCACCGGATTTTTCACTTTCCAGGTTTAGTAAATCAACCCCACAGTTTGTTCTAAGGCCTTGTACACACGGGCAAGAATCTCGTCAGGAAAAAAATGTTGTTTTGCCGCCCGAGTGTACAGACCCTCGTTTCAAAAGAACCGCGGTTCTCTTGAAAGGAAAGAACACAGTGACGTCATTGCCGTCGCCGCCATCTTGCTTCACCCTACCTATTTCCACAGCGACAGGTAAGTATACACACTCTCTGGTTTCTCGTCGGGAAACAGGCCGACAAGAATCTTTCCTGACTAGAAACCTGAATGCCTCGTACACACGAACAGTTTTCTTGGCAAGAAGCAGTTTTCTTGCTGGTTTTTGCTGAGAAAACCGGTCGTGTGTATGAGGCTTTACAGATAGTTCATGAAGGCAGGTGTGCAGTAACCATGCCCTTATGACATTGTCTGTGCCAAGACTCTACTTCTAGATGAAGCAACTGTGTGGCCTTTATTTTATTCTGGCATTGTTAATAACTCAGTATTCTTTCACCATTCTGCTTTGTACAGCTCAGTATTAGACTGGTTGCTGATATATACTCAGACATCCGCAGGGAAATCCTGTTTTTTTGTGCTTGTTTGTTTTTTTCTAAACAAACATTTATAGATACCGCAGTGTTGACTTAAGCAGATCCAGAGCAGAACATTTTATGTGTATTGCCTGCCTTCTGATTTCACTGCACATTTAAAATGTAGAAAAACATCACATACGGTCAAAACTAATAGAGAACATAGGTGTGCGCAGCCTATTACATTAGGGTGTGCACCCCAAATGTATTAAAACACGGTGTCAGTAGAGCAGTCGTTGGTGTCAGTAGGGACGGGGACAGTGCCAGTAGATTATTTTTTTAATTATTTTATTCTTTTTATTTTATTTTTTAGGAGCCCCATTGGTGCAATATTAACAGGGGGAATCTCTGCACCTCAAGCAGTGATTAGGGTGTGCCCAGGCACACCCTGCACACCCCCTGCGCACGCCTATGCAGGTAAGGATACATGCAGGAGGCATCTATATCTTTATAGATCAGCACTATGGCAGTAGTTTAGAAAGGATGAGAGTGGGTTTACATCCACTTTAAATGCTTGCCGGCCGACCGCCCGCCGTCGTATTACTGCGGGACGGTGGCACTGTTTCGCGAGAGCACGTAGCTCTACATCCTCTCTTTTTCGGCCACTAGGGGGCGCGCGCGTGCCCGGCGGGTACGATAGCCGCCGGGTACCCGCGATTGCTCGTTACAGAGTGGGGACCGGGAGCTATGTGTATAAACACACAGCTCCCGGTCCTGTCAGCGGGGGAAACGCTGATCTTCTGTTCATACAAGATCACAGAAGATCAGTGATTTCCCCTAATGAGTCCACCCCCCCCCCCCATACAGTTAGAACACAAATAGGAACACACTTAACCCCTTCCCTGCCCCCTAGTGTTAACTCCTTCACTGCCAATGGCATTTTTATAGTAATACAATGCATTTTTATAGCATTGATCGCTATAAAAATGCCAATGGTCCCAAAAATGTGTCAAAAGTGTCCGATGTGTCCGCCATAATATCGCAGTACCGAAAAAAAACGCTGATCGCCGCCATTACTAGTAAAAAAAAAATATTAATAAAAATGCCATAAAACTACCCCCTTTCTTGTAAACGCTATAAATTTTGCGCTAACCAATTAATAAACGCTAATTGCGATTTTTTTTTACGAAAAATATGTAGAAGAATACGTATCGGCCTAAACTGAGGAAATAAAATGTTTTTTTATATCTTTTTTGGGGATATTTATTATAGCAAAATGTAAAAAATATTGCATTTTTTTTCAAAATAGTCGCTTTATTTTTGTTTATAGCGCAAAAAATAAAAAACGCAGAGATGATCAAATACCACCAAAAGAAAGCTCTATTTGTGAGGAAAAAAGGATGCCAATTTTGTTTGGGAGCCACGTCGCATGACCGCGCAATTGTCAGTTAAAGCGACGCAGTGCCGAATCACAAAAGTGCTCTGGTCTTTGGACAGCAATATGGCCCGGCGGTTAAGTGGTTAAGCTACCCGCCCCCCCCCCACCCCATTACCACTCTGAGATGAGGGGAGGTGGAAGGATTCTGCAGTTTAGCAAAAGACGTTTTCAGTTCACCGTATTATTATTATTATTATTATTACTACAGGCATTTACCGTATATAGGGGCAACAATTTATGAAGCCTTTACATACTGTACATTCACACCGGGCCCTGCCCTCAAGGAGCTTCCAATTCTAAGGCTGTATGCCAATTTGAAAAGAAGCCAAATAATATAGCAGCGTGTCTTTGGGGTGTGGAAGGAAAGCTTTGCAAGCACAGGGAGCAAATACAAACTCCATGCAGATGATGTCCTGACTGGGATTTGAAACAAGGATCCCAGTGCTGCAAGGCAGAAGTGCTAACCACTAAGCCACTGGGCTGACCTGGGCTATAGTTAGCTTACAACATATAAATAGTTGAGTATATTTTTAGCAGGTGAACAGGTATGTCAGCTGCTGAGTCTATAAAGGAATAAAATATGGGGGATTTGTATATTCATTACAGAGATTGGACAGTTTGGTGGCTAAATTGGACAAAGCGTTATTTTATTTTATTTTTATTTTTTTATTGACGTTAAGTATGCATACTGAGTAATGTGCCAGTGTGACCCTTGGAGGTCCACCCTAAAAATAAACTTTATATCAATTGCTTCCCTTTAATCTAAAAAAAAAAAGAAAAAAATGATTGTACTTGCCCCTAAATGGCTGTTCCTAGGCAGATTTCTAATCTGCCTAGTTCCTAGTCCACGGTGGATGAACTTCCCTTCCTAACTCGCCTGGCCTCCTGGGAAATGAGTGTCATAATTTCCCAGGAGTCTGTGGGCTTTACTCTGCCGAAAAATCGCGTTATTTCCATACAGGAAATGACGCGATTGAGTACATTATCTTTCACAATATAAAAAAACTGGGCTAACTTTACTGTTGTCTTAGTTTTTTATTAAAAAAAAACTTTTTTTTTCCAAAATAAGTGTGCTTGTAAGACTGCTGCGCAAATACAGTGTGACAAAAAGTATTGCAATGATCGCCATTTTATTCTCTAGGGTCTCAGGCGGCGTACACACGACCGAGGTTCTCGCTGGAAACCAGCGAGAACCTCGCTGGAAGCTGCATTCCAGCGAGGACCTCGGCCGTGTGTACACTCTCGGCGAGCTTCCCGTCGGGAAGCCCGTCGAGCAGAAATAGAGAGCACGCTCTCTATTTGCTCGACGGCCCGCCTGGAAGAATGGCTGGTTGCCATTACCGACGGGCGGGTCGCCGATTTCGACGGCCGGCAGGGAACCTCGAGGGGCGGAACGATGTGTTCTGCCCGTCGAGGTTCCCTGCCGTGTGTACACGGCCTCAGAATTTTTTTTTTTAATTTTTCGGGGTTTTTAAGTAATTTTGTAGCAAAAAAAATGTTTTTAACCACTTAAGGACCCCTTCACGTCGATATACGTCGGCAGAAGGGCACGGCTGGGCCCAAGCACGTACCTGTACGTCCTCTTTAAGAGCCCAGCCATGGGGTCACAAGTGCGACCAGGTCCGAAGCTCCGTGACCGCGGGACCCGATCGCCGCATTGGGAGGAATAGTGCCCAATTGTTGGTGCCATTGAAAATACTAGGGCCCCATCTTTTGTGTCATTGGGAGGAATAGTGTCCCGGTTTTTGGTGCCATTGGAAGGAAAAACGCCCGTTTTTAGTGCCGTTGGGAGGGATATCGCCTCGTTTGTTGGTGACATTGGGAGGACTAGCGCCCCATCTTTGATGTCATTGGGAGGAATAGCGCCCTGTTTTTGGTGCCATTGGGAGGAATAGCGCCCCATTGTTGGTGCCATTGGGAGAAATAGTGCCCGTCTTTGGTGGCATTGGGAGGAATAGTGCCCTATTGTTGGTGCCATTGAAAGGACTAGTGCCCCATCTTTTGTGTCATTGGGAGGAATAGTGCCCCGTTGTTGGTGACATTGGAAGGAAAAATGCCCCGTTTTTGGTGCTGTTGGAAGGACTAGCGGCCCATCTTTGGTGCCATTGGGAGGACTAGCGCCCCATTATTGATGCCATTGGGAGGAATAGCGCCTCATCTTTGGTGTCATTGGGAGGAATTCTGCCCCTTCATTGGTGTCAGTGGGGGTGGGATCATGCCCCATTGTTGGTATCCAAAAATTGAGCCCCAAGATCTGAATATAAGTAAGCAAAGAGCCACAATTGGTGTTGGGGGGGGGGGGGGGGGGTAAGTGAACTAGTGAAAGCAAAATATAGGCAGTTGTATCCATTCCTTCCTCAAGCCAAAAAAAGGGTAAACTTAAAGCGAAGTTCGGCCGAAACATAAATAAATTAAAAGTCAGCAGCTACAAATACGGCAGCTGCTGACTTTTAATATATAGACACTTACCTGTCCAGGGCACCCGCAATGTCGGTACCCACAGACGATCTCTCCTTCGCCTCTCGGGTGCTGCCACCGCCATCTTCGGTAATGGAATCAGGAAGTGAAGCCTTGCAGCTTAACTTCCTGGTTCCCTACTGCGCATGCGCATGTGCATGCGTAAGTCGCGCCGCGCTATCTCACTGGTCCCTGCTGTCTTCTGGGACCTGTGTGTCTCCCAGAAGACGGTGAGGTGGAGGAGGTGCCGGACATGGCGTAGATCGTCGCAGTACCTGGATTACACGGGTATCTTCTCCCTCCTCCCCTCTGAAAGGTGCCAAATGTGACACCGGAGGGGGGAGGGGATCCCGCAAAGCGGAAGTTCCATTTTTGGGTGGAACTCCGCTTTAAATATCTATTGTATTTTTGCTAATTCATATTAATGAGGAGAAAAACGAATAAGTGAAAGAGTGATATGAGATGAAATGACATTCGGTACATATTTACCTACTTAGTCATCCCTCAAGGCTTTTATTGTTTGTGAGGACAAATATGACATTTTATATGACAGCTCCTTCCAGAAGGGCCTCGGGGGTTTGAAAAAAAAGTTCTTCAAATAATTTTGGATATTAAAGTTCAGAACTAAACAACTCCAGCTCTGAGCAATCCTTTTTTCAGGGACAAACAGGAGAAAACTTTTGTCCGTTCTTCCCCCTTGCTGTGAGTGACGGGTTATTTACATATCTCATGCACTAACCTGAGACAGGCATTATTTTTTAATTCCCACCCCCACTCCTTTTATGAAGTCATGTGGTTACTTTTCTAAGTTTTGATTGGATGTAGTGATCATAGCAGAATTCAGTGTAAGGAATACGCTGGAGAAAATGAATGTTGACAAGGGGAGTGTAGAGGTGGGCGAGGAGTCTGACATCACTACTCCACCCACCGAGCTCCAGACAACAGACCCACCAACAGAATCTGCAGTTTTTCAGTTCTTATAACAGACAGAGGGGAGACATTTGACAGGTAAGCATAGGTGTGCGCAGCCTATTACATTAGGGTGTGCACCCCAAATGTATTAAAACACGGTGTCAGTAGAGCAGTCGTTGGTGTCAGTAGGGACGGGGACAGTGCCAGTAGATTTTTATTTTTATCATTTTATTCTTTTTATTTTATTTTTTATTTTTTAGGAGCCCCATTGGTGCAATATCAACAGGGGGAATATCTGCACCTCAAGCAGTGATTAGGGTGTGCCCAGGCACACCCTGCATACCCCCTGCGCACGCCTATGATAGAGAAACTACATTTATCCATGGGAAGAAAGAATTAGACAATGATGTGAGAAAGAACAGGTATTTGTGGAGCAAGGTACAACTACAAGTGTGCCACCCCTCCGCCCCAAAAACAAAAGAAAACAACTAAACTAATCCAGCAGCATTATAGTGGAACTATGGGTAAAATGAAAACACATATGATGCAGTCTGTCTATAGCATTGAGACATCAGTAACATCTGTCCTTTGTAACAATCTTTTATTGCCTGTTGATCCTGACAGTAGATCTATTATTTTTCCATTTCCTTTAACCACTTGACCTCCGAAAAGGTTTACCCCCCTTCATGACCAGGCCATTTTTTGCCATATGGCTCTGTGTTACTTTAACTGGAAATTGCGTGGTCGTGCGACACTGTACCCAAATAAAATGTATGTCCTTTTTCCCCCACAAATAGAGCTTTCTTTTTGTGGTGTTTGATCACTCCTGTGTTTTAAATTATTTGCGCTATAAACTAAAAAAGACTGACAATTTTGAAAAAAGCTAAAAAAAAATTACTTTGTGCTATAAAATATATCCATTTAAAAATCTAATTTCTTCATCAGTTTAGGCCAATATGTATTCTGCTAAATAGTTTTGATTAAAAAAAAAAAAATCACAATAAGCTTATTGATTCGTTTACGCAAAATGTATAGCATCTACAAACTATGTGGCGATCAGCGACTTATAGCAGGACTTCGATATTGAGGTGGACATTCTGACACTGACAGACACTTTTGACACTTTTTGGGGACCAGTGACATAATACAGTTCTCATTGCTAAAAAATATGCACTGTCACTGTACTAATGGCTGGGAAGGGGATAACATCAGGGGTGATCAAAGAGTTAACTGTTTGACTTGGCTGTGTTTCTGTGTACTGTGGGAGGTGCTTTTAGTGAGGGAAAGCATGGATTCACCTGCCAATCAGCTCCCACTGTATAATCCTGAAGAACAGGATCACGTATATATATGCAGGTGATCCGCCGCAGAGGTGCCACCCTGTAGCAGTAAAACTGCTGTAGGGCAGACCTTTAGTGGTTAATTAGGTGACAACGCTGTTGGTTCTGCACTAAAATCACGCTATATGGATTTTAAAGTGATTATAAAGGTAAATTGAAAAAAAAACAAATAACAAACATGTTATATATACTTGCTCTGTACAATGGTTTTGCATAGAGCAGCCTTGATCCTCCTCTTCTCCAGTTCCCCACCGGCACACCTGGCTCTTCACCCCTGCCGAAGGCTCATTTAGCAAGCGGCTTGCTATGGGAACACTTGTGTGTGTGCTTGATCCTGGAACAGCTTTGTGTGTCCGTGGCTCAAACCCATATCCACTCTCTCCTTCACTGGTTGTGATTGACAGCATCAAGAACCAATGGCTTCCGCAGCTGCCTGTCTGTCCAATGAGAAGAGAAAGAGCTGGGAGAGCCACTACTCTCGAGTACATCATTGGATCAAGATTGGGCTCAGGCAAGTGTAACTGGGGGCTATGGGGGCAGCTGCTTGCAGAAGTTTTTTTTGATCTTAATGCATATAATTCATGGATCTTCAAACTACGGCCCTCCAGTTGTTCAGGAACTACAATTCCCATCATGCCTAGTCATGTCTGTGAATGTCAGTGTGTTACAATGCCTCATGGGGTGTGTAGTTCTAAAACAGCTGGAGGGTCGTAGTTTGAAGATCCCTGAAATGCCTTTAAATCACTTTAAACAAGAAGCAAACAAATAAATGCAAAATGCCAGCTAACAGTTTTTTAAATAGTTACAGCAGCATTTTTTTTTCTTTGAGCCAAATGAAAAATTAATTGGCTATTGTAAGAACCCCTGGTAGTGTTATATGGTATGTTCTAACCCCTTATAACTGAAACTTTTAAGTTCAGTTTTGGATAAAGTAGGAAAGGATCTTAACTTCCAAGCCTAAATGTCTATGGGGGTCCTTTCAAACTTATGCAACGCGTTTCCATGCGACTTGGAAAAAGGGACTTTTTTTGGTGCTACACAGATGCACATTTAAATGCATGAAAAACACATGAAAACCCCCCAACAAATGCATAGAAAATGCTATAAAAAAACACACTAGCCATAGATGATTGCCATTTGTGCAGGTGTCTCCATTGAAAGATGTTGCCTTGCCTTGACAAGGGTTCTAACCCTTTCTTACTCCATCCAAAGCTATAAAAACAGTGTTAAATGAGCATACAGTACACTTTAGGCCGGAATCACACTTGTGTGGTGCGAATTTTAGCTCTCTTATCTTTGCAGAGAGATTACAGAAGTGTTCAGCAGATCCATTGCGTTTTAGCTGCGAATTTAGAGACCTGGGAGAAGTTACAGGGGAGAGGACAGTGGGGGAGAATTGTATTGAGCTGAATGAGAGAAATTCCTGAAGAGAAATTAACACATCTGCGAATCAGCTGCGTACCCATAGAAGATAATTGACCTGAATTCGCACCTGAGCCACACCGCAAGGCATAAAATACGCACATGTTTTTTCTGCAATGCGCAGTGCGAATGCATCGCTCATATGTGAACCAGCCTCATTGAAAACAATGTATTTAGAAATGTTCTGTGTATTGGATGCGGTTTAAGCCGCACTCAATTCACATAGGTGTGAATCCGGCCTTAAGCCCTGGTTCACACTGATGCTACTTTGAAATTGTGCTACTTTACTTGAAGTAGCGTGATTTCAAAGTAGCAAGGTCAGCGCAATTTCAGGTGCTACTTGATAGACATTTGTGTGGCTTCATACACAGATGTCTATAGAAATTGCACCTGAAATCTGCAAAAGTAGTGCAGGAACTACTTTTGCAAATTGGTGCGCCCCGCAAAATCGGTGTTGCACCGATTGGAACAGTGCCATTGCCGCCAATAGGCTGCAACTTGTCATGCGATTTGATCTCTCAAATCACATGACAAATCGCTCCAGTGTGAACCTAGGCTAAGGATGTGGAAAAATAACAAATCTACTGATCAGATCAACAGGTAATAAAACTGTAGCACCTGGCTATTTTCAGAGCTGGTGTTATTGGAAATTTAGGGGAAAGTTCAGCGAAATAGTTTGCTCTGAACTAGTCTAATTGTTTAAATTTGGGGTCTCTGCTCTAGCTTGGCTGTGCTGTGTGCTATCCATTTGTCCGGGGACTCCCGTCACCCCCAGATGGCAGGTGGCAGCAGTGGGGTCGAGTGTGTTTAAGTATCACTCCTCAGCAGCCTGGGCCACCTCGCTGTGCATCCTGGGAGGGGTGTTTAAGGGGCAGACGCCATTCTCTCTGGGTTTTTCTTCCTTGTGTGGCGCCCACCATTAGGGTAACCATTCCACGACACCCCCGCAAATGGCCCTCCTGGCCGGGGTGTGTGTGTGTGTGTCGCAGTGTTCCTGGTTCCAGGACCACGTTGGCCCGGAGCAATTGATCTGCTGTGCGGGCCCAGTGATCGACTAGGTCCCCAATTTGAAGGTGGTCCTGAGCTGTCTGTCCAATTGGAGGAAGCAAACCGATGAGGAGTCTGTCCAAAGGATACCAAGCACAAGCCGGTGTTCCAGGAGGGGCCTGTCCATTCATCGGAGGACAACCTTGGTTCTGAGAGGCTGGATGTTGGTCGCCTCTCAGTCACTAAATTGACCAAAACTACCTGAAGGAGATCCGGATGCTGAATCTACTGAAAGAGGATTCCGGACCATAATTTTCTCCAACCTTTAGCAGGGTCTGTGGCAGAGACTTAATCCGAAGTTCGAGTGACACTCTGGCTGCCAGGCTGGTAAGAAAGGTCTGTCCAGATGGACTGTACCCATTCTGGCTAGAGTGGCGATGTAAAGTTGTCGTTGGAAGCAGGACTGTTTTCCTATCCAGTTACACCTGAATTTGCCATTTCCTTTTCTTCTATCTCTTCACCCATTTCTACTATTATCGTTTTTACCCGACTGGGTAATAAAAGCACAGAAAAGATACCTGTCGTGTGGACATTCCCTTTAATACAGCTCTCATCAAGTACCCTAAACGGCGGAGATACAGAGGTAACGTTCCACCCAAAACAAACCAGCAGCTCCTTCGGGGGTAGTGCTACACAACTACTGTATATTATGGGTGACTTAAAAAAACAAAAACTGCTGTGTTAATGCTATTGACAGACTGAATTAAATATATGACTTTATAGATTGCAAATGTTGCCCATATTGACCCTTTAACCACTTAAGACCCGGACCAATACGCTGGTAAATGACCCAAGGTGTTTTTGCGATTCTGCACTGCCTCGCTTTAACAGACAATTGCGCGGTCGTGCGACGTGGCTCCCAAACAAAATTTGCGTCCTTTTCTTCCCACAAATAGAGCTTTCTTTTGGTGGTATTTGATCACCTCTGCGATTTTTATTTTTTGCGCTATATACAAAAATAGAGCGACATTTTTTTAAAAAAAACACTATTTTTTACTTTTTGTTAAAAAAAAATCAAATAAACTTAATTTTAGTCAAACATTTAGGCCAAAATTTATTTAGCCACATGTCTTTAGTAAAAAAAAAAATCGCAATAAAAAAAAAAAGCTACCTAGCGGGAACAGCGACACTAATACAGCGATCAGAAAAATGATCGCTTAGTGACGCTGGCAATAGGGAGTGAAAGGGTTAACTAGGGCGGTGATCAGGGGGTTAAAACTTTATTAGGGGGGGTGGGGGGGCTATCCTGAACCTAACACTAACTGTTTTTACACTGCCTGTCACACTGACACTAAATGCAGTGATTAGATCACTGCATTCAGTGACACTGTGACAGGGGGGTGGGGGGGGGGTCGATCACAAGGGGTTAATATGCCTATGTGAGTGTGTGTCAGTGTTGTGTTGGTGCACACTTACTTGTGATGTCTTCTCTCATCAGCGCTGGGAAACAGCGCTGCGATGAGAGGTGACATCATTTCCTCCTTCCTGTGTAAACACAGGAGGAGGAACTGACAGGATGGGAGCGCGCTCCCATTGGCTGGGAGCGATCGCGGGGGGGCGGGTAAGTGCCGACATCCGCCCGCCGGATCGCTCCCGGAGCCAGGGGGACCCCCGCACGCCGCGGAGGGGGTCCCGATGGGACCCCCGAACCGCACTTAGGCGGGGACGTAAATTTACGCCCTTGTGCCTGTACGTGCCATTCTGTGGCCGTATATGTGCGTGCGGGGGTCCTTAAGTGGTTAAGTAGCAGAGAACTGACCATTCTGTTCGAAGGACAACAGCATGTAATGCAAAGTACTGTGAACTATATACTGTATGCATTATACTTATCTATGCAGCAGGTGGCACTGTAGAGTATGTGTAACGAAATTTCCCACACTCCGCTTGAGTGCTTTCGTCATATACCCTTTCCTCCTGGTCTGAATATAAATATCAGATATTCCAACCGATGACAAGCACAAAACAAGACAATAGTCATTTGGTTGCTTAACATGGACTGTTTTATTTCAGATGACACACAAATATATACAGCAGGCTGACAATACAAACTGTAACCAGAAACCTAATTAACATGAGCTAGTTTACTAATCATTTACCCAGACTCGGTAAAATATGACCTTTTAGGCCGCGTACACACGATCAAATCTATCTGCTGAAAACGGTCTGACAGACCGTTTCAGCAGACAGATTCGATCGTGTGTACGGGCGAACAGACAGATTTTGCCAGCAGACAGATTTTAAAGCATGCTTTAAAATCTGTCTGCTGGGAATCCGTCCATCCGACATGTCTGCTGGTTAGTATGCTAACCAGCAGACATATCTGCCCGCACATGCGTCGAATGGATTCGACGCATGCGCGGAAGTGTTTTACTTCCTGGTGCGGTGACGTGGCGGCGTCAACGTCATCGCTGCGTCACCGCGCTGTCTGCCGGCGGGGATTTTGGTTTGATCGTGTGTACAGCGATCAAACCAAAACAGCCCAGCAGACAAATCTGTTCAAATCGGTCTGCCAGACCGATTTGAACAGATGTATTTGGTCGTGTGTACGCGGCCTTAGACTTGATGTCTTCAAGCTCACCTACTATACAATACACGTTATTATAAATATCAACACAGAACTCCTTCATACAATAGCAGGGTTAATTAGCACAAACAACAATGGGTGAAAGACTCTTATGCCGCGTACACACGATCATTTTTTGTGATGAAAAAAAACGACGTTTTCTGTGAAGTAAAAAACGACATTTTTGAAACGTCACTTTTCAAAGACGATGTTGCATACACACCATCGTTTTTTTCACAAAAAGCGAGGTTACGTTCACCACACTTTTCCATTGAAGCTCGCTTCATAACTATCTTCTGGGCATGCGCGGGTTGAAAAACGTCGTTTTAAACGACGTTTTTGCTACACACGGCGACTTTTTGTGAAACAAAAAACGACGTTTTGAAAAACGACACAAAAAATTCAAGCATGTTGGAATTTTTTTTTGGTCGTTTTTTTAAAGACATAAAACGACGTTTTGCCCACACACGATCAATTTAAATGACGTTTTTTAAAACGTCGTTTTATTTCATCACAAAAAACGACCGTGTGTACGCGGCATTAGAAGCCACACTAGTAGACAACAGGAGACCCAGGACTTTCCAGATCTCATTAATCAGCATTTCTTTCACATAGATCAGTTATACGAGTCCCACACTGGCAGAGACCATCATGGCCTCCTTAATAATGCCCTTTTGCATTACATAACAGAATATCTTCCTAAATATTGGTAGCTCCCGCAAATGCCAGGCCCCAGGGTAGACAAGAGGATAGCATTCAGTCCCCTCCAAAAGCCTCTGTCCCGGGTGAGTCTGTCACATTTCTCCCCCATCAAACATTAACTAACAAGGTCCTAGACCTTCACCTGGTCTGGACATGCAGGGCCGATCCTAGGGTCATATGCGCCTGGGTGCAGAAATATTTCTGGCGCCCCTACAAGGGCGTGGTCACATTATTAACCCCTCCCCCTTTGCAATTGTTTTTATGGCAACGACTCAAACACAGAGATGCTCCCCCAGGATCCTCCCATGATCTCTTAACAGTAAACGAAATACAGGAAGAGAAACAGAGTACTCTAATTGAACCTGGAGGGGGGTCTCTCTAATGGACACAGAGAGGGCTTCTGTTAGAGAGTCTGTTTAGAAAGAGCCCCCAGACACAATACAGGAGATGGTCAGAGACTGCAGACATGATACAGGAGATGGTCAGAGACTGCAGACATGATACAGGAGATGGTCAGAGACTGCAGACATGATACAGGAGAAGATCAGAGACTGCAGACATAGAACAGGAGATGATCAGGGACTGCATACATGGTACAAGAGTTCAATGCAGCCTCACCAGTGCCCACCAATTGCAGCCTACCAGTGCCCATCAAATGCAGCCTACCATTGTTCACCAATTGGGCTGGGAGAGAGGTTAGTGGACAGAGAGAGGGGCTGAGAGAGAGAGAAGGTATTGGACAGAGAGAGAGGCTGAGAGAGAGAAGGTATTGGACAGAGAGAGAGGCTGAGAGAGAGAAGGTATTGGACAGAGAGAGAGGCTGAGAGAGAGAGGGTAGTGGACAGAGAGAGGGGATGAGAGAGAGAGAGAGGGTAGTGGGCAGAGAGAGGGGCTGAGAGAGAGAGGGTAGTGGACAGAGAGAGGGGCTGAGAGAGAGAGGGTAGTGGACAGAAAGAGGGGCTGAGAGAGAGGGGGTAGTGGACAGAGAGAGGGGCTGAGAGAGAGAGTCTAGTGGACAGAGAGAGGGGCTGGGAGAGAGGTTAGTGGACAGAGAGAGGGGCTGAGAGAGAGAAGGTATTGGACAGAGAGAGGGGCTGAGAGAGAGAGGGTAGTGGACAGAGAGAAGGGCTGAGAGAGAGAGGGTAGTGGACAGAGCGAGGGGCTGAGAGAGAGGGGGTAGTGGACAGAGAGAGGGGCTGAGAGAGAGGGGGTAGTGGACAGAGAGAGGGGCTGAGAGAGAGGGGGTAGTGCACAGAGAGTGGGGCTAAGAGAGGGGGTAGTGGACAGAGAGAGGGGCTAAGAGAGAGAGGGTAGTGGACAGAGAAAGGGGCTAAGAGAGAGAGGGTAGTGGACAGAGAGAGGGGCTGAGAGAGAGTGTTCCTTTAAATGTCAAGTTGGAGAAGTACCTTCTTACATTGGAGGTCAGTATAGTGCTTCCTTACATCGGTGGCCAAGTAAAGGTATGCTCTTTAACATGATTGCCCAGTATGGTGTCCTCTTACATAAGTGGTTAGCTGGAGAGGTCCCCCTTTACAATGGTGTTTAGTGCAGTGCTCTGTTACATTGACGATCAGTGGTAGAGGTGTCCTCGGTAAGTGGTGTTAGAATCCTGAAGTTATGAAGACACTCTAAGGCAGGAAATCAATTAGCAACTGTTCATTGCTCAAGGAGACTAGAAAAAGTGCCAAAAGTACCCTAGAGTTCTGACCTGACCGACCCATCACCAGACTGACACATCACCAGACTGACCCATCACCAGACTGACCTGACCCATCACCAGACTGACCCATCACAGACTGACCAATCACAGACTGACCCATCACAGACTGATTCTCCCCCCCCATTGCAGACTTACCCCCATATTGCAGACTGACACCCCCCCATCATCACCGATTGACTCCCACCATAATCACAGACTGACCCCCCCATGGCAGACTGACATCCCCCATGGCAGACTGACTCCCACCATAATCGCAGACTGACTACCCCCCCCCATGGCAGACTGACATCCCCCATCACAGACTGACTCCCACCATAATCGCAGACTGACCCCCCCCATGGCAGACTGACATCCCCCATCGCAGACTGACTTCCACCATAATCGCAGACTGACCCCCCCCATGGCAGACTGACATCCCCCATTGCACTGACTCCCTCCATAATCGCAGACTGACCCCCCCATGGCAGACTGACATCCCCCATCGCAGACTGACTCCCACCATAATCGCAGTCTGACCCCCCCATGGCAGACTGACATCCCCCATCGCAGACTGACTCCCACCATAATCGCAGACTGACCCCCCCCCCATGGCAGACTGACATCCCCTATCGCAGACTGACTTCCACCATAATCGCAGACTGACCCCCCCATGGCAGACTGACATCCCCCATTGCAGACTGACTCCCACCATAATCGCAGACTGACCCCCCCATGGCAGACTGACATCCCCCATCGCAGACTGACTCCCACCATAATCGCAGACTGACCCCCCCTCCCATGGCAGACTGACATCCCCCATCGCAGACTGACTTCCACCATAATCGCAGACTGACCCCCCCATGGCAGACTGACATCCCCCATTGCAGACTGACTCCCACCATAATCGCAGACTGACCCCCCCATGACAGACTGACATGCCCCATCGCAGACTGACTCCCACCATAATCGCAGACTGACTCCCCCCCATGGCAGACTGACATCCCCCATCGCAGACTGACTCCCACCATAATCGCAGACTGACCCCCCCCCCCCCCATGGCAGACTGACATCCCCCATCGCAGACTGACTCCCACCATAATCGCAGACTGACCCCCCCCCCATGGCAGACTGACATCCCCCATTGCAGACTGACTCCCACCATAATCGCAGACTGACCCCCCCCCCCCCCCATGGCAGACTGACATCCCCCATCGCAGACTGATCACCCCCCATCGCAGGCTGACTCCCCCTGCCATCGCAGTCCTACCTTACTCACACAGGACATGAAGCGTGGCCGCGCTGGACAATGGGCAGGACTTTTCCCATTAAAAGTGAGTGATTTATGGCTGGGACTGCCCCGCTGCCTAGCAACCAATCACTCACTTTTTAACTTAAAAAGTCCCGCCTATTGTCCAACGCGGTCGTGCTTCCAGTTTGTATGAATAAGACAGGCAGTGTGGGCAGGGCCAGATTAAGAACATCATGGGCCTGGTGCTGAGGATTTTGGTGGGGCCTTTTATAAATAATAAATAAATGCGTGAGAATTACAGCGCAGCAATGGAGGGCCCAGTCTGAAAATGTAAGTGTACCCTAATGTGCTAATATGCTGTGCATACTTGTACATTGTGGCATAACCTACCCAAGGGCCTCTAAAAAGTAGTAATGTCAGGAAAGTTTACTACCGCTTTAATATCACAGGATCCCAGAAACCTCTCATGGGGCCCACTACTGACCCAGTGGCCCTTGGGCAGTGCATAAGTGCATAGTTGCCAACATTTAACCACTTGCTTACTGGGCACTTACACCCCCCTCCTGCCCAGGTGAAATTTCAGCTTCCGGCACTGCGTCGCTTTAACTGACAATTGCGCGGTCGTGCGACGTGGCTCCCAAACAAAATTTACGTCCTTTTTTCCCCACAAGTAGAGCTTTCTTTTGGTGGTATTTGATCGCCTGTGCGATTTTTATTTTTTGCGCTATAAACAAAAAAGAGCGACAATTTTGAAGAAAAATACAATATTTTTTACTTGTTGCTATAATAAATATCCCAATTAAAAAAAAAAAACACATTTTTTTTTCTCAGTTTAGGGCGATACGTATTCTTCTACATATTTTTGGTAAAAAAAAAAAAAAAAAAATCGCAATAAGCGACTGGTTTGCGCAAAAGTTATAGCGCTTACAAAATAGGGGAGAGAATTATTATTTTTTATTATTTTTTTTTTACTAGAAATGGCGGCGATCTGCGATTTTTATTGTTACTGCGACGTTATGGCGGACACATCGGACACTTTTGACACATTTTTGGCGCCATTCACATTTATACTGCGATCAGTGCTATAAATATGCACTAATTACAGTATAAATGTGACTGGCATTGAAGGGGTTAACACTAGGGGGTGAGGAAGGGGTTAAATGTGTATGCTAGGTGTGTTCTAACTGTAGGGGGAGGGGGGGGTGACTGGGGGGGTGACCGATCTGTGTCCCTATGTAGGAAGGAACACAGATCGGGCTCCTCCCTTCCAGAGACAGGACATTGTCTCTGTGTCAGCCGGCAATGAGAGATGATCTATGAGAGATCATCTCTCATTCGCCCACAGATCGCATTGCAAACGGCCGCTCTGATTGGCCGTTTGCCGCGATCTGTGATTGGCCGTGTCCAAGGGACACGGACAACACAGGGCTTCCCCGCAGCGCGCTGTACAGCGCGCGCTGGGAACGCCAGAAAGACATGCCGTCAAATGACGGCATGTTGGATATTGAGGTCCGCGCTGTTGCCGTCATCCGACGGTAGCGTGGGCCTCAAGTGGTTAAAAAATATTTTCAGGGACTTTTTTCACAAGTGCTATATTTAGAGTAGCTGAGATCCCTGATGTTCCTCTGTACATCACAGTAGTAATCACAAAATTAAATAAGTTCTAATAATAGAACAGAACAAATATGAGAACTGAGATTTTCTTTTAGTTGAACTAACAAAAGTGTGTCCATTCTAGAGCTGGTAACATTGAGGGTATTCAGTATCATTTTAAAGAACTGTTTTTGTGGGTAAGCGACATAGGGGAGGAGTACGGACGGTATATAAGTGGGAAGTATGTGCAGGTGAGTGAGAGGAATGTGGAGGGTCTAACATTGGGCACTATGTACAGGAGAAGAGTGCAAAGGGTACGGCAAAAGGCACAATGTACAGGAGAGAAGTGTGGAGGGTATGACAGTGGGCATCATGTACAGGAGAGAAGCATGGAGGGTATGACAGTGGGCAGTATGTACAGGAGAGAAGTGTATGACAGCAGGCACCATGTACAGGAGAGGAGTGTGGAGGGTATGACAGTGGGCACTATGTATAGGAGAGGAGTGTGGATGGTATGATAGTGGGCACTATGTATAGGAGAGGAGTGTGGAGGGTATGACAGTGGGCAGTATGTACAGGAGAGGAGTGTGGACGGTATGATAGTGGGCACTATGTATAGGAGAGGAGTGTGGAGGGTATAACAGTGGGCAGTATGTACAGGAGAGGAATGTGGAGGGTATGACAGTGGGCAGTATGTACAGGAGAGAAGTGTATGACAGCAGGTACTATGTACAGGAGAGGAGTGTGAAGGGTATGACAGTGGGCAGTTTGTACAGGAGAGGAGTGTGAAGAGTATGACAGTGGGCAGTATGTACAGGAGGAGTGTGGGGGTATGACAGAGGGTAGTATGTACCAGTGAGAAGTGTGGAGGGTATAATGGGGCAGTATGTACAGGAGAGAAGTGTGGAGGGTATGACAGTGGGCAGTATGTACAAGAGAGGAATGGAGATGGTATGATAGTGGGCACTATGTATAGGAGAGGAGTGTGGAGGGTGCGACAGTGGGAAGTATGTACAGAAGAGGAGTCTATGACAGCAGGCACTATGTACAGGAGAGGAGTGTGGAGGGTATAATAGTGGGCAATATGTACAGGAGAGGAGTGTGGAGAGTATGACAGTGGTCACTGTGTACAGAAGAGGAGTGTGGAGGGTATGACAGTGGGCACTATGTACAGGAGAGGAGTGTGGAGGGTATGACAGTGGGCACAATGTATAGGAGTGGAAGGATGTTTAGGGACTGCGTAGTGGTTAAGCGGGTAATACATGAATTGAAATTACACCAATTATGCAGAGACCAGCCATAGTCGATCTATGTATGGGCTAGCTGGTTTTACACAAGTCAATCTATTAATCTACCAAAAAAAATCGTGCTAACTTTAGTGTTTTTTTTAATGTATGAAACAGTTTATTTCCAAAAAAACATGTTTGAAAAATTGCTGCGCAAATACAGTACCGTGCTAGAGCTGCACAATTAATCGTTAAAATTGTGATCTTGATTCAACCCCCCTGACATCTCCAATGCAGAGTTTGCTGATTCTTTCATATAACAAGTGGAGAGACTTTCAGCTGTCAATAGTGAATATCCGGGCAATCTGCCAAGTTCTTAGCAGGAAACATTGTAACTAATGCTTTCTTCATAGATCAAAGGGATAAACTTCTGTGTGTAAAGAAAATATCCGACTGTCTGCCAAGTTTGTAAACAACATGAAACATTGTAACCAACTTCCTTTTTAGATCAAACTTCTGTGTGTAAATGCAAGAAATGTAACCACTTAAAGTCCAACACTTGTTTAAGTTAAAAACCAATATTTTTTGCTAGAAAATTACTTGGAACCGCCAAACATTATATATATTTTAGCAGAGACAAAAATGGCAATTGCTGCAATATTTTATGTCACACTGCATTTGCCCACTTCATTGAATAATAAAAACCATAAAAACAAAACAGTAAAGTTAACCCATTTTTTTTTTTTTTTTCATTTTAATCTGAAAGATGATGTTATGCCGTACGAATCGTGAGAGAATCGTGATCTATCTTCTAAGCAAAAAAATTGCAGTTGTCGTTTTAGCCAGAATCATGCAGCTCTATACCGTGCAACATAAAAAGTTGCAAAGACCACCATAGAGTAATTTTTTAGCAAAAAACAAATGATGATTTTTTTTCTCAGTCTGCTGCAGTGTGTCAGCTTGTATTTATAATGGCCGCTCTGTATGTAGCTTCTGACAGGCTGTGCAAGCAGGCCTGTATCTCCGGAACCATAAATGATAGCCATCCCATATTTTGACCGGTTGTGGGGTAGGTCTTCAACTGACTACCCCCCAAATGTGGGGTTTCTGTGACCTCTGGTCATCAAGCTACAACCCCCGAAGTCGATCTAAAGTCGATTTGGGGCAAATGGGCCTATCTTGAGAAAGGGGCCTGGAGCTGCAGCTCCATCAGCCCCTCTGTTAATTCGGCCCTGAGTGTGGGGAGGGGACAGTGTACACAAAGCAGAGAAGGCACGAACCTGCCGCGCCAGGCGCGCCTGCTATGCTGCTGTGTGTATAGCGGCAGCGGGGGCTACAGGTGGGCGAGAGAGGACTGTCCTCTCTCGCCCACCTGTAGCGCCCGCTGCCGCTATATACACAGCAGCATAGCAGGCGCGCCTGGCGTGGCAGGTTCGTGCCTTCTCTGCTTTGTGTACACTGTCCCCTCCCCACACTGCCTGTCTTATTCATACAAACTGGAAGCACGACCGCGCTCTGAGGACACACAGGCGAGGCTGCGGGCTGCCATTTAGTGACGCCCGGACGATACAGCGGCTGTTGCAGGAAAACAAAGTGCCGACTCGATGGTGTCACTTGATGCTCCTAACACTTTGGCGCCTCCTCCCCTCTGGCGCCTGGGTGCAGAGCACCCGCTGCACCCCATCTGGGATCGGCCCTGTGGACATGCATTAGTCGGGCAGAGTGAACTCACATAGTCTGTCCGCATGATCTCCATTCTTGGCTGCAAGGAATAGTTGACCTCAGTAGGTGTGGGGCAGAGGTCATTGACTCTCTGTCTGGTTGTCAGCGCTTCAGCTGGGTGGTCTTTACCATTCCATGGCTTGGCCTGTTGCTGTGTAGAGGGGCCAACTGCCCCAGATCCCTGAAGCTTAGAAGAAACTGAAGGAGGTCAGCAAAACTCTGCCCTGTTGCCAGCGTTTCAGTTGGCAGTAGAAGCTTCACTACATCCGCTTGTCGCTGGGGAGAGGGGCCGACTGCCCAGGCTCCCTGGAACTCCACAGTTGTTGCCGGTGTTGGGCTAAGGCACTCTGCTCTGTTGCCAGCACATCTGCTCTGTTGCCAGCACTTCTGCTGGGGACTTCACATGATCTGCTTTGGCTAACCATTGGGGCAGGAGGCTGGATTCCTCCACTCCCAAACTGTGTAGCTGCCATTGGGGAGGTGAGCCGGCTGCTTCCTCTTCCATTCCCTCATCTGGCTGCTAGGATGACATGTCTTTGGTACTGTCTCCCAGGTGTACAGATCTTTGTTGGGGAGAAAAAACTGCTTCCTCAACCCTGGCTGACTGTTGATGAGGGACGACAAACACCTCCTCTACCTTCTCCCCTGTATCCTGATCTGCTGCTGGTAAGTGACCGCCACCTTCTCACACTGAGTCTCTGTAACTGCCACAGATGTGGGGCAGAGGTCTTGGCCAGGTCTTGACTAGCTATTTTGCTGGAGACTCACTCGGTTTTTCTTCTTCAGCAGAAAAGTCAATTAAATCACAAGTCTCTGGAATTACTGAAAATCCAGGGCACAGGTTGGCTGCACTTAGGTCTAGTGCCAACATTTTGGCAGGTGACTTATAATCTATAACAACCTTTGATGAACGGTCAATTAAATCTATACATTCTGTGTTCTGTGGCTGGAAAGATGAGCCGACTGCTCCATCTCCCGTACCCTCATTCAGCTGCTGAACAGACGCATTCCTCCATTCAAGATCATCCCATGCAGAAACAGGATTATTAAGGTTAGTCAGCATTTGCTGCATCCACCATAAGACCTCCGTATCCTTAGCTGGGGGAAGGTTGGCAAAGCACACTGTTACTCTGCCACATTGCAGACTCTTCAGCAAGGATTTCAGAGTTGTCAGCTGGTATTTCCTAAAAGTCCCAGGCAAATGGAGCCCAGACCTGCTGCTGAGCAGAATCTAGCAACTGTCTGTAGGCAATCTCCAGCTCCCATTCCTGATTTAACAGGATGTATTGTCTATATGTTCAATTCACTTGTTCGTCGTTCTCTTCCTGTTTCCATGATGTAAAGATATGTACTGCAATCCTCCTTGAAAGTAAAGCGTATTGTTGTATACAATAAGCTTCCATCACATTATTTTAATACACTAACAACACATTCAACATTGTTTCAGCTGCTGAGATACTATCGACTTTCTGTATTATGCTATCAGAGTTGAGCATCTTCCCAGTCCAGGCCTGAGTATTTGCACTGCCCATCCAGATACTATATGTTCCATGTCAACACATGTGCATTCAAGGCTGCCTCTCCCTCTCCTAGACTAAGTGCAGGGCTGGTGCAAGGATTTTTCGCACCCTAGGCGAACCTAATTTTGCCGCCCCCATGTGCTCCACCCCATTTGCCCTGCCCATGTGACAGGAGGTGGTGCTATACAGAAAGCATTGGATTTGCTTCCTCTAGCGCTGGCTCCAGTGCTGCGCTGCACCTCTAATTACACTACCGCTCGGACGGAGCAGCTGCCTGAGATAGAGTTAGTTACATGCTGCAGTCTGCAGAGCATGCAGATTTGGAGGGAAACCAGTGGCCGGGCGCCCTTAGGCAGCAGTGCGCCCTAGGCGACTTCCTAATTTTCCTAGTGGTAGCACTGGCCCTGACTAAGTGCTGATGTATAGGGTTACAAGTGGCTGAATCCAACCAAAATCAGACATGTAAAGCTGATTACCAGAGATAAATATAAATACTTTTATTTACATATATTCCTCAATAGCAACAAATTATATAAATCCACTTTGTGTGCACCAAATGGCTTTGGAAACCCAGAAACTACCATGCAAAAGCTACAGCACAGTGCTGTATATAGCTTATACACAAAGCAGAACTGTGGGAGGGGTCTAGCAGCTCCACCTACTGCAATCTGCCTGCAGAAACTACAGAAGGCAGCTTTAAGGCTGGCCATACATTGTAAAATTATCTTGTACAATTTTCCTTTATATTTACCAAAACCATATAATAGAGGTCAAATCTAAACACTTTCAATTTGTATGTAATAAGGCAGACCCTTGCACTACATAGATGAAGGTAAATCTAAAGGAAATTGAATAAGAAAATTGTATAATGTATGGCCAGTTTAAGACCAATCACTCTTTTGAAGGTAATGGGTCTTAACCACTTCAATACCAGGCACTTTCCCCCCTTTCTGCCCATGACAATTTATAGCTTTTAGTGCTGTCGCATTTTGAATGACAATTGCACGGTCATGCAAAACTGTACCCAAACTAAATTTTTATCATTTTCTTTCCAGAAATAGAGCTTTCTTTTGGTGGTATTTGATCACCTGCAGTTTTATTTTTATTTTTGTTTGCGCTATAAACGAAAAAAGACTAGCAATATAAAAAACAGATGGGCACTGATAGACGGCACTTATAGGGAGCACTGATGGTCCTGATAGGCAGCACTGATAGGTGGCACTTGATAGGCAGTACTCATGAGGAGCTACGGACAGGCATTACTGAGTGGCACTGATTGGCATTTTGATGGGGTACTGACAGGCATTACTTATGAGGCACTGATTGGCACTTTTTTGGGCACTGCTGTGGGCACTGATCGGCACTGACAACCATTTTTTATGGGGTACAGGCTGGCAGGTGTTGGGAATTGATTGGCAGCTGATGGACACCTTTAGATGAGGGCTGTGCTGATAATCAATGTGCTGATAATCAGCACAGACCCCTCTTCTGACAGGGAGAGATGCCAATCTGCTCTTTCTATCAGCGTGAACCGGGGAGAGCCATTTTCTTCCTGGTTCACGCGATGATCAGCTGTGATTGGTCAGAGGCTTTATACCAGGATCGGTGTTGCGGTCTGTCAGACTGACACATACCACCTCCGATCGCCACGATGCACGGCCCGCCTCTGTTATCCTGATCATGTCATATGACACCCGATCAGGAAAACACAACCACTTTACCGCCATCATTCTGCTATATGGCGGGCGGCAAATGGATAATACAGAAGAAGGAAAACAGTATCTGCAACACACAAATTTTTACCTTGGTTCGCTAGATTGTAGCACCTTTCACACCTATACATTTTTTAGTGCATTTTCAGTTTTGCAGAAACACAGTACAGTCCATTTAACATGTTTTCCTGTGGACGTAGTTCACATCTGTGCATTTTATGGAAAGGGCCAGGGTTTTGATTCTGGTTTTTGGTTCCATAAACTTCAATGGTTTAAAGATGTGTATTGAAAAATGCAAAATGCACCTGCAATATGTAAACTGCAACCTGCACAAATGTGAATCAGGCCTTAAACTTAGTATTATAACACATAAATAACAGTGTAATAACCACCCACAGCGTTTTCTCGAAGGTTCAGTAGTCCTAAACAGCTAGTTCCCTTTCAGTCTCTAATATCCTTCAAGCTAATAACTAGTTCATTACCTAATTCAAACAGTTCAGAAATGTTTATTTCCAAGTTGCTGTATTTATCACATGCTTTGCATACAAACTGAAAGCCACACAAGTCACTGAATATCTCACAAATTCAATATTTAAATGCTAACAGTTTTATTTTATATCACATCTAATTCATGTTCTCAATCACAATTACTGTATTTCTTTCTCCCGCAACCTTTAAACAGGCTCCTTCCTTCCTAGTCATCGGCCGGCTGCTTGCTGATGAATCAGCTCAGGTGCCATCAATTAACATTCAACAAAAATATGTACTGTATATGCTAGCTAGAATATAAAAAATGAGCTGCCTTTTCCAATTTAGTCATTTTAAAACATTTACATTTCACTTACAAATGCATGTCTTTTTTGACTCGCATAACACTACAGTTAACCCCTTCATGATCGGGGTCAAAACTAACTTTAACCGTTTCATGCCTAAGCCTATTTTTGACATTTGGTGTTTACAAGTGTAGCGCCCCCTTACTTTCAGTACGGGCACTACGATAAAGTTAGCGGGTGAATGGGAGAGTTACTTTGCTCCCATTTCTAATTTGTCAAATTGCGGGCTGCTGATGTTTCAGAAATGTCCTGTAGGCCGGTCTGCGGCCCCAAGGTGTGATTACACCCCTGGGCGAGAGTTGGCGCTAGAGGGGTTCTGACGGAGCCACTTTTCCTTAGCAGCCAATTAGAGGAGTTCTTCCCTCGATGGGCATGCTGGGGATGGGTATATCTGTGGCAGCTGCTGCATGTTCTTGGTCGATTCCTCTTCTCAGAGCGGGGCCCACGTTCCAGGTGCGGCATCCACCTTCAGGGTGCGCGCATCCACGGACCCCGCTCGCATGGCCCACCTGGCCAGAACCACCTGTTCCATGGAGACCCATTCGGATGTCGATGGGGGTCCCAGTGACTTACTGGGTCCCCAACTTTGCTGAGAAGATCCCAGGCTGTGTGCCGTTCGGTGGGGATCGGCTTGAGGAGAACCTGGAGGCCGGTTATCCAAAAGGGCTTGAACGAACCATCAGGGATCTGGTTACTGGAATTGACAGTTACATGTCAGCTGTCAACCAGTGACCCCTTTACTGCATTTACTGGGAGGATTCGAATTGTTCTCTTGAGTACTAAAGTACTAAGCCTGTAGCAGAGGCCCGAGCCAGGTCTGTCATAGAGACCTGTTCCTCCCAGCAATTTAAAAGTGACACTCCGGCTGCCAGGCTTATAACAGGAGTCTGTCCGGGGGCACTTCACCCACTCTAACTGGAGTGGCGACGAACTGTATCTACTACTACTGAGAGCGAGACTGATCTGTTTCATATCCAGGTCTGATACCGCACTGTTCTCTATTGCTTCATCAACCTTTCCTATCTCCTGTTGATGTTGGCCGTTGTTGGGCCCTGGAATAAAGCATTTGAAAACCCATTTGGTGACTGGACATTCGCTCACTGCTACTACTCACGGCTACTACCCCTAGACACACTACAAGGTAACTTTATACGCCGCTCCCAAACAACAACCAGCAGCTCCTGAAGGGGTAGTGCTAGACAAGTTAAAATTCTTTTTTTTGCAAGAAAATTACTTAGAACCCCCAAACATTATATATATATATATATATATATATATATATATATATATATTTTTAGCAGAGAATCTAGAGAATAAAATGGTGATTCTTGCAATATTTTATGTCACACGGGAAAAATTAACTTTCATGAATTAAAAAAAAATGAAAAAGTAAATAGATACCCAACATGTCACACTTTATAATTGCACACACTCGTGGAATGGCGACAAACTATGGTACCTAAAAATCTCCATAGGCTACGCTTTAAACTTTTTTTACGGTTACCAGGTTAGAGGTACAGAGAAGGTCTAGTGCTAGAATTATTGCTCTCACTCTGACGACCGTGGCAATACCTCACATGTGTGATTTGAACACCATTTTCATATGCGGGCATGACTTCCGTTTGCGTTTTCTTTGCCCGCGGGGAGGGGGGCGCTAAAAAAAAAAATGTTATTTTTTCCAATTTATTTTATTTATTTTTATATATATCACAGGATACAGTCAAGGTCAAACTCTAAATTGAGCCCTTTGTGATAAAATGTATCCAACCACTAAACACATGGGGCCAGATTCACGTACATTGGCGCATTTTTGGACCGGCGTAGTGCAACTCCTTTAAGTTAGACTTAAAATTTCGAGGCGCAAGTGCCGTATCCTCGTATCCTCGTATCCTCGTAGTATTTTCGTCCAAATTTGCACTGGTGCAATGTAAATTCCGAGGCGTAAGGCGGTGTAATTCAAAGTGGGAAGGACGTAGGAGTGTTCCATTGAAATGAGCCGTGACCCCATGCAAATGAAGGGCCGGCCAGACTGGGCATGTGCACATGAAGCAGAGCGCACAGCGCAATAAGTTAGACAGGAACTAGGCCAGTCAGACTTAGTGAGCTATGCACAGTGCTTAAATAGACCGAGAGAAATGCCCTTCCATTGCAAAAGTACATCCAATTTTTTTCCCTTCCAACAGCAAGGTGCTTTTGTTCTGTTGTTTGTTAGTGTTTGTTGGTTTGTGACGTGTCTTTGAGATTTTTGGAGAGTGATTTGGAGAGTGTTTTTTGCTGAGTTTCATTTTTTTTTATGTGATTTTTTTTTTTTTTTGCTGTTTTTTTTTTTTGCTGGGCTTTTTTTTGTTTGTTTTTTTGTTTGTGAATGATTTTTGAATGTGGGGGTGACATTCCTGCCACCACTCCACTTGTACGCTGAAAAGAGCCACTGGCAAGGAAATGGAGTGTTGCCAGGACCTTGCCCAGTGGCTGCACTGCATGTGAGCGGTGTGTTGGGCTGGCGATGTCCTCCTGCAGGGTTGTGGTTAATTCCAAGATGTCTATGCGTGTGCGGTATATCCTCTCCCGTGCCCTCCTCCGTGCCCTCCTCCCTTCTGTGCTCATCTAAAGTCAGTAGTATAGCTATGAGCATGCCCCTGGCATGTTGGCATGTTGGCAGGGCCGCCATCAGGAATTATGGGGCCCCTTACACAGCTTCAGGCATGGGCCCCCTGGAGCAGAGAACTGGGGGGGGGTGCTGCCGCCTGAAATTGAGAAGCGGAAGGGGGGGGCATTTACAAAAAAAAGAAGAAATAAAGAAAAATAGATATAAAAAAGAGGGGGTTGCCATCTGGGGCCCTTGGGAACTCCGGACCCCTAAAACAAAAAAAAAACAAAAAAAGGGGGTTCCCATCCGGGCCCCTGGGGACCTTACAGGTGTAATGCCTGTACCCCCCTGATCGCAGCCCTGCATGTTGGCATATAGATTGTTGTCCTGCAAGTGTGGGTGCTCAGCTCGTCCCTAATGGTGTTGCTTTTGCTGACATGTAGACAGATTGTCTAATTTTAAACCTGCTTTTATTTGGTCTAATTTTAGACCGGCCGTGCTTTGGGGATACGGTGCATAGAAAAGCGTGTGCATTTTTAGACTTACGCGTGTCTAACTTGTGATACTCCGGAGTAAGTGCTTTGTGAATCTGGCCCATTCACTTTATTTCCTAGTATTTAACATTATCACCTTCCCTCCAATCCTTTCATATCTATTCAGCGTCCATAAATTTTAAACATGCAAGAATGCAACCCTGTTTTTTTGCAAAGTGAGCTGTCAGACGTGTGGCTTTTTCTCTACCCAATCCTAACACAAATTGCTAAATTCCTACATTAGCAAACACTTTTAAAATGCCAAACCAATTTCTCAGTATCATTTCATCTCTTATAAAAGTTTTTATAATCCTCTCCTGATTGTACATTTCCTCCGACATACAAATAGTGGTCACTCCACTAAAACTTTATTTAAGATACACTCACCCTGTAAAACATGCCATTTTTTATTCTGTTTACTCCTTCAATTCCCTTCTTATAATGTGTAATAAGGGGGATGTTATCTGACTTTACTTTCTCCTTGGATAGTACCACTTCTCAGTTAATCAACTTCTCCCATCATTATTCTCAGTATCTCTAAATGCTATCTATCTTCACCACCTACTTCTTAAAACCTATTTCATAAAACATATTTGTCTACTCCTCTCCCTGTTTTATGAACACATGAAGCTCCATACTGTTGAGTCGAATGTGAAAACGTGTCCTTTAGTTACTGTATAGTCTTAATCCACTGGCTGCAATGGAACCTATATTCCCTTAAAAACATTATTTACCGTATCTATCGCGGTATAACGCGCTCCCGCGTATACCGCGCACCCCCAAAGTGCCCCCCAATCCTGTGGAAAAAAAGTTATTTTGTACTTACAGTTTTGGTGTCTTGCGCGGCGTCCATCAGCGGCCTCATCGGGTTCGGCGTCCTTCTGCGGCTTCGGGTGTCCTTCTGCGGCGGGTCCGGTGTCCTCTTCGGCGGGTCCGGTGTCCTCTTCGGCGGGTCCGGCGTCCTCTTCGGCGGGTCCGGCGTCCTCGCGGCATCCTCGCGTCCTCCCCGCTCGTTTCCCGCGCCGAGTTTTGAATACTGCGCCAGCATATACTGAGCGCAGTACACTCAGGCAGGCTCGGCAACTTTCGCGCTCACGTCCTGTACGTCCAGGACGTGACCGCGGAAGAAGCCGAGACTGGCCGAATATACCCGAGTGTACTGCGCTCGGTATATGTCGGCGCAGTATTCAAAATTCGGCGCGGGAAAGCGGGTATCGGCGTATATCGCGCACCCACGATTTTGCCCTGATTTTCAGGGCAAAAAAGTGCGTGATATACGCCGATAAATACGGTAGTTAGGCAAATGTCACTAGAAAAATCAATCTGCAGAGATGTTTTACTCTTCTCAACTCTGTTTTTGTTTTTCCAAATTATAGTTAGACTTTGAGCATTCAAAAATAATGGGACCTGGTATTTTAAAACTACTACATACCAAAAATGATATTTAAATTTGGGAAAACAGTTGGGGATAAACTCCTAAATAGTAATTAGGGAGATATGATCATGTATGTGTTTTGCTAATCAACCAACAGAATTTTTTTTAAAAATTGCATTTAAATACATTTTACCAGTTTAGGAATCATAATCAATTGCCTTTCACAACACTCTCTGTCCTATATTTAGTGTGGGTACATGGGTGAATAAACTCTACATTATTCTTCAGTAACATATGCTGCTGCTATCTAACTACAGTTTCCTCCAGTCTAAACCTGACCATGCATTATATACTTTTCTTATTCAGTTTCCTTTAGATTTACCTTCAACTATATAGTGCAAGGGCCTGCCTGATTGCATACAATATGAAAGTGTTTAAGTTTGACCTCATATTATATTGTTTTGGTAAGTTTAAAGGGAAATTGTACAAGAGAGTTGTATAATGTATGGCCAGCCTTAGCAGCACTGCCTTGTTAAAAGAGGTTAAAAGAGGTTTGGAGGTGCTCTTGAGTGTGGGTTTGTGCTGGATACAGAAGGCTTAATGAACAAAGAGGGTGTTGGTGAGTAGGTATTGGGAATACTCTGCCGTTGTTTATATACTTTCGTAATACTGAATTTCATTAAGACCAACTTTGATAATGGCCAAATTTCCTTTATTGAAGTCTAGTAAGATGATAATAGCATGGCCATATAAGATATCTCAGGCTGTTCAGGGTACAATGCTAAATTTCTTATTTTAAAAAAGAAGACATGTTTCCTTTCAATAAAAATATATGCTGTACCTAATATTGCACTTGTATTTACAGTTATTTGTTTCAGTCTCCACACAAACTTCCACAAATAGCCTACCAGTGAAGTTCACCTAATGCAGCTTCCGTGTGATAGTGTGGCAATGATGCTGCACTGCTCCTGAATTCAGAGGAGAGATGTCACTTTCGTGTAGACTGTTATACACAGTATGTACTGCACCCCACAAAGGAGTCTCTAGTGAATTGGGATTTCTACCCTGCACAGCCAGACACACCGACACAGTACGCACCCTCAACTCCGCTTGACAGCGCAGTCCTCCTCTCCAGCTCACTTGCTTGCTCATCAGCTTCTGACACATTGTGCTTTTAGGGGGCTTGGGCATGACCAGCAAGTAGGGGGAGGTACTTGAGGTACTTGAGGTGTTGCTTGAGGAAACATCCAGCCTCCCTGAGTCACTCACCCTGACCCAGATTCAACATGGGCTTGGCTGCCTGCCAAGCCAAATTTACTTACACTAGTAAAATATATATTTACACTAGAACACTAAGCTAGAGAGTGATTCAAGTATGTATATGAGCATAGCCATATTTGCTTACTATAATCAATGGCTCTGCTTTCTGCTGTACTCTACTTTTCATTAGTTCTGCCTTGCTGTTCCTTTCAACATGTCTATAGGTTTAATTTACTAATGCAGCAAAGAATGTTCCCATAACATTGTAAATGTTCAATTTGCTTCACAAATGAGGTAAAGCTGGTCAATTACATGCAAGAACAATAAAAAAATAAAACATTTTAAAAACCTCTATTGTAGTAAATAAAGACCACTGCAAACATTGCACACCCTATCTGGCTGATATTTTTGCAACAGTTGTTAAAAAGGAGGCTGTCTGTGGCTAATATACCATTCTCTCTCTCCCCTTCACTCTGCAGTCCAGCTCACCCCAAACCATTTCGATTGGGTTCAGGTCCGGTGACTGCGGAGGCCAGGTCATCTGGCGCAGCACCCCATCACTCTCCTTCTTTGTCAAATAGCCCTTACACAGCCTGGAGGTGTGTTTGGGTCATTGTCCTGTTGAAAAATAAATGATGGACCAACTAAACGCAAACCGGATGGAATAGCATGCCGCTGCAAGATGCTGTAGAAGCCATGCTGGTTCAGTATGCCTTCAATTTTGAATAAATCCCCAACAGTGTCACCAGCAATGCACCATCACACCTCCTCCTTCATGCTTCACGGTGGGAACCAGGCATGTAGAGTCCATCCGTTTACCTTTTCTGCGTCGCACAGTGGTTGGAACCAAAGATCTCAAATTTGGACTCATCAGACCAAAGCACAGATTTCCACTGGTCTAATGTCCATTTATTGTGTTCTTTAGCCAAAACAAGTTTCTTCTGCTTGTTGCCTTTCTTTAGCAGTGGTTTCCTAGCAGATATTCTACCATGAAGGCCTGATTCACACAGTCTCCCAGTTGTTCTAGAGATGTGTCTGCTGCAAAAGGTGGCTACTTTGAAGAACCTAGAATATGACATATTTTCAGTTGTTTCACACTTTTTTGTTATGTATATAATTCCACATGTGTTAATTCATTTAATTCATAGTTTCGATGCCTCCAGTGTGACTCTACAATTGTCATAGTCATGAAAATAAAGAAAACTCTTTGAATGAGAAGGTGTGTCCAAACTTTTGGTTGGTCTGTACTGTATATATACTATATATATATATATATATATATATATATATATATATATATATATATATATATATATATATAGTATATGACAATAAATAGAACAACCAAGTAAATATGTGAAAGTTGTCAAAATTACCTTTCAATAAATACTGAAATAAAAGTTCAAATTATTGGCTTACTAAAATTTAACAAGAGCTTACATTTTTAGCAGTATGTGACTACCAGTGACAAATTGCATGGAGCACTACTGGTAATAGTGCATGCATTACCGAAGATCAGAAGCCTGAGCTGCAAAGCTACTCTCAATTTGTCTCTGCCCTAAAGGTTTGATTGGCACAAATGTATTCCCATCTGATGACAGCTGGCACTCTGGGACTTATTCATTAAACTCATCTCTCTCTATTCTAGACTCTTTGTTGAATTCATTAAGAAGCATTGAAACTGGAGCATCACAAAATATGATCGTGCTGGAAAAAATCATTATTAAGTTTAAAAGAGGTCTTTCACTCAAAGATCAGGAGTTCCACATGGAGCTGACCAGCTAAGAGTTTAATTGTCTAGGTTCTATACACAGAAGTGACCAGAAAGTAGACTTGTGAAAGTTAATGAAGTCTCTCTTCATGTAAATCAGCCTTGCCTGTCTTGTCTCCTCATTGTCACCTCTGTTAAGAGCATTCAATGAATTTTAATGTACAACACAGTGGGAGAAATTAAACACATACACCCTTTCGGAACCCAATTGAGATTACATTTACCTATCACATAGGAGCTGAGAATTAATCTCCATTAATAGCTGATCAGCTATGAGGATGACTCAGAGAGCTTTCCTTTCATGTATTAAAGGTACTTTTCTGTGACTTTAGATTGCCTGGTTTAGAAGGATTTTAAGTAGCGCTAGTAGATATTTGCTGCAACAATTGGAAAGGATTATAAACATTGGGGCATTTTATTATAATTTTTCCTTTTTTTCATTCAATCTGCATAGTCTGTGGCGGCATTAGAAGAATTTTATTGCAAGGGAAAAAATCTGTTTATATGACAGCAGGAAAGATCTTTCGCCAGGAGCTGTTTACACCAGCTCCACAGCTACTTTTTATTCTTTTGTCAGTGATATTGTACAAGTCCTCACTCGCTCGCCATATTTTTGTAACACGTTGTGGCATTTCTTTTTTTTCCAGTTTGCCTTTCTGCTACAATGCAGTATTTTACAAGTGAACATAAAGGTCACTGACCCACCAGTAGCCTTTTGAAACCATTGGATAATCTATTGTATACTATGTATGCTTTTGAAGCAAGACTGCTGAACTCCTGTCTTACTGAAACTTCAAGCTCTCTTTTATTTCCCCCAACCAGCCTGGGAACTCTCTAATCTCATTTTTCCTAAAAGATCCAATCCACCCCTTTTTTAGTTGGCATAATAGACTTACTCTTAACCCTTATATTTCCATTGGTGCATGCCAAGTTGACAATTCAGGTCTATAGGCAATGTACAATTTGTACTTCTGTGATGTAGAAGCTTGACAAAGCAAAGAGGCAGTTTATAAAGAATTGTATTTTATTTTTTAAATAGTCATTATGGAATACAGTGACATTATAATCTATTATTCCACAAACATTTTTTGTACTCTCTTTCAGTTTGTGAAAAGAAAACAAAAATTGCAATAAAAACTTTTGAAAAGAAAAAAACTGCTACATTTCTAAATGCAAAACTTGCAATCATTTTAGCATTAAAGAGGTTACACCAAAGAACAAAAACTCAAAATTTTGCTCAATTGAACAGTTTGGACATTTTATTATGCCATAGCCATTTCTAAATTCGATACATTTAAATTTTTATCCACTGTTCACTGTGAACCTGAATAATGATTATAGAACAGACATTACCAGGTTTACCCAAAACCCCTATGGAACATTTTAAAACTGGTATTTAGAATAAAGCTAAAGGGACCCCAAAGGCCCAGGAGACCAGGAAATTGGTACATTATTGAATTATTGTGTTCTTCTTCACTATCACAACGGTGGCACGTCCTTTCATCTTTACCTTGTCATATCATAGCTTAGTCCCAACTTATGGTTCACCTATGTACAGTCACAACAGGTCCACCTCCGCAGTTGTTCCCCTTTGTCGCCGTGGGAGAGTGTTCTCCGTGGCTGGCTGCGACTTGCGAGCGAGTGGGTGTTCTCTTTATAGGTAAGCCACACAGCGCTTTGTTCCCCTAACTACTGTTTTGTATGTGTTTTTCTATATACTGTTGATACCCTAATATTTGTTTGCTAACACCTGATTGGCTTATACATGTTTATCCATATGTTGATAGCCTATGAAGCAACCTTGTTGCGAAACTAGTTGAGATTCTGCCTTCCGCGACCCCCCCCCCCCTCTTTTCACCGCGATCCTTTGTTTAGGGTCTATTCCAGCTCAGTGACCTGTATGGTTGGTCTTGCAACATGTCCATTGTTTCTGTATGACTATGTTTGTTTCCTGTTTTTGATACCATAAACTAATATATATCTTTTATTCTCACTACTCCTTCAATGTATTACTTTTTCTTTACATAGTACCGATATAGTCCTCCTGCCCTTTCCTTTTCCTGGTCTCCGGGGCCTTTGGGGTCCCTTTAGCCCTAGCTTTATTCTAACTGACTTTTAGGATGATGGTACTACCATTATTTCTTTATTGTTTATATTAAGAGGCTCTCATTTAAATAAAAAAAAAATATTTTGTTATCTATTGTTATTGCATTGTACCTTTCGGTTGAAAGTATTGGAACATCCAGCATTTAGAGGACCCGGTACTATACTAAAAACATCCCTGAATTTAGTAAAATGTCTAATATATCGACCTTTTAATGCTGCTATACAGATTACTTTACTTTGACCTATAGGGGGCAGTCAGCTCTTTCCAGGCCACTTAGAAGTCAGTCTGGAGTTGGCCCCGACAGAGTAACTATGTAAGGGACCAAATTAATGAATGAAAGCAAGGGATAAGTAGTCCAGAGTACGGTTTACTCAGGGATAAGCAGAAGGCTCAACAGCAAGGAATCACGTTTTAGACTAAGATGTATGTAATTAAATTGTCTATCAATGGTCTTGAAAGTGGCATGTTTATATAAATTAAGAAAACACTTTTCAAGCAGTACAACCAGTGATGGACTAGGAAATTGTACTTTAGACAACATCTCACTGTGCTAATTTATGTTAAGTGAAATGCTGGGAAATCAAGACAATGAAAATAAAAAGCAGCACTGAGGTTCTGATAGATGGCAGCAGCAACAGATTTGTTTCTACCATTGGTCCTGTAATAAACTACGTTGGGCAGTTGATCTCTACACACGTCTTCATGACTCCTAGCTTGTATAGCAATTCCAACCACAAGACCCTCTATAGTGTCTATAAATCAATAATCCATTATATCCAGATACTGGCAAACCAATAAACAATGATATCATCTATGTGGCTCCCAACTTTACCAGAACTCTTAAACAGGAAAGCACTAGAATCTCTAGATGATACACTCATGAAATAAAAAAAAAACAATACATAAAATATACAATAAGATGATTTGGCTTTGTTTTGGTGACCTATCACTAATAAGGGTGAGATCACTATTGTTTTAATTCCAGGGCACTGGAAATTGCATTCATCACCCTACAAACTGTACACAAATCCTCAAAATAATTCATACAACAATCTTCTATCTTTAGTGTGTTATTAATTTTCCTTCAAATAATTTTACTTTTCTGCTCAGTTTCTTGAATGGCATACAACGTATGCATACTCTATGGATTGCAGCACTTCAGCTGCACAAGCACTGCTGTTCCCAGCATGGGACTTGTTGTTCCTTAACAACTAGAGTGCCCCATGTTGTCTATCTGTCCTGAACACAGTTTACATTTGTATGCTGTCATAGCCAATGAGCTGGAGAAGCATTGATTTGTATTGATAGTCTCTTTAATGATGATTGCATTTTTATACATCAAGTTTAAAATGTATTAAAAAATGAATTGCATTTTAAATAGTAATTCTGCCTTGAATTATTTTGTAGAATTTGCAGACATTATTTATCTGACTTCAATTTTATAGATAGGCCTGCATTAATATTTACAAGCTGTGTAGTAAACCTTGAGATTGTGCAATCATATTATCTTTAGTGCTGATGCATTTTCTTTTACCACTTTCTATGTTGTACAGGCTTGGTTAAGTGATTACCATGCCGTAAGGAATCATTATACTTTATGGGACTGCAGAAAAGTGAATGTGCGATATCCTTTTTTATAATAAGAGTTACAATTGTACCGACACCATGCTCTGGTCTTTCTCCAATTACTTTATGGGGTTGATTTACTAAAGGCAAATCCACTCTGCGCTACAAGTGCACTGCAAGTGCATTTGAAAGTGCACTTGGAAGTGCACTCGCTGTAAATCTGAAGGGAAGATCATTCAATCATGTACAAGCAATAATGCTGTTTTTATTTTCCTTGCATGTCCCCCTCGGATCTACTGCGACAAGTGTAGTGCAAAGTGGATTTGCCATTAGCAAATAAACCCCCAGTAAAACTTCACTATAAGCTTTGAGGGAACTCTGGAGTATGTTGATTCTGGTCAACCAGAGCAAGGGGAGACAAAGGAACTGTGAAGTAAAGATATATTTTTTAATAAATATTTCACACAAGAACAGACCACAAGTAAAGTAATGGGGTGGGCAACTACATGACAAATGAGGTTTATTGTTGAGAAATGTAAAGTGATGCACTTGGGGGATAAAAACATAAATGCAAACTACTCACTGGAGGCAGAACCTCTGGGGGAATCATGGATCTGGGGGTCCTGGTAGAAGACAGACTAAGCAATAGCAGGCTATGTCATTAAAAAAAAATAGGTTTGGGGCTTTGTATGAAACATACAGCTGGGGGAGGGGTGTCTGTAACGGAATGAACCGTGACAATCAGAGACTTTGGAAGGATGAGAGATACTCCTGTGCCAGGGACACTAATAACTCCTGGGTCAAAGTCCACCCTGTGCCCTTGCAGGCGTAGGGTGGCTAATAGGATCATAATTCATATATTACATGAGATGGGACATTAATAATCATTCATATTGCAGGACTAGAAAATTACAAGGGGTTCATGTTGACTTGAGACCAGGTCAACAAGACAGTGACTCATCCTTCAGTATAATAGGCTTTTAGAATGCTAAGTGGCCCGGCTTGTGAAAGACCTTTCCATTGTGTTCTGCAGGTGTCAGCAAGCATGAATCAGATGTACACAGATGTAAATGAAGAAGAAGGTCTTTATTAAAAGACCAAACAGCAAGGTAAAGATCAAACAAATGATCAACAGCCAGAAGGGTCCTCCGCCAAAGCCAGGGTCGATAGCCAGGGATGGAAGTCAGCCATGCCGGAGTCAGTAGCCAAAGGGTGGTGAGATGAAGCCGGGGATCAGGAACCAGAAGGAACGTCCGTAGGAGCTGGGTCGGTGATCCAAACAGCAGCACGATCACAGGAGGCTGTAAGACAAGGACCAAGAAAGGGAGTACTGCAACTGCCGTGGTATATATGTGCTGAGCATCCAGCTCCTCCCAATGGAAAGGAGGAGCCGCAGGGAGTAGTAAGTTACAAGAAGCTCAGGAAGCAAGATGGCTGCCAGCACATGTCAGTGATAAGAAGCCAGGAAGGAGGTAAGTCCATGACAGCAGGTGAATAGATGTTGTCACAGACGGAATGTCTCGGAGATAATTAGCTTACCTGAATGCCTTTTAAAATGTAATTGAGGTTCCTTATATGTGTGTGAAGATTATCTGTGATTGTGTATTATTCAAAAGGTTAATTGAAATCTATTGATGATGCGGTGCCCAAATGTCTAGCTACTGATTAGATAATTAGCCATAGTGTGTGATGAGGGGGGTGGAGATTGCATTGTCCTGTGATTAACTGTAACATCTTGTACTGTATAAAAAGCTGAGAAGAAACCATTAAAGTATTCATTCATACATTTGGAAACCAGTACCAGAGCTTGTGTCTCAGTTATTATGGGAAATGGAATGGATCGTGTATGCAAGATTGTCACAGTGTGTCAGATAAGCTTGTCGTGGGTAGATAGAAGGTGTCATGAGCAGCCCTGTCCACCAGATGGCAGTAGCGGGACATCGACGCGCGCACGCGCAACGGCGCGCACGGGCGTGCGCAATCGTGACACCGTAACCCGCGCGGGCGCGCGCACCGGCGGCGGCGCGCGGGCACATGAGGACGCCGTTCTGGTGCCAAACTAAGGTTTAAAAGGGTCCTGAGCCCTACACCTCTTGCTGTCCAGTCTACAGCGTTACCGTGACTACCAAGTACCCTACTCTTACCTGAACCTGTTCCTGACCCGGCTTGTACCTGTTCCTTCTTGCCTTCCGCCTGCCTTGACCACAGCTTGTTTGACCATCCGCCTGCCTGACCCTCTGTACCTTCTGCTGCCCGCCTGTTGCCGACCCGGCCTGAACATTACCACTGTCTTGCCTGCTACGCCTGTACCTGATCCTCTACCGGTTGGCAGACCCATCTGCTGGGACTTGCATCTGCCGTACTACAGTACACCTCCCCCGCTTCTGCTGCTTGTATTGTTCCAGTGCCTCTACCTGCCATCCGCAGCCGACAGTCGCACCTGCTTCTCTACACAGCCCGGGATCCACAGAAGCTCCTCCCAGCCCAGCACCTGCGCTGCAACCGGCGCTTGTGCGACTCTGCATCCCTGAACCCCCTGTCTGCTCTATCAGGGGTCTCGGGATCAGAGGAGCAAGGGCAGCCACTCCTTGCACGCCGGGCTCATCCATCAGAAGGTCGTAAACGGTGGTGACCGTTACATTTGGTGGCCCAGCAGTGGGGTGATTCCATCTTCAGAAGGACGGCTACAAGGGCACAGGACAATGGAGACGCTGTATGAACAGATGAAGCTCTCTTCCCTCAAGGACTTACTGGAGAGCCGGGGCAGACCAGCCAGCAACCGTAAGAAAAGGGACATTATCGCAGAACTTGTCGAAATGAATAGAGCTAAGAGGCCCAGCGTAACAGACAGGACACCCGAGGAAGAATTTTTTGATCAGGCTTTTAAACATGGACTGGCACAATATGGTCCTAATCCTCCACCGGAGATCATAGACCGGGTTATAGCGGCTGTAGATGCCACCTTGCGACAGAGAAAAAGTAGTCACAGCAGCACCAACTGAGAGAGAGGAGAGGTGCAGATACCAGTCTCCATGGAAGAGGAATTCCAAAGGAGGTTACAAGAGATGCGGATACAGCACAGAGGACCCGTATCAGAGGAGGTCCTGCTGGGATGGGCGGATGTGATTCGGTGCCAACTCTGGAAGGAAGCGCTAGCTCTGGAGCAGCAACACCAAGGAAAGGTCCTGCCCTCCATCTATGCAAGGTACTGGCCGCAGTATGACGTACGAATGCCGTTGTTGGGGGAACAACCGAAGCAGGAGTGGATAGCGGAGTTAAGCAGGCTGATCCGGGCAGAGATGCAGCTAGACGAGAGCTACAGAGCCCTCCGGTGGTATGTAGTCCAAGAGTGCCCGTGGTCAGTGGATGACAGCCCCACAGAAGGCTATGACTATGATGGCCTGGGATTATTGTATTGGAGGATGTCCAGTGATCCTGACTTTGGGGATGATCAGGAGTGGCTCTTGGAGGACATAATGGAGCACAGAGAGGAAAAATTGAATATCTCGGGAGGCCACTGGTTACAGGAAGATTTGGAATTCTGGCCATTCAGGAGTGGGATTTGGAAATCGCCTACAGACAGCTGCTAGACTCGGCCCAGCAGCAGGGTGGGGCTCCCATTGCCTGGGACTATAAGGAAATTTAAGATGACAACTGTGAAATCCTGGCTGATGAATTGGCAGTGGAAAATATGGAGATTGCCGTCCCTAAAGCCAAAGCGGATGGTGTGGAGTTCCAGGGAGCCAGGGCGGTTGGCCCCTCTCTCCAGCAACAAGCTGAGGTGGTAAAGCTTTTACCCCCAGCTGAATCACTGGCAACAGAGCAGAGTGCCCCAGGCCTCTGCTCCCAACTAGCAGGAGGGGGAGTTCCTGTGATAGTGGATGGGACTTTGGTCTCCACTCACAGCAACCCAGCGGAAGAGCTGGCAACAGAGCAGAGTGTCATGGGCCTCTGCTCCTCACTAACAAAAGAGGGGGACCCTGTGGTTGTGTATGGGACTGTGGTCTCCACTCACAGCAACCTAGCGGAAGAGCTGGCAACAGAAAAGAGGGTCACGGACCTCTGCTCTCTACTAATGGAAGAGGGGGACCCTGTGGTAGTGGATGGGACTGTGGTCTCCACTCGCAGCAACCCAGCGGAAGAGCTGGCAACAGAGCAGAGTGCCCCGGGCCTCTGCTCCAACTAACAGAAGAGGGGGTCCCTGTGGTAGTGGATGGGACTTCAGTCTCCACTGGCACAACCCCAGAAAATGGTGCGGCACTGAAACAGGAGGATGTCGGCTTTGCTTTGCAAGCACCGGGGGGTTTTCACCTAGCACCAGTGGATGGGACTTTAGTCTCCACTGGTATACCCCAGGAAGGGGGGGCAGTTGGCCCAGACCCCCAACAGCATGATGGACTGAGCCCAGCCACCCTGCCTTCTCTCCAGCGGCTGAAAGGACTCCAGGAAAAAGGGCCAGTCCAGGCCTCTCCCCAGCGGCAGGCGTGTTCTCTGAGAGAGGCAGAGGTTGGCGGGGTGAGTAATGCTCAGATTTGGAGCAATTTATTTGGGGTACGGTATGAATACCAGCATTGGAGGACTGGAACTACTGACTGACTTCGGAGTCAACCTGTTTGGGGTTCTCTCCTGTGTCCGTCTCCCACCGAAAGGGGAGAGATGTAACGGTATGAACCGTGACAATCAGAGACTTTGGAAGGATGAGAGATACTCCTGTGCCAGGGACACTAATAACTCCTGGGTCGAAGTCCATCATGTGCCCTTGTAGGCGTAGGGTGGCTAATAGGATCATAATTCATATATTACATGAGATGGTTCATTAATAATCATTCATATTGCAGGACTGGAATATTACAAGGAGTTCATGTTGACTTGAGACCAGGTCAACAAGACAGTGACTCATCCCTCAGTATAATAGGCTTTTAGAATGCTAAGTGGCCCGGCTTGTGAAAGACCTTTCCATTGTGTTCTGCAGGTGAATAGATGTTGTCACAGACGGAATTTTTTCGGAGATAATTAGCTTACCTGAATGCCTTTTAGAATGTGATTGAGGTTCCTTATATGTGTGTGAAGATTATCTGTGATTGTGTATTATTCAAAAGGTTAATTGAAGTCTATTGATGATGCAGTGCCCAAATGTCTAGCTACTGATTAGATAATTAGCCATAGGGCCAGATTCAGGTAGATGGGCGCTTCTTTACTTTGGAGTAACGTTTCTCATTTACGTTACTCCGCCGACACTTTCGGCGCAAGTACTGTTATTCACATAGCACTTGCGCGTAAACTTGCGCCAGAGTAACGATAATGCGCTGGCGTAACCCCACGCAAGTGGAAGTGGGTGTGATCATATGTAAATGATGGGCGGAGCCCAGCGCAGAGGCTTACGTTCAGCGCATCATCCACGGAGCATGCGCAGTAAGTGAGGCTTCACTCGCCCCCTTGTGCGCATGCTCACAACTTCCGTCGGCACCACTTCACGGAAAACGTCAGAGCAATGCGTTTCGTTGGGCGTTTAAATGCGCCCGTAGATGCGCCATTCCGGCACTAAAGTATATCCTGTTCCCCCTCCCCGCAGTGAATTTACTTTTGTTCTGAGATGGCTGCTCCCGTTCCCCGTAAACACACAGGAGAAAGCTGAACTCTAAAGGCCAGGAGCTGTCAGCCGTCATCTCGGCTATGGAGACCTATGATGTCTTCCTCCATGGCTGTAAAAGTTGACAGACAAGCATGGACAGAGGTGTTGTCCTGCAAGTGGGGGTGCTCAGCTAGCTCTTATCGTCGGTAACGCTGCTGTAGCTGCTCTCCTGCTGACTTGTGGCCATCTGGAGTAAAGATAAAGCAGCTATTTGTAGAAATAACTTTGCGCCGGACGGACGAGATACGTGCGGAGCATGTAGCCAGCGTATGGTGCTAATCCGTTCGCGAATCGGGAAATAACCCTCATTTGCATATTTGCAGGGGAAATCAATAGGCGCGACTGATGCTCCAAGCGAAATTATGCGCTGACGATACTCTGGCGTCGGAAAGTTAAGCCGATCGGAAATGGCCCGTTTTCTGTCGCATCTAGTTTGGTGGGTACGGCCACATAGAAACGACGGCGCATAATCACAGTTACGCGGCGCATATCGAATTACTCCAGCGCAAGTCTTGCTGAATCTGGCCCATAGTGTGTGATGAGGGGGGTGGAGATTGCATTGTCCTGTGATTAACTGTAACATCTTGTACTGTATAAAAAGCTGAGAAGAAACCATTAAAGTGTTCATTCATTCATTTGGAAACCAGTACCAGAGCTTGTGTCTCAGTTATTATGGGAAATGGAATGGATCGTGTATGCAAGATTGTCGCAGTGTGTCAGATAAGCTTGTCGTGGGTGGATGGAAGGTTGTAAACGGTGGTGACCGTTACAGTGTCCATAATGCAAATTGTGTCTGACCAGTTCGTTATATAACTGTAATTACTAAATTTCTATACAATGCACATAACAGTGTTGCCGACCCCGAAGCAAAATTTACTGGCAGGATGACAAAATTTACAAACGGCACCAATTTTTTACTGACAGAAATCTTGAAATTTACTGACAGAACTAAAATTTTTACTGGCACTGAAAAAAAGTACCTAAAATGACAGTTGTCAGTGCCAAACAGTGCAAATATCAACATTTAAACTATACACATATAGCTAGTGCTATTAGTGTTTAACCCCTTAAGGACCGCCGCATGTACATTTACGTCGGCAGAATGGCACGGACAGGCACATCAACGTACCTGTACGTGGCTGCCTTGACGTGGGTCGGGGGTCCGATCGGGACCCCCCCCGGTACAAGCGACGGTCCCGATGGCTGTAGGAGCGATCCGTGCTGAGGGGGTGGCTGTTCGTTTTTGTCCGCCCCCTCCGGATCGCTCCCAGCCAATGCGCGCGCTCCCCCTGCAGTGCACTTCCTCCTCCTGTGTACACACAGGAAGAGGGAAGTGATGTAATCTCTGCTCTCTGCGTTTTTTTGCAACCGCCGCTGAGGAGAGATCACATCCACATAGTAAGTCTGCACAACACTACACTGACACCAGTACACGCAGGCACATTAACCCCTTGCGATCACCCCCACCCCCCTGTCACAGTGTCACTGAATGCAGTGTACTGATCACTGCATTTAGTGTCAGTGTGACAGTTAGTGTGACAGGCAGTTAGCGTTAGGTTCAGGGTAGCCCCCGTCCCACCCCCCTAATAAAGTTTTAACCCCTTGATCACCACCCTAGTTAACCCTTTCACTCCCTATTGCCAGTGTCACTAAGCGATCATTTTTTGATCGCTGTATTAGTGTTGCTGTTCCCGCTAGGTAGCTATTTTTTTTTTATTGCGATTTTTTTTTACTAAAGACATGTGGCTAAATAAATGTTGGCCTAAATGTTTGACTAAAATTTAGTTTATTTGATTTTTCTTATAACAAAAAGTTAAAAATATAGATTTTTTTTTCAAAAATGTCGCTCTATTTTTGTATATAGCGCAAAAAATAAAAATCGCAGAGGCGATCAAATACCACCAAAAGAAAGCTCTATTTGTAGGAAGAAAAGGACGCAAATTTTGTTTGGGAGCCACATCGCACGACCACGCAATTGTCTGTTAAAGCGACGCAGTGCCAAATTGTAAAAACCCCTTGGGTCATTTACCAGCGTATTCCTCCGGTCCTTAAGTGGTTAAAGAGAAAGTAAACCCTCTTAAAAAAATCAGCGGAAAAAAAAACCTGCAAGAGAAAGGCATAACAAGCTAGTATGCTAGTATGAATTACTTACCTGAGATCTAAGCCCCCGAAGCGGTCCTCGATCACCTCCTCCACCGCAGCAATCTCTCCCAGAGTGAGTTCTGGGTATCGCGCAGGAGCCAGCTAGTGATGGCACGATCGCCTTCACTAATGGCACGCTCAGTGCACCTGCGGCGTTGTCTACGGCGCGCATGCGCCGTAGACATCGGTGCACCTTTTTTTGAAAATATCTCCTTAACCGTGTAGGTTAAAGTGGTCTGTAAGGGTTTACAACCACTTTAAGTTAAACAAAAGTAAAAAAACATATTTCTCCATTGACATGAAAGTCTGGTTACTATAACCCTGCCAGCACAGATTTCCCCCTGAAACTCTGATGTGGGGGGCATTTCTGTAGAGTAAATACACTAAGGTCCCTTACATTATTTTATTTACTTCTCCCTTACATCAGCAACCCCCCTCCCCCATCAGACTGGCCTGGCGATGCTGTCACTGAACTCCTCTCAGGTACACCGTGCAGGGCTCAGTCAGACGGCTCCTGCTTGGTGGCTCTGGTTTTATCCTATAGTCTCCTCTCCTTAGTCCACACATATCAGACTTCTCCCATGACCCCCATCCCAGCGGTGCTCTCACTCTTGACTCCTCTCCAGACTCCCCTTGAGATACTGTAGACATGATATAGGAGATGGTTAGTGGCTGCGGACATGATACAGGAGATGGTTAGAGGCTGCTGACATGATACAGGAGATTTCAGAGACTGCAGACATGGTACAGGAGATGGTCAGAGGCTGCAGAAATGATACAGGTACAATTTTTTCCACACCTGTTACTTCTATCCAAAATCTGCGAAACGGACACCAGAATTTATCCAAAACATCTCTAATCTGGTTCCTAGTGCACAAAATTTGGCCTCATCATACAGACTGGCCCCCCAAGCCATTGTTTACAAAATAAAGTGTGCTTTCAGGGAACATGTCATTATTTTTTATTTATAACCTTATGTTTTCTATTGACCTCAAGTTGCATCAAAATCAGATCAAAGTTGTGCAGGGACTACTTTGAATTCGCTGCGACTTGAAGTTGCAAAGATATGGACGTTACTAATTGGAAATCATGGGGTACAACTTGTCATGCGACTTTGCAGACCCAAGTCGCAGGAGACAAGTTGCACAAGTGGAAACGAAGCCTAAATGTCATTTTTACTGCAGCGGGTTCTATACACGGTACAGATGTGCCACTTTACAGGCAGACTAAAGGGACCCCCAAAGGCACAATGTTTAAAGTCATTTTTAATTTTTATCGTTTCGCTTTAAGCATTATTAAATCACTGCTCATTTAAAATGATAACTTTAAAGCGGAGCTCCAGCCGCGATTTTTTTTTTTTTTTTAAGTCAGCAGCTACTAACAGTGTAGCTGCTGACTTTAAATAAGGACACTTACCTTGTCCTACTTGCCCGCGCTGTTGGGCCCCCCGATGCCGGTCCCACGATCGCTCCGGGTGCCGCGCCGCCATTCACACTATGGGAAACAGGCAGTGAAGCCGTACGGCTTCACTGCCCATTTCCTACTGCGCCTGCGTGAGTCTCACGCTGGCTTGTGAATGGGCGCGCTGCTCTCTGAGAACACACACAGTTCCCAGAAAGCAGCGCGCCCCATTCACAAGGAGAAGGACAAGAAGAAAAGGCACCGCGGAGTGGAAGAGGCAGATCACGGACTTCCGCATAGCAACAGGTATTTCGGGTGAGTATTTTATTTTTATTTTTTTCAGGTTTTTTTTATTTAATTTTTTTAAACAACATGGCAAAATGTTGTTTTCCTGGGTGGAGCTCCGCTTTAAAAAGCTTTTTGCATTGATACATATCCCCCAGGGACCTTTGGCTTTATGGAACAAAAGGGCAGGTTTGATATCTGAGGCCAATTTATAACATAACATAAATTTTTCCAATTGCTTTAGAAAGCTGAATTTTTATGATAAGCCGACTGTAGCATTTGTAGCATTTAAGAAGTGCAATCTTTAGGAAACCAGTTCTATTGTATGGGCAGTTCATAGGCAACTGAGAGAAAATGGTACAGTGACCAACATTTCTGTGGGCAAGCACTAGATTTTGTTCCAGGTAGGCAATCCTTTGTTACCCAGCTTTTCAACTGCTGTCTGACAAATATCCTTTTCTGTTCCTTTTTGTAAAGGCTTCTGATTTTTATAATTCGGAACTCAAATACACTAGTTTAACACACTGCATGGAACAAACCATACTATTTTACCACACCACAATATGTTCTTCTATAGCATAACAGGATTTCTCCTTGACTAAGCAACATAATCTTCTGCTCAACTTGTAGCACACACACATCACAACTAATTTATATAGGAAAACAATATTATGTACAGGTTTGCAAATCTTTATAGTTTTGCAAATTACCTCTTATAACCTTCATTTATTTTATGTCAAAGAAAACTAACTTCCAAAATGTTTTGAGATTAGATCACTTTTACAGATAACAAACTACTTGACAATTTGGCATTTTCTGGGGGATTTTGCTGATGCTGATAAATATTATCTGATTTGTATCTCTAACAAAAATTCTGTTTAGATGAAGATTACTGGAATTTGTGGTAAAACAGAATGTATATAAATAGAAGTTGTTGTTTCACACTGTGGATTGTGTGGTGTGATTAACAATCACCCCCATATAACCAGTGTGGATAACAAAAAGAACCTTATCTCTTAAAATATACTGTAAACATGTACAGAATGTACTTTACTATGTAGGAGGAGTTTGGAGACTGATGTGTCAGATCTGATATCCTAAGTGTGGTAAGAAAAAGTCTCCATCTCCCCTACTCAGAAACGCACCCAAACTTTTAATATACACAAAACTTACCGCACAGACTCAAGTAGACTTACCTATCAACTCAGGGGTTTCTGTTCTGGGTTTAATAGACAAGGAAAACTACGCTGTATCCTGGCTTAGGACAACAAGGCCCAGTCCTAGGACAGCACTTTGCAGGGGGACAGCACAGAAAGTTTCCCCGCCGGCTTGCGCATGATTTTATCTTCTTAGTACTCTCCATAAAATGATCCGAAATTTGTACTTAACCACTTAAAGACCCCCGCACGCACATATACGGCCACAACATGGCTCGTACAGGCACAAGGGCGTAAATTTACGTCCCCGCCTGAGTGCGGTTCGGGGGTCCCATCGGGACCCCCTCCGCGGCGTGCGGGGGTCTCCCTACCTCTGGGAGCGATCCGGGATCTGCGGGCGGATGTCCGTGTTTTCCGCCCCCCCCGCGATCGCTCCCAGCCAATGGGAGCGCGCTCCCAGCCTGTCACTTCCTCCTCCTGTGTTTACACAGGAAGGAGGAAATGATGTATTCTCTCATCGCAGCGCTGTTTCCCAGCGCTGCTGATGAGAGAAGACATGACAAGTAAGTGTGCACCAACACAACACTGACACACACTCACATAGGCATATTAACCCCTTGTGATCGCCCCCCCCACCCCCCTGTCACAGTGTTACTGAATGCAGTGATTTAATCACTGCATTTAGTGTCAGTGTGACAGGCACTGTAAAAAACAGTTAGTGTTAGGTTCAGGATAGCCCCCCCACCCCCCCTAATAAAGTTTTAACCCCCTGATCACCGCCCTAGTTAACCCTTTCACTCCCTATTGCCAGCGTCACTAAGCGATCATTTTTCTGATCGCTGTATTAGTGTCGCTGTTCCCGCTAGGTAGCTATTTTTTTTTATTGCGATTTTTTTTTTTTACTAAAGACATGTGGCTAAATAAATTTTGGCCTAAATGTTTGACTAAAATTTAGTTTATTTGATTTTTTTTTAACAAAAAGTAAAAAATAGTGTTTTTTTTTTCAAAAATGTCGCTCTATTTTTGTATATAGCGCAAAAAATAAAAATTGCAGAGGTGATCAAATACCACCAAAAGAAAGCTCTATTTGTGGGAAGAAAAGGACGCAAATTTTGTTTGGGAGCCACGTCGCACGACCGCGCAATTGTCTGTTAAAGCGACGCAGTGCCGAATCGCAAAAACACCTTGGGTCATTTACCAGCGTATTGGTCCGGGTCTTAAGTGGTTAAAGTAGAACTATAGGTAAAAAAAAAAATTTTTTTCATTTTGGATAGAGTAAGGGAATGTTATAGCCCCTGTCAGTTTATTTTTTACCATCCCTGTCCCATTGCAGAGATTTCCCTTCACTTCCTGCCCCATTGCTAAACAGGAAGTCCGAGGAAATCTGTGTAAATTAAATGGAATCCTCCCCCCGAGGTCCTCAGAACTAGTGTCCCCACTGGAAAATTTCAGGGCGGCTCTTAAACAGAAAGGGCTGTGGCCTTGACAGGAAGGGGTGGGTCATATTTAAATTAGGGGTGCACAAGTTTAGTCAGGCCTAGGGCAGGACAAAACCTAAATACACTACTGGTGTACACATTGCTGCTACCTGACTACTCTTTGTTGCATGGAAGCTTAACCACTTCAACCCAGGAAGGTTTTGCCCCCCTTCATGACCAGGCCATTTTTTGCAATACGACACTGCATTGCTTTAACTGACAAGTGCGCAATCATGCAACGCTGTACCCAAACAAAATTGATGTCCTTTTTCCCACCAATGGTGGTATTTGATTACCTCTGCGGTTTTTATTTTTTGCGATATAAACAAAAAAAGACTGACAATTTGTAAAAAAAAAACTTTACTTTCTGCTTTAAAACATATCCAATAAAAAATGTAATTTTTTTTTTTTTAACCAAATGTTTTTTGGTATATTGATTAGTTTGTGCAAAAGTTAATGCGCTTACAAACTATAGGATATTTTTCATGGCATTTTTATTTTTACCAGTAATGGGGGCGATTAGCGATTTTTAGCGGGACTGTGACATTGCGGTGGACAAATCAGACACTAAGTGACACTTTTTGGGGACCAGTGTCACCAATACAGTGATCAGTGCTAAAAAAAATTGGACTTAACTTCAGGGGCGATTAAATGGTTAAGTGTGCTCCTAGGGAGTGATTGCTAACTGCGTGGGGTGATGGCTTAACTGGAGGACGACTTCTGCTTAGAAAACAAGATCTCTCTCTTTCTTCCTGGCAGAATGGTGGTCTGCCTTGTTTACATATGCAGACCGCAGTTCCGCCTTTCCTGTCAATTATCGGCGGGCCCTGTCGGATATTGCATCTGCCAAACCCGCTGTTTGGCTCCCGCTCTGTCCAATCACAGTGGGAGCAAGTCAAATCACAGTGGGAGCAAGTCGCCAGCGGCATGTGTGCATGCCCAAGACCCGGAAGAAGACACAATGTACAGATATGTTGTTTCACGCAGCCAGGCTGCTCTACCGCCCTACGGCCCTGCCGCAGTTAATGTGGTTCTAAAGTCAAAACGTATTTTACTTTAATGCATTCCCTTCATTAACCACTTTAGCCCCGGACCATATTGCTGTCCAAAGACCAGAGCACTTTTTGTGATTCGGCACTGCGTCGCTTTAACTGACAATTGCGCGGTCGTGCGACGTGGCTCCCAAACAAAATTGGCGTCCTTTTTTTCCCACAAATAGAGCTTTCTTTTGGTGGTATTTGATCATCTCTGCGGTTTTTATTTTTTGCGCTATAAACAAAAATAGAGCGACTATTTTGAAAAAAATGCAATATTTTTTACATTTTGCTATAATAAATATCCCCAAAAAAGATATAAAAAAACATTTTTTTCCCTCAGTTTAGGCCGATACGTATTCTTCTACATATTTTTCGTTAAAAAAAATCGCAATTAGCGTTTATTGATTGGTTTGCGCAAAATTTATAGCGTTTACAAAAAAGGGGTAGTTTTATGGCATTTTTATTAATATTTTTTTTTTTTACTAGTAACGGCGGCGATCAGCGTTTTTTTTCGGTACTGCGATATTATGGCGGACACATTGGACACTTTTGACACATTTTTGGGACCATTGGCATTTTTATAGCGATCAATGCTATAAAAATGCATTGGATTACTATAAAAATGCCATTGGCAGTGAAGGGGTTAACACTAGGGGGCGGGGAAGGGGTTAAGTGTGTTCCTATTTGTGTTCTTACTGTGTGGGGGGGGGGTGAACTCACTAGGGGGAATCACTGATCTTCCGTTCATACATTGTATGAATGGAAGATCAGCGTTTCCCCCGCTGACAGGAACGAGTGCTGTGTGTTTACACGCACAGCTCTCGTTCCCCGCTCTGTAACGAACGAGCGCGCGCGCCCGGCGGCGATCGCGCCCGCCGGGCACGCGCGCGGGACTCGGAGGCGAGCGGGGGGCGCGCGCGCGGGCCGCCGGCGGCGCGCACGCGCCCCCTAGTGGCCGCGAAAGTCCCGACGTAGGATGACGGGCTCTCGCGCAGGAGAGCCGACCTGCCGCCGTATAACTGCGGCGGCTGGTCGGCTAGTGGTTAAGATAAAAAATTATTAGTAGCTTCCTGTCTTCTCCCTTCCCTGTGTGAGGGGGAAAAGAGGAGAGAAGAGATCCAGTGCTGTGCATGGCTACGTCTATTCATCCCTTTCTTCCTCTTCACACAGGGACTCGGGTAGCAGCAGAAGCCATTGGCTAATCCCTGCTGTGTGTGTCTATGGAGTGCGACACCATTGATACACACAGCTCAGGAGTAAGCACACACTTGGGCTGATTTACTATTGTCAATGTGCTGTGCTGCTTCATGGCTTAATTAGTACTCCAGTCCAGATGAATCCTTAATTAGGCGCATGAACCGGCGTAGCAGCGAGCGCAATGCAATTAATATGTAAAGCCGCCGCCAAACTCCCTGTAGAAGTCTATGGGAGAAATCAAAAGTGTTAATTTTAAAGGTTAGTATGCAAATTTTATCCTAAAAAGTGTTTGGAGACCTGAGTCCTGCCGCAGGGGACATGTATCAATGCTTTTTTTATTTTTTTAAATGGAAGTTTTTTTCGGGAGCAGTGAATTTAATAATGCTTAAAGTGCAAGAATAAAAGTGAAATATTCCTTTAAATTTTGTACCTGGGGGAGGGTGTAAAGTCAGCATGTGAAAAAGCGCATGTTTCCCGTACTTAGAACTGTACCTGCACAAAGTGACATTCTGAAGGAAAAAAAGGCATTTAAAAATCACTCGCGGCTATAATGAATTGTGGGCTCCCGGCAATTCTGAGAGAATTCATTCATATAAAAAAAAAAAAGCGTAGGGTCCCCCCCAAATTCCATTACCAGGGCACTTCAGGTCTGGTATGGATATTAAGGGGAACCCCGCCGTCTTCTCCGGTGCCTTCCGCCAGGGCCCCCACCCCTTTAAGCTTTTACATTGGGGGGGCGCGGGATTCGTAGTCTTCTGCGGGGGGTGCGCCTCCCCCCAACGGTCTTCTCCGGGGCCTTCCGCAGGGGCCCCCCACTCCTTTAAGCTCTTTTACATTGGGGGGGCAGGCTTCCTAATCTTCTGCCGGGGTGCGCCACCCCCCCGTCTTCTTTCGGTGCCTTCGGCCAGGGCCCCCCACCCCTTTAAGCTCTTTTTTATTGGGGGGCCGCGGGCTTCGTAGTCTTCTGCCCACAGCTCAGGTGGGAGAATCTGTCCACAGATTAGTCGCGCACTCCACAAATCTGGCCTTTATGGAGGAGTGTCAAGAAGAAAGACATTGTTGAAAGAAAGAAAGAAATAAGAAGTCTAATTGCAGTTTGCAAGAAAACATGTGGGGAACTCAGCAAACATGTGGAAGAAGGTGCTCTGGTCAGATGAGACAAAAATGTACCTTTTTGGTCTAAAAGCAAGACGCTATGTGTGTCGGAAAACTAACACTGCACATCACCCTGAACACATTACCAAATGGTGGTGGCAGCATCATGTTGTGGGGATGCTTTTCTTCAGAAGGGACAGGGAAGCAGCAAACAATGCACCCACAAGCATCCCCTCCCCCAGTCAGATTGGTCACTCGCAACCCCCCTTCCCCTGTGCACGATGGGGGTCTGTCGGGTCACCCGCAATCCCCCCACCCCATGGGTCGGTTACCAGCCCGGCACTTACCCCATCTACGGTGCAGGATGCGCTTCCTTCCAGACGACGGGTGGCGTATCCTACTCGGCTTCACGGCGGTAAAGCACCAGAAAAATGCCCAAAGTTTTATGAGCAGTTTTTGAGCACCTTAGTGTGAAAGGGGTCTAACAGTAACCTAGTAAACCACCCATGAAAAGAAGGCCAGTGGAGCAAAGCACACAGATAGAGCCTAATGCCTCGTTTCCACTGAGCGGATCGGTTCGGGTTGGTTCGGTACGGTACGTTATTTGAGTGTTTCCATTATGAAAGTGGCCCATACAACCGGGCCATAGAAAATGGTACGGTTCAGTTAGGGTGGAGCTACTGGCATCACACGATACATTCCACTGATTGGAGGACAGAAAAATGTCAATGCTCACGTCAAAACAAACACTACGACACCGTTTAGTCCAGATAATAGTTGCGACTTGCAGTAGAAACACTCACCTAAATAGGCCGGACTATTCTAACTGTGCTGCCCCAATAGGGGCATAGAATATGAGATGCATAGCCTCAGTTAATATTAGTATTGTTATATAGATTAGAGTTATATAGTGTGGTTTGCCTAGCCATTTTCCTATGCTGCCATCTAGTGGCCTTTGTTGCAATGTACACGTTTTCTATAATTCCTCATTAGTTACCACATATTTTCCAGTTTATGTATGCCCCTCCCTACTTCCTGTGGGTAGTACTTCCTGTATCATTCCCTCAGCTAGCAAGCCACATGTACAAGGACACACATGTATCTGCACGGTACTTGGGAAAGTCATCATCTTTTGACCGCACAATACTATTACCATTCATCTGCTGTTCCTGTTATCTGCTGTAACCCCTGAAGTTAAAGAATAAACACCTCTTTTGAATGAATCGGTATTAACGAGTTCAGCTATCTGACAAGGATTGTCCACAGTGAGTATATCTACTTATACAGGCCAGGCATAGAGGTCTCAGCAAGGGATATATCGCTATCACAACAATCGGAGTCAGAATAGTCAAAAGATGCATAGAATTCTTACAGCCTGCTGGGTATATGTGTGTGCCTAATCTGCAATCAAGCTCCGTGCCAGCCGCCATCTTGTGAAAGCACATAGTCGCACAAGCTTACTGCGCTTCATGTGAATGTTGAAAGCTGTTTCTCTAAATTGAACTGTGTTACCCCACCTGTTTAAGCTGCTGTTTGTCTTCTTAAAGAGACAGTACCATTTTTTACAAACCCGTGAGAAATGTCTAGACAAGGCTCTGAACACTCTTTTATGGCTGAACCAACGCAGATTCATCATGCCTCTGAACCCGCAGACGTACAGGGAGCAGACTCTGCAGATATTGCTGAACAGAGTGTAAGACCCAAGCGTACAATAAAACCAACACAGAAACTCAGAGAAAACTATGAATACACTAGAGATGAGTTCTCCAGCAAGCTGTCAGACCTCTGGGACAGAACTTCACACTGCATGTCAGTTTTGCCACACTTTAATGATCAACCAGCTGAATTAAGAGACTCTATAGATCGCCTATCTGCTGCGTATGAACATTACCAGCGGCTGTCTGCAAAATACACTGCCTTCTTGCAAGACTGTAATATAGAGGACTCTTCAGCAGAACTGACCAAGACTGATGCACTGAACCAACAAAGGGATCTCTTAGTGCAAAATGCTCAGTGTAAGGCAGAACTCCGCATTGCTCAACTGCAAGAGACCAGATCTCACAGATCAATATCAACCAAGCACACTGCACGTTCTTCTAGATCCTCTCGCTCCAGAAGTTCAACATTAAGCGACAAGCTAATAGAGGCCCACGCTGATGCTGAATCCAGAAAAGCGCAAAGCTCCCTTGCTAAGAAAGAAGCAGAGATGGAAGCCCAAAGCAAAGCTCTGCAAGCAGAGATGGCAGCTCGCCAGGCAGAGATGGAAGCCCAAATAAAGATTCTGCAAATAGCGAAAGAGGAAGCAGGTGCTTTAGCAAGGCTGAAAGTCCTTGAACAAGCAATGGGTCAAAGTACTAATTCAGACTGTCTTATCCCAGCAAAACTGGAAGATCCAATTGAACGCACCAGTGAACATGTGCTAAAGCATAATGCTTACAAAGATACAGAGTCATCTCCTGTACCTCCTACTAACAACACTGTTCTGACTCTCAACACAGTGACCTCTCAGCTCCAAATGCCTGAGCCTCCTCAAGTCCACAACACAAGTGCATCTACGCAGCAAACCACATCAACTCCTGCCAACAACAAAGTGACTTCCAGCGACAAGCCGCAGCTCCAGCCACAGCCAGCAGAAGCCTTAGAGACTACACCAAAGTTAAGCGCTCATGCAACATCATTTTATCCTGGTAAACCTCACCCTTCTTCACCAGAGAACTTTCACACCCAAGGGGTTTCACAAGTTACTTTGGCACCAAAGAGTGAGAGATCAGACTTGAATGACTTCGCCAGATATATGGCACGCCGTGAGCTCATTAACACTAGCCTCTCAAGGTTTGATGACTGTCCAGAGAGCTACAGGGCCTGGAGATCAACCTTCAAGGCTGCTATTGCTGATTTCAACCTTACTGCCAAGCAGGAACTTGATTATCTCATAAAGTCGCTGGGGCCAGAATCTGCAAATCGTGTTAAAAGACTGAGGACAGTACATGTTGACCACCCAGATGCAGGTCTTGTTGCTGCATGGGCAAGACTTGAGAAAGCCTATGGTAGCTCAGAAGCCATAGAAAGCGCTCTATTCAAGAGACTGCAAAACTACCCAAAAATAGGGAACAAAGACTATCGCAAGCTCCAAGATCTAAGTGACCTCCTCATGGAGTTAGAGTTGGCAAAGACAGACCCACGTCTACCTGGACTAAGCTTCCTGGACACTGCTCATGGTGTCAATCCAGTGGTGTCTAAACTGCCATACGGCCTGCAAGAGAGATGGGCGCAGCAGGGCTCAAGGTACAAAACATACTATAACATATCCTTTCCTCCATTCTCATATTTTTGCAGGTTCATCAGTGAACAAGCCTGGATGAGAAATGATCCCAGCTTCAGCTTCAGTGAACTCAACTTGCCTGCTTCATCATCATCACCATCACCAAGGTATGATAACACAACAGCTAAACACAGAGACTTTCATAGAGCAATATCTGTTAAAAGAACAGACATCTCACCACCCGTATCCTCTCATGCATACCAGAGTGATTCGGGTGGTAGAGACAAAGATCCTAATCGTCAGTGCCCTATTCACAAGAAGCCTCACCCTCTTAAGAAATGCCGAGAGCTGAGAGCAAAGACTTTACAAGAGCGCAGGGAGATTCTCCAGAAACTTAGAGTATGCTACAGGTGCTGTGCTTCTTATAGTCATTTTGCCAAGGACTGTAAAGTTGTCATCAAGTGCACAGAATGCAGTAGCGAAAGACATGTGACAGCTATGCATCCTACTCCACTTACAGACATCCCACAGCAGCTACCTACCTCCACCCCTCTCTCAAATCATGACGGGGAGCAACAGCCAAGCCAAGGAGAATGTTCCTTCTTCATGCACAGAAGTCTGTGGAGAAGGTTTAGATCACAAGTGCTGTGCCAAGATATGCCTTGTTAAGGTACACCCAGAGGATCAACCTGAAAAAGCTGCCAGGATGTATGCCATAATAGATGAACAGAGCAACTGGTCAAGCCTAAATTCTTTGAGATCTTTGGCATTGAGGGTCATGCCACACCGTATACTCTCAGAACCTGTTCTGGTCGTGTAGAGACTTTCGGCAGAAGGGTCGATGGGTTCATGGTGTCTCATATCGAAGGGAAAGAGGGCATACTCCTACCAACATTAGTTGAGTGTGACCAGATACCAGACGAAAGAGAAGAGATTCCTACTCCAGAGGCTGCATATCACCATCCTCACTTAAGGCACCTTGTTGATTAGATTCCCGCAATGGACATGAATTCTGAAATCTTAGTCTTGCTAGGAAGAGACATTCTCAGAGTACATAAGGTACGTGAGCAGTGTGATGGGCCTGAGGATGCCCCTTATGCACAAAGACTTGATCTAGGCTGGGTAATAGTGGGCGATGCATGCTTGGATAGAATGTGTACGTCATCTGAGATCCACTCCTTCAAAACTTACATGTTAGAAAATGGACGTGTATCCCACTTCAAAGAGTGCCCTCACCATTATGAAGTAAAGGAGAAGCCTCTTGACATCATCCAAGTACCTAGGTACCACAGTGTTTTGTACCACAAGTGACGACAACAAAATAGCCTTGTCAGTTGAAGACAGAGAGTTCATCAAAATAATGGACAAATAATTCTTCAAGGATGAGTCCAACAGCTGGGTTGCACCATTGCCTCTTCGTGCTGCAAAGGTCAAACTGCCAAACAATCGTGAACAGGCTTTATCCAGATTCAACTCACTTCAACGAACACTAAAGAACAGGCCTGAAATGAGGGACCATTTCATTACCTTTATGAAGAGGATCTTTGACAATGAGCACGCTGAGCCAGCTCCACCTCTTCAAATACACGATGAGTGCTGGCTCCTACCTTTCTTCGGAGTGTACCATCCACGTAAGCTAAAACAAATCAGGGTAGTGTTCGACTCCAGTGCCAAGCATCAGGGCGTATCCCTGAACGATATTCTTCTCACTGGTCCTAACCTAACCAACAACCTTGTAGGTGTACTCATGAGGTTCAGAAGAGAGCCAGTTGCCATAACTGCTGACATTGAACAAATGTTTCATTGCTTTATTGTACGAGAAGACCATAGGAACTTCCTAAGGTTTCTGTGGCACCGTGACAACAACATGGACAATGAGATGATTGAATACCGCATGAAGGTTCATGTTTTCGGAAATAGCCCCTCATCTGCCGTTGCAACATACGGTTTACGAAGGACTGCTCTTGATGGAGAACAGGAGTATGGTGCAGATGCTCGACATTTCGTCGAGAGAGACTTCTATGTGGACGATGGACTTAAATCTTTACCCACAGCGGAAGAAGCCATAGACCTGCTCCAAAGGACACAAGGTCCTGAATTCTTGCTGGCTGAACCAGAAGAAACCACGGCTGATGTCTTCAGTCTTCTAGAACCCGACAAAGATCCAGAGGTTTGTCCTGAAGTTAAAACCCTTGTCACCAGAACTGAACTTAACGTGCCTTGGGCTGTCAACGCTTTGAACATTTCTCCAAGAGGACAAGCCTGGTACGCACCACCGCAAGGTTAGTTCATATTGCACACTGCTTTCACACGAAGCCCACAGATGCTCACTGTCAAGGCTCTGCAAAGGACATTGCTGAAGCTGAACTGATCGTAATACGCAGTGTACAACAGGATGTCTTTGACTCAGAAATCAGACATATCCGTGAAAAGGGGGACATTCCAAAAAACAGTCCAATTGCTAACCTGAACCCATTCATTGACAATGATGGCACATTAAGGGTTGGTGGACGTTTAAACAAGGCTAAGTTCAGTGAGCAAGAACAGAATCCTCTCATTATACCTGCTCGCCATCACATCACCACTTTGCTCATACGGCATTTCCATGAAGGGGTGAAACACCAAGGTAGACACTTCACAGAGGGAGCCATAAGAGTTGCAGGCCTTTGGATTATAGGAGCAAAAAGACAGATTACAGCTACACTGCACAGCTGTGTTCAGTGCCGCAAACTGAGAGGGAAACATCAGCAACAGCAAATGTCAGATTTGCCAGCTAACAGGCTAAGTACTGACCCACCCTTTACTCATGCTGGTCTGGATGTCTTCGGACCATGGATGGTAACAGCCCGCAGAACCCGAGGTGGCCAAGCAAATAGCAAGCGATGGGCAGTGTTGTTCACCTGCATGAGTGTGCGTGCAGTACACATTGAAGTAATAGAATCTATGGATGCCTCAAGTTTCATCAATGCTCTAAGACGGTTCCTTGCCATCAGAGGATCAGTCAAGACACTAAGATCCGACTGTGGAACTAATTTCGTTGGAGCTTGTCGAGAGTTACAGCTCAACTCTAGGCCAATACAAGACCTTTTAGCTGAAAGGGGCTGTACATGGATTTTCAATCCTCCTCATTCTTCCCACATGGGTGGTTCATGGGAGAGAATGATAGGAATCATGCGAAAAATACTGGACTCTGTGCTCATGGACTTGAAATCCACAAGACTTCTAACCACCTTCCTGGCAGAAGCATCTGCCATAATCAATTCAAGACCACTTGTTCCAGTGTCTACAGATCCAGAGACCCCAACTATCCTTACTCCAGCCACTCTTCTTACCCAGAAGCTTGGGTCTGTTCCCGTGCCACCTGGAGACTTTAAATCAGGAAATCTGTGCTACGATCAGTGGAAGCGAGTACAACACCTTGCCAACTGCTTCTGGAATCGTTGGAAGATGGAGCATCTTTCTACTCTGCAAGGATGCAGGAAATGGCAGCGCCTGAACCCTAACATCCAAGTTGGAGATCTCGTTCTGCTTAAGGATCAGCAAGCTGAAAGAGTCGATTGGCCTATGGGACTTATTGTAAAGAGCGTTCCTAGTGATGACGGTAAGGTACGTAAGGTGGAGGTGAAAGTTTCAAGACAAGGGACTGTAAAGACTTTCATCAGACCTATCACGGAACTCATTTTACTCTTGCCGTTTGGAGACTGAACTTACTTGGGTATGCTGTTGGATCCTACCTGCGACTTCGAGAAGGAAGTATCTGGGACTTTAGTTGTCACAACTTGAAGCCTTATATTATAGTTGTTGTTGTTGCATTAAATGCATGTTCTCCATGATGTCTTTCAGGTTTTCAAGACATCAAGCAAATTGCGCTGTTGTTTATTTGCATAACTACCTTTGTATTAGGTAAATAGTGGCACTACCATGCCAGACGGGGAGTGTGCTGCCCCAATAGGGGCATAGAATATGAGATGCATAGCCTCAGTTAATATTAGCATTGTTATATAGATTAGAGTGATATAGTGTGGTTTGCCTAGCCATTTTCTCATAGCTAAATCTATGTGTTATCCTATGCTGCCATCTAGTGGCCTTTGTTGCAATGTACACGTTTTCTATAATTCCTCATTAGTTACCACATATTTTCCAGTTTATGTATGCCCCTCCCTACTTCCTGTGGGTAGTACTTCCTGTGTCATTCCCTCAGCTAGCAAGCCACATGTACAAGGACACACATGTATCTGCACGGTACTTGGGAAAGGCATTATCTTTTGACCGCACAATACTATTACCATTCATCTGCTGTTCCTGTTATCTGCTGTAACCCCTGAAGTTAAAGAATAAACACCTCTTTTGAATGAATCGGCATTGACGAGTTCAGCTATCTGACAAGGATTGTCCACAGTGAGTATATCTGCTTATACAGGCCAGGCATAGAGGTCTCAGCAAGGGATATATCGCTATCACAACAATCGGAGTCAGAATACTAACCATTCCAAACTGTACCAACCCAAACCGTTCCACTCAGTGGAAATGAGGCATTAGTTAAAGGAGTTGTAAAGGAAAAAAAAATGTTGTTGAAATCACTGTTTACAGGGTATAGAGACATAATAGAAAAAAAGAGTGGTGATACTGCTCTGTCTATGTGAATGGTCTAAAAAAATGCTAGCAACTTAAAATGTGAGATACACACAAAAATAATACTATAAAACAAGAAAAAGCTGCGCAAATATAAACACTACAGTGTAGAACTCAATTGATAGTCCAGTGTAGGGTAAATGAGAGTCCCGTCAAGCAGATAATGAAAAAAATATATATAATATGTAAAATCCATTAGTCAAGTGCGGAACATGTTATGCTTCTGATGGAAACTGATAGCAGAAAACAAATGTTCTTTCCTCGAAATAGATAGTGACATCAAATGCAAAAAACCTCAGAAACAGTGCATGGATAGATAAACACCTCCACCTTTCAATCACACCGCCCCTTACCAGAGGGGAAGATCCCAACTAGAGATCTTCTGACAGCAGATGGCTTAATCCCCAGCCAGGGGTTAACGTGACAGGATATCCAAAGGTCAGGTTTTCTCCAGCAGTGGACCGATGATCCGAGTTGTAATGAAATCTGGGAAGCTGCAGCGCCAGCTGCAGCTTCCCAGATTTCATTACAACTCGGATCATCGGTCCACTGCTGGAGAAAACCTGACCTTTGGATATCCTGTCACGTTAACCCCTGGCTGGGGATTAAGCCATCTGCTGTCAGAAGATCTCTAGTTGGGATCTTCCCCTCTGGTAAGGGGCGGTGTGATTGAAAGGTGGAGGTGTTTATCTATCCATGCACTGTTTCTGAGGTTTTTTGCATTTGATGTCACTATCTATTTGGAGGAAAGAACATTTGTTTTCTGCTATCAGTTTCCATCAGAAGCATAACATGTTCCGCACTTGACTAATGGATTTTACATATTATATATATTTCTTTCATTATCTGCTTGACGGGACTCTCATTTACCCTACACTGGACTATCAATTGAGTTCTACACTGTAGTGTTTATATTTGCACAGCTTTTTCTTGTTTTATAGAGACATAATAGTTAACTGATTTCTTTTAAAAATTATTAAAAATAGATACAAATCAATCATATGATGTGCCTGCACTTTCAGGTTCGTCTTTGCTGTTGTTTCCTGTCTCTCTGATGTACAGAGCCAGAGAGCCAATAGAGGGCAGTGATGGTTTGTAAACGAAACTGGATTGGTGCTGAGGGGTTTTACACACACCTCCTTGATTAGTGACCACAGTGAGAAATCTCCCAGTACTGTGGTTATCAGAAAACAGACAACCAGGAAGTGTTCAGAACAGAGAGGAATTACAGCAACATCAAAGCAAAAAACGAACAATGAGGACATGAAAACAGCACTGCATTAAGGTAAAGGAAGCTATTTAGTTAAACGGACTTGTAATGGTTCCCTATGGGATTGCGTCCGTTAGCGGATGATGCATCCGCTAACGTCTGCAAAGATCCGCGTCCGTCTGGATCCGGTTTTTCGGACGGAAGAAAACCCTATTTTTCTTCCGTCCGGCGGAACGGATCGGATGAAGACGGACAAACGGTCCGTTTTCTTCCGATTCCCCATAAGGGAGAGCGGAGGAGAGACAGGGCGGTCCCTGCACAGTGTGCAGGGACCGCCCTGTCCGCCGACAGCTGAGCGGAGACCCCCCCGCTGAGCTGACGGACACACATGGTGCGGACCGAAAAACGGTCCGCTCCGTGTAAAAAGGACCCTTAGTGACCCTTTAATACTTTTTGTATGGCATTACATACTGTAGCAAGGGTACGTGGTATGATACAAAAATATGTGAAATGTTAATAAGCTTATAGAAAATTGAAATACTTCATGCATATATTGTACAATATAATTATTGTTACTATGTAAAAGAATGTCTAATTTCATATGAAACCATTACAATGTATTACTTTGTATTTTTGATAGACTACTTTCCATTGTTGTGGAACGCTTGTGTTCGATAAAAACTATGGGCCAGATTCAGGTAGAGTTAGGCTGGAGTATCTGTGATACTCCAGCCTAACTGTCACTTTAAGCCGGCGTTTCTGTTTTCTATAACCAGAAAACAAGAAACGCCGGGTTGGTGTTCCGATGCGATCGGCGTAATTGAATTTCGCCATCGCATCGTTACTTCAACTTAAAAATGGCGCCGGGGGCGTTCCCGCTGATTAACGCTGAAAAAATATGTTAATCAGCGGGAGTCGGAAATTCACGATCTTTTTCGGGCGCGACGCAGTGACTTTACGACGTTTCCGGAAGCGATACGCGACGTAAAGATAAAGCAGCCCCCTAGTGGAGTATCCTATGTTAAGTATAGGCGTCGTCATCGCGTCGGAAAAAAAAATAATCGTGTTGCTTGCGTAAAACCTTCATGAATGGGGATGTGACGTCATTGACGTTCACTGACAGAATTTGGAGCATGCGCACTGGGATGCATTGACACTCGACGCATGCGCAGTACGTTCGCCGCGGGATCGCGCATAGTTTAAATATTACACGCCCCGTACCGCCCAATTTGAATTCCGCCGGCTCATTTGCGATGCGCTGCCGCAACTTTAGGAGCAAGTGCTTCATGAATAACAGCACTTGCTCCTAAAATTTCGGCAGAGTAACGTAAATGAGAAGCGTTACTCCAGAGCAAAGATGCTCTCATCTACCTAAATCTGGCCCTGTGTGATTTAAAAATCAATCATTCCCATGAATGTTCTATTTATATAACAATAGAAATTAATTGTTTTCCATTGCACAATTACTAGACAGAATAAATCTTCCAGACCTACTCTGATGATAAACATTTGAAATTCAAGTGATCCTTAAAGGGGAGGTTCCCCTAAAAAGAAACTTTTAACATTGCCTGTCTCTTCTTAATAACATGTAGAATCGGCTGGTAGTTTAAAAAAAAAACGTCCGTACATACCATTTTCGGCATGTAGTCTCACCGTCGCTTCCGGGTCTGGTCGCCGGGGATGGGCGTGCCTACTTGATTGACAGGCATCCGATCGACGCATACAGCGCGTCACGAGATGCCGAAAGAAGCCGAACGTTGGTGCGCATGCGCCGTATAGAGCCGCACCAACGTTTGGCTTCTTTCTGCATCTCGTGACGCGCTGTATGCGTCGATCGGATGCCTGTCCCCAAACATCATACCCGGAAGCGGCGGTGAGACTACATGCCGAAAATGGTATGTACGGACGTTTTTTTTTTAAACTACCAGCCGATTCTACATGTTATTAAGAAGAGACAGGCAATGTTAAAAGTTTCTTTTTAGGGGAACCACCCCCTTAAATGTTGTTATTGTTTCTTGTTCTATTCCTATTCTAGACTGAATTGTGAGCTCTATTAGCCTTCCTTTATATCAGAGTGCTCCTGTATAAGAAGTCTGTGAATTAAATACTAAACAAATGTGATGAGGATGGTAATGACAGAAAAAAAGTATATATAGCCGATATGCATTTCATTTTAGTAGCTCCTTTTTGTAGTTGATGGAATACTAATTAGCTGCAATTATATGCAAGTAGATGTTTTTACCTTGCAATCCCTTACTGGTAACGTGCGCAAGAGTCAATCTACTCAAAATGAATGTTTAAAATTTTGGTAGACTCTGTACAGTTGAATGGCCTAATAATTTCTTATATTGTTCAGAAACTATGGTAGTAAGAGCTATGCACTTGAGGATCGGGAGTGTACAGCGACTGAAGCTATTTGAAGGCACATTTTTCCGTAGAGAAAACCCATGCTCCTGACCTATAATTAATACCTAACATTCATGTTTGAAAAAAAACGACTAAATCCTATCAATCTCCTAACTGTCACACTTAAAAGTGGTTATAAAGGCAGAAGGTTTTTTTTTACCTTACTGTACTCTATGCAGTAAGGTAAAAAATCTTCTGTGTGCAGCCTCCCCTAAATACTGAGCCCCATCTCGATCCAGAGATGTGCATGAGAGTCAAAGCTCTCTTGATTCTCTCGCTTCTCATTGGCTCAGATAAAACAGCAGGAACTGTAACAGATTTTTTAACTTGGGGAACCAAGCACAACAACGGAAGAAGAAGGTGCAACTGTAACAAGGCAATAAATTCAGGGGGAACCAAGCACAACAAGGAAAGGGGAAGGTGCAACTGTGACAAGGCAATGAAATCAAGGGGAACAAAGCACAACAACGAAAGGAGAAGGTGCAACTATAACAAGGCAATGAAATCAGGGGGAACCAAGCACAACGGAATGAGGAGGTGCAGCTGTAACAAGGCAATTAAATCAGGGGGAACCAAGCACAACAAGGAAGGAGGAGGTACAACTGTAACAAGGCAATGAAATTAGGGGGAACCAAGCACAACAATGGTATGAGAAGGTGCAACTGTAACAGGGCAATGAAATCAGGGGGAACCAAGCACAACAACGGAAGGAGACGGTGCAACTGTAACAAGGCAATTAAATCAGGGGGAACCAAGCACAACAACGGAAGGAGAAGGTGCAATGGTAACAAGGCAATAAAATCAGGGGGAACCAAGCACAACAAATCTCAGCTCTTCTGGGAAAATAAGAAAAATTCTTCACAATTTGGTATGATTCATTGAGTGATGTGTTTCATATGTGATAGCACATTGAGACAGAACATTTAAAAATGTATTTCCCATTAGAGCTAAACAATTTCACACTTCTGAATAAACTGCTTTCCACCTCATATTGTCCTTTGATGTGAAAACTGTTTCTGTCCCTCTTGTCGTAAAGGCTCCAGTCTCATTATATGTTCCTGTTTTCCTACAATTAATGGTTTATTCACCCACACTGGAACAGAACATCGTTTCACTCATAGACAGCCCAGTGCAGTTTTTAGTAGCCTGTATTTTTACATCACTTCCATAAATTGAAATAAGCACATGTATTTCATTTTTAAGGCACATTAAACTCTGACCATAGCACAGTATGATATAATGGTTCTCCATCCTTTTGAGATACTGCCAGCTGTTAAGTGTGAAGAAGATCATAGCTGGGAATTAGTAACCTGAAGATTTCAGCAGTGAATTATACTTGCTAAATGCATACAAGTCTTCACAACTGAGTAGTTATCTGCAATTTTATAGACAGCAAGCTTTATCTTGCAAGGTTTCAAACATTTCATACCTGTATGCAGATTATTGATATTTTACATGTAGCACGCTGCCTTTTAAGAGATGGATATACAGTATTGATCTCATGGAAGGAAGAAACCTGTTATTCTACTTAGTTGTGCAAATATAACTTGGGTTATTGGACAGTGCGTTCACTGTTACCCCTTTCATTTTGATCATATGAGATTTAAAGGAGTTATAAACCCTTATGTTTTTTCACCTTAATGCATCCTATTCATTAAGGTGAAAAAATTGCTGTCACTGACCGGCCCCCCAGCCCTTCGTTTTACTCACCTGAGTCCTGTAATTCCTATGCCGGAGATGCACTCTTCCCCTCTGCCCGTTGTCTTGGCTATTGATTGAATAGATTGATAGCAGCGCAGCCATTGGCTCCTGCTGCTGTCAATCAAATCCAATTAGCACTGGGGGGTGGGACCGAGTCCAGCATTCTGCGTCTATGGATGCAAATGCAGGACTCGGGAGCATGCCCGCAAGGTAACCCCCCGGGAGTGCACTTCTCTTAGGGGGTTATACAATACAAGGAGGAGCTACCAGCACCGCCTGGGGGACCCCAGAAGTCAAGGATCGGGGCCACTCTGTGCAAAACTAACTGCACAGTGGAGGTTAAGTATGATATTTTTTGTTATTTAAAAAAAATGAAGCCTTACAATCACTTTAAGGATATGTCCAATTGTTGGAATGTTTTTTTGAAACATGTAAAAGACATTGGGTTAATATTAATACTCATTACAATGTGGGTTAAAAACCTTGTTTCTATGTATAACTTGTATACTGTATATGTACAAGAGAGCAGCCATATTTGCTCATGCAGGTTCTGCTTTGCAGTAGGGATGAGCTTCTTGTTCGAGTCAAACTCATGTTCGACTCGAACATCGTATGTTCGACCGTTCGTCTAATTACGAACGTTATGGGCCGTTCCCGCCAAATTCGAGTGCCGTGTCACGGCCCATAGTTCACTGCAGCATCGCAGTGCATTGCTGGCTGATGATTGGCCAAGCATGCACTATGACCCGCATGTTTGGCCAATCACAGCTTGCAAAAAACAGAGTGCCATAATTGGCCAAAGCCAGGGTGGCTTTGGCCAATTATGGCTCAGGAGGTTTAGTACACGCCCCACACTATAAAAGGCCGCCTGCAAGTCAGTCTTGTGTAGTGTGTTGCGGTGGTTAAGACAGAGAGAGTCATAGAGAGAGTGTCATTTATTGCAGGTAGATAGAGCAGGCAGGCAGGCAGGCTAGTCAGTTAGGCCACGTACACACGATCAGACCAAACAGATGAGACTTGTCCGACGGACCGTTTTAATCGGACCACCGCTGAAGTAGTCTGATGGTCTGATGTGCGTACACACCATCAGTCCAAAATCCCATCGGGCCAGAACGCGTTGACGTAGAACACAACGACGTGCTGAAAAAATGAAGTTCAATGCTTCCAAGCATGCGTCGGCTTGATTCTGAGCATGCGTGGGTTGTTGGTCCGATGCTTTTGTGTACTAACCATCGTTTTGGCCTGATGAACAGGTGTCCATCGGACAGATTTTAAAGCAAGTTTTAAAACTTTGGTCCGATGGACAACGGTTCGATGGGCCGTACACGCAATCAATTTGGTCCGATGAAACTGGTCTTCGGGCCAGTTTCATCGGACCAGTCTGATCGTGTGTACGCGGCCTGAGAGTTTCAGTGTGTAGAGGATATATATATGCATCCCAGGTGTTGTATATATATTTTACACTGTATTGAGTTTAGCTAGATCCGCTCTGTCTAATTTACTGACAGGCAGGCAGGTGATTGTGCTAGCTGCAGTATTCTCACGTGGTGTACTGTCTGTGTCCTCTGCAGTGTTCACCTAAAGCTATGTGGTGTGTGTACTGTCTGTGTCCTCTGCAAATTGTGCACCTAACGTAAAGCTGGTGTTTCTCATATTTATTCCTAGAGTCAGGGATCTGCTCATATTAATACTACAGGTCCTCTGCAGTGTGCACCTAAAGCTACGTGGTGTGTGTACTTTCCGTGTCCTCTGCACCAGGGCCGTCTTTAATATTGTTTGGGGCCTGGGCAAGCATTTTCCTGGGCCCCTCCATGCAATTTTGCTCTTCTCCCTGTGATGTCTTGTGAGTTGTGAGAGACACAAGACTCTGGTCTGGAGCAATGGATGTTTATTCAGTACAGGCTGTACACTGCAACATGCATCTCAGGACATTACATCTTATCTGCTTCCTACATGAGCACACTCTAAGATGGCCACCGTACCCCTTGACCCTTGTCATCACTGCTGGGTGGAGCCAGCCTTAAAGTGCCAGTACATGTGGATCCCTTCAGGTATAACACCTTCCATCCATCCCTCAAAAAACAAAAACAAAAAACAAAAAAAAACAAAAAACACAATAAAACCATAACAGAAACAAAACATTAACTGATAACTGTCCAGTAACAGTCCTCCAAACACAGGAAAATTACAGGACTTCAAGCTTCCAGGGCCAGTTGCGGTTAATATGTCATTGAATCACTTCCGTCGGCCCCGTCGAAAGTCTCGTAACCGCTCTTGCAACTGCAACCGGTCAGGAGGGCGACAGTGTCGTTGAGGCCGGGCATCCAGCGATTCGGGACCGGAGGAAACAGGGCTGGCCGGAATGGGTACCGGCGGGGCCAAGAAGGGATCCCCCAACTCTGAGGGTAAACAGACCTCCGGACCAGAGCTGGAGGGCTCTGCTGGAGCTGAGTTCAAAAGTTCAGAGTCCCCACAATCATCAGTCTCTGTGCATCCTGATCCGCTGGGAGCAGAACCTTGAGACACTGGTGGTTCAGCCGGCATGAGGGATTCGGGCAGTTGAGAGCGAGGACGCAGTTGGTCTGCATGACGTCTGCAAATGGAACCATCTTCCAGGCGGACCTTGTACATCTTGGGTCCCAAAGTCTCTGCAATGACAGCAGGAAGCCAACGGGTGTTGGAAGACCCATAAGATCGGGCCCATACCTTTTGTTGGGCTGTGAATCCAGGAAGCTCATGGTGTTTGACCATCTTGTCTTGGGACTGCAATACATGTTCCTGGACTGTTTGAGGGCGGAGCATATCCAAAACAGTCCATGGCTGCCGACCCAGAAGGAGTTCTGCTGGAGTTTTACCAGTGGTTGCATGTGGTGTGTTTCTGTAAGCAGAAAGGAAGGAGTCAAGCTGCTGGGGTGACAGAGACTGTTGTTTACTTGCAGCCACTGTAGCTTTGAAATAGCGTTTGAAAGTCTGCACAAACCTCTCTGCTTGACCATTTGTAGCTGGGTGGTAAGGTGCGGTCAACTTGTGCTTGATGTTGCTGGCAGTCAGGAAACGCTGAAACTCCTGACTGGTGAATTGTGCACCGTTGTACGTGACGATTTCTCTGGGGTATCCAAACGTAGCAACGAGATGTAACAGTATGGAAACCGTTGCCTTAGTCGTTGGCTGAGTAACAGGAATGACCTCAGGCCACTTTGAATGGGCGTCCACTATGATCAAGAAGGTGTGTCCTCTGATCGGGCCTGCAAAGTCCAAGTGTAGGCGAAACCAAGGAACCGTGGGCCAAGTCCAGGGCTGGATGCACCCTCGAGGAGGGTCTCTTGCCGTTTGTGCACATCCAGCACAAGCATTCACATATGTTGCGATATCTGAGTCTAGGTTTGGCCACCACACATAGCCTCTGGCCTTTTGTTTCATACGAGTGCCCCCGGGATGACCGGTATGTAGCAAGTCCAGAATGTGTCTCCGGAGGGTCTGTGGAATGATCACCCTGTCTCCCCATAAAACACAGTTGCCAGCCACAGTTAATTCCATACGCCTACGGAAATAAGGTTCATACTCCTGTGTGACAGTTGCAGGCCAACCGGACAGTACCCAGGAGAGTATTGTTTTCAGAAAGGTATCCTTGGTTGTATGGGCTGCTATCTCTCCAGAAGACAAGAAGGACAGGCTGGTGTAACGACAACTCTTGACTGGTGGAGAAGAGTCCATGGACCTCCCTGTCAGTAGGGACATTGCGTCCGCATTAGCATTGGCATCATGACCACGATACTGAATTTTGTAGCTGTATGCCCCCAAGAATAGGGCATAGCGTTGGAGGCGGGCCGCAGTAGTCTGGGAGATGCCTTTGTCAGGGCTAAAGATCTGAAGGAGTGGTTTATGGTCCGTCAGTATGGTGAATTCCCTACCATACAGGTAAAGATGAAACTTCTTAATTGCCCATATCAGTGCAAGAGCCTCTTTGTCAATGTGTGAGTAATTGCTTTCTGCTTTTGTCAAAGACCTGGAGGCAAATGCCACTGGTTTTTCTGACCCATCTGGTAAGATGTGGGATAGTACCGCCCCCAGACCATAGGGTGAGGCATCACAAGCCAAGGTGAGAGGCTTCTGGAGGTCATAGTGCACGAGCATGCGTGATGCCAACAGCTTCCGCTTAGAAACTTCAAAAGCACGCTGGCATGCAGCCGACCAGTCCCATCTGGAGTGTTTCTCCAAAAGCTTGTTCAACGGAAACAAGGTGTGTGCCAGATCTGGCAGGAATTTGTGGTAATAGTTCAGCAAGCCAAGGTATGATCGCAGCTGCTGGACGTTGGTTGGGGCTGGAGCTTTGACTAAAGCATCAACTTTGGCTTCTGTGGTGTGTATACCTTCTGCATCCACAAGGTGGCCACAAAACTCCAATTTAGGCACCATGAATTGGCATTTTGCTAAGTTCACTTTCAGACCCTGTTCTTGGAGTCTCGCCAACACAAGCTCCACATTCTGCTTGTGTTCCTGGTCAGTCCGTCCCGTGATGAGCATGTCATCTAGCAGGCACTGCGTAAAAGGAATGTCCGCCAAAATCTCGTCCATTTTTCGTTGCCAAATGGCTGGGGCAGAGGCTACCCCAAACACCATCCGATTGTATTCATATAGTCCCTTGTGGGTGTTGATGTTCAGAAACTTGCGGGAAGAAGGATGGACCTCAAACTGTAAATATGCTTGTTTGAGATCAAGCTTGGTGAACTTTTCACCCCCTGCAAGAGAGGCAAAAATGTCATCTACTCTGGGTAGGGGATACTGGTCTATTTCCAGTTGGGAGTTCAGTGCCATGCGGAAATCGCCACAAATGCGCAAGTCCCCATTCGCTTTCTTTACCGGTACAACTGGTGATGCCCACTCGCTGTGCTCTACCTTTGAGATGGCACCTTGTTCCTCCAGCCGACTTAGTTCTGCTTCCACACCTGCTCGGAGTGCGAAAGGTACTGTCCGAGCTTTGAAGAACTTAGGCTGAGCGTTGGGTTTCAGCTTGAGTCTCACACAGTCATGTTTTATTTTTCCCAACTGGTCATCAAAATCCTTTGGGAACCGCTGCTTCAGGGACACCACCCATCCTTCATCATCTCCTAATGGCATGGTAACGGTGTTACAGGGACTTATGGCGATGTCTGGCATACCAAAGTGAGCAATCCAGTCTCTCCCAAAGAGAGGGGGTCCCCCATTTTTCAGGATATATAATGGCAGTCTCTTTGTCTGACCCTTGTACAATACCTTTACTTTTGCGTAACCCAGTGGGTGGAGAATCTGCTTTGAGTATGTCTGCAGTTTGATTGGTGTTGGGCGGACAGTTCTTCGGGTCTGAAGTTGTCTCCATTGTTTCTGGGTGATAACTGAAACTGCTGCTCCTGTGTCTACATCCATCTTGAGTTTCTTTCCCTCAATGGTTACATCTACAGTCATTGCGGAGGGTGCTGCATGCATATGATGTATGTCTAATCTGTGGAGCACTTCCTCATCCTCTGACTCAGATGATGATGTATATCTTCCCACCATATATGTCTTTGTCTTGGGGTTCAGAGGTTGTTTATCTCGCACCTTCTTGCTACGGCAAACTCGTTTCAGATGGCCGGTCCTACCGCAATTATGACAGTTCTGATCCTTAAACCGGCAGACTTTGTGATCATGGTCTGTATTCCCACAACGATAGCAAGCTGACTCCCGGGTTGGTGGGGGTCGGTATTTCCAGTTTGTGGCAGTTGGCTTGACTGCTGTTCTGAAAACTTCCTGCTTCACCTCTTCCCTTCTGCTCTGGGGGTTCAATTGCTCTGTATCTTTCACAGCCATTTCCATCACTGAAGCTATCTCAATTGCCTTTGTAAGGGTAAGGTCTTTCTCTGTTAACAGTCTCTTTTGTGTCGACTCACAATTCAGTCCCATGACAAACTTATCTCTCAGTGCAGTAGGTAGGTAGTCCCCAAAAGAACAGGTAGAGGCTAGTCTGCGAAGGGCGAGCACATAAGCTTTAATCTCTTCACCTGTCTGCTGCTGCCTCTGATAGAAGCGAAATCTTTCTGCTATTTCTAGTGGTTTGGGCTGGAAGTGATCCTCTAGCAGTGTCAGCAGCTCTGCCAATGTCTTAGCTGAAGGTTTTACAGGGGAAAGCAGATCTCTAAGAGTGTCATACGTTTTGGACCCGACCAATGTAAGAAAAACTGCCACTTGCCTGTTATCTGTGATGTCATTTGCATTAAAATACTGTTCCAGCCTCTCAACCCAGGAACTCCAGGATGTCTGTTCTCCATCAAACTCACTTAATGTCCCGATTAATGACATTTTCCTGCTGGGATCTGTGATTGCTTTTATCCAGGTGACAATCCACAATGCCCTTGTCTCTCTCTATCTCTCAGACTGATAGACACTTTGTAAATCCCACCCTCGTCGCCACTGTGATGTCCTGTGAGTTGTGAGAGACACAAGACTCTGGTCTGGAGCAATGGATGTTTATTCAGTACAGGCTGTACACTGCAACATGCATCTCAGGACATTACATCTTATCTGCTTCCTACATGTGCACACTCTAAGATGGCCACCGTACCCCTTGACCCTTGTCATCACTGCTGGGTGGAGCCAGCCTTAAAGTGCCAGTACATGTGGAACCCTTCAGGTATAACACCCCCCAACATCCCAAAAAACGTACACACACTGTACCCCCCCCTGTCCACAGCCACCTCTGTACCCATCCTCTGTCCACAGCCACCTCTGTACCCCCCTCTGTCCACAGCCACCTCTGTACCCCCCACTCTGTCCACAGCCACCTCTGTACCCCCCCTGTCCCTAGCCTCCTCAGTACCCCCCCTCTCCACAGCCACCCCTGTATCCTCCATATACAGCCACCTCTGTAAACCCCCCTCCATAGCCACCTCTGTAAACCCCCCTCCATAGCCACCTCTGTAAACCCCCCTCCACAACCCCCGCTGTATCCTCCCCCACCCCCATCCACAGCCATCATTGTAAGCCTCCTGCGACGCTGTACCTTCTGTTATGTGTGTGCATTCTTTTTCCAACACACAGTACAGTCTCAGATCTGTAGCAAACAGTTTGTTCTGTTCTGTGCTGTGCTATAGAGGTCTGAGAGGGGGTGTGACGGGACGGGGGAGGACGGACAACCGCTCTGCCTCTCTCCCTGTCACAGCCACGATCCTGCAGCTCCTGACAGAGGAAGAAGCAGGACGAGTCGTCTCTTACACACAAAGCCCGCAGCTGATCTCCTCCCCTGTCCGTGTGGCCACTTGTGTTAACTTGACTGGCCGGAAGAGCAAACTGGGAGGATGGCACAGCTATGTTTTGTGACCGCTACACCCGGAGAACTATTCTAAGGCAGCGCAGGCTCCATGGGCAGCTGCTTTGGGCACCCAACAATGTCAGGGCCCTGGGCAACTACCCCCTTTGCCCTGCGTTAAAGACGGCCCTGCTCTGCACATTGTGCACCTAAAGCTACGTGGTGTGTGTACTGTCTGTGTCCACTGCACTTTGTGCACCTAACGTAAAGCTGGTGTTTCTCATATTTACTCCTAGAGTCAGGGATCTGCTCATATCAATACTACAGGCAGAGGATATTGCTGCAAGTACTTTCAAGTGGTGTACTGTCTGTGTCCTGTGCAGCGTGCACCTAAAGCTACGTGGTGTGTACTGTCTGTGTCCTCTGCACATTGTGCACCTAACGTAAAGCTGGTGTTTCTCATATTTATTCCTAGAGTCAGGGATCTGCTCATATTCATACTACAGGCAGAGGATATTGCTGCAAGTACTTTCACGTGGTGTACTGTCTGTGTCCTCTGCAGTGTGCACCTAAAGCTACAAGGTGTGTGTACTGTCTGTGTCTGTGCTATTTTTCTCAATGATTGTCATCCATATTGCAGGGACCAGACATTACATTAAAGCCGCAAGCAGTTTTAAATTACTTTTTTCTTTTCTTTATAGTAATCTCATTTTGTGCAGGGACAGTTCTAAACATGTGCCACTTCATATAGACACCCAGCAGGTACAATATTTAATAGATGTTTTTTTTATTTTTCACTTTAAGCATCATTAAAATCACTGCTCCAGAAAAAACAACCGTTTTTAAAACTTTTTTTTTTACATTGATACATGTTGCCTGGGGCAAGACCCAGGTTCTCAAACCCGTTTTACAACAATAACTTGCATATTAGGCTTTAAAATGAGCACTTTTGACTTTGAATGTTCGAGTCCCATAGACTTCAATGGGGTTCTAAATGTTCGCGCGAACGTGCGGTCTGTTCGAAAGTTCTGGTGAAAACCGAACAGGGGGGTGTTCGGCTCATCCCTACTTTGCGGTGCTAAATACTGGTTGTGCTTCACTGCTCCTTCTTACAATGTAAGTCTATAAAAGTAATTTGACTCTTTGAATACAGCACACTGAATCTTATAATGTATTAAAGCGGAGGTTCCGCCAAAATTAATTTTTTTAAAAGCCAACAGCTACAAATACTGCAGCTGCTGACTTTTAAAACATGGACGCTTTCCTGTCCAGCGCGCCCGCGATGTCGGCAGACGAGGCCAAGCAATCGCTCGTCCCTCGGCTGCACCTGCCGCCATCCTCGGTGATGGAATCCGGAAGTAAAACGTTGGGGCCTCACTGCCCGGTTCCCTACTGTGCATGCGCAAATATCGCGGCACGCCGTCACTGGTCCCCTCTCTCTCCTAGGAACAGTGTCCAGAAGACAGCCGGGGGTGCGGGTAGGGGCGTGACTGCCGCAGGAGTGTATTCCGGAAGTGGGTGCAATGTACGGTGGGGAGTCTGCCTGAGGAGTACCAAGAGAGGCTGGTGTTCCAATAGGGGCCTGACCATCCATCGGGGACCACGGGAATCGGACACTGAGAGGGTGGATGTTGGCCACCTGTCAGTCGGTACCCTAATTCAAAACTACCTGAAGGAGATCCAGGTGTCAAGTTTGCTAAGGAGGATTGTCTCGCTGTTTCAATTGTAGGGAGGGTCTGTGGCAGAGACTTATTTTTCCAAGTTCCGGGTGACATTCTGGCTGCCAGGCTTGTGAGAGAGACCTGTCCAGGTGCACTACACCCACTCAGGCTTGAGTGGTGAAAGAAGAAAGTATTGTTGGAAGCAGGACTGTTTCCCTATTGATCACACCTGAATCTGCTATCTCCACTTTTGGCTTAACCTGTATTCTTCACCAAGTTTTATTGTTTTTACCCGGCTGGGTAAAAAAGAGCACAGAAAAGACATTCCGTTACTACGACTTTCAACAAATACCCCTAGACGATGGAGGAACACAAGGTAACATGCCACCCAAAACAAACCAGCAGCTCCTCCGGGGGTGGTGCTGTGCTACATTTACATTTAGCTAAACTTCAAAGACTCAAAGGGGGTGATGGGAGAGGGCTCCTGCAAAGAAAAGCGCATTGTCTCGTGTAATAGGCTGCGCACACGGCACACCTAGGTCCATCAAGCAATGAAATACAGCACTGTCTGTCCATTCTGCTGTCTGCTGTGACTTATCTGCAGTTCCTGCACTGTCAAACTTGCTGCATTTTTAGACATTTAGGTCACGCTTTTAAAAACACAGTGCGTTTGTGTGTGCAAGAACTGCAGGTAAGTATCATGGTGCAAAAGCAGAATGGATTTCAAGGCAACTATATTTTTAAAATGCTGAATGCACCTTTTTTCTGCAGGAAACAAAGGCATGGCAGCCCATTCAAATCAATGGGCTGCTGTGCCTGCACAAATGAGGGTCGCCAAAACGCATACATGTGAACCACCCAGGCCCAAAATAAGCTGGAGGGGGGCCCAAAAAAAATGTTTGCCATGTTTCAATAAAAAAACAGCCAACATTTGACCCGTGTGTATGGCAGCGGGTCCAACAGAAGACGGTTGTTTGGCCAGCTTCTGTCTGACGAGCATGCTGACAAACTTGCAGCCGACCAACTCCCGATCGGTGCTCTTAGCCAATGGCTGAGAGCACTGATCAAAGTGTTCTGGCTGGGGGGGGGGCGTGTCCCCCCTTCAGAACACAAAAGCTCAGTGGGAGAAATCACTGTACTAAACTGTACTTTAACGGAAACAACTCTAATGCTCTGTACACAGCGGAATTTCCGTCGGAAAAAAGTTGGATGTTTTTTCCGATAGAATTCCGCTCAAGCTTGGCTTGCATACACACGGTCACACAAAAGTTCTCTGAACTTTTGAGCGTTAAGAACGTGGTGACGTACAACACTAAGACGAGGCGAGAAAAATAAGTTCAATGTATGGATTTTCCCGGTAGGAATTTTTTCCATCGGAAAAATTGAGAATCTGCACTCAAACGTTTGCTGGTAGAAATTCCGACAGCAAAAGTCTGATGGAGCATACACACGGTCGGAATTTCTGATGAAAAGCTCACATCTGACTTTTGCTGGCGGAAATTCCGCTCGTGTGTATGGGGCACTGTTGTGTACAGTACAAGGCTTGAGGCAGGCCATAGATTATGCAATGTTCTTTCTTCCACTACAGTCAGTGTTGATTGGAATATTCCTATTGTAGCACATGAGGCTAGTCACACTTGATATATGTAAGGGTTTACAACCACTTTAAAGCTAAACTCTAGGCATAATTTTTGTTGCACAGTTAAATTGGTCTAGCTGGAGCAATGTAAGGATGCATATCTACAGTATTACCTAATCAATCAGCATGGAAGCTAAAAAGCATTGTAGTAGTCATCAATCCTGTAGGTCTGTTGCCCAGTGGCTTCCCTTCTGCATGGTCACCACAGGGGGTTACTCGCAGGGCCATCTTAATAGCATCATGGGCCCCTGGGCAAAGTAATGCTATGGGGCCCCTACAAGCCCCAATTTACGCACCTATTTTACAGCGTGTCACTTGTGTCAGCGTGTCACTTGCCACTGTCACCTGCCACCAGATTCAGCATGTCAACTGCCATCGTCACCTGTCTTCAGATTCAGCGTATCAATTGGCACCCATCCCCTGTCTGAGAGGCAGAGGAGGGGGATCTGAGAGGCAGAGGAGGGGGATCTGAGAGGCAGAAGAGGGGCATCTGAGAGGCAGAGGAGGGGGGGGGGCTCAGAGGCAGAGGAGGGGGGGCTCAGAGGCAGAGGAGGGGGGGCTCAGAGGCAGAGGAGGGGGGGTTTAGAGGCAGAGGAGGGGGGGCTCAGAGGCAGAGGAGGGGGGGCTCAGAGGCAGAGGAGGGGGGGCTCAGAGGCAGAGGAGGGGGGGCTCAGAGGCAGAGGAGAGGAATCTGAGAGGCAGAGGAGGGGGGGTTTAGAGGCAGAAGAGGGGGATCTGAGAGGCAGAGGAGGGGGATCTGAGAGGCAGAGGAGGGGGATCTGAGAGGCAGAGGAGGGGGGGCTCAGAGGCAGAGGAGGGGGATCTGAGAGGCAGAGGAGGGGGGCTTAGAGGCAGAGGAGGGGGGGGGCTCAGAGGCAGAGGAGGGGGGGGCTCAGAGGCAGAAGAGGGGGATCTGAGAGGCAGAGGAGGGGGATCTGAGAGGCAGAGGAGGGGGGGCTCAGAGGCAGATGAGGTGGGAGCTCAGAGGCAGAGGAGAGGGGGGGGCTCAGAGGCAGAGGAGGGGGGGCTCAGAGGCAGAGGAGGGGGGGCTCAGAGGCACAGGAGGGGATCTGAGAGGCAGAGGAGGGGGATCTGAGAGGCAGAGGAGGGGGATCTGAGAGGCAGAGGAAGGGGATCTGAGAGGCAGAGGAGGGGGATCTGAGAGGCAGAGGAGGGGGGGCTCAGAGGCAGAGGAGGGGGGGCTCAGAGGCAGAGGAGGGGGGGCTCAGAGGCAGAGGAGGGGGGGCTCAGAGAGGCAGAGGAGGGGGATCTGAGAGGCAGAGGAGGGGGATCTGAGAGGCAGAGGAGGGGGATCTGAGAGGCAAAAGAGGGGGATCTGAGAGGCAGAGGAGGGGGGGCTCAGAGACAGAAGAGGGGGATCTGAGAGGCAGGGGGTTGAGAGGCAGAGGAGGGGGGCTCAGAAGCAGAAGAGGGGGATCTGAGAGGCAGAGGAGGGGGGGCTCAGAGGCAGAGGAGGGAGATCTGAGAGGCAGGGGGCTCAGAGGCAGAGGAAGGGGGGCTCAGAGGCAGAGGAGGGGGGGCTCAGAGGCAGAGGAGGGGGATCTGAGAGGCAGAGGAGGGGGGGCTCAGAGGCAGAAGAGGGGGATCTGGCTGAGACAGACCACATAGCGCTGTCCCTCCTCTGCTCACCCTGCCCACTCTCAGTGTGCTGGCATGTGTGTACAGGATGCCAGGTACCTGATGGCCAACAGCGTGGCAGCGCCGAGTCTCCCTCTAGATCCGGGGGGTGCTCGCTGGGGATCTCGCTGCTCTGCTCCTTCCATTGGCTCCTTGGCAGCCTCCACCTTCGGCATGTTCTTCCTTCACAGCCAGCTGTCCCCCGGGCCGCACGGTGCACGGACGCTTCCTGGAGCAGAGAGGAGGTGGAGGCATCCAAGTTCTGGAACCGGGGGGAAGGAGCAGCCCGGCGCCCTCATCTCTTCGGTGGTCAGGCAGGAGCTTTTACATCCAACTCCACCCCCCCCCCCCCCCCCGCGGACAATGGGAGTGATGCTGCGACGGCGGTGATGTATATTGGCTGGCGGGTACAGTACAGGTCAGAGACTCAGAGCGAGTGACGAGCATGACATGTCCATCCATCCCGTGCATTAGGCGGCCGCGCCCGCAGGCCCGCGGGAGGCTGCCGGGTGCCCGCGGTAACGCGGCTAAACAGCTTAGCAAGTTGACTGGTGGGTTCACTGGCCAGATGGGCCCCCAGCCAAGTGGGGCCCCCGGGCAACTGCCCAACGTGCCCAATCGAAAAGACGGCCCTGGTTACTCGCTTGGAACTGCCACGACTTAATGAGTACTTTGTATTTTTTCAATAAATACAAGGTGTTCACTCCACCTCATCCAATCAGAGAACACCTTGTACCCATTTAAAAATGAGAATGGCAGCAGTGCAGCATGAGCGACCCACTGTACTGCTGACTACTACAGTGGTTGCAGCTTAAACAGCGATTGCTCATACCTAGAATTCAGCTTTAACATGGAAATTGCCATGTGAGTGACAACACTGATTAGCCTGCTGTAGCTGCACATTTTAAGGTAAAAAAAAAAAAAAGGCTAAATTTAAAAGCAGTAGATGGATTATAAAGGTACCAGTATGTATAAATGCTTAGGGAATGGAAATGTTCAATTTAATTAGATGTAACTATGGTGTGTATGCAAGGGCAGACTGACAACTCATGGGGCCCCCGGGCAATAGAAGATTATGGGGCCCCTGGGTTTACAGATGGCCACCATGCCAGGAGGCAGTGCAGAGGTGGGGCAGCTAAAATCTCGGGATTTGCACATCAAAAGCATGTCAGTTTATGACATATCAGGGACATATGTAAAAAAAACATAGATTTTTACATATTGTCCCTGGATTTACTGAGCCTGGCATCCCTGATGGGGCCCCCTAGTGGCATGGGGCCCTCGGGCAGTGCCCGAGTGACTCAATGGTCAGTCCGCCCCTGTGTGTATGTAATAACACTACATATGATTGTAGGTGAGGATTCTTTCAAACCTCTAGTAGAAAAAGCAGTGTGAATAGCAGAAATTAGACACATACTTCCAAGTTTGTTTGTTTCCTCTTTTCTAATGAGTAAGTGATTCTGCAGAAATAATCTGAAAGCTGGAACTTTGAAATGCATACCAGAATATGTCAGAAGTTTTTGTCAATAATTTATTTGTGTTGAAGATTTGGGCTCATCTGTTTAGTACAGTGCAAACTTTGTTAGGATCTCTTCAGAATCCATTCAGCTGAGACAGAGAAATATTTGACAATGAGTCTTCTGTTTTTCAAAGTTATAGATGGAAGCGTTGTAGACAACTAGACCTTAAAGCATATTTTTTTATCTTTTATACATTTCCACAGTGAATTTCAGTTATTTCTAACTTAATCCTCCTAACCACTTGACCTAAGGGAAGATTCACCCCCCTTCATGACCAGACCATTTTTTGCGATATGACACTGCGTTATTTTGAGTGACAATTGTGTAGTCGTGCGACACCATACCCATTTTTTTGCCAAATAGAGCTTTCTTTTGGTGGTATTTTTTCACCTCTGCGGTTTTAATTTTTTGCACTATGAACAAAAAAAGACTGACAATTTAAAAAAAATATATATATTTTTTACTTTCTGCTATAAAACATATTCAACTACTATTTTTTTAAGTCAAATTTCTTCATAAATTCAGGTAAATATGTATTCTGCTACATATTTTTGTTAAAAAATACAATAAGCATATATTGATTGGTTTGCGCAAAAGTCATAGGCCCGGATTCACCTACCCGGGCATATCTTTGTGTGGGCGTAGCGTATCTTATTTACGCTGCCTCAACTGATGCCGCGTACACACGATCACTTTTTGTGATGAAAAAAAACAACGTTTTAAAAAACGTCATTTAAAATGATCGTGTGTGGGCAAAACGTTGTTTTATGTCTTCTGAAAAACGACAAAAAAAGAATTCGAACATGCTTGAATTTTTTGTGTCGTTTTTCAAAATGACGTTTTTTGTGTCATAAAAAGTGATCGTGTGTGGGCAAAACAACGTTTAAAACAACGTTTTTAAACCCGCGCATGCTTAGAAGCAAGTTATGAGACGGAGCTTCAGTGGAATAGAGTGCCATCGAACGTGGTGTACGTCACCGCGCTTTGCTAGAGCTTTTTGGAAAAACGATGGTGTGTATGCAACGTTGTTTTTTAAAATGAAGTTTGAAAAACGTTGTTTTGTTTCGTGAGATAAAATGACGTTTTTTTTCATCACAAAAAGTGATCGTGTGTACGCGACATTAGAGAGGCAAGTGCTGTATTCACAAAGCACTTGCTCCCTAAGTTACGGCAGCGTAGCGTAAATGGGCCGGCGTAAGTCCGCGTAATTCAAAGTAGCTAGGCAGTGGGCGTGTTTTAGTATAATGATCCGTGACCCCATACAAATGATGGGCCGAACGAACGGTGCATGCGCCATTTGTGGACGTATCCCAGTGCGCATGTTTAGAATCACGTCGGATAGAATGCCTAATTAATGCCCATCTCGGGGAGGGTGGTTGGATGAGTGAGCGCCGTCAGATTACATACAGCAAGAATCTCCTGTTTACTCAGCGGCCTCTATAATACGAAATCCCGCCTCCTAGACCAGCTTCTATGATAGACAGAACATTGGTCCAATGCCGGCCCAGGAGACAGGACTTCCTACTACAGAGGCCACAGGAGATTCACGCTACAGTGATGGCGCTTGTCTCGCCCCCTCCCCGTTCTCTCTGAGGCAGCCCAAATTTCAGTATACCACGCACACACTATTTGCAACTAGTTTGCAGGGTGAAAAAGTGAGTGTTATACGCCAATAAATACAGTAATTAAATTAAAAGAATGAAGAAATAATCCATATGTAGTTCATAGATCCTGGGTGGTGGCGGGTTGTTTTCTTTGTTTTGTTTTTTGTTTTTTTGGGGGTTTTGTTTTGGGTTAACTGTGGACATCTGGCTTGACAGCTTGTGGCTTCCCAGCCAGGTGCCCACTGCACATGTGCAAGCCACGCTGCGCATTGTGAATGTTCCCGCAGTCTTCTGGGACCTGTGACGTGTCCCAGAAGGCTGGGTGGAGGGAGGGAGGAGATCCGAGTGGAAGTGGGAGTGGGTACCTGTCGAAACAAGATACCCGTTCATCCTTCCAAAAAAAATGCATTTTCTGAAAGAGGAGCATATGGTGGAGGCCTTAAAGTGGAACCTCCCCTTTTGATTGAAGCTCTGCTTGAAGCATACTGTGAGAAGGACACAGCTTCAAGGGTATAATAAGATTTTTAGGGTAAGAGGTAGGGGTAGAAAAACTGATTTCACCCGAAATTATGACCCAGAGGGCTTGGTTCTTTCATTCAACAGGAGAAATATTTCTCCACAAATCCAACAGACATTATATTATTAAGTTTGACCTTTTAAATTAAACTGCAACATTTGTCTTTCCTGCCTACAAAATGTTAATTCTACAGCACCACTCAAACCAATGGTGACTTAAACTTTAAAAATGCTCTCTGATGCTTGCTTTTTCGAGTTTGGTCTGCTAGTATTTATTTGTGTAACCTTTCCACATGTATAGAAACATAAAAAAGAATAATTACTTCCTTGCCATTTGTCTGTACTGCATATTTACCATTTACTGTATCTGCATACAGTGAATGACAATTGACTGTCATATACATATTCCCAAGCTGTTTCTTCCTTTATTATTCCTGTCAGCTCTGATCATGCACAAACGGCTCTATAACAGAAACAACAAAAGCTTGGAGTCACTTTTCACTAGCACTCTGATCATTCCATTTCATTTTGTAGTATGTTTAGCATCATGTCCCACTGCATCCAGTTTTCTTAAAGGGTAACTCCACTTTTGTGGGGGGAATAGCAAATAAAAACATAACATAGTATATACAATTGCGACACAAGTCATATTGTAATTGAATGTTATTAAAAATGACCTTTCCTTTTCAATATGCAACTCTATAATTTTCTGTAATTGCAATTCAATATGTCTTCCTGGAGGTGTTCTGTACACAGAGGGCCAGATTCAGGAAAGAAATAAGACCTCCAGATAAGCCGTCTTATTTCTGCGTCTGAGCCCTCCTATCTATGCGACTGATTCATAGAATCAGTAGCGCATAGATTTCCATTAGATCCAACTGGCATAAGTCTCTTACGCCGTAGAATCCTATTTTCATATTTTAGGCTGGACGCTAGGTGGCGTTCCCGTCTAAAATATGCAAATGTGCCTATACGCCGATTCCCAAACGTACGCCCGGCTCTATTTTTTTACGTCGTTTGCGTTAGCGTAGGTCCTTCGTAATGTTAACCCTGCTGTATGAGGCGCAGGCAATGTTAAGTATGGACGGCGTGCCGGTGTTTTTTTTCACGTAGTTTACGTCGTTTATGTAAAACGGTCGCGCATAGGGTTTTGCGTAAGTGTCGTTTACATTGCGTAATGATGTTGTGATTTGGAGCATGCGCACTGGGGTAAATTCACGGCCGGCGCATGCGCAGTACGTTCGGCGCGGGATCGCGCGTTATTTAAATAATACACGCCCCCTACCCGCCGAATTAGAATTCAGCCGGGTCATTTACGCTACGCCGCCTCAACTTTACAGGCAAGTGCTTTGAGAATAAAGCACTTGCCTGAAAAAGTTGCGGCGGCGTAGTGTAAATACCATACGCTAGGCAGGTTTAGATTTAAGCCGCTCCTACCTGAATCTAGCCCAGAATGTGCACAGAACGCTCCTTAGATATGTAATTTCCTGCTTGTGTGATTGACTCACTTTTTTCCCAGAAGTTTGCACTAAGATGCAAGTCAGTATTCAGGCATCCCCTACAACAAAAATTTCATTTTTGGTGAGATACTGTCAATAGGAAATCACATCTAAAGGGATGCAGATCCTGCAATTTACCTCATTAATGCCCTGCAAGTGCGGCAGCTGATTGATAATTATGAAACCACTCTCATTAATCAACCAGAGGGGAATGTTTTTTTTTCTCAACAAAAGTGTTACTCTTTAAGATTTTTTTTTACTATATTGCATAATTCCTTATCTTGAGATCCTGCCAGGTAACAACACTTCATTTTACAAGCTGGCAGTGCTAAGCCATAGCCTTGTATTCAGCAACAACATTGCCAGATTGCCATTTGTTCTCCTGTGCCTATTAGACCTACCAGGTATACAGCCCAACACCCAATGGAAAAAGCAGGAAGTCACTTAGGGTTGTCAGCCTAAAACAGGAAGTGATGTTACTCATAGCATCATCAGATAAAAAACTCTCCAACAGATTGACTAAAATAATTTGCATAAACTGATACTAAACCCTCTGTCTTTTCTTGATTTTAGAAAAGGAGGCCCACACACCTATTATGTGCAGTCCTCTTCTTCTGAAATGTTCCTCCTGTAGCTAGGAAGCCCAAGACTACTGTCCCCAGCCCTCTATTTGCAGTTGTCTCCTTGTCTAGCCCTGTGCTAAGGAGACACTCATGTGTGCTTGATCTTTTAGCTGTGTGTGTCCATAGACATGTAGGGAGGCCTATGGAAGCTCGCTTCCTAGTGGCACCTTAAGAGTATCAATATACAAGTCACTACAGTGTGGCATTAACACTGACCATGTCTTCTTGTCTTCTTCACCTTGACAGCCGGTGATATAGTCTGTTCCTACCAGTCCCTATAAATGACTCCAAAGCATTTTGAAAAAGTAATACAGAGAAAGTACACTAGCTTGTATCACATTTTAATTCTGGCATACAGGGAAACCATCATCTTGTACACAGTGACTTTAGACTTGACCGCTAGAGTGGCCCTGTACTGCAGTGAAGTACTACTGTAGCTGTTTCCTCATTACCAGGACCCCATCACTTGCCATTGACACTGCTTCCACTGTCAGCTGGCTGTTGCTCCTTCTCTATATAACCTCAAGGGTTAACTAGGTTACACTTGTTACTGTACAACTCACTCTTCTTCACAAACCAGAGGGTTAAAAGTAGCTTCAATCCTAGTTCCCAGGTCTTTGTGTTACACCATGACTAAGCATTATTAAACCCAATAATATTCTCTTTCTCTGTAAATGACACAGACAGCTTCTTTTTTAATGAAGACTCCATTCACTGAACAGTTATGTCATTTACAATGCAGAACATTATCCTCACATAAATGGCTGTACAATACTTTCAATTGTGCATATATTGGCTGTGTTGTCCTTATTGGTGCTCCCTATACCTTTAGGCTAAAGAAGCCCATGAACAAAGTCTATACACATGGATGCCCTGGATCCCTTGGTGTAGTGGTCCTCTCTATACAGCTCCCACCCTGAACTCTGCACCACAAGGTCAGTTCCCCTGTATATATGCCCTAAAAATAGGAAGTGACATACATACAGGGGAAACCATGTCACAAAACACATTAACCTCTAAAATGCAACAGTCAAGTCATGGTAAGAGGATAATATGAGTTGATGAAGACAGGACTGAGGAAAGTGAACTGACATAACAGGCCCGGATTTAGTCCCTTTGCCGCCCCAAGGCCGAGTCCTTCAACAACACCGTCCAACCCCCCCTCCCCCCGTCGGTTCCGTTGTTGTTCGTACTGCGGGACGACATGGTTTTTTCACCCCCCTGTCGCCGCGGCGCAGCCAGGGGCGGATCCAAAGTCTAGTCTCAGAAGAGGCTCTGCCGAAAATATGATTTTTTGCAGACAATTTATTTGGGAAATGGCTGGTGTTGTCACTTGCCAAACGTTGCAGATTGTTCACTTGCCACGTCACCTGCCACAAGTTGCGGATTGTCCACTTACCACGTCACCTGCCACAAGTTGCGGATTGTCTACTTGCCACGTTACCTGGCACAAGTTGCGGATTGTCCACTTGCCACGTCACCTGACACAAGTTGCGGATTGTCCATTTGCCACATCTCCTGCCACATGTTGCAAATTTTACACTTGGCACACATTGCAGATTGTCCACTTGCCACGTCGCCTGCTACACGTTGCAGATTGCCACTTGCCACGTCGCCTGCCACATGTTGCAGATTGTCACTTGCCACGTCACCTGCCACACCTTGCAGATTGTCACTTACCATGTCACCTGCCACACCTTGTGGATTGTCCTACTTGTCATGTCACCTGCCACACCTTGCGGATGGTCCACTTGTCATGGCACCTGCCACACCTTGGGTATTGTCACTTTCCTGCTTAGGTGGGGAATGGGGATTGTCACTTCCTGTGTCCCAGAGACAGGCAGCAAACAGATGATGTAATCTCTCTGCTGCCTGCACAGTGAATGAGGACAGAACTGCCGGGATGCAGGGTGGGCGCTGGGCGGTGAGAGATGAATTCAATATCTCTGCTTCACCACCTCCTGATTGGCCAGTCCACCCACTGAGCCTCCCAGCTGGCATCTTCCTGTCTCTCTTCTCACCCGCCCCCTGAGCCGCCTGACTGTGTGCGTGCCAAGCGGACAGGCTCACCCATCGCGCCGCCCGCACAGTCACTTGTACGCTAAGCCACCCGCCGGCTCAACCACGACGCTGCCCACACACTCGCAACTAACTTCCCCTGGATCCGCCCATGTGCACCGCCCCTGCACCTACTGCCACCCCGAGGCCTAGCCTTGGTGGCCTTGTCAGGAATCCGGCCCTGTAGGGAGACTAAGCAACCAGACAGGAAAAAAAATTGATCACAAGGCTAAATGTTCCAAACTAGAGTTACAAGCAAGAAAGAAAAAAGAGGACTTGGGATGTAGACCCCTAACAAACAGCAAGGTTAACTACATCCATGTTCTAAGTGAGTGAAAAAAAACAAGGCTCAAGTTGCAGTAATTCTCAATTCCAGTCCTCAGGACCCACTAACAGGCCAGCTTTGCATGATAACCAAAATACATGACAGGCGATATTATTTGCTGATCAGTGATTGCAGTATTCTAGTCTGCATCTCCCCGAGGTAATACTTAAAATCTGGCCTGTTAGTTGGTCCTGAGTACAGGAGTTGAGAATCACTGAGCTAGAGGAACAGGGCAACAAGAAAATGATAGAACCTTACAAGAGACTTTTATGCATCTTGTACTAAAAACACTTGTATTTTTTAGTTAAACATTTGTTTGTCTAGAAAAGATAGTTTGCACTATAGATCTTTGACAGAAATCACCAGAAAAATCAATCTGTAGAACTAGAAATATTTATCCATTTAGTGATGGATGAATGATATTATCATATGTCTATTTTCTGTCCCTAGAAGCATTAGTTTGATATTATCTACACCTTTACATGTGTATATTCTAAAGCTATGTTTTCCTTTAGCACATAAATATGTTATCGGTTATGAAACAATCTTTTATCCAAAAGAACATTCACAAATCTGGCAAGTACTATTTTGTGTCTGTGGATGGAATCAATGTTTACCAAATACGACATTAGCAGAAGGTGCCCAAAGGGTGGGTCTCAAGAGCTAAAATTCCATGTAGTACGTCACTACAATTTATTTCTAGCTATCTGCAATTTTTATCGTAACTGCAACATTATGGAGGACACATCAGACACTTTTGGCGCTATTTTGGGGTCATTCACATTTATACAGCGATCAGTGCTATAAAAATGCAATAATTACTGTATAAATGTGACTGGCAGGGAAGGGATTAACCAGTGGGGGATGGGGAAGGGGTTAAGTGTGTCCTAGGGATGTGTTCTAACTGTGAGGGGGCGGGGCTTACTGTGACAGGACACTAATCACTGCTCCCGATGAGAGGGAGCAGACGATCAGTGTCCTATCACTAGACAGAACAGGGAGATGACTTGTTTACAAAGGCATACCCCCGTTCTGCCGTTCTGTGAGCCAATCGTAGGACACCAGCGGACATCGGGCCCCACGGGCATGGTCACGGAGAACGCGGTGGCAAGTTTAAAGCAACGTATATATACGTTGCTTTGCCTGCCCGTGCCATTCTGACGATGTATAAGTGCGTGAGGCAGTCAGCAAACGGTTAAAGGGTCAGATGCAGAAAACTAGGTATAAGTCATAGTATAGTGGACAGTTAAAAAAATGGAATATGGGGCTTTTTCTGTCACCTGGCTGGCCACCATGGTAGTTTATTTAACAGCTTGGAACTTGTAGTCCCTACTGGCAGCTATGCTATTTTCCTATAAGGTCCCTCTGGAATCCTGATCAACCAGTGCTAAGAGGTAACAGTATATCCTAATACTGTATCTTCATACATACACGTTACAAATACAGTGTCATATGAGTTGAGTGAAAGATGCCTTTAAAGAATAACAGAGAAAGAAAACTTTTTAGTTGCACTTGAACTCTGTAATCCTCTGTAATCCTCTGTAATCCTGTGAACAAGTTTCTGAAAAAATATGTACATTCTATACTATTATGTATGAACATTTACGTACAGATACTGTTTGACACATTTTATTTCATTTCATAAACTAGTGCACATTCTCAGCATTTGAAGCCAAGCAATCTGGCATCCTGACACTTATTAAAAATTAATAGGGTCATTGTCATCTACCCTGATTTATGTTCTAAGAAAAATCCCCATCAATTAATGTGCGTGTATTCAACATAGCTTAGCTCCTTGGTTTATAAGCTCTCCTACTCCTGTTACGGCCAGTGAATCGTAAGGTGATTAGTAAAACAAAGACAATTCATAAAATATAGTTGCTGTACAGTGCTATGAAAAAGTATTTGCCGGTTCCTATTTTTTTTATTTTCTTGCATATGTCTCACACTCAATATTTTAATATTACCCAAGTAAATCCAAGATGCAGTTTTTAAATTATTTCAATTATTAAGGGAAAGGAGCTGTTCCCCCTCCCATGCTGAATCATGAATAAACTGTGATTAACCACAATTTTTTCGAAAGCCAAGTTAAATTTCACTTGTCACACCCAGGCCTGATTACTGTCAGACCTGTTGAATCAAGAAATCACATAAATAGAAGCTGTCTGACAAAGTAAAGCACGCTAACAGATCACAAAAAAACACACATCATGCCACAATCTAAAAAAACTGATTAGAACCAAACATGTATCGGTCTAAGAAGGGTTTCAAAGCCATTTCTAAGGCTTTGGAACTCCAGTGAACCGTCGGGAGAGCCATTATCCCCAAATAGAGATAACTTGGAATAGTGGTGAACCTTCCAAAGAGTGCCTGGCCTACAAAAATTACTCCAAGAGCATGACAACGACTCATCCAGGAGGTCATAAAAGAACCCAGACCAACATCTAAAGAACTGCAGACCTCACTTGCCACAGGTAAGATCAGTGTTCATGATTCAACAATAAGAAAGAGACTGGGCAAAAATGGCCTCCATGGGAGAGTTCCAAGGCCAAAGACACTGCTGGCCAAAAAGAACACAAAGGCTCATCTCACATTTACCAAAAAAACATCTTGATTATCCCTAATTTTTTTACGCAAATATTCTGTGGACTGATGAGACAAATATTTTACTTTTCGGAAGGTGTGCATCCCGTTACATCTGGCATAAAACTAATACAGCATTTCATAACAAGAACATCATACCAACAGTGAGACATGGTGGTGGTAGTGTGATGTGACTGAATTAAAACAATTCTGAAAATAAGAGTGGGCCAAACTTGCTCCTGAGCAAAGTGAAAGACTCATTGCCAGTTATTGCAAACGCTTGATTGCAGTTGTTGCCGCCAAGGTTGGCACAACCAGTTATTAGGGGGCAATTACTTTTTCACATAAAGTCAGGCAGGTTTGGACAGCTTTTTTGCCTAAATAAATGAAACCATAAATTTTAAAACTGCATTTTGTATTTACTCGGGTTATCTTTGTGTAATAATAACATTTGTTTGATGATCTGAGTAATTTAAAGTGGAGTTTTCATCCCAATTTTTTTTTTTTTCATTATTGTGCTCATTAGACCTAAAAAAGAAAAAAAATGTTTTACTCATCTGGAAATGCCTGTTGCTATGCGGTCCCACAAAATCTGCCTTTGGAATCACCTAAGATTCTGACATCATCTCCCTTTAATGCTCCTGGGAAATGTGTGTCATCATTTCCCAGGATGCAGTGCGCTACCCAATTATCACTTTCCATCCAAGACTTCCAGGAATTAAGTGCTTGTGGGCTTCACAATGCCCACAAGCAAAATGACAACAGCGCAGTGCAGAGCGGTGGCGGATTGTAAAATAGTAAGTGACCAGATTTATATTATAAAAACGCATGATGAAAGGACATACATTTAAAAAATGCTAATTGTGGTTGGAACCCCGCTTTAAGTGTGACAAATATGCAAAAAATAAATAAAAATCAGAAAGGGGGAAAATACTTCTTCACAGCATTGTATGTGTCCTTCCCATTGTATTTATTTTCCAGCAAGATTCAAAGTACAGTAGTCTAGAGCAGAGGTGCTGAACATTTTCTGATTTGAGACATCTACTTTAAATCCATACTCTTAGCTCCTTTTACATGTATCCATGTAGTGGAGTTTCCTCTGAACTGCATAGGTACAGAAGTAGAAGAACATTGTATACAGCATCACACATAAGTTTTATTGATATGTGGCTTTTATTGTGGGGTGGGTAAGAGTGGTGAGGTATCTGTCTTGGTGATCACAATGTAAATAAAAACCTGTCAATGTTTCACAATGCCTTTTATGACTAATTGACTCTTCTTCCCATCTCCGGCAGTATTCCATGTGGCAATCCTAGTGCCTATCCACTACTCTGGAAGGCAAGAACGACTCATCCTAGATCAAGAAGGGAATGATGGTGTATTTTGGCATTTTCTCCTTTGGTGCCAGAGAACCTCATCCTAACATAGTCACCTGGACTGGAAGATAATGGGAATTCTCCTGCTAATACACTAATCTTTTAAACCAGACATCCATAATGGATTGTTTCAGCATCCATCCTGCTTTAAGATCACTCGGAAATAGATGGGAGTCATGCTTTGCTGGAAGACTCCATAAACAATGAAGTAACAATGTAGATATAAACAGTGCTTGGTGGAATTTGCTAATATAAAGCATAGCATGGCAGATAGATAGATACATACATACATACATAGATATCGTCTGTTTTTGCAGCCAGAGGTTCTGAAGCTAAAAATAAAAAAAATCAGAAGTTAAGAAATATTCAGCTCTGGCTATGAATAAGCAATGTTCTCCATGGGGAGTTCTATGGCTTTTGGTACTTACACTTCTGTTATTTAAATTTATATAAATACCATTATATTATTATTATTATTATTATTATTATTAAATACATATCTTGTATTTAATATATATTTATAGTACTCCTGGTATTCAATCTTAAAAAAATAATAATACTGATTGCTTTTATGTCACTACTTACTACCATGTTTATGGGAACCTTTTACCTGCCTTATGTTTAACCTGTTTAACGTTTTAATTTAAACAAGATTCTGTCACATTATGTATCTGTTTCTGCTCATTATTCAATATACAGAATCTTGATCAATTTCCATAATTCACATTACCTTTAAAAAAAAAGTTTCCTACTACATATACCTACATATATTCTACTATATTCCATTCCAATTCGTCCTCACACCCCAAAAAACAAAACAAAAAAACGACCCATAACCCCCCCGATCTCTCCCTTACCCTGTACTCATTTTATACTTCATTTCCATTTCCCCTTCATATTTTTCCTTACTTTCCATTTCTAAATATTCTTTCATTTTTTTTGAGAGCCGAAATGTATCCCATTTCTGCCATATTTCTAGCATTTGACTGTTTGTGTGTCCTTCTTCGCTTATCTGTCTTTCCATATATTGTATTTCGTTCATTTCACATATGAATTCTGCTATATTTGGACTTTTATTTTCTCTCCATTTGCAAGCTATTATTGCTCTAGCTGCTGATGTCATATAATGAAAAATATCCTTCTTAATACTCTTTATTGATTCTGGCATCAGAGATAATTTATATAAATACTATTACATTATTATTATTATTATTATTATTATTAACCACTTAAGGACCGCCTACTGCACATTTACGTCGGCAGAATGGCACGGCTGGGCACATCAACGTATATATACGTTGATTTTAGTACCCATCCGTGGGTCACGGGCGCGCGCCCGCGGCGCGCTCCCGTCACCCGGTCCGGAGCTCCAGGAACGGGACCGCGGGATTCGCGGAACCCGATCGCCGCTGCAGTGCGGCGATCCGTCCCTGGAGCTGAAGAACGGGGAGAGCCGTGTGTAAACACGGCTTCCCCGTGCTTCACTGTGGCCGCAGCATCGATCGTGTCATCCCTGTAATAGGGGGACGCGATCGATGACGTCACACCTACAGCCACACCCCCCTACAGTTGTAAACACACACACAGGGTACACTCAAATTCACAGCGCCGCCTGTGGTTAACTCCCAAACTGCAACTGTCATTTCCACAGTAAACAATGCAATTTAAATGCATTTTTTGCTGTGAAAATGACAATTGTCCCAAAAATGTGTCAAAATTGTCCAAAGTGTCCGCCATAATGTCGCAGTCATGAAAAAAATCGCTGATCGCCGCTATTAGTAGTAAAAAAAAAAAAATTAATAAAAATGCAATAAAGCTATCCCTTATTTTGTAAACGCTATAAATTTTGCGAAAACCAACCAATAAACGCTTATTGCGATTTTTTTTACCAAAAATATGTAGAAGAATACGTATCGGCCTAAACTGAGGAAAAATTTTTTTTTTTATATATTTTTGGGGGATATTTATTATAGCAAAAAGTAAAAAATATTGATTTTTTTTTTTAAATTGTCGCTCTATTTTTGTTTATAGCACAAAAAATAAAAACCGCAGAGGTGATCAAATACCACCAAAAGAAAGCTCTATTTGTGGGGAAAAAAGGACGCCAATTTTGTTTGTGAGCCACGTCGCACGACGTGTAAATTTTCAGTTAAAACGACGCAGTGCCGAATCGCAAAAAGGGGCAAGGTCCTCTACCTGCATTTTGGTCCGGGTCTTAAGTGGTTAAATACATATCTTGTATTTAATATATATTTATAGTACTCCTGGTATTCAATCTTAAAAAAAAATAATAATACTGATTGCTTTTTTATGTCACTACCATTACTTATGTTTTACCTGCTTTTGCTCCAGTACATTTTCCTTTGTCCCTCATACCTGCTTAACACTCCACCTCAGAATCAAAAGGGTGCACTATATTGAGCTAAAGGGTTAATAGTTTTTCATTATACACTGCATCTATAACACAGGACCATAGATAATGCTTTTCCTGGTGAGGTTCAGCCTCAGATTTAGTAATCCAAAGAAAACAGATGAATTACTGTATGTTCATTTTGTGTATATTTTTGTTGTTTTCAAAATCTTATAGAGAAGACAAAATGCACTGGGAGATATTCATCGTAAACATGTTAAAAGAGTTCTGAATATGACATTTCGGATGATAGGACAATGGAAAATAATATGCAGAAATCAATCACTGATATTATGCTGCTAAAATTCCCTCTGACATGATGATTAGTTATTTACATGGCAAAGATGTTAGAAGGCAATCTTACACATTAGTTTTTCAACTTCTTCAATACACTCCAAAATGTCGCTATAGCAGGGCAGGACCAGAATATATGAATAAAATCTCCTGGAATATACCCACATCTCCAACCGTTCTGGGGGTACAATGGGCTGATTCTATGTAGTCTATGTGGTGTATAATATATTCTGTGTTATCTTAAATGGTATTTGTTTATCTTGAAGTGAAACCAATACCTGGAAATGTAATCCCTGTATCTCCTCCCAGTTCTCCTCCTCTAATTCTGGGACATCTCTCATCCAACGTGCTCGTAGATTACTTATATCATTCACTAATTGAGTATATAAAGTTGAAATCCGTTTTTTTTTTCCAGTCTCCTAGTTATTTGTCCTAATCCTGATTCTGCCAATTGCGGGAAGCCTTGGGGAAATTGGGCAGAAAGAGTATGGGCAAGCTGCATATATCTAAAAACTAACTTCCTGGAATATTCCAGAGTTCTATCATTCCTGCAAAGTACCGTATTTGCCGGTGTATAAGGCGACTGGGCGTATAAGACGACTCCCTAATTTTACAGTTTTTTAAGATTTTTTACCTGTACTCACTGTATAAGATGACCCCCCTTTCCGAAACTTCCGACGCTTCATATTTCTTCCTTCTGGAGCTGGAGCGAATCACCGACAGCGATGTATTTTATTAATGAATATAAAGCCTGCTTGGATTGGCAGAGGCTGTAGCATCATCAGCCCACTCCTCTCTGACTCTCAAAGCCAATCCGAGCAGGCTACTGTATGTAGCCTGCTTGGATTGGCAGAGGTTGTAACTCCAATCCGAGCAGGCTCTGTATTCGTTTGAATACATTGCTCACTGGGATTGGCTAAGCGGTATATACTGTATGTAGCTGAAGCTACATACACTAATACCGCACATCCAGCAGGCATCTGAGCAGCTGACCCGGCGTATAAGACGACCCCTACTTTTTGGCCATTTTTTTAAGTGTAAAAGGTAGTCTTTTACGCCAGCAAATACAGTATATCATTGTTTCTCCCTGCACTACCTAAGATATCTTTTTTTTTTAACTATACATTTTTATTATATTGAATAAGATAGTACAGTCGCATAACAAATGCATAAAGAGCAGAGTTGAGTAAGATATCTCTTTAACCTTAAATCTGGTCCTAGCTCCTGGATCTTGGAGTTTAAATGGGACAGCTGTGGATTCCTCCAGACAAAATCTCCCTAAAGTGTTTTTCCACCACTAAACCGGCTCTCCATACCTTTATAATTGTTACTATCAAGGGGGTCAGATCGTATACGGATTTTAACCCTTGGAACAACAGTGCCTGAAGTGCTTCAATACAGTGCCACTGCAGCCTCTAACATTGAAGCAGGGTTATATGTACCTGGGTTTAACCATCCACCTGCCATTACCAGCTGTGCTGCTAAATAATATTTATTAAAGTCTAGGAAAGCCAATCCCCCTTGTGCTAAAGGGCACATACGTGTAGTCAATAAAAATTCTAGGTAGATTATTTCTCCATAAAAATTAGAAAAAAATACTGTGTAACTGTATAAAAAAATGTTGATAACCATTGTGGTGAATTTCTAAACAAATGTAAAAATTTAGGAAGAATCTTCATCTTTATTAAATGTATGCAGCCTAGCAGTGACAGGGGCAAGGTCTCCCATAACCTTAATTTTTTCTTAACTTCCTGTACTACTGGATTTAGATTTAACATAAAAAAGTCACCAGCCTGTCGTGAGATTACTATACAGAGGTATTTAAAGTTTGTTACCCAGTGCAGTGGCAAATTTGAAAAAGCCGTATCCTGTGCTCCTTGATCAATAGCGAACAGTAGGGTTTTACCCCAATTTACCTTAAGCCCTGTAAATAATGAATATGTATTTAGAAAATCTAGAGCTCCTTGTAATGATGGACCCGCATCACCCAGGAATAGCATATCGTCTGCATATAGGGCTGCCCTCCCCACCCAGCCCTCCAATTTGTAATCCCCGAATATCTGGGGAAGTACAGAGAGCCTCTGCCACCGACTCAATTGCTATAGCAAAGAGGGCCGGAAAGAGGGGGCAGCCCTGCCTCGTTCCTCTATAAAGCTGAAAAAAGGTTGACAACCTTCGTCCCAACTTAACCTCTGACATGGGTTTATTATATACTGTTTGTATCCAATTAATGAACACTAATGGAAATCCCATAGAAAGGGCCATTCGATAGTATAGAAGGCATTCTCTATATCCAAAGAGGCCACCGTTCTGGATCCTTCGTTAGCATGATGAGCATGTATATTAGTATGTAATCTACGTAGTCTAATATCTGTCAATTTCTGAGGCATAAATCCTGTCTGATCTGAATCTATAATGGTTTTTAACAAGGGTTGTATTCTCAATGTTAATATTTTAGTCATTATTTTAATATCCATATCAGGGGTGGACTGACAATACATGGGGCCCCCGGGCAATAGGAGATTATGGGGCCCCCGGGCAATAAGAGATTATGGGGCCACCGGGCAATAGATTATGGGGCCACACAGTATACACATACACACATACAGTATACACACACACAGACACACAATTTACACACACACACAGTATACACACAGAATACACATACACACACTGAAAAAGTACTGGAGAGGCGGGGCAGCGATAATCTTGGTATTTAAAAAAATAAATGATTTTGACATACTGTCCCTGGTTTTACTGAGACTGGCAACCCTGATGGGGCCCCCTAGTGGCATGAGGCCCTCAGGCAGTGCCCGAGTGCCCGAATGGTCAGTCCGCCCCATGTCCATATTTAATAATGCTATTAGCCTATATGAGGCGCATTATTTTGGATTCTTAATTTCCTTATGTATTATTGAGTCTGGAAGAGCCCCTTTCAAAAACCGCCTTGTGAATACTTTGCCAAATTTTGGGGCTAAAAAGTCCCCATACTTTATATAGAATTCAATAGGGATTCCATCAGAACCTGGGGCCTTTCCCTTCAGAAAAGTGTGTATAATCTTCAAAATCTCCTCACTTGTAATCGGGCTGACCAATGTATCTCTCTCCCTATACGACAGCTACGTAGCGAGGGCTATGCGGTCCAAAAGGTCAAACATCTCCCTCGGGCATAGGTCAGAGGAGAGAGACGAGGTATATAAAGGACCAAAGTCTCCAAAATGTCTTCAGGATTAATTACCGTTTCTCATTCTGGGGTCCTTATTTCTGGTATAAGTGTAACCTGATCATCCTGTTGCGCCAACATTGCCAAGAATCTTCCACTTTTATCCCCCTGTTCAAAAAATTTCTGTCTTTTTTCTTTTCTCTTTTCTTTTCTAGCCTAGTTATTTCTATCATATGCAAGCGTAAATCCCTTTGCGCGGCCATCATTGTATCAAAATTATTTATATTAGGATCCAGGCTATACTTTTCCTTCTGTAGTTCTATCTGCGTTTGTAATACCTGTATATTAGCCTTCAGTTTCTTATTAACTGCCGCAATGGTTGAGATATATTGCCCTTGCACATATGCTTTAAAAGCAACCCAAACCATATCTAACAAGGATGATCCAGAATTGTTTTCCCAATATTCCACTAACATTAATGAATTTTTTTCTGCTATCTCTGAGTAAGACACCCACTAGGGAGCCAATCGGCATAATGATGCATTTTTCAAGGCGGGATTACGTATTGACAAAAGCAGCTTTCACAATATTCACCGCCAATGCTGGATTTGCAAAAGCTAAATCTATTCGAGATAAAGTTTTATAAGGAGTGGAAAAACAGGAATATACTCTTTTTTGGGGGATTTCTCAATTGCCAAATTTCTATTACACCTGTCGCCTGTGCCCAATTGTATAGATCAGCTGAATACTGCTTAGGAGGCTTTGGTCTGTCAAAATCTGGGGATAGAATAGAGTTAAAATCTCCAATGAATAGTAAATTTGCTGGAAAATGTTGGATAATTTTCTCTAGTATTACATTTAGTATTTGAATGGAAGAGGGGGTGGAATATAAATTGCTGCTATGACATACCTTTTTTGCCTTAACTTATATACTACAATAACATATTTTCCCTGTACATTCGTATATACCTTCTCTATTAAGCCGAAAAAATATTTATTTATTAGCACTGACACCCCTTTCGCATTGGAGGAATAGATAGCATGATATGCTTTTTTTTTTTTTTCTTTTTTTCTTTTTTTTTTTTTCACATCAGACTTAACCCAAGGTTTTGAGGTGTTGGGGGGGTTCATCTTTATTCCGCCCTTCATGTTTCCACCTCAGATTTGCATCATTTGTGGTAGATTCAATATATATTGTTTATATTATGCATATATATATTTTTTTTTTTTATTTCTTCTTTCTCTTTTTTCTTTTTTTTTTTATATATAAAAACAAAGGGTATAGTTACAGGTGACTACGCGTGCTTTTAATATTAGGCTCTAATGGGGTTGTTAACTCCCGTTACTCCCCTCAGCCCCTACCTCCCTGGGTCACTATTCTTTTCCCTCCCTTTCATATTTAATTTATTTCCCTCCCCCTATTTATGCCCCCCCCCCCTACTTCTTCCCTCTTTTACCCTACTGGATCGGGTCGAGAACTTTTTACTGGTTTATTTCTAATAGTGTTGAAGTAAATTTTTCAGATTTTTTATAGGTTCTCCACTGGTCCCAGATCTTTCCACATCTTCCTCCCTCCTCCTCTCCCAGGTCAGCCCTTCTTAAGTACTCCATCTCTGCGATATGGTCAACCCTGTGTATAAATTCTTTTAGGGGTGGTTTATGTGGGTGAAGCCAGAATTTCGGGATCAATCCTTTTGCTGCGTTTAACAGCACTGGGACCAATGTTGAGGCGTATTTTTTTTCCCCTTTTATTAGGCCTTGTCTGTGGAAAAGACAAGACAAGGGCCCAGATTCACGTACATCGGCGCATTATCGGTCCGGCGTAGCGCACCGCCATTACGTTAGACTTGCGCCATCTAGCCGCGTAATCCCCCGATTCACGTAGCTTTTGCGCAGGAAATTGCGCAAGCGTAAGGTTTTTTCCTGAGGCGTAAGGAGGAGTAATACAAATTGGGAGGGACGTGGGCGTGTTACATTGAAATGAGCCGTGACCCCATGCAAATGAAGGGCCGGCCGGCTCGTGCATGCGCGCGTGAAGGAGACCATGTCAGCTCCGCTGTGCGCATGCTCACAACTCGGGAGCGGCGCAATCAGTGAAATTGGAAATGGACTAGGGCAACGTTGTGAACTACGCAGACAGCATAAATAGACACACACAAACGCACTTGCATTGCAAAAGTACATCCCTTTGTGTCCCTTCCCATTTAACCAAGTGCTTTAACCAAGTGCTTTTGTTCCTGTTGTTCGTTGCAGTGTGTCTTGTAGTTGTCAGATTAGTGTTCTGTGTGATCAAGTTCTTGTTGGTATATTTGTGAAAGTGTTTTTTGATAAGTGTTTGAGAGACTGTTTGTTTGATTGATATATTTCTGAGCGTTTGTTTTCTTGCTTTATTTTTTATTTTTTATTTTTTTGCTGACATTTTTGGCATTTTTAATTTTTTTTTTTGCTGACATTTTTTTTAAATTTTGGGTTGTGCATGCTGTTTGAATGTGGGGGTGACATTCCTACTGGAAAAGGGGTGTCATCCTCAATTTTGGTGGAGAAGGGTTCCCCAGGACCAGGGAGAAGTGATTCCCAGGTCCGTGTGAATGGTGTATGAATGTACAGTGACATAATTGGAGCCTTGACGTGGCGTTACTGCTCACCAGTCTTGCATGGTGGACTGGTGCCAATCCAATTTGATGAGGATGTGGGGTGTGTGTGCTAGGGACCACAGTGGTGTGCATAACGTGCAAAGATGCCCAATATGAGCTGTCTCCTGACTGCTCTTCCCTCAGAAGACGGGGTATCCTCGGTTAGGGGGGGATTGTCTGGTTGGGGGGTCAGGTCATCACGTAGCTCAACCTGCAGGCCCTTCCTCACTGCGAGATTGTGCAGCATGCAACATGCAAAGATGATATGGCACACGAAGTTTGGGGAATACAACAGTGTACCCCCAGACTTATCCAGGCATCGGAAACGTGACTTCAGGAGGCCAAAGGTGCGCTCCACCACTGCTCGGGTTTTGATGTGTGCTTGATTGTATCTTTCCTCTCCTGGGGTTTGGGGGTTCCGGATAGGAGTCATGAGATGGGGTCCCAGTGCATATGCAGAGTCACCTGGAAGGGAAAAGACAGGAGAATGTTAGTCATGCATGTGCCACTTGTGAGGTGTGCATCACGGGAGGGGATAGTCATGCCTGACTCCCATGTCACTCACCAACCAGCCAGGTGTTCCCATACACGTTCTGATAGAATTCCATTCGGATGTGGCATTGATTGTAGATGTAGCTGTCATGGGTGGATCCGGGGTGTTTGGCACGGACGTGCCATATGAGTCCTTGGGCATCAACTATCACCTGTACGTTGATGGAGTGCCAATTCTTCCGATTGCGGTACATGTGCTCTGTGTCATGGGGGGGCTGGAGTGCCACATGTGTGCAATCAATGGCCCCGATGGTGCGTGGGAATCTGGCAATTCTGTAGAAATCTGTCATTGCCTTCAGCCGCAGGTCCTCAGTGGTGGGTTTGATGATTAGGTTGGCCAAGCGTGTGAGGATTGCTGGGACAACCTGGTGAACACATCTGCTCATGGAGGATTGTGACATCCCAGCCACCACTCCACTTGTACGCTGAAAAGAGCCACTGGCAAGGAAATGGAGTGTTGCCAGTACCTTGACCAGTGGCTGCACTGGATGTGAGCGTTGTGTTGGGCTGGTGATGTCCTCCTGCAGGGTTGTGGTTAATTCCAGGATGGCATGAGGGGGGAATCTGAAGATGCGATACACCTCAGAATCACTCATGCCAAAGAGGTCTATGCGTGTGCGGTATACCCTCTCCCGTGCCATCCTCCGTGCCCTCCTCCTTCTTTGGTCATCTAAATTCACTAGTGCAGCTATGAGCGACGATGCCCCTGGCATGTTGGCAGTCAAATTGTAGTGCAACACGTGTGTGTGGTCTGCTCCTCAGTAACGGTGTTGCTTTCTGTGAGATGTAGACGTTTTTTCAAAATTTAGACCAGCTTTTATGTGCTCTAACTTTAGACAGGACATTTTGCTGTTGCGCACATCGCGTAGCCTGCGCAGCAACTGCGTTTTTTTGTGGATCCCCGCAACTCCCTCATTAGCATATTTGACTAGCAAATCAATGGTGTGTCTAGCGCATTTTTGCGCGGACGGATGCGTCTGTCTAACGAAATTACGCCGGACCAAAAAAAGTAGATTTCTGGCGTAAATCGTTTTCTGAATCGCGCGCATCTAAACGCACGCGCACATTTAGACTTACGCACGCGCAACACCAGTTGCGCAGGCGTAATCGCTCTGTGAATCTGGGCCAAGGGGTCTAGTGGGATCTTTTCTCCGGAAATTCCCTCGATTAATTTGAGGATCTCATTCCAAAATTCCCGGATTCTCGGGCATTCCCACCATATATGCAATGCGGTCCCTGTTTGATTACACTTCCTCCAACAGAGGGGAGAATTAGCTAAAGATATTTTGTTAAGTCTAACAGGTGTCAGGTGCCATCGCATCATGCATTTATAATTAGCTTCTACTGTTGTTATATCTTTTGCGTAATTGAATGTCGCTCTGGTCATTTGCGCTTCTTCTATTTTTTCTCCGGTTTCTTTCTCCCATGCCTCTATGCTTTGTAGTGTATCTTTTGTCCCTATCTCTGTAAGAATTTTATAAATCGTGGCAATTCCGTGTTGTAGTGATTCTCCCCGGGTGCAAAGTTTTTTCTATTGAATTTTGTGCTTTAACGTCTCTTATTGGTGCTGGGAGTGTGATTACAAAGTGCTTTAGTTGTAGGTATTCCCAATCAGTTATCTGTTGTACCCCTTCTGCTACGTGAATCTCTTCTTTGTTTTTAATTTTTCCTTGTGCAACTATATCCCCTAGTCTTTTGCTACCTAGTTTTTTTCCGAATTGAGTCCTATTTCCCGGTGTGAATAAATTTGTGTTTGCTAATGGGATTAATGGGGAATTATATTCCCATTTTTCCCTCTTATGTGCCAAATCCCATGTCTTATAAACCCGTTTTGTAATACTGTGTGTGTTTGGGTTGATTATTCTAAATTTAGGTGGGATCCATATATTTGTGTTTAAGTGCTGTTTACTTATCGCGTTTTCCATGTGTGCCCATTTTTTTAATGAATTCTTATTTGTCCATTCGACTAACCTCGCTAAGATTACGGCTTGGTAATATCTTTTAATGTCTGGGAGAGCCAGTCCACCTCTTTTTTTCCCCCGGGTTAGGGTTGCATAGCTTATTCTAGGTTTTTTTTCCTGCCATATGAATTTTGAAATTATAGTTTTTATTACCTTAAAAAAACTTTGTGGGATGTTAATTGGAAGCATTTGGAATTGATAAATTATCTTTGGTAGAACTATCATTTTAAATAAATTAATCCTCCCCATCCAGGAAATCTGTTTATGGGAAACGTTTTTTACATCTCGTCTTATTTCGTTGAGTAGGGGATGTAGTTTGCCTCAAAGAGGCTACCTACTTTGGGGGTTATTTTTACCCCCAGGTAAGTAATTGATTTTTGTTCCCACGTAAAAGGAAATGATCTACGTAGAACCTCCTCCTCCTTTTGTTCAATTCCTATGTTCATAATTACAGTTTTTACTGGATTTATTTTAAAATTAGAGAGTCTACCATATCTTCCTATTTCCTCTAATATATTAGGGATTGATATTTTGGGCTTGGTCACATACAAGAGGAAGTCGTCGGCATATGCTGCCAGCTTCTGTTCCTCTTCTCCTACTCTCACCCCCCCTATATCTGGGTTATTCCTAATCTTGCACAGCAGTGGTTCCAAAGCTATTACATATAGGAGGGGGAGAGCGGGCATCCCTGCCTTGTTCCATTCATCATGTCTATCGCCGAAGATTCCCTGCCATTTACCTTTACTTTTGCCGTGGGGGACTTATATAGATTTCCTACCCATTTCATAAATCTAGGGCCCAGTCCTATACTTCTTAAAGTTTCCATCATGAACCCCCAGTCGACCCTGTCGAACGCTTTTTCAGCGTCTAACGACATGAGTACAGCTGGAGGTCCCTCCCTTTTATCATCTTGGAGCAATAGTAGTGTTCTTAAACTATTGTCCCTCCCTTCTCTGCCTCTTACGAATCCCGTCTGGTCTGAATGATATGCTTTTTGAATCCATGTTTTTTTTTATGTCCTAGAGACTTTTTTCCGAATGAGGGTCAGTCCCTTAAAATCAGGGACAGTTGGGAACTTTGCTAGTGGGACCCAAATAAAATATAAAAACAGACAGGTACGGTATTTAAACCAATTCCTCACTCTATCCAATGCTTACAAAAGTTTTGGCTTTTCATACACTTTAACACAACTTTTTAATCTAATTTAATGCTGTATACTTTCACTTCCAAGCGGTGGCCTTTTGCGATGGCTGATCTATAGATTACAGTATGATGCTATTGAAAACATTGTTACTCTGCTTTGTGTATTTTATATACAAGTTTATCATCCTATAGTCCTATACTGCTGTAATTTGTTAAATAAATAAAATAGTTTTATTTCCTTTCAGAAAAAGATTTTTAAAAAAGATGCTTCAATCTTCTGGGAGATAAAATTTTGATTAAATAATAGCCGTTGTGAATTTGTGAACATTATCTAGATTGTAATATTCTTATCAAAACCTTGCAGAAGATGATTATAAGATTTATGTGCATTCTGTGAACAACAGAACTCCAAGATAAGCAGTTATGTCTTTTTATTTCTTGTTGGAGGGAGTCTGAACAGACTGAATTTTGCAGTGTATTATATATATATATATATATATACACACACACTGATCAAAAAAATTAAAGGATCACTTTTGAATCAGAACTCCTGGGATTTCAGCTGCTTTGCACCAGATGGGTGCACTAGATGGGCAACAATGAGACAACCTCCAACACAGGAATGTTTTTTTCAGGTGAAGGTTTCTGACATTTTTTTTCCCTACTCATCTTTTCTGACTGTTTTTCACTAGTTTTGCATTTGGCTAGGGTCAGTGTCACTACTGGTACCACAAGGAGATACTTGGACCCTATAAAGAATGCACAGGCAGTCCAACTCCTCCAAGATGGCACATCAATACGTGTCATTGCCTGGCTAAAGGTTTGCCGTGTCTCCTAGCACAGTCTCTAGAGCATGGAGGAGATTACAGGAGACAGGCAGTTACTCTAGGAGAGCTGGTGAGAGCCGTAGAAGGTCCTTAACCCATTGGCAGGACTGGCATCTGCTCCTTTGTGCAAGGAGGAACAGGATGAGCACTGCCAGAGCCCTACAAAATGACCTCTAGCAGGCCACTGGTGTGAATTTCTCTGACCAAACAATCAGAAACAGATTTCATGGGGGTGTCCTGAAGGCCCGGCGTCCTGTAGTGTGCTCTGCGCTCACTTCCGGAGACTGTGGAGCTCGATTGGCATTTTTTTACATTGAACACCAGAATTGGCAGGTCCACCACTAGTGCCCCATGCTTTTCACAGATGAGATGTGACAGACGTGAAAGGGTCTGGAGAAGCCGCGGAGAACTTTATGCTGCCTGTAACATCGTTCAGCATGATCGGTTTGGTAGTGGGTCAGTGATTGTCTGGGGAGGCATATCCATGGAGGGACTCACAGACCTCTACAGGCTACACAATGGCACCCTGACTGCCATTAGGTATCGGGAAGAAATCCTTGGACCCATTGTCAGACCCTACGCTGGTGCAGCGGGTCCTGGGTTCCTCCTGCTGCACGACAATGCCTGGCCTCATGTGGCGAGAACATGCAGCCAGTTCCTGGAGGATGAAGAAATTGATAGCACTGAATGTCCACCACGCTCACCTGACCTAAATCCATAAGAACACCTCTCGGACATTATGTTTCGGTCCATCCGGTGCGGCCAGGTTGCACCTCAGTCTGTTCAGGAGCTCAGTGATGCTCTGGTCCAGATCTGGGTGGAAACACCCAAGGAAACCATCCATCGTCTCATTAGGAGCATCCCCCGATGTTGTCAGGCATGCATACAAGCACTTGGGGGCCATACAAACTACTGAGGACCATTTTGAGTTGTTGCAATAAAAAATCAGCGTGAGGAGAAAAAAAAATGATCAATGGTCTGTTCACAAGGGACATCGGTCCCGAAGAGGAAGGAGGCCCATCTGCCTTCACTGTGCCCAAAAATACCCCCTGCCAGTGCCACCTGCCACAGTGCCCACAGTGCCACCTATTAATGCCTGCAGTGCCATCTATTAATGCCCACAGTGCCACCTATCAATGCCCACAAGTGCCACCTATCAATGCCCACAAGTGCCACCTATCAATGCCCACTAGTGCCACCTATTAATGCCCACTAGTGCCACCTATTAATGCCCACCTTTGATGCCAATCAGCGAAACCTAGTAATGCTGCCTATCAGTGCCCATTATTGACACTCATCAGTGCCCATTACTGTCACTTATCAGTGCCCATCACTGCAACCTATCAGTGCCCATCACTGCCAGCTATCAGTGCCCATCACTGCAAACTATCAGTGCCACCTATCAATGCCACTTATTAGTGCCACTTCTCAGTGCCACCTATCAATGCCCTTCAGTGCCACCCATCAGTGCCACCTCTCAGTGCCGCCTATCAGTGCCAACCAGTACCGCCTATCAGTGCCCACCAGTGCCACCTTATCAGTGACCATCAATGCAGCCCATCGTTGCCCATCAGTGCAGCCCATCAGTGCCCATAAGTACAGCCTCATCAGCGTACATCAATGAAGGAGAAAAATTACCAGTTTGCAAAATTTTATAACAAAATATAAAAAAAAAAAAAAAATTTTTTTATTCCCTAATTTTTTTACAATGGGCCATTAGAGGGGGTGAGGAATCTAATAAGTGGACTTTATATTTTTGTCTTTAAAAACTCCTTAAAATAAATGTTATTCTGATATTGGCCAAGAATCTTTGTGTCTAATCTGCTTGCAATGTTATGTGCAAAAGTACTTTTTTTCTGGTTTGACTCCACAGTTTCCTTCACCGCCACAGCAATGGCAGACTGTGGCTTCCCAATTTGCCCAGCGGTGGGACTTTCCCAACTGCAAAGGGGAAATTGATGGGAAACACGTCCACATCCTCTCACCCCCCAACTCAGGGTCACTATTATAACTACAAGGGGTTTAATAGTATAGTGATGTTGGCAGTGGTTTCGGCGACATACAAGTTTTTGTCCACCATCTCTACAAAGGACATATTTGAGGCCTTATATCTCCTCCTGGATCGGGACGTTTCTGGCTCCAGGCTTTCCTCCTCGTTAGTGCTATTACGCACCTGCTGTGTCTCTGCCATGGGCTTTCCAACTGCGCTGAAAGAGAAGGGGCGGGGAATATACTAGAAAGAACGTCAGGGGTGGGCGACGCGGGCGGAGTTTCACGCATGCGCAGTCTATATAAAGCTAATATACGTGTGTCGTATCTATGATCTGTGAGCGTAGAAAGGAGTAACGGAAGCGGTGATCGTGAGAACGTAGGTAACATTTTAACTCGGGGCATCAGTGGCCTATACTTCTTATAGATTCAGGCCTATATTGGGATACGACTAGGAGAGTTTAGACTGACATTAGTGTTTGTTTGTCTTGTGTTTTGTCTTGCAGAGAAAATTAAACGTTCTAAGACCATGATTTCCTGCCCCTGTATATTGACAGGTACAGAGAGCTGACCTGTTTGTGGCATATAAAACACCCTTTATATAAAAACAAACAAGCTAGGAAGGCAGCAATGGAGAAACTGCTGAAATTTGTGAAGACGCAGATCCCCACAGCAGACATCCCCTATTTGAAAACCAAAATTAGTGGCTTGAGAAGCAATTATAATAGGGAGCTGAATAAGGTCCTGGACTCCCAAAGATCTGGAGCAGCCGCAGAAGACATTTATGTCCCCAGTCTGTTGTACTATGACAGTCTGGTCTGACAGAATGCGTTTTCTGTCAGACCAGACTGAAATCAGGCAATCACTTTCAACTTCCTTCCACCCTTCTTTCAACCCCAGCTGAGGCTTCCCACGACCAACCTGGGCCTTCCAACCAGGAAGAAGTAGAGGAGCCCAGCTTGAGCCAGGTATAGTATTGTTTAACATTTATGGTCGTGGCCCTCTGACCGAGAGTGATGTGGATCACATAAACACGCGACAAGACTTACAACATAAATAGACCTGAAGTGTGCCTTGGTGGTCTGGTCAGTATGCCAAGAAAAGGGGGCATACCCAAAGTAAGTAATGGGTAGTTAATTGAAGAAGGATATGCTGAGAAGTGCCCTGAAAAAGGGACAGGCGGGAGGGTGTCGAATGTGATTGAATGCGCAGACTCACGGACATGAGGTGAGCTGGGAAGAGTCGGCCCAGTGACGTGTAGTACTGCACACTGAACCGACAAAGAGCATGTGTGAGTGGGCTGCTTAAATACCCTCCGGGCTCCTCCCATAAACTCAGGCCACCATACTGGCCTTCTTATTTATGGTCGTGGCCCTCTGACCGAGAGTGATGTGGATCACATAAACACGCGACAAGACTTACAACATAAATAGACCTGAAGTGTGCCTTGGTGGTCTGGTCAGTATGCCAAGAAAAGGGGGCAAAAGACTCAGATAGGGAAATAGCTTATATTGATTTCTTGTATTTATTGAGCCAGCTTGGTAAAGGCTTGTGCCATTTCTTCCTGAGGATCTGGGATGTATGTGGCAAAACAAGGAGACTTCCCATCAGCCTGGTATCTTGATTACGTGGTCTGGTACTCCCTGTTGTGAGGCAGTTGAGGCTGCTCTAATTCGGAAAGAATGTCCTGAGAACAGACTGGCATTTGAAGCCCAAGTTGCTTAGGATTCTGACATGCTTGACAAACTGGCTGCCACTCAGGGAGCTGGTTTAGAAAGGGTAGCAACGAGCTACAATCAGATTGGCTGGGTAGATGGAGCAGTAGTCGGTCAAACACCGTCACTGGGCGTCAGGCATTGTTAGTCTGAAACAGGTTGATGTCAACCCCCGGGGCTGGTTTGTTGCGTTTGCAGACTGAGAGTGTAGGGGTTCGAAAGCGAGTCGGGTGGCGTCGGAGCAGTGACTGACTGCCGGAGCCACTGACTGTAAATTCACTAGGTCGTAGGGAACCGTAGAAGGCCTGGTAGATGGCTGCTAGGATGACTAGCAAGGCCCTAAATGGGGAACGAGTAAGGATTTCAGACATGTGCCTAAAGAGTGCACTCTTGAAAGGTAGGCGCTTGCCACTGAATACAGGTTGGTGCTTCTGTATGCTCTGTAGGAGGGACTTGACTGCATGGGCTCGAGAATACTGACAGTTTACTGGGGTCCTGCAGGGACAGGAAATGATGGACGTCATCTAGATATGGCGTGATAGTATTGTGAGAAAGGGTCAGCTGCGTGTGGCAATACGATATGAAGATAAACAGGAGGAAAAATTGCGCAAATCTAAGAAAATAAATAAACAATGGTGAGCAGCGTCTCAAAGGTGTTATACAACACCAAGAAATATATAGAAAAAAATGGAGTCGCGCTATAAATGGCATACAGTGTATCTAGACTAAAATGAATAAAATGGTGTCATTAGTGCCAAATAATATATCACATGAAGAAAACTTTTAGTGAACATAATAATAATGAACAGTGAATATAATATAAAGTCCATATAGTGATTATACAGTCCATCAAGGGATATGTTTTAAATAAACAGAAAAGTTCCCACATCCATTTATTGTAGCCAGTAGATGTGTTCAGCTCAAAAGCGATCATATATCAACCAATGGTCCCATATAGAAATCAAGAGAAATCCACATAGTGTAAAACCATACATTTATTTGGTAAAAACAAGATTGTGCGCACTTACATCAATCCAAGGTAAAAACAGCATATAAATTCAGTAAGCCGGCCGGCGTTTGGAGCGTGTTACCCGTCTTCCGGGTCCTCACACGTGATGCGGTGACGTCAGCGCGTCGCCTCCCGACGTTTCGTCACAAAAGGGACTTGATCACGGGATGAGGCGGCGCTCTGAGTCACTGCATATAAATAAGCAAAACAGGCGGAGCTATCCCCAAGATGGATCCCGGGTGATCGTACTTCCGCCATCTTTACTATTGGAAACACAGCGAGCATACCAATAGATCTAATATAACAACTAAGGGCAAACCGAAAACGGCAGCCCAATTACAAGACAACACACCATATTGTCGTATATTGCGGCAAACGGTGTGTTTACAAGGTAAATTCCTAAATAGTGTTATTATGCTATAGGTGTGTAGTGAGGCCGGAGGCAACCAAAGACACACACATACATTCAGCAAACAATGTTCGCACATTGCAATGTAATACATTCCAATTTCCATATTGAAATATATATATATAAAAAAACATTTAAAAACAACATATAAAACAATATTAAACTGTAATACTTTCAAAAAAAATTAGATTAAAAATATGTATGTAGCAGGAATTGGACGGCCGTACATTCACTCTGCTGGTTAGTCAAATGGTCAACAAAAATATATCTTTTCCACTTAAAAAGGAAAAAATAAAATAAAAAGGTGATAATAAACATATTAGCACCTATGTATATCTATACGCTCGTATTAAATGCGATTATCACTTTCTCCTTATGATTAAAGAAGGAAAAAGAATTGGGCTGCACTGGCACCAGCGTGTTCAATGTCAGGCACCCCCCAAAAAATGTAGATGGGGAGGAGGGAAGGCACAGGAGGCATAGCTAAATTAAATGTAAAAAAAAAGGAGGAACACTGACATATAGGGATATCCAGTCATGCTGGTAATGGTTATATGGCCGTCCAAAAACCACCCAGATTGGCATAGGAAAATTAGAAGAAACTTTTTAACTGAAATCCATCTAAATAAATTGTACTAAAACCCCTTTAGGTTCAATATGTGGCCAAAAGGCCCCTAATTTCCACACATATAGAGATACGTGGAGACCCCATCAGTTAAGTGTCAAAATGGATAGATATCTATATAATAAACTTTATCAGGTGGAATCAAGAGTTATCAATAAAACAATTAATATCCACTTCGATGTTAAGGCCATAAGGAGTGTAACACTTTGTTTTATGTATCCACGCCATTTCGGAGCGAGAAATGCTTCTCACTAAGTCGCTACCACGCCAGTGAGGGTTAAATTTGTCTATACCCAAAAACACCGTGTTATTGGGGTTTTTATCATGCACCAACAAAAAATGTTTCGACACGGAATGTTCAGTGAACCCATTCCGAATATTTGTGATATGCTCATTTAGGCGTATGTGTAGAGGGCGTTTAGTTCTGCCTATATATTGCAATCCACATGGGCACATGAGCAAATATATAACCCCTACAGTTGTGCACGTAATGAAGGGCTTGATCGTAAAGTTTTTCTGGGTACTAGTAGAACGGAATGTAGTACTTCGTTTAGATCTAATGCCATTTAAAGCACAGCTCTGACATCTCCCACATTTGTAGAAGCCAGAGAGATCTGCCAAAAACATCGATGGTATTCTCGGGGGATTTAGCACATTAGGAGCCAATTTGTCCCTAAGTGAAGGGAGACCCCTAAAAACCACCTGTGGTTTTTCGGGTAATAATCCCTTAAGGACATTGTCACTTCTCAACACATGCCAATGTTTTGAGACAACATGTCTAACATTAGCATGTTGGCACGAGTAGTCTGTAACGAACGGATTTTTGAATTGGTGGGCGGTGCCAAGACGGGGTTTATCTTTCAACAAATCCGCCCTATCAATCTCAGACACTGATTTTAAAGTGTCATTCAAAAAATTTTGACAGTAACCCTTCGTTACAAAACGTTCAGTGAGAACCTGTGCTTGTGTCCTAAACATGGCATCATGAGTACAATTTCTTTTTAAGCGTAAAAACTGGCTTTTAGGCACAGATTTTAGCCAAGAAGAATGATGACAACTGTCACTGGAAATATAGGAATTTCTATCCGTTGATTTGAAATGTGTTGAAGTCACAAATGTATCATCTTCAATGGAAATGGTTAAATCTAAAAAGTTTATTTTCTCCTTACTGGCCTCATATGTTAAAAAGATGCCCCGCTCATTGGTGTTAAGAGAATCGATGAACTGGGAGAGTTCACTCTCAGTGCCATCCCACAGGAGGAGGATGTCGTCAATGTACCTGGCCCACAGAAGAATCTGGGGCCTAGGCTGGTCATGGACGACATCCTCCTCCCATTTGGCCATAAAGAGATTGGCCATACTTGGAGCATATTTGGCTCCCATTGCGACACCACGATTCTGTTTGTAGAACTGCCCCCCATGCCAGAAAAAATTGTGGGTCGCAGCAAAAACCAACAGCTCCATTATAAAAGAAATCTGTTCACCCAATAGGCCGCTATCCCTATTCAAATAATTAGATACTGCTTCAATGCCTAAGTCGTGTGGAATGATGGTATACAGCGATGTTACGTCAGCTGTAACCATCCACATAGTAGAAGTAGGTTTCAAATTAGATAGCAGATTTATAACATGCTTAGTATCTTTAGTATATGACGGCATTCTCTTGACGAGGGGTTGCAAGAAAAAATCTATGTATTTGCCCACCCGGGACGTGATTGAATCAATCCCACTCACAACGGGACGTCCCGGGGGGCAAACTGGATTTTTGTGGACCTTTGGAAGGTAATACATTATAGGAGTCCTTGGAGCCTTAGGTACCAAAAATATAGATTCCTTCTCATTAAGTATACCATTCCGTCGGCCTTTATCAACAATATTTTGTAGAGTTTTCTTATATTTCCTTCCAGGGTCTAATACTAAAGGGACATAGGTGTCCTTATCATCAAGGATGCGTTGCATCTCATGCAGATAATCACTCTTATTAAGGACAACAATTCCACCCCCCTTATCCGCTGGACGTATAACTAAGTTTTTGTTCCTACATAGGGAATCAATACCTTCCTCTAACTGTTGTTTACATCGTATTTGCTTAATCTCCATAAGTTCAAGGTCTTTTAGGGCCAGATCCCTAAAAACCCTGAGGGCAGCTGGTAAATGTCCAGGTGGGTTGTACACAGAGGCATTGGCCAGACCAGAATGTGTATAGTTTAACGATGAAGTTGTGGAAGGATTAAACGGGTTTGAGCTCATATAACGTTGGATATTAAGTTTTCGTACATATTTGTGAATATCCATGTAGGTCCTAAATTTATCAAGTTTCTTGGGAGGGACATATTTAAGTCCCTTATCCAAAACTAAAAGTTCTGCTTTATTCAAAACATGTGAACTCAAATTAAAAATACCAGCTCCAATTAGGTTCTCGGTCTTTTTGGGCTTCCTAGCCCTCCCCCCTCTAGTCCCTCTTTTAGTTCTGCGATTCTCTTGACGCCTTGGCCTGCCCGGGGAAAACCCCACTGTGGCTGGCCAAGGTTCATGAGTTGCATAAGGGCATTATCCCCTCCATAACCAAACTCATATGGTTCTGTAATCTCCCCAGTTTGGAAGTTAGGCCCAGGGGGTGGGCCATAAAATTCTACCTCTTGGTTAGAGCAGTCACCCAAAGGTAAAAAGTTGTTGTGTGTTGGAATATTATATTCAGGTTCAAAGTTGCCAGAATAATGTACCACCTCTGGATCTGCTAAAGCAGGTGGAGGGCCGTAACTGGGTACTCTGGTAGACTGGAAACTTTGTGGGTCACTATATTGGTTATACTGTCCCGAATTATATGTCTGATTGAAATAAGGAGGGGGACCCTTTGAGGAACCTCTCCCTTGTGTCCTCGGGGGGCCCAATGGTTGGTAATGATTCCAATTCGGTGGAAAAACATTAGGGGGAGGGGCGAACTGGCCTCGTGAACCAGTGCCCCCTCGTCCTCTATTAGATGGATATGTCACCAAAGGTTTCCTATGACTGTTTTTATATTGTCCTTTTGGTGTATTTCCTGTGGGTGGATGGCTCCGTACCCCAGGGAGTGGTGGAGGGGGAACCTTGTTGTTATTGGAAAGGGTAGTAGTTAGTAAAGGAGTAGCCTCCGTAGCTGGATTATTGGCATTACTGGTTGCATGGGCCTCTGCCAGTGATTTTTTTTTGCCAGTCAAAAACAATATTGTTTTGATAATCTCCCATATCCCGATTGAACTTTTTCTTTTTCTTTATTTTTTGTTCCCTTTCCTCTTTCTCTAGAATCTTCAACAGATTCTTAGACCTTTCAGTATATTCTGCACTGGTCATAAGGGGGATAAGTTTATCCTTGATCAGTATGATCTCATCATCTAATTTTTTTAGTTTGGTGGTCTTCCGTTCACCTAAAAACTTCAAAAGGTTGAGCCCTGACTCATTGAAGTACTTATACCACCCTTCTAAATCAGTGTCGCCCTTTTGTGGGCAAATCTCCCATCTAAGGCTTGTTGGTACCATCTGGTGTTTGATATATGTATCCAAAAATACAATGTCCCATTGAGTGTGTAACTCGGAGACTGTCAGGTTTTTGAGTCTCATGAATAGGCCACCCAAATCACCATCACCATCCTTGAAGGTCTCAAACACACCCTCAGTGTTGACCACCCGTGTGGCCCTAAATTCAAAAATATCCATGTGGATAATGGGTTGCAAGTCTGTAACCCACTTCTATGAAGAAGTACTATAGATTGCAGCAATAAAAAGTATAAGGATAACAGATAAACAGGAGGAAAAATTGCGCAAATCTAAGTAAATAAATAAACAATGGTGAGCAGTGTCTCAAAGGTGTTATACAACACCAAGAAATATATAGAAAAAATGGAGTCGCGCTATAAATGGCATACAGTGTATCTAGACTAAAATGAATAAAATGGTGTCATTAGTGCCAAATAATATATCACATGAAGAAAACTTTTAGTGAACATAATAATAATGAACAGTGAATATAATATAAAGTCCATATAGTGATTATACAGTCCATCAAGGGATATGTTTTAAATAAACAGAAAAGTTCCCAGTGTAGATGAATCCACGGACAGGTGTGAGTAATGACAAAACAAAGACCTCCACCGCACAGAAAACACTGACCCTTACCAGAGTCTCTGATCTCACAGAGATCAATAACAGCAGAAAATGATATCCATAGTCAGCAAGGAGCAAAAAGGAACATCCATTTATTGTAGCCAGTAGATGTGTTCAGCTCAAAAGCGATCATATATCAACCAATGGTCCCATATAGAAATCAAGAGAAATCCACATAGTGTAAAACCATACATTTATTTGGTAAAAACAAGATTGTGCGCACTTACATCAATCCAAGGTAAAAACAGCATATAAATTCAGTAAGCCGGCCGGCGTTTGGAGCGTGTTACCCGTCTTCCGGGTCCTCACACGTGATGCGGTGACGTCAGCGCGTCGCCTCCCGACGTTTCGTCACAAAAGGGACTTGATCGCGGGATGAGGCGGCGCTCCAAGTCACCGCATATAAATAAGCAAAACAGGCGGAGCTATCCCCAAGATGCACACCCCTCACTACACACCTATAGCATAATAACACTATTTAGGAATTTACCTTGTAAACACACCGTTTGCCGCAATATACGACAATATGGTGTGTTGTCTTGTAATTGGGCTGCCGTTTTCGGTTTGCCCTTAGTTGTTATATTAGATCTATTGGTATGCTCGCTGTGTTTCCAATAGTAAAGATGGCGGAAGTACGATCACCCGGGATCCATCTTGGGGATAGCTCCGCCTGTTTTGCTTATTTATATGCGGTGACTCGGAGCGCCGCCTCATCCCGTGATCAAGTCACTTTTGTGACGAAACGTCGGGAGGCGACGCGCTGACGTCACCGCATCACGTGTGAGGACCCGGAAGACGGGTAACACGCTCCAAACGCCGGCCGGCTTACTGAATTTATATGCTGTTTTTACCTTGGATTGATGTAAGTGCGCACAATCTTGTTTTTACCAAATAAATGTATGGTTTTACACTATGTGGATTTCTCTTGATTTCTATATGGGACCATTGGTTGATATATGATCGCTTTTGAGCTGAACACATCTACTGGCTACAATAAATGGATGTTCCTTTTTGCTCCTTGCTGACTATGGATATCATTTTCTGCTGTTATTGATCTCTGTGAGATCAGAGACTCTGGTAAGGGTCAGTGTTTTCTGTGCGGTGGAGGTCTTTGTTTTCTCATTACTCACACCTGTCCGTGGATTCATCTACACTGGGAACTTTTCTGTTTATTTAAAACATATCCCTTGATGGACTGTATAATCACTATATGGACTTTATATTATATTCACTGTTCATTATTATTATGTTCACTAAAAGTTTTCTTCATGTTATATATTATTTGGCACTAATGACACCATTTTATTCATTTTAGTCTAGATACACTGTATGCCATTTATAGCGCGACTCCATTTTTTTCTATATATTTCTTGGTGTTGTATAACACCTTTGAGACGCTGCTCACCATTGTTTATTTATTTTCTTAGATTTGCGCAATTTTTCCTCCTGTTTATCTGTTATCCTTATACTTATTATTGCTGCAATCTATAGTACTTCTTTATAGAAGTGGGTTACAGCCTTGCAACCCATTATCCACATGGATATTTTTGAATTTAGGGCCACACGGGTGGTCAACACTGAGGGTGTGTTTGAGACCTTCAAGGATGGTGATGGTGATTTGGGTGGCCTATTCATGAGACTCAAAAACCTGAGAGTCTCCGAGTTACACACCCAATGGGACATTGTATTTTTGGATACATATATCAAACACCAGATGGTACCAAGAAGCCTTAGATGGGAGATTTGCCCACAAAAGGGCGACACTGATTTAGAAGGGTGGTATAAGTACTTCAATGAGTCAGGGCTCAACCTTTTGAAGTTTTTAGGTGAACGGAAGACCACCAAACTAAAAAAATTAGATGATGAGATCATACTGATCAAGGATAAACTTATCCCCCTTATGACCAGTGCAGGATATACTAAAAGGTCTAAGAATCTGTTGAAGATTCTAGAGAAAGAGGAAAGGAAACAAAAAATAAAGAAAAAGAAAAAGTTCAATCGGGATATGGGAGATTATCAAAACAATATTGTTTTTGACTGGCAAAAAAAAATCACTGGCAGAGGCCCATGCAACCAGTAATGCCAATAATCCAGCTACGGAGGCTACTCCTTTACTAACTACTACCCTTTCCAATAACAACAAGGTTCCCCCTCCACCACTCCCTGGGGTACGGAGCCATCCACCCACAGGAAATACACCAAAAGGACAATATAAAAACATTCATAGGAAACCTTTGGTGACATATCCATCTAATAGAGGACGAGGGGGCACTGGTTCACGAGGCCAGTTCGCCCCTCCCCCTAATGTTTTTCCACCGAATTGGAATCATTACCAACCATTGGGCCCCCCGAGGACACGAGGGAGAGGTTCCTCAAAGGGTCCCCCTCCTTATTTCAATCAGACATATAATTCGGGACAGTATAACCAATATAGTGACCCACGAAGTTTCCGGTCTACCAGAGTACCCAGTTACGGCCCTCCACCTGCTTTAGCAGATCCAGAGGTGGTACATTATTCTGGCAACTTTGAACCTGAATATAATATTCCAACACACAACAACTTTTTACCTTTGGGTGACTGCTCTAACCAAGAGGTAGAATTTTATGGCCCACCCCCTGGGCCTAACTTCCAAACTGGGGAGATTACAGAACCATATGAGTTTGGTTATGGAGGGGATAATGCCCCTATGCAACTCATGAACCTTGGCCAGCCACAGTGGGGTTTTCCCCGGGCAGGCCAAGGCGTCAAGAGAATCGCAGAACTAAAAGAGGGACTAGAGGGGGGAGGGCTAGGAAGCCCAAAAAGACCGAGAACCTAATTGGAGCTGGTATTTTTAATTTGAGTTCACATGTTTTGAATAAAGCAGAACTTTTAGTTTTGGATAAGGGACTTAAATATGTCCCTCCCAAGAAACTTGATAAATTTAGGACCTACATGGATATTCACAAATATGTACGAAAACTTAATATCCAACGTTATATGAGCTCAAACCCGTTTAATCCTTCCACAACTTCATCGTTAAACTATACACATTCTGGTCTGGCCAATGCCTCTGTGTACAACCCACCTGGACATTTACCAGCTGCCCTCAGGGTTTTTAGGGATCTGGCCCTAAAAGACCTTGAACTTATGGAGATTAAGCAAATACGATGTAAACAACAGTTAGAGGAAGGTATTGATTCCCTATGTAGGAACAAAAACTTAGTTATACGTCCAGCGGATAAGGGGGGTGGAATTGTTGTCCTTAATAAGAGTGATTATCTGCATGAGATGCAACGCATCCTTGATGATAAGGACACCTATGTCCCTTTAGTATTAGACCCTGGAAGGAAATATAAGAAAACTCTACAAAATATTGTTGATAAAGGCCGACGGAATGGTATACTTAATGAGAAGGAATCTATATTTTTGGTACCTAAGGCTCCAAGGACTCCTATAATGTATTACCTTCCAAAGGTCCACAAAAATCCAGTTTGCCCCCCGGGACGTCCCATTGTGAGTGGGATTGATTCAATCACGTCCCGGGTGGGCAAATACATAGATTTTTTCTTGCAACCCCTCGTCAAGAGAATGCCGTCATATACTAAAGATACTAAGCATGTTATAAATCTGCTATCTAATTTGAAACCTACTTCTACTATGTGGATGGTTACAGCTGACGTAACATCGCTGTATACCATCATTCCACACGACTTAGGCATTGAAGCAGTATCTTATTATTTGAATAGGGATAGCGGCCTATTGGGTGAACAGATTTCTTTTATAATGGAGCTGTTGGTTTTTGCTGCGACCCACAATTTTTTCTGGCATGGGGGGCAGTTCTACAAACAGAATCGTGGTGTTGCAATGGGAGCCAAATATGCTCCAAGTATGGCCAATCTCTTTATGGCCAAATGGGAGGAGGATGTCGTCCATGACCAGCCTAGGCCCCAGATTCTTCTGTGGGCCAGGTACATTGACGACATCCTCCTCCTGTGGGATGGCACTGAGAGTGAACTCTCCCAGTTCATCGATTCTCTTAACACCAATGAGCGGGGCATCTTTTTAACATATGAGGCCAGTAAGGAGAAAATAAACTTTTTAGATTTAACCATTTCCATTGAAGATGATACATTTGTGACTTCAACACATTTCAAATCAACGGATAGAAATTCCTATATTTCCAGTGACAGTTGTCATCATTCTTCTTGGCTAAAATCTGTGCCTAAAAGCCAGTTTTTACGCTTAAAAAGAAATTGTACTCATGATGCCATGTTTAGGACACAAGCACAGGTTCTCACGGAACGTTTTGTAACGAAGGGTTACTGTCAAAATTTTTTGAATGACACTTTAAAATCAGTGTCTGAGATTGATAGGGCGGATTTGTTGAAAGATAAACCCCGTCTTGGCACCGCCCACCAATTCAAAAATCCGTTCGTTACAGACTACTCGTGCCAACATGCTAATGTTAGACATGTTGTCTCAAAACATTGGCATGTGTTGAGAAGTGACAATGTCCTTAAGGGATTATTACCCGAAAAACCACAGGTGGTTTTTAGGGGTCTCCCTTCACTTAGGGACAAATTGGCTCCTAATGTGCTAAATCCCCCGAGAATACCATCGATGTTTTTGGCAGATCTCTCTGGCTTCTACAAATGTGGGAGATGTCAGAGCTGTGCTTTAAATGGCATTAGATCTAAACGAAGTACTACATTCCGTTCTACTAGTACCCAGAAAAACTTTACGATCAAGCCCTTCATTACGTGCACAACTGTAGGGGTTATATATTTGCTCATGTGCCCATGTGGATTGCAATATATAGGCAGAACTAAACGCCCTCTACACATACGCCTAAATGAGCATATCACAAATATTCGGAATGGGTTCACTGAACATTCCGTGTCGAAACATTTTTTGTTGGTGCATGATAAAAACCCCAATAACACGGTGTTTTTGGGTATAGACAAATTTAACCCTCACTGGCGTGGTAGCGACTTAGTGAGAAGCATTTCTCGCTCCGAAATGGCGTGGATACATAAAACAAAGTGTTACACTCCTTATGGCCTTAACATCAAAGTGGATATTAATTGTTTTATTGATAACTCTTGATTCCACCTGATAAAGTTTATTATATAGATATCTATCCATTTTGACACTTAACTGATGGGGTCTCCACGTATCTCTATATGTGTGGAAAATAGGGGCCTTTTGGCCACATATTGAACCTAAAGGGGTTTTAGTACAATTTATTTAGATGGATTTCAGTTAAAAAGTTTCTTCTAATTTTCCTATGCCAATCTGGGTGTTTTTTGGACGGCCATATAACGATTACCAGCATGACTGGATACCCCTATATGTCAGTGTTCCTCCTTTTTTTTTACATTTAATTTAGCTATGCCTCCTGTGCCTTCCCTCCTCCCCCATCTACATTTTTTGGGGGGTGCCTGACATTGAACACGCTGGTGCCAGTGCAGCCCAATTCTTTTTCCTTCTTTAATCATAAGGAGAAAGTGATAATCGCATTTAATACGAGCGTATAGATATACATAGGTGCTAATATGTTTATTATCACCTTTTTATTTTATTTTTTCCTTTTTAAGTGGAAAAGATATATTTTTGTTGACCATTTGACTAACCAGCAGAGTGAATGTACGGCCGTCCAATTCCTGCTACATACATATTTTTAATCTAATTTTTTTTGAAAGTATTACAGTTTAATATTGTTTTATATGTTGTTTTTAAATGTTTTTTATATATATATATTTCAATATGGAAATTGGAATGTATTACATTGCAATGTGCGAACATTGTTTGCTGAATGTATGTGTGTGTCTTTGGTTGCCTCCGGCCTCACTACACACCTATAGCATAATAACACTATTTAGGAATTTACCTTGTAAACACACCGTTTGCCGCAATATACGACAATATGGTGTGTTGTCTTGTAATTGGGCTGCCGTTTTCGGTTTGCCCTTAGTTGTTATATTAGATCTATTGGTATGCTCGCTGTGTTTCCAATAGTAAAGATGGCGGAAGTACGATCACCCGGGATCCATCTTGGGGATAGCTCCGCCTGTTTTGCTTATTTATATGCGGTGACTCGGAGCGCCGCCTCATCCCGTGATCAAGTCCCTTTTGTGACGAAACGTCGGGAGGCGACGCGCTGACGTCACCGCATCACGTGTGAGGACCCGGAAGACGGGTAACATGCTCCAAACGCCGGCCGGCTTACTGAATTTATATGCTGTTTTTACCTTGGATTGATGTAAGTGCGCACAATCTTGTTTTTACCAAATAAATGTATGGTTTTACACTATGTGGATTTCTCTTGATTTCTATATGGGACCATTGGTTGATATATGATCGCTTTTGAGCTGAACACATCTACTGGCTACAATAAATGGATGTTCATTTTTGCTCCTTGCTGACTATGGATATCATTTTCTGCTGTTATTGATCTCTGTGAGATCAGAGACTCTGGTAAGGGTCAGTGTTTTCTGTGCGGTGGAGGTCTTTGTTTTGTCATTACTCACACCTGTCCGTGGATTCATCTACACTGGGAACTTTTCTGTTTATTTAAAACATATCCCTTGATGGACTGTATAATCACTATATGGACTTTATATTATATTCACTGTTCATTATTATTATGTTCACTAAAAGTTTTCTTCATGTGATATATTATTTGGCACTAATGACACCATTTTATTCATTTTAGTCTAGATACACTGTATGCCATTTATAGCGCGACTCCATTTTTTTCTATATATTTCTTCATTTATAGCGCAATACGATATGAAGGCTAGGACGTGTCTAACGTTGCCTATTGCTGCTCCGAGGCAAGTGGCCAAAAATTAGCAGTTAGTGTTCCAAGTAGTGTGATAGGCCTTCAGTGTGTTGCGTGCCAAGGAGTGGTTAATAAGCTGGGTTGAGTTGGTGAGATGCTACTTCAGTCCATCGTGGGACAGGGATGGTTATTGGGTCAGCTCCAGGCTCTTGCTGGAAAAACAAATAAGGTTAGAATGGGACAGAGCATCAGCTGCGATTTTGCATTTGCCTGGAATATGACTACAGAAGATATTAAACTGGTGACGGAGTGACAGCTGCGCGAGCCTGCGCAGGAAGGACGTGATGGGGAGAGGCTTGATCTACCTTAATTGATGAAGTCGGCTGTGGCCTGATTGTCTGTGGTGAAGAACACTGTCTGTCCAGTTCAAGTGTGGCCCCAAACCTGGGCAGCTGCCACAATGGGGTACAGCACGAGACGGGATGAAGACTGGGTGAAGCAGAAATTTAAGAGAATTTCTGGGGGCCAAGATTTGGAGAACCAGTGGCGGATGAAAAATGCACGCAAAAGCCTGTGGTGGCTCGGCTGACACTGCCGGGATGAAGATTGAAATGCTGTTCTATCAAGTGGGGAAGTTGTCCCACATAGCTAAGTCTGCTACTGATGCTTGGTCTAGTTTGAGAACTTGGACTGGATCTTGCATTGGTGTGAGAAAATCAAGACAATACACAGGTGCTCAACAAGACGATATACGTGCACTCACTGACCAACGTGCCCTCGCCGACCAACGTGCACTCGCCGACCAACGTGCACTCGCTGACCAACGTGCACCCGCTGACCAACGTGCACCCGCTGACCAACGTGCACCCGCCGACCAACGTGCACTCGCAGACCAACGTGCACTCGCTGGTGCTGGATGGAAACCTGAACTAACTGCAGGGGAAAAGACAGGGAAAAGATGAGTGGCCCGCGTGCCACTAAAGATGAATGGCCAACTGGGTGCCACTGTGTGTTTGTTTGGCTGACTGTCACTAAAGGGGGGTTTGCAAGTTTAGTTTGTATTCGGGTTTGCACGTAGGTGCGTGCTGCAAAGTGTTTTATACTGCTGCAGACAATATTGTGTGGTTGCAAGGGTCTCAGTCTGGTTTGCTGAGACGATATTGCGTGGTTGCAAAGGTCTCGATGATTATGAGGTTTGTTTTGAGATGGCCTTGTGTGGTTGCACTGGTCTCAACAAGTGAGGGGTTGCTGAGACGATGTTGCGTTTGCAATGGTCTCAAGTGAGTGTCGGGCTGCTGAGATGACTATGTATGGCTGCAAAGGTCTGAACGGGTGTCAGGTTGCTGAGATGATATTGCGTTTGCAATGGTGTCAAATGAGTGTCAGTTTGCTAAGACGACTTTGTATGGCTGCAAAGGTCTGAACGGGCGTTAGGTTGCTGAGATGAGATTGTGTGGTTGCAAAGGTCTAGACGAGTGTGAGGTAGCTGAGATGATATTACATTTTGCAAGGGTCTCAAATGAGTGTCAAGTTGCTGAGACAATATTCCCCCCCTTTTTTTTTTTTTTTTTTTTTTATAAAAACGACTGTAAATGAAACGCTGGTAAACATGAGTTACCACATGTGGCTGTGTTTACAAGCTGTTACAGGCATCGGCGTTTTGCATGCCTTTAAACATCCGTCTGAACCCATTTTTTTTATTTTTTTTAGAAGGTTTCTGAACTCAACTGCCTAGAAATTACTATAAATGATCCATTGTACATGTACTGATAATATAACATAGAGGAGTGATTGGGGATCCTGTGTAGACGTACTGGTAAGATAACATAGAGGAGAGATCAGGGGCGGCTGAAAAACACCCATTTTTCTGGCTGCAAGGGTCTCAATGAATGCCATGTTGCTGGGGCGAGACTGCGTGGTCACAAAGGTCTTTGATGAGTGGGAGGTTGCTCGAGACGGTATTGCATGGTTGCAAGGCTCTCGATGAGTGTGAGGCTGCTGAGACGGTATTGCGTTTGCAAGGGTCTCAACAATGGTGTGAGGCTGCCGAGACAGTATTGCGTGGTTGCAAGGGCCTTGATGAATGTGGGGCTGCTGAGACGGTATTGCGTTTGCAAGGATCTCAACAAGGGTGTCAAGCTGCTGAGACGGTTTTGCGTGGTTGCAAGGGCCTTGATGAATGTAGGGCTGCTGAGACGATTTTGCGTGGTTGCAATGGTCTCAACAGGTGTCAGGTTGCTGGGCCGAGATTGCGTGGTGGCAACGTTTCTTTTTTGCGTTTTTAATTTTTTTTATATATATATTTTTTTCTTTGCGTTTTTGTAAGGGCCTTGTGTTGCAAGGGTCTTAACAAGGGTGTCAGGCTGCTGAGATGATTTTGTGTGGTTTCAAGGGTCTCGATGAGTGTGGGTCTGCTGAGACGGTATTGCATTTGCCAGGGTCTCAACAAGTGTGTCAGGCTGCTGAGACGATTTTGCGTGGTTGCAATGGTCTAAACAGGCGTCAGGTTGCTGGGCCGAGATTGTGTGGTGGCAAAGGTTTTTTTTTTTTGCACTTTAATGTTTAATTTTCCTTTTTTTTTTTTTGCTTTTTTATATATCTTTTTTTTTTTGCTTTTGTAAGGGTCATGTGTTGCAAGGGTCTTAAGGGTGTCAGGCTGCTGAGGCGATATACGAGTGGTTGCAAGGATGTCAATGAGTGTGAGGGCTGCTGAGACGATATTGCGTTTGCAAGGGTCTCAACAAGGGTGTCAGGCTGCTGAGACGATTTTGCGTGGTTGCAACGGTCTCAACAGGTGTCAGGTTGCCAAGGGGCTGAGATTGCGTGGTGGCAAAGGTTTTTTTTTTTTTTGTGCGTTTTTTTTTTTGCGTTTTTATATTTATTTATTTTTTATTTTATTTTGCGTTTTGTAAAGGTCATGTGTTGCAAGGGTCTTAACAAGGGTGTCAGGCTGCTGAGATGATTTTGCGTGGTTGCAAGGATCTCAATGATTGTGAGGGCTACTGGGACGATATTGCATTTGCAAGGGTCTCAACAAGGGTGTCAGGCTGCTGAGACGATTTTGCGTGGTTGCAACGGTCTCAACAGGTGTCAGGTTGCCAAGGGGCTGAGATTGCGTGGTGGCAAAGGTTTTTATTTTTATTTTTGCGTTTTTTTTTTTTGCGTTTTTATATATATTTTTTTTATTATTTTGCGTTTTGTAAAGGTCATGTGTTGCAATGGTCTTAACAAGGGTGTCAGGCTGCTGAGATGATTTGCATGGTTGCAAGGTCTCAATCAATAAGAATTGGGTTACTGAGAAAGGATAGAAACACCTGGTTTGTTTGTACCTTAAGAAAGCAGTATAAGGTAGAAGGACAACGCCTGTTTGACTCGTGGTTCCATAGGGGCCACTAATGAACGATATGGGAGACAACGAATGGTAGCAAATTGATAGGACATAAAGAATGTAATAACAAATCTACTTGCGACAGTGGGCCATGCAAGTGAGTTTGCGGCGGACTGTGGCTGGAGTGAAACATGTCAGGAAGGTGTAGCGTGATGCCGTGCATGGGGCAAAACAATGAGGTTTGGTGTAGAAAATAGAACACGAGAAGTGCGTATCAATGCTTTGTAAGCTCCACTGTGGGAACCAAACATATGGTACGGGTGACACCATGAGTGGCCACAATTTGACATGACAAACAAGCTAACGAATCCTACCTGGGACAGTGAACGTGCGACTGGGTTTGCTTTGGACTGGATGTGCAACACATCCGAAGAGTGTGGTGTGGCGCCATGCATTACGCACAGGCAATAACTTTGGTAAATAAATGAGAGAGAAGAACCGTGAACAAACAATTCGTAAGTTCCACTGCGGGAACTAAAAACACACGGCATGGGGGAACAATGAATGACAACGGTAGAAAGCATGCAATGTATCTGATACAAAACATTTGTAAAAATGCATGAAACAAATTCGATACGAATCGGTAGTAAGGAGTATTGAACGAATCTGATACGATTTGGTTGTAGAGTGTATGCTACCCCTTGCTTTGAAACCGAACACCTACCAACCACCCATCCCCCCAGGCTAATCAAGTGCAGACAAGGCACCATGTGAGTCCAATTACCACCTCAATCTGCCAAAGAACCCATACAAACACATGCTAATCTCCAAATGGATTTACAAATGAATCGTATGTTTGGCAGAAGGAAGTTACAAATGTACTACGCCTGAGCCAAATGATGTTGGAACATGAGCAACAATAACTCAGAGGCAGATTTTTTTTCCAAAAGGGGTGCAGGATAGAAAGCATAACGAATTGCAAGATTGCACAAGATACGAAAAGGTTTGAATCCTACCTGCGACAGTAAGCGGGAACCGCCGGCGAAGACCATGAAGGGAGAAGCCACAAAGCGATTGCGATGTCGAATGCGATTGAATGTGCAGACTCACGGACATGAGGTGAGCTGGGAAGAGTCGGCCCAGTGACGTGTAGTACTGCACACTGAACCGACAAAGAGCATGTGTGAGTGGGCTGCTTAAATACCCTCCGGGCTCCTCCCATAAACTCAGGCCACCATACTGGCCTTCTTATATGTATTGTCCTAAAACTAATGATGTTAACTAGATGTTATTATTGATAACAAATTTATGATTTAACAAAAAGTGTTTTACATATCAAAATGACTGGGACAAGAAAGAAAAATGCTTGGGTCAGAATGATAGTCTTTTCTATTGATTAACATTCAATTTGCAACAGTCATGAGCTGACAATTGTGTGTGATTGATAACCAAAAACTAGGGTTGTCCCGATACCACTTTTTTAGGACCGAGTACAAGTACCGATAATTTTTTTCAAGTAGTCGCCGATACCGAATACCGATACTTTTTTTAAATGTGTCCCCAAATGCAGCCATGTCCCCCACATATGCAGCAATGTCCCTCCAGCCATGTCCCCCACATATGCAGCCATTTCCCCCGCAGCCATGTCCCTCCAGCCATGTCCCTCCAGCCATATCCCCCACATATGCAGCCATGTCCCCGCAGCCATGTCCCCGCAGCCATGTCCCCGCAGCCATGTCCCCCACATATGCAGCCATGTCCCTCCAGCCATGTCCCCCACATATGCAGCCATGTCCCCGCAGCCATGTCTCCCCAGCCATGTCCCCCCAGCCATGTCCCCCCAGCCATGTCCCCCCAGCCATGTCCCCGCAGCCATGTCCCTCCAGCCATGTCCCTCCAGCCATGTCCCTCCAGCCATGCCCCCCACATATGCAGCCATATCCCCGCAGCCATGTCCCTCCAGCCATGTCCCTCCAGCCATGTCCCTCCAGCCATGTCCCTCCAGCCATGTCCCCCATACCTATGAAAGCCGCCGCCGTTGCATGGAGAACATCACAGCATTTATTTGAATAGCTGTTTTGCCCTTGTGTATAGATACTCCCCCTTGCTCGGGATTGGACAGATCACGATCACCCATCCAATCCTGAGCAAGGGGGGAGTGTCTATACGCAGCAGGAACACTACAGCTATTCAAATAAAAGCTGTGATGTTCCCGCACGCTGTTTAACCCGTGCGGCGGCGGGTTTCGATGCGGCAGGTTTTCGATGCGGCGGGTTCGATGCGGTGGCGGCGGCGACAGCAGCGGCTGGGGGGGGAGTATTCTATTTTGGTATCGGGGTATTTGCGGGAGTACAAGTACTCCCGCAAATACTCGGTACCGGTCCCGATACCGATACTGGTATCGGTATCGGGACAACCCTACCAAAAACTAAAACTATGTCCCTTCCAAATGTCAAGATTTAACCACTTCAGCCCCGGACCATATTGCTGCTCAGTGACCAGGCCCCATTTTGCAATTCGGCACTTCGGCACGTGCGTGCCCCTATTGGCTGATTTGCGAGATGATGTAATATTACGTGATCTCGCGCAGCCGAGCCGACCTGCCATTGTAAAACCGCGGCGGCTGGTCGGCAAGCGGTTAAGGAAGCTGTGTCCGTCCATGGATGAAAGAGAAATTGGAACTATATAAGCAATAAATATTGAAGTAAAATAATCAATTAAAATCAATCTTGCCAGTAGAAGAAATGGCCAAAGGCTATGTCAGGGAAATGGTCGTGGAAGTTCTGGCAATCTTGCCAGTAGAAGAAATGGCCGCCAGAGGCACATCATGTGACAGGTGGATCCCCCTGCTGGCCTATAAAAGGCTGCCACTGTCTGACCCAAATTGCTGGATTGTCATCAGCTTCCTGTGTCTGTTTACCTTGTAACTCCTGGCTTGACTTCTGCTTTTGGCTTGACCTGTGATCCCGATTATCTCCTCACTCTGACCTTGGCTTGGCTGACTATTCTTCGATCCACTGTCCACTGTTCATGACCCAGCTTGCTCCTGTTTGCTCTTGGACTGTCTCCTGGTATATGATCTCTGGCCTGGCTGCTAACCCTGCTCCTGGTTTACCCTGCAAACGGCTACTCAGGACTTTTTCTTGTACTGCTACTGACATCACTACCCAGTGCACCCCAGCCACATTCTGCTTACCAGCCACTTGCAGCACTACTGGCAACCCGTGCACCTTTGGGCACCGTATCCCCTGTATCACTCCCAGGGGAGTGCTGCACTTAGCCGCAAGGGGCACCCTCTCTGCCACTCGGCCTCACATCATAGACTTGACATCTGGTTTAACAAAATGTATTCAGGTATTCTTAACTCAAAAAAAGCGCCAGCTATTGCCCTCGCTCCCCTCCAAATCTCCAAATTCCTCCTTCTTGCTGCTGTGAACAGACTTCCTGTTAGATGGTGGGTACCGTCGTTCTTCATGGCCCCACGTAGCCACCTTCCCTTGCTTACTCCTGAGAAGGAATAGGAACTATGGATGTGTAGTGTACATAGAGCAGTACACATGGCCGCAACTAATGTCCAGAGAAAGGAGGCGTTCAGGAGCTTATGGATGATGGTACAAGGAGGCAGAAAACCACAGTAAGAAACGATTTCATGAAAAAAAAATTATAGGGCCAATCAATAGTGGATTTGCATGGATTATATTTGGAGAATAATAAGGATATCGTTGTGTGTCTCTTTGATCCCTTTGATCCCAGGAGGCGGAGGTGGGCATTTCCAATCATGTGACTGCTGTAATTGGCTGTCTCAGCGGTCACATGATTAAGAGCTCCGATTGCAAGTATGCATCTGGAGCTTTTCACGACACTTTAGTTACTATGCTGGGAGTGCACAGTGATTGGGTTCTCAGCACAGTAAACAGTTTCTCTATTAACGCATTTGGTCGCATACACACGAAGGCCAGTTTCATCGGACCACATCGATCGTGTGTACGGCTGATCGGACCTTCGTCCATCGGACCAAAGTTTTAAAACTTGCTTTAAAATCGGTCCGATGGACACCTGACCATCGGACCAAAACGATGGTTAGTACACAAAAGCATCGGGCCAAAAACCAGCGCATGCTCAGAATCAAGTCGACGCATGCTTGGAAGCATTGACTTTCGTTTTTTTCAGCACGTCGTTGTGTTCTACGTCACCGCGTTCTGACCCGATCGGATTTTGGACTGATGGTGTGTAGGCACATCAGACCATCAGGCCACTTCAGCGGTGACACGATGAAAACGGTCCGTCAGACCATTCTCATCGGACCGGTCCAATCGTGTGTACGCTGCCTTAAATGCGGCCACTCGGCATTAACGTCCACCCACCGAGAGGCCAGGCTGTGAAAAATGGTTAAATAAAATGAAAAAAAAAACTCAGGTTCCCATAATGTTTTGCTGAACAAGAGACAAGAACAATGCAGCGTACTGCTTTTCTCTGTACTACTTTTAGCCTAGACATTCTATTTGTGTACAGAGGTTGCAAAACTGGAGCACAGAGATGCTCTTTTACCTGTTTGTGCTTTGTGTGTGCAAGTCAATGCCATAACAAACACGGCCTACAAGGTCAGTTTATTCTTGATCTTGGTTGATCTGCTTTTTATAATTTGCTTAACGAGCCAGTGATCAGTAAAATAGATAAATATACCAAAATAAAACAAAGAAGGATGCATATTACATTTTAATGTAAAAAAAATAAATAAATATGAAAGTACACATGCAGTACACACAACCTTGTTATTTAGCATGTAGTGATTGATGCCTAGCTGTCATTTCGTATAGCTAAACAATAAAGACTATTTGTGTGGGTGTAAAGGGAAATGCTACTGTTTAGTGTTTATCAATTATCAGTGCCTGTAATCTTGGGCTGAGCTCATTGTATTACCTTGTAAGAAATATTTAGAACTATCTGTACTGCTTTTATTACTGTTTTGATTTATTGGAAGCAGATAATAATTAAAGAGTGCTTGAGGAAGCACATTCCTTGTTCCAAGCAAATTATAGAGTGTGTTATGTCATGTCTACCACCTATCTGTCGCTGCACTTCAAACTAGGACTTACATTTTTTAGTCTCATTTTGATGACTATTTACTAACCGTAATTACCAACAGACAGAGTGTATAGATTTCCCAATGCTTTCTTCTATACAAGGAGGTACTTTTAAAGGAAATCTATCTGGTGTGAAATATTTAGGCTGCCTTTGCTGACCTTCTTCGCCGGCTTACGCCGACAACTATACGCTACGCCGGGGCAACGTTGAGCGCATATTCTTTGTGAATAGCATGCTTGCCTCTCAACGTTGCGCCGGCGTAGCGTAAAGTAGATACATTACGCCCGCAAAAAGATGCGCCGCTCTACCTGAATCCGGGCTATAGTTTTTTTTCTGTTGAACCTGCAGTCTTAACAAAAAACAACTAAAAGATTCCCCCATTCATGCTACACAGTGAAGATGGACAAATCCCTTGCTGAGACTATTGTATTTTGAAAGCCGCCCCAGTCATATCTGAATTGTGCCTGCATCTGATTGGATGCAGGTGCTGTTTGGCAAACTAATTTCTGCCCTGCTCCTTTGATTTTTTAATTGAGGGATTCTGGGTTCAATAAAGAAACTAAGTTGCCCCTGGGATTTTAATGATTTGTGCCGCAATGAAGTTTACCAGAGTTGTAGAAACTGATGAAACCAACATCGCTATCATAGGTTTCATAGTGTAGCACCCTGGAGTTTAGGCATGGTTACTGTAATTGTTGAGGATCAATTAATTTCAATCTAAGTCTCTTTTGCTGCTAGGGGGCTGGGTACCTGGTGGCATTAGATATGAGAAGGGCACTGCAATGTCAGATTAAGGGTATATGGGGCATCCCAGCCAATGGGCAGGGGTTTTCTTGGATCCCTTGGCCTGCTGATAGAATCTCTATATTTGGGTGGAGTCAGGTGATCATGGTTCTGTGCCACCTGGACGGCTGTCTCGGTGGATGTGTGTTGTATTGCCCGGGCTGCTAGGCTGGAGATTGGGCCTATTCCGGGCTCATCTGTCTGGGGGCCTATCCAGAAGTAAGAGAACAGCGCAGGGTTGGGACTGCATCTTGCAGTTCAACCAGAAGTGAAAGTTCTGTCGGTCGGAGAACCTGTCATTGTCAGAGGTAGAGGGGAAACTGTCGCCAATAAGGGACCAACTGCCTTATTACCAGGGACCACAGTGGGCCAGATTCAGGAACACTTGCGCTGGAGTATTTCGATATGCGCCGCGTAACTGTGATGATGCGCCGTCGTTTCTATGTGCCCGTACCCACCAAACTAGATGCGCCCAATAACGGGTCATTTGCGACTGGCGGAACGTTCCGACGCCAGAGTATCGTCAGCGCTTAATTTCGTTGGGCGCATCAGTCGCGCCTATTGATTTCCCCTGCAAATATGCAAATGAGGGATTTTTCACAATTCACGAACGGATTAGCACCATACGCTGGCTACATGCGCCGCGCGTATCTCGTCCGTCCGGCGCAAAGTTATTTCTACAAAAGGCTGCTTTGGGCCAGATTCAGGTAGATGAGAGCATCTTTGCTCCAGAGTAACGCTTCTCATTTACGTTACTCTGAAGACCCTTTCAGCGCAAGTCCTGTAATTCACATAGCAGTTGCGCGTAAACTTGCGCCAGAGTAACGATAATGCGCTGGCGTAACCCGACGCAAGTGGAAGTGGGTGTGATCATATGTAAATGATGGGCGGAGCCCAGCGCAGAGGCTTACGTTCAGCGCATCAACCACGGAGCATGCGCAGTGAGTGCGGCTCCACTCGCCCCCTTTGTGCGCATGCTCACAACTTCCGTCGGCACCACTTCACGGGAAACGTCAGCGCAATGCCTTCCGTTGGGCGTTTAAATGCGCCCGTAGAAGCGCCATTTCGGCACTAAAGTATATCCTGCTCCCCCTCCCCGCAGTGATGTTACTTTTGTTTTGAGATGGCTGCTCCCGTTCCCCGCAAACACACAGGAGAAAGCTGAACTTTAATGGCCAGGAGCTGTCAGCCGTCATCTCGGCTATGGAGACCTATGATGTCTTCCTCCATGGCTGTAAAATTTGACAGACAAGCATGGACAGAGGTGTTGTCCTGCAAGTGGGGGTGCTCAGCTAGCTCTTATCGTCGGTAACGCTGCTGTAGCTGCTCTCCTGCTGACCTGTGGCCATCTGGAGTAAAGATAAAGCAGCCTTTTGTAGAAATAACTTTGCGCCGGACGGACGAGATACGCGCGGCGCATGTAGCCAGCGTATGGTGCTAATCCGTTCGTGAATTGTGAAAAATCCCTCATTTGCATATTTGCAGGGGAAATCAATAGGCGCGACTGATGCGCCCAACGAAATTAAGCGCTGACGATACTCTGGCGTCGGAACGTTCCGCCAGTCGCAAATGACCCGTTATTGGGCGCATCTAGTTTGGTGGGTACGGGCACATAGAAACGACGGCGCATCATCACAGTTACGCGGCGCATATCGAAATACTCCAGCGCAAGTGTTCCTGAATCTGGCCCTATATCTTTACTCCAGATGGCCACAGGTCAGCAGGAGAGCAGCTACAGCAGCGTTACCGACGATAAGAGCTAGCTGAGCACCCCCACTTGCAGGACAACACCTCTGTCCATGCTTGTCTGTCAAATTTTACAGCCATGGAGGAAGACATCATAGGTCTCCATAGCCGAGATGACGGCTGACAGCTCCTGGCCATTAAAGTTCAGCTTTCTCCTGTGTGTTTGCGGGGAACGGGAGCAGCCATCTCAAAACAAAAGTAACATCACTGCGGGGAGGGGGAGCAGGATATACTTTAGTGCCGAAATGGCGCTTCTACGGGCGCATTTAAACGCCCAACGGAAGGCATTGCGCTGACGTTTCCCGTGAAGTGGTGCCGACGGAAGTTGTGAGCATGCGCACAAAGGGGGCGAGTGGAGCCGCACTCACTGCGCATGCTCCGTGGTTGATGCGCTGAACGTAAGCCTCTGCGCTGGGCTCCGCCCATCATTTACATATGATCACACCCACTTCCACTTGCGTCGGGTTACGCCAGCGCATTATCGTTACTCTGGCGCAAGTTTACGCGCAACTGCTATGTGAATTACAGGACTTGCGCTGAAAGGGTCTTCAGAGTAACGTAAATGAGAAGCGTTACTCTGGAGCAAAGATGCTCTCATCTACCTGAATCTGGCCCAGTGAGTAACTGAAGCAAGTACCAGAGCAGTATTCTCACCAATTGGGGACGGTGAAGAATCGGGAAACTTCAATGGGTAATTGTGTCCTTCAAAATGTTCTTGTCTTTATTTTTTTAACAATGTTCTTATTGAATTTATCTAGATGTTGGTTCAACTCTACATCTTTCTCTTTAAAGAGATAATGTGTCAGTACGTTAGGATGTTGTTTGAACAATTCATCTATCTCCTTGTCTAGAGATGCCAGAGTTTTATTATATTCCACAATTAAATAGCAAGATGTGGCTGGATGTACCACGTGAAGCGCCTCCATCGCCATATCACATACAAAAATACAGAAATTTGCCTGTGGGGCTTTGACTTGAGGCGCAACACAACCAATTGTAAAAACAACAATGTAAAGATTTATTGAATGTCAACAGGTTTTTTTGTTTACACCATCTCTGCAATACTGGAATATATTATGCACCGTTGGTACAATTTTACTAAGCTATACTTTATTGCATACTAAATATAATTTATGTGGATTTTTTCTTTATCATAGTTATGTAGATCACTTTTATTATTTGATATATTTGTGTCAAACTTTTGGTTGCATTAATCTTTATTTTGCGCACACTAACACACGAACACATTTTTATTAGCCATCACCTTGGAGGTCGTGTTAGATTGTTCTCACTGACGATATTCAATTCTGTCCTGTTTGCACTGCTGGGCCCCTCCATATCTTACACCCCCAGTTCCCGGGTCAGACATCCCTGATTGCTGCCACTGGGATGTGAGCATGCGATATCTTGCAGTTTTGTAAGTATGGGTCCTTTATGGTGATCCCTAACTTTTGAATTTATGTAATACATTCTTTATTATTGTCGTTATACATTCCTAAACTATTTTAATTTATAGATCTGTGTATATGCATCAACCCCTGAAGAAGTGAAAATCAATTCACGAAATGTGTTGGCTCACAAAAGATGCACTGTTACATTAATCATGGACTGATCTTTAAATACTGTAATTAGCTCATATAATGTCCCACAGGCAAATTTCTGTATTTGTGTACATTCCTCAATTAATAATTTCATCATCTCATGAGAGCAAGCCAACAGATTTCTTTCCCAATTGTTTCTAAAGTCATTGTCAATACTCCTCAAACTTGAGAAAATCTGTACACAAAGTCCCATAGGACAGCAATTTTCCTGTATATATTGCTCCAAAATTTAAACGTGCCAATAAGTAGTGGACTTATGTTCTATGGGCCAGATTCAGGTACATTTGCGCATTATTGGACCGGCGTAGCGCACCGCCTTTACGTTAGACTTGCGCAATGTAGCCGCGTAATCACCCTATTCTTGTAGCTTTTGCGCAGAATATTGTGCATGCGTAACGTTATTTCAGAGGCGTAAGGCGGAGTATTACAAATTGGGAAGGACGTGGGCGTGTTACATTGAAATGAGCCGTGACCCCATGCAAATGAAGGGCCGGCCCGCGCATGCGCGCTTGAAGCAGACCATGGTCAGCACCTCTGTGCGCATGCTCACAACTCGGGAATGGCGCAATCAGTGAAATTGGAAGTGGACTAGGGCAACTTAGTGAACTACGCACACAGCATAAATAGACAGACACAAACGCACTTCCTTTGCAAAAGTACATCCCTTTGTATCCCTCCCTATACAGCAAGGTGCTTTTGTTTATTAGCGTTTGTTTTTTTGTTTGTGACGTGTCTTTGAGACATTTGGGGACTGTTTTGCAGAGTGATTTTTGTCTTTTATTTGTAATCAGAGTCTTCGAGTAAGGAATGCGTTGACCCTAATAACCAAGGCCTGGAGTGTGCCTTTGGCCGGCTGGTAGGTACGCCTGAAAGAGGGCATACCCTGAACAAGAAAAAGTACAATGAGAATGTATGAAAGCTGGGGGAATGGGTGGGTGGGAACCCAGAACCCTACGCCGACCCAGCACCGACAGGGAGGGAGTCTTAAGTACTCTCAGACTCCTCCCACAAATACAGGCCGGCCTCCGGCCAGCCTTCTGACTTGTAATCAGAGTCTTCGAGTAAGGAATGCGTTGACCCTAATAACCAAGGCCTGGAGTGTGCCTTTGGCCGGCTGGTAGGTACGCCTGAAAGAGGGCAAAAGACACATATGTAGGTGAAGAGGGGTAGATAAGTGACCAAGAAGCAAAGCAGCCCGCGCCCGGATGGCAATCGTAAGTATACCTGATAAGTAGCCGTTATGACTGGAGAAGCCACCGACTCGTGACCTGTGATAGAAGGAAGCCCCTGCCAAATGCGTGAGCAGGCCTGAACATGACCAAAGCCCCGAGAAAGATTGGTTCGAGCCTGCGACAATCCATATGAGAGCCTGACACGCTTATGATAGGTGGACACTTGTGGGCAACTGAAACCAGAGCCGGCCCGAAAAGCCCCCGCAATAATTCCTTACCACGAAACCTACAACCGGACACCAGACGTAGCCCCGTGAGGAAACCCCCCAACCCCTGGCCTACCCATACTTGAGAGGAAAGTGAGCGGGTGAGTAGCAAAAACCTGACAACTAGCAGGAGCCTAAAGTGCTGGATACCTGATGGACATGATGACGGAGCAGAAGGACGAAGCCCTTGCGCTAAGGTAACACCAACTTACCATGGCACCATACCGACACACAGAACACGTTCTTACCTGATAGACTTGGTTAGCAGGTTACAGGCAGAAGCACGCCAAAATTGAGCATAAGGATAGTAGATAACGGCATGGAAGCTAACCCAAATCCCACCCCCCCCCCCAACTGCCCAAGTGCTGAACGCCAGACTACAGACAAGTACCTAATGACAAGTTTGCAGGAGAGAGCAGCCCATGCCAGCAATGCTACCAAACTCGCCACTAGGTACCCAAGAGGCCCAACCCCCCACCTTCAGCATGAAGGTAGAGAAACCAGACCAACCACCCCTGGAAAAGCTGCCTCCAGAAACTTGACACGAAAGCATGACTGCCAGCTAAAGCCACAACACTATGAAACCTGATGATGCAGCGATGAGCCCCGAAAGCTGGTCTGAAAGTACCCACAGTAGGGATGTCAGAGACCGGACCCGAAAATGATGACGTGGCCGGTAGGAATGGAAGAGCAGGAACTGGGGGTGCGCTGACACAACCTAGACAAGACAGAAAACACACATGAAACAACAACGCCCTCTGTGCCTACCTAAGACCGCTGCGCATGAAAGCACCCGATGACACCCCAACCCAGTGTGACTGGCATGTGAGCCTGAGTAACCTGCCGCGCAGAGACAGGCAAAACTGAACACTCATGGTCGGTGTACCCACGGACTGCTGTGGGTAATCGTGTAGGTGTAATGAATGCACGTGCAACGTATGACGTATGTAAACAGGCGAGAAGATTGTGGTCAACAATCAATTAAAAACGAAACCTCAGCCCGTATGAATCTGTAGACGTGACAGATCCTGAGATGTGAACACTAGCTAACCAACCCAGATGCAACGTGGACAAAGTACAATGAGACATGGTAACCATGAAGACAACGCCAAGACAAACCAACACAGACAGAATTCGTGGGGGCAGCCAAGCCATGCCAGAAATCGTGGGGGCAGCAATGCTGCGACAGAACTTGAGGGGGACAAAATCGTGGGGGCAGCCGAACTGCTGAGACTGAAACTTAATGCAAAACCTGGGGCAGAAATGGTATGGGAGACCCGCTGAACCTGAAAGCTAAGGCAAAACTATAGGACAGAACCTGGGGCAGAAATGGTATGAGAGCAACGATGAAGCAAAAATACCAAATAAACAAACCTGGAGCATAATGGTATGAGAGCAACACTGAGCCTGAAATGCCGAGGCAGAAATACAATGACAGACAGAAATGACAAAACTTAGGGGCCGTAGTGCCCAGACAGAAAACGTGGGGGCCGTAGCGCCCAGACAGAAAACGTGGGGGCCGTAGCGCCCAGACAGAAAACGTGGGGGCCGTAGCGCCCAGACAGAAAACGTGGGGGCCGTAGCGCCCAGGCAGAAAACGTGGGGGCCGTAGCGCCCAGGCAGAAAACGTGGGGGCCGTAGTGCCCAGGCAGAAAACGTGGGCCGAAAAAACTATGGAAGACAACGCTATGACGGAAAACCTGGAGCAGAAACGCTATGACGGAAAACCTGGAGCAGAAACGCTATGACAGAAAACCTGGGGCAGAAACGCTATGACAGAAACGCTATGACAGAAAACCTGGGGCAGAAACGCTATGACAGAAACCTGGGACAGAAACGCTATGACAGAAAACGTGGGGCAGAAACGCTATGACAGAAAACGTGGGGCAGAAACGCTATGACAGAAAACGTGGGGCAGAAACGCTATGACAGAAAACGTGGGGCAGAAAAGCTATGACAGAAAACGTGGGGCAGAAACGCTATGACAGAAAACCTGGGGCAGAAACGCTATGACCGAAAACCTGGGGCAGAAACGCTATGACAGAAAACGTGGGGCAGAAACGCTATGACAGACAACGTGGGGCAGAAACGCTATGACAGAAAACGTGGGGCAGAACGCTATGACAGACAACGTGGGCCAGAAACGCTATGACAGAAAACGTGGGGCAGAAACGCTATGACAGAAAACGTGGGGCAGAAACGCTATGACAGAAAACGTGGGGCAGAAACGCTATGACAGAAAACGTGGGGCAGAAACGCTATGACAGAAAACGTGGGGCAGAAACGCTATGACAGAAAACGTGGGGCAGAAACGCTATGACAGAAAACGTGGGGCAGAAACGCTATGACAGAAAACGTGGGGCAGAAACGCTATGACAGAAAACCTGGGGCAGAAACGCTATGACAGAAAACCTGGGGCAGAAACGCTATGACAGAAAACCTGGGGCAGAAACGCTATGACAGAAAACCTGGGGCAGAAACGCTATGACAGAAAACCTGGGGCAGAAACGCTATGACAGACAACGTGGGGCAGAAACGCTATGACAGACAACGTGGGGCAGAAACGCTATGACAGACAACGTGGGGCAGCAACGCTATGACAGACAACGTGGGGCAGCAACGCTATGACAGAAAACGTGGGGCAGCAACGCTATGACAGAAAACGTGGGGCAGCAACGCTATGACAGAAAACGTGGGGCAGCAATGCTATGACAGAAACCTGGGGGCAGAAACGCTATGACAGAAAACCTGGGGGCAGAAACGCTATCACAGAAACGTGGGGCAGAAACGCTATGACAGAAAACGTGGGGCAGCAACGCTATGACAGAAACCTGGGGGCAGAAACGCCATGACAGAAACGTGAGGGCAGAAACGCTATGACAGAAAACGTGGGGCAGCAACGCTATGACAGAAACCTGGGGGCAGAAACGCTATGACAGAAAACGTGGGGCAGCAACGCTATGACAGAAACCTGGGGGCAGAAACGCTATGACAGCAAACGTGGGGGCAGAACCGCTATGACAGCAACGTGGGGGCAGAACGCTATGACAGAAAACCTGGGGGCAGAAACACCATGACAGAAAGTAGGGGCAGAAACGCTATGACAGAAACCTGGGGCCAGAAAACGCTATGACAGAAACCTGAGGACAGAAACGCTATGACGGAAACCATGGGGCCGAAAAACGCTATGACAGAAAAGTAGGGGCAGAAACGCTATGACAGAAAACCTGGGGCCAGAAAACGCTATGACAGAAACCATGGGGCAGAAAAAACGCTATGACAGAAACGCAGGGGCAGAAACGCTATGACACAAACACAGGGGCAGAACTCCCCTGACCTCAGTAAAAGGTAGACAGCAGCCCCCCCCCCATGCCGCTAGCATGACCCCAGAGATGCGGGAGGGCAGCCCCCCCCCCAAGTAGCCAGCATGCGACCCCTGGAAAAAAATGGCGGACACCCCCCCAGCAAGACCCATGCATGCACCGCTCCTCATACAGCCCCCCCCCCCCCATGCCGCTGCTGGAGGAAGAAACATAGTGGGCGGGCATTCCCCCCCCGGCGTGAACACCGGGGGAAGCAGCAGGCGGCTCCCTCCAGCAGGAGGGAGAAGTACAGCTGACGGGCCTCCCCCCCTCCCCCCGGCGTGTACACCGGGGAAAGCGGCGGGCGGCTCCCTCCACGCTGGAGGGAGAAATACAGCGGACGGGCAGGCAGGCATCCCGCCCCCATTCCCCAGCGAGAACAAGGGGAACGGGCGGGCAGCGGCTCCCTCCATGCAGGAGGGAGAACTACAGCGGGTGGGCGGGCATCCCCCCTCCCCCCGGCGTGAAACTGGTGAGAGCCCCGGGAGGAAGAGACACAAATGGGCGGCCATGCTGCTGCTGCCGGCGTGAACCCGGCGGAGACAGGCGAGTGGGGGTTGGGAGGGGGCGCCCGCCTGGACCAGGTGAAAACACGGGAGCCATGCGGGAATCCCCCACGTGCGGACCGGAATGCGAGCACCCCCCCCATGGACCCGGTATGAGAACCGGACTACGAGCGACTCCCCCCACCCCCTGAACAGCTTGTGAGGACCGCTGAATCAGACCCTCGCAACGTGGGTGGAAAACACCTGAGACAGCTGCTGCTGACCGCCCTCTCCAGGAAGCCGGAAGTGACATGCATCGGCCGCGCCCCCCCAACCCAGAACCCTACGCCGACCCAGCACCGACAGGGAGGGAGTCTTAAGTACTCTCAGACTCCTCCCACAAATACAGGCCGGCCTCCGGCCAGCCTTCTGACGTGTTTTCTTTGTTGTTATTTTGTTTAAATTGTATTTTTCCTGGGCATTTTTTATTTTTGCTCGTCATTTATTTTATTTTTTTGGTTCTGTTTGTGTATGATTTTGGAATGTGGGGGTGATATGCCTGCGGGAAAAGGGGTATCACCCTCATTTGTGGTGGAGAAGTGAAACCCAGGTCTGTGTGAATGGTGTATGAATGTACAGTGACATAATTGGAGCCGTGGCATGGCGTTGCTGCTCACAAGTCCTGCATGGTGGGCTTGTGCCAATCCAATGTGATGACGATGTGGTGTGTGTGTGCTAGGGACCACAGTGGTGTGCATGCATGCATTCTCATTGTGCCATGATTAATGTGTGTGTTTAACGTGCAAAGATGCATATGTGAGCTGGCATGAGATGGGGTCATGAGATGGGGTCCCAGTGCATATGCAGAGCCACCTTGAAGGATAAAGACAGGAGAATGTTAGTAGTGCATGTGCCCCTTGTGATGTGTGCATCATGGGGGGGGACAGTCATGCCTGCCACCCATGTCACTCACCAACCAGCCAGCTGTCCCCATACATGTTCTGTTCGAAATCTGTGGGGATGGGGCTATGATTGTATATGTAGCTGTCATGGGTGTCATGGGTAGTGCCATGTGTTGGGCTGCTGATGTCCTCCTGCAAGGTTGTGGTTAATTCCATGATGGCATGAGGGGTGAATCTGAAGATGTGAGACACCTCAGAATCACTCATGCCATAGATGTCTATGCATGTGTGATATATCCTCTCCCGTGAAGAGTGAAGAGTGAGGGGCTTGTATCAGATAAGAATATTGTATTAGATTAGATTAAATTGTAAAGTTTATATAAGCAAATAAAAAAAAAAAAAAAAAAAACATCTCCCGTGCCCTCCTTAATGCCCTCCTCAGTGCCCTCCTCCTTCTTTGCTCATCTAAAGTCAGTAGTATAGCTATGAGCATGGATGCCACTGGCATGTTGGCATACAGTTTGTTGGGCAACACGTGTGACTGCTGAGCTCCTCACTAACAGTGTTGCTTTATCTGACATGTAGACGATTTTTCTCTTTTTAGACCAGCTTTTATATGGTCTAATTTTAGACAGGACATTTTGCTGTTGCGCACACTGCGTAGCCTGCGCTGCCCCAACGTTCTTTTCTGGATCCCCGTAAGTCCCTCATTAGCATATTTGACTAGCAAATCAATGGTCTGTCTAGCGCAGTTTTGCGCGGACGGATGCGCCTGTCTAACGAAATTACGCTGGAAAAAAAAAAGTAGATTTCTTGCGTATCTCGTTTTGGGGATGCCGTGCATCGAAACGCACGCGCACATTTAGACTTACGCACGCGCATCTCCTGTTGGGCAGGCGTAATCGCTCTGTGAATCTGGGCCTATGAGTTTTTTTAGATTGAAGAAAAAGCCAATGAAGTCAGTGTCAGTATTGCTATAATCAACATATTTAGAGAGATATTGGGACATCTTATGTGCTCATTTAGAGCCCGGATAGTAATCCATCCTGAGAGCGAAATAAAGAGGGGGGGTGGCAAAAGAGGAGAAAAACAAGAGAGGTTTGGGAGAAGAAGGGAAACCACAGAGGCAACAATATATACCTCAAAAATATTTGTAACAAACATAAACATCAAGGGAGGGATTCTGGGCAGAAGGTGGCCAACAGGGCATTGTTGGTTTACTTACCTTTTCCTTCAATTTCCATTCTAAAAAAAAAATTCTTTGTTTTTTTTGTCTGAATTTCTCACTTCCTGTTCCTCCTCAGTAAGCTGTTCAGTAAGCTGTTCTGGCTGACTAACCACCGCTCGGATGATGGTGTGAAGTTTACTGAGGAGAAACAGGAAGTGAGAAATTCAGACAAAGAAAATAAACATTTAGGCCCGGATTCACAAAGGATTTACGTCAGCGTATCAAAAGATACGTCGTTGTAAGTACAAATGTGCGCCGACGCATCTCTGCGCCGATTCACAAAGCTAGAAACGTCGAAAAGCAAGGCTTCAGCCGCCTAACGTAACTTGCCTACGCCGCCGTATCGTGGGCGCATAGTTACGCTGGACGCATTCGGCGATCCCATTTTAAATATGCAACTGAGTAAGATACGCCGATTCACGAACGTAAATGGGCCCGGCCGCTTCATATACACGATTTGTGTAAGGCTTACGTCCGGCGTAAAGTTACCCCTCATATAGCAGGCGCAGGTAATGCAAAGGTATGGGCCAGGGAATGACGCCGTCTAATTTTACGTCGCGTACGCCGTTTACATAGTACTACGTGAATACGGCTGTACTTAGGTTACGTTCATGTCGTAGGCAGTGTTCGACGTATCTTAGGCAGCTATTTCGACGTAACTGTGAGCATGCACACTGAGATGCGTCCAAGAGACGATGCATGCGCAGTTCGTTTTTTGAAGCTGTGGCCATCATTTGCATGGGGTCAAGCTTCATTTAAATAGATCACGCTCCCACTTCCAGCCCACTTTCACCTACTTTGACTTACGTCGGATTACGCCGACAACTATACGCTACGCGGCGCAACGTGGAGCGCATATTCTTCGTGAATAGCATGCTTGCTTCTCTACGTTGCGTAGCGTAAAGACGATGCGCTACGCCGGCATAAATATACGCCGCTCTACGTGAATCCGGGCCGTTGAAGGGATATTGAAGGAAAAGGTAAGTGAACCAACAATGCACTAGCTTAAAGGAACCTATTTAAAAAATAAAAAACAAACCTTTACAACCCCTTTAAGCACAAATCCAGCTTGAACAAAATAAAAAAAATAAAAAATTCTCTGTCCCCAGCATCAAAAAAACAAAAATAGCAGAGAAGAAAATAGAAGCTCCAGAATAAATACTCATCTCCTCTCTGGTGCTGCAGCGATCCAGAGCCCAGCAACATACAAGCTAAAAACTGTGAACCCAGGGCATCAAGGGCCATGGACTCACAGAAGAATGATTCAATATGGGGTGGTACTTTCTGCAGCAATGGGAATCCACTCCATGTTAAAGAAAGAAGAATGAAGACCAGTGATTACACACCACTGAACCGAAGATACCTGGAAGAAAGGTATGCATACATTTGTTTTTATTTTCAAGAATTGGGGGTGCTCCTATGGATGGGATCCTAAGCCAGCAGGTGAGCTTTAACCACTTCAGCTCTGGAAGGTTTTGCCCACTTCATGAGCAGGCCATTTTTTGCGATAAGGCGCTGGGTTGCTTTAACTGACAATTGTATGGTTGTGCAACGTTGTACCCAAATAAAATTGATGTCATTTTTTTTCCACAAAAAGATCTTTCTTTTGGTGGTATTTAACCACTTAAGGACCGCCGCATGTACATTTACGTCGGCAGAATGGCACCGACAGGCACATCAACGTATATATACGTTGGTGCCTTGGGGGGGATCGGGGGTCCGATCGGACCCCCCCCCCCGTACATGCGGCGGTCCGCGCGGCTGCAGGAGCGATCCGACAAGAGGGGGCGGCTATTCGTTTTTGTCCGCCCCCTCCGGATCGCTCTCCGTCAATGCGCACGCTCCCCCTGCAGTGCACTTCCTCCTCCTGTGTAAACACAGGAAGGAGGAAGCGACGTGATCTCTCCCTCTGTGGTTTTTTCAACCACCGCTGAGGAGAGATCACCACACAAGTAAGTCTGCACAACACTACACTGCACCTACACTACACAAAAAACACATTTAACCCCCGCGATCGCCCCCCCCCCCTCCCCCTGTCACAGTGTCACTGAATGCAGTAATCATACATGTATGATTACTGTATTTAGTGTCAATGTGACAGGCAGTGTAAAAGTCAGTTAGTGTTAGGTTCAGGGTAGCCCTGTACCCCCCCTAATAAAGTTTTAACCCCTTGATCACTGCCCTAGTTAACCCTTTCACTCCCTATTGCCAGCGTCACTAAGCGATCATTTTTCTGATCGCTGTATTAGTGTCGCTGTTCCCGCTAGGTAGCTAAAAAATTTTTATTGCGATTTTTTTTTACTAAAGACATGTGGCTAAATAAATTTTAGCCTAAATGTTTGACTAAAATTCATTCATTCATTCATTCATAAAGACATGTGGCTAAATAAATTTTGGCCTAAATGTTTGACTAAAATTTTGTTTATTTGATTTTTCTTATAACAAAAAGTAAAAAATATAGATTTTTTTTCAAAAATGTCGCTCTATATATAGCGCAAAAAATAAAAATCGCAGAGGCGATCAAATACCACCAAAAGAAAGCTCTATTTGTGGGAAGAAAAGGACGCGAATTTTGTTTGGGAGCCACGTCGTACGACCGCGCAATTGTCTGTTAAAGCGACGCAGTGCCGAATCGCAAAAACCCCTTTGGTCATTTGGCAGCATATTGTTCCGGGTCTTAAGTGGTTAATCACCTCTGTGGTTTTTATTTTTTGCTTTATAAATAAATCATTTCATAGCTATGAATAAGCACTGCATGATAGTGTGAAACGCGTCAGCTTTTCTCCTGATTTTTTGCTGTGATATGTTCATGTTGTGACCAGTTTTATTAAAAGGAACCATTTTTTGGAGTGTGGCTGTCGCGGTTTTTCTCTATACATTTTTGCATATGAGTTTCTAAATGTTGTACCTTCATTAAATGTAACCATATTGCTACACTTAGAGGCACCTTTCTTTTATTTTATACTCAATTGGGACATGACACTACTCTTATATCAAGACATTTCTTTGCAAATCAAGTCGAAATGTATTAAAAAATGTTGCTTGTCTTGCAAAGATTCTCAAACCAAGTTATTCTCAAACCAAGGTTTTACTGTATTGGGATTTTTTTTTACCAGAAATATGTCGCACAATACATATTGGCCTAAATTGATAAAGACATCTTTGTTTGGATGTATATTTTATTTTTTTCAAAATCGCTGGTCTTTTTTTTGTTTATAGTGCAAAAAAATAAATACGCTGAGGTGATCAATTACCACCTAAAGAAAGATCTATTTGTGGAAGAAAAGGACATTCATTTTATTTAGATATTTGGATATAGCACCACATATACAATTGTCAGTTAACCACTTAAGACCCGGACCAAAATGCAGGTAAAGGACCTTGCCCCTTTTTGCGATTCGGCACTGCGTCGTTTTAACTGACAATTGCGCGGTCGTGCGACGTGGCTCCCAAACAAAATTGGCGTCCTTTTTTCCCCACAAATAGAGCTTTCTTTTGGTGGTATTTGATCACCTCTGCGGTTTTTATTTTTTGCGCTATAAACAAAAATAGAGCGACAATTTTAAAAAAAATGCAATATTTTTTACTTTTTGCTATAATAAATATCCCCAAAAAATATATAAAAAAACATTTTTTTTCCTCAGTTTAGGCCGATACGTATTCTTCTACGTATTTTTGGTAAAAAAAATCGCAATAAGCGTTTATCGGTTGGTTTTCGCAAAATTTATAGCGTTTACAAAATAAGGGATAGTTTTATTGCATTTTTATTAATTATTTTTTTTTACTACTAATAGCGACGATCAGCGATTTTTTTCGTGACTGCGACAATATGGCGGACACTTCGGACAATTTTGACACATTTTTGGGACAATTGTCATTTTCACAGCAAAAAATGCATTTAAATTGCATTGTTTACTGTGGAAATGACAGTTGCAGTTTGGGAGTTAACCACAGGTGGCGCTGTAGGGGATGTGTGACCTAATGTGTGTGTTTACAACTGTAGGGGGGTGTGGCTGTAGGTGTGACGTCATCGATCGTGTCCTCCTATTACAGGGATGACGCGATCGATGCTACGGCCACAGAGAAGCACGGGGAAGCCGTGTGTACACACGGCTCTCCCCGTTCTTCCGCTTCAGGGACGGATCGCCGCACTCCAGCGGCGATCGGGTCTGCGAATCCCGCGGTCCCGGTCCTGGAGCTTCGGACCGGGTCGCGGGCGCGTGCCCGCGGGCGCGCGCCCGCGACCCACGGCTGGGTACTAAAATCAACGTATATATACGTTGATGTGCCCAGCCGTGCCATTCTGCCGACGTAAATGTGCAATAGGCGGTCCTTAAGTGGTTAAAGTAATGCAGTGCCGTATCTCAAAAAATAGCCTGGTCAAGAAGGAGGGTAAATCTTCCGGAGGTCAAGTGGTTATAATATTAGCAAACATCCCAAAATTAACCATTATTTCTATGTTCATAAGGCTGCAAAGTTGAATGATCCAGACACTAATGCCGCGTACACACGATAATTTTTTGTGATGAAAAAAAACGACGTTTTCTGTGAATTAAAAAACGACGTTTTTGAAACGTCACTTTTCAAAGACGATGTTGCATACACACCATCGTTTTTTCACAAAAAGCGAGGTTACGTTCACCACTCTTTTCCATTGAAGCTCGCTTCATAACTATCTTCTGGGCATGTACGGGTTGAAAAACGTTGTTTTAAACAACATTTTTGCTACACACGGTGACTTTTTGTGAAACAAAAAACGACGTTTTGAAAAACGACACAAAAAATTCAAGCATGTTGGAATTTTTTTTGTTGTTTTTTTTAAGACAAAAAACTACGTTTTGCCCACACACGATCAATTTAAATGACGTTTTAAAAAACAACGTTTTTTTTTCATCGCAAAAAACGACCGTGTGTACGCGGCATAAAACCTCCTGTCTGACTATGACAAGCCTAACATAATCTTTTCATCCAAGCACAACCTCAGTCTCAGAGCACGGCTAACCCTGTACGGAGCTGGAGACTGAAATATGTTCATCCTACATTAACGTGAAATTGTATTAAGGCAGAAATGCAGGAGAAGGCATCAGGGGAGCTCAAATTACAGTATGTAATTTCAAAATCCCCTGGGGATGGTGAGCAGTGATACTCACAGTGTGACTTAGCCACATACAGATTCAAGCGCTGCCTAGGCACAGGGGGGTTAGAACCCTTTCAATGAAAATCAAATGAATATTATGAGTTCTGCTACACAATGCATTCATAATATACATTTAACCCACTATTTTTGCTATAATATTTAGCAATGACAGTATGCTACATATTGACTTGTAATGACTCGGATGCAGACAAATGACTAGCTTTGCCTAAGAATGGCCATCCTATACATCATTTGATAAAAACAAGCCATCGGTCAGATTTGAATTGCTTTTGACAGTCAGGGTAACTCCAGGGTAACTCCATGCAGCACAGAAATTTTCCTCTTGTGATTGTCTATTTTTTTTTTAAATAGTAAAATATGCCTTTTGTTGTACATGGACCACAAGCATTGGGCTTGACTGGGCCCGAGGGGATTTTCGTCCGATGTTGTGTACACGCCATCGCAATGGCGGATCCAGGGGGGGGGGGCAACGGGGAAATTGCCCCCCCGAGGCAATCATGTCACATTGGCTTTAAAAAATGTCCCCCAGATGGCAAACCCCTCTTTTTTTATTTATTTTTTTATTAAAAAAATATTTTTTTAACATATTTTTATTTTATTTTATTTATTTATTTTAATAAAAAAAATATTTTTTTTTATTTAATTTTTTTATTAAAGGGCCATTTTTTTTTAGGGGTCTGGAGGTCCCCAAGGGCCCGGAGATCCCCAGGGCCCCAGATGACCACCCCCTTTTTTTATTAAATGTATATATATATATATATATATATATATATATATATATATAAAATTATTATTATTATTATTATTGTTAGTATTATTATTAAAGGGCACAGATGTGCCCAGGGCCCCCGGAGGACAACCCTCCTTTTTTTATAATTTTTTTTTATTTTTTTTTATATTTTATTTTTTATTTTTTTATAGATATATTTTTATTAAAGGGCTCAGAGGTCCCCAGGGCCCCATGTGTCAAACCCCCTTTTTTTAATAAATGTTTTTTTTATATATTGTTTTATTTATTTTTTATAACTTTTTTTATCATTTTTTTAAACTGCTTTGCGGTGCCTGCAGCTGCTGCTGCCGAGTCTGTCACTCTCTCTCTCTTATCACCAGGGCTGGTAGTCTGCCTGTCCTGAGGCTGCTTTGAGCTGTTGCTGACTGCAGCACTCCCCTCTCTCCTGCTGACATCGGGCATCTCTGGCTGTGTGTGAGCTGGATCTGTGTTCGGCTGTGCTGCCTGTGCTAGACCTGCTCGTGTGATAGTAGATAGAGATGGAACACTGATTGAATCAGTGTCAGGGATTCTAAATAGACCAGTACTGTGTGCCTACACAGAGGAGACCAACACTGTATGCAGTGAAATAAAAGGTGTTTATTTACAAGGTGAACAAAACAGGTGAAGACAAACAGTGCACAAATAACAACAAAGCATATATAAGTGAAGGGGAAATGCCGTAATCATAAACCAAAAGCCAAGCCGAGGTCATATACCAGGAGATCACAGAAGAAGCTGCAGACAGGGAATGGGCAGGAAGGGAATGTCCAGGAGAGGGATCAGGTCAGGTCGGATCAGAATCAGATCAGAAGTCAAGAAAGGGGACAGCAGGCTCAGGGTCAGATATCAGACCTCAGGATCAGGTTAGTAGACAGATACCAGGGCGAGGAGTGATTACACACGCCGGGTATTATAGAGGCGTGCTGATTGCATTCAGGTCACACCTGAACGCAGGAAGGGCTGTGTGCTCCATACTGCCAATAACTCCCCGCTGGTGATGATGAAGAAAAGAGGGAAGGACGGCCACACTCCAAGGATTTTCAAACGAAAAAAGTTGTCTTTATTGTAAATCCAAAAACATGTACAGTCACAGCAATCACAGAAAACAGGACAGCCGACGCGTTTCGCACTCGATCAGTGCTTAGTCATGGTGGAGGCCAGTACTGCAGCCCAAATAACAGGCAGAATCACCAGCGGGGGGACCTTTCCTGACAATCAGTGTTTTGTCTATCACACAATCCTATCTAGGGGGGGACCTTGCTAGAGCACACTGGCCTACCGAACACAGACCTTCAGCTCCTGTTTGTTCCATGACACACGTTGGGAGAGGAGATGCCAGCTGTGTGTGATCGAGGCAATGCCATGGTGAGTGCCGTGCACAGTGTGGCTGCATTGATAGACAAAAGCGGGGCTGCATTGATAGACAAAAGTGGGACTGCATTGATAGACAAAAGTGGGATTGCATTGATATGCAAAAGTGGGGTTGCATTGATATACAAAAGTGGGACTGCATTGATATACAAAGGTGGGGCTGCGTTCATATGCACAGTGAGGCTGCAATGATCTCTTGTACCATGTCTTCAGTCTCTGACCATCCCTTGTACCACGTCTGCAGTCTCTGGCCATCTCTTGTACCACGTCTGCAGTCTCTGACCATCCCTTGTACCACGTCTGCAGTCTCTGACCATCTCTTGTACCACATCTGCAGTCTCTGACCATCCCTTGTACCACGTCTGCAGTCTCTGACCATCCCTTGTACCACGTCTGCAGTCTCTGACCATCTCCTGTACCACGTCTGCAGTCTCTGACCATCTCTTGTACCACGTCTGCAGTCTCTGACCATCTCCTTGTACCACGTCTGCAGTCTCTGACCATCTCTTGTACCATGCCTGCAGTCTCTCACCATCTCTTGTACCACGTCTGCAGTCTCTGACCATCCCTTGTACCACGTCTGCAGTTTTCCTGATCATCTCTTGTACCACGTCTGCAGTTTTCCTGACCATCTCTTGTACCACGTCTGCAGTCTCTGACCATCTCCTTGTACCACGTCTGCAGTCTCTGACCATCCCTTGTACCACGTCTGCAGTCTCTGACCATCTCCTGTACCACGTCTGCAGTCTCTGACCATCTCTTGTACCACATCTGCAGTCTCTGACCATCTCCTTGTACCACGTCTGCAGTCTCTGACCATCTCTTGTACCATGCCTGCAGTCTCTCACCATCTCCTGTACCACGTCTGCAGTCTCTGACCATCCCTTGTACCACGTCTGCAGTTTTCCTGACCATCTCTTGTACCACGTCTGCAGTTTTCCTGACCATCTCTTGTACCACGTCTGCAGTCTCTGACCATCTCCTTGTACCAAGTCTGCAGTCTCTGACCATCTCCTTGTACCACGTCTGTAGTCTCTGACCATCTCCTTGTACCACGTCTGCAGTCTCTGACCATCTCTTGTACCATGCCTGCAGTCTCTGACCATCTCCTGTACCACGTCTGCAGTCTCTGACCATCCCTTGTACCATGTCTGCAGTTTTCCTGACCATCTCTTGTACCACGTCTGCAGTTTCTGACCATCTCTTGTACCATGTCTGCAGTCTCTGACCATCTCTTGTACCATGTCTGCAGTTTCTGACCATCTCTTGTATCACGTCTGCAGTCTCTCACCATCTCCTGTACCACGTCTGCAGTCTCTCACCATCTCCTGTACCACGTCTGCAGTCTCTCACCATCTCCTGTACCACGTCTGCAGTCTCTCACCATCTCCTGTACCACGTCTGCAGTCTCTCACCATCTCCTGTACCACGTCTGCAGTCTCTCACCATCTCCTGTACCACGTCTGCAGTCTCTGACCATCCCTTGTACCACGTCTGCAGTCTCTCACCATCCCTTGTACCACGTCTGCAGTTTCTGACCATGTCTTGTACCACGTCTGCAGTTTATGACCATCTCTTGTACCACGCCTGCAGTCTCTGACCATCTCTTGTACCATGTCTGCAGTTTCTGACCATCTCTTGTACCATGTCTGCAGTCTCTGACCATCTCTTGTACCATGTCTGCAGTCTCTGACCATTTCCTTGTACCAAGTTTGCAGTCTCTGACTATCTCCTTGTACCACGTCTGCAGTCTCTGACCATCTCCTGTACCACGTCTGCAGTCTCTGACCATTTCCTTGTACCACGTCTGCAGTCTCTGACCATCTCCTCTACCACGTCTGCAGTCTCTGACCATCCCTTGTACCATGCCTGCAGTCTCTCACCATCTCCTGTACCACGTCGGGAGAGGAGATGCCAGCTGTGTGTGATCGAGGCAATGCCATGGTGAGTGCCGTGCACAGTGTGGCTGCATTGATAGACAAAAGCGGGGCTGCATTGATAGACAAAAGTGGGACTGCATTGATAGACAAAAGTGGGATTGCATTGATATGCAAAAGTGGGGTTGCATTGATATACAAAAGTGGGACTGCATTGATATACAAAGGTGGGGCTGCGTTCATATGCACAGTGAGGCTGCAATGATCTCTTGTACCATGTCTTCAGTCTCTGACCATCCCTTGTACCACGTCTGCAGTCTCTGGCCATCTCTTGTACCACGTCTGCAGTCTCTGACCATCCCTTGTACCACGTCTGCAGTCTCTGACCATCTCTTGTACCACATCTGCAGTCTCTGACCATCCCTTGTACCACGTCTGCAGTCTCTGACCATCCCTTGTACCACGTCTGCAGTCTCTGACCATCTCCTGTACCACGTCTGCAGTCTCTGACCATCTCTTGTACCACGTCTGCAGTCTCTGACCATCTCCTTGTACCACGTCTGCAGTCTCTGACCATCTCTTGTACCATGCCTGCAGTCTCTCACCATCTCCTGTACCACGTCTGCAGTCTCTGACCATCCCTTGTACCACGTCTGCAGTTTTCCTGACCATCTCTTGTACCACGTCTGCAGTTTTCCTGACCATCTCTTGTACCACGTCTGCAGTCTCTGACCATCTCCTTGTACCACGTCTGCAGTCTCTGACCATCCCTTGTACCACGTCTGCAGTCTCTGACCATCTCCTGTACCACGTCTGCAGTCTCTGACCATCTCTTGTACCACATCTGCAGTCTCTGACCATCTCCTTGTACCACGTCTGCAGTCTCTGACCATCTCTTGTACCATGCCTGCAGTCTCTCACCATCTCCTGTACCACGTCTGCAGTCTCTGACCATCCCTTGTACCACGTCTGCAGTTTTCCTGACCATCTCTTGTACCACGTCTGCAGTTTTCCTGACCATCTCTTGTACCACGTCTGCAGTCTCTGACCATCTCCTTGTACCAAGTCTGCAGTCTCTGACCATCTCCTTGTACCACGTCTGTAGTCTCTGACCATCTCCTTGTACCACGTCTGCAGTCTCTGACCATCTCTTGTACCATGCCTGCAGTCTCTGACCATCTCCTGTACCACGTCTGCAGTCTCTGACCATCCCTTGTACCATGTCTGCAGTTTTCCTGACCATCTCTTGTACCACGTCTGCAGTTTCTGACCATCTCTTGTACCATGTCTGCAGTCTCTGACCATCTCTTGTACCATGTCTGCAGTTTCTGACCATCTCTTGTATCACGTCTGCAGTCTCTCACCATCTCCTGTACCACGTCTGCAGTCTCTCACCATCTCCTGTACCACGTCTGCAGTCTCTCACCATCTCCTGTACCACGTCTGCAGTCTCTCACCATCTCCTGTACCACGTCTGCAGTCTCTCACCATCTCCTGTACCACGTCTGCAGTCTCTCACCATCTCCTGTACCACGTCTGCAGTCTCTGACCATCCCTTGTACCACGTCTGCAGTCTCTCACCATCCCTTGTACCACGTCTGCAGTTTCTGACCATGTCTTGTACCACGTCTGCAGTTTCTGACCATCTCTTGTACCACGCCTGCAGTCTCTGACCATCTCTTGTACCATGTCTGCAGTTTCTGACCATCTCTTGTACCATGTCTGCAGTCTCTGACCATCTCTTGTACCATGTCTGCAGTCTCTGACCATTTCCTTGTACCAAGTTTGCAGTCTCTGACTATCTCCTTGTACCACGTCTGCAGTCTCTGACCATCTCCTGTACCACGTCTGCAGTCTCTGACCATTTCCTTGTACCACGTCTGCAGTCTCTGACCATCTCCTCTACCACGTCTGCAGTCTCTGACCATCCCTTGTACCATGCCTGCAGTCTCTGACAATCCCTTGTACCACGTCTGCAGTCTCTCACCATCTCCTGTACCATGTCTGCAGTCTCTCACCATCTCTTGTACCACGTCTGCAGTCTCTGACCATCTCTTGTACCACGTCTGCAGTCTCTGACCATCTCTTGTACCACGTCTGCAGTCTCTGACCATCTCTTGTACCACGTCTGCAGTCTCTGACCATCTCTTGTACCATGTCTGCAGTCTCTGACCATCTCTTGTACCACGTCTGCAGTCTCTGACCATCTCTTGTACCACGTCTGCAGTCTCTGACCATCTCTTGTACCACGTCTGCAGTCTCTGACCATCTCTTGTACCATGTCTGCAGTCTCTGACCATCTCTTGTACCACGTCTGCAGTCCCTGACAATCGTCTACAAACCATGGGATAGATTTATGGCATTCATATTTAAATATGTTTTACTAGTAATGGCGGGGATCATTGATTTTTTAGCAGTACTGAAACATTGCAGCGGACACATCGGACACCTAATTGAGTTCTGTAAGCAACACCTTATTTTCTGGCAGTGCCCCTCCCGAGACTAGACTCTGGATCCGCCCTTGCGCCATCGGACCAAAATCCGATGAGACGTGTCCGCTGGAAACGGTCCGTCGGACATGTTTTAGCGGACATGTCTCATCGTCTGTACACGGCCTGAGAGGAAGGCCCAGACTAGCAATTCTGAAATTTGGCAAGAAGTCCTGGTCTGTTGTCTGGCTTGACACCCTAGGGCAGTGATGGTGAACTTTGGCACCTCAGATGTTTTGGAACTACATTTCCCATGATGCTCATGCACTCTGCATTGTGGGAAATATAGTTGCAAAACATCTGGGGTGCCAAGGTTAACTATTACTGCCCTAGGGGCTGATAAATGGCCATCAATATTATGATATTAAACTGTTAAAGTGTCTCCTCCTCTCCTCCGCAGTTAAATGTCTCCTGATCTCCATAACATAAAGTGGAAGTGTACTGTAATTCAGCAGTAGAGCACTCAGGCTGGGTTGACAACAGTGGGATTTCAGTTCAGAAGAGGCACTGTGTTGTCAGTTCAAACAAAAATGTAGGAGCTTCCACGATTTCTGACAGAAATTGCGCTCCAGATGACGTCAGAGCGACGAAACCGGTAGAGACTTTGCATCTCTTGGTCACAGCACTTCAATACAATGGTTTTATCTATTATTTTAAATGTGAGTACCCACTTTTGTTTAAAAAAATCATGTTTATTTGTTAAACGGTATCACGCTATTGGGCACTTTATTTCTTCTCTAAGGCCGCATACACACAAGGAGACATATCCGATGAAAACGGTCCGACGGACCGTTTTCATCGGACATGTCTCCTGGGATATTTTGGTCTGATGTGTGTACACACGGTCAAACCAAAATCCCCGCGGACAGACAGCGCGGTGACGTGGCGGTGACGAATGACGCTGCCAAGTCACCAAACCAGGAAGTAAAATGCTTCCACGCATGCGTCTAATCCATTTGACACATGTGGGAGATTTCGGTACGCTGGTTAGGCGTACTAACCAGCGGACATCTCCGACAGACAGCTTTCCAGCAGACAAGTTTTAAAGCATGCTTTAAAACTTTTGTCTGCTGGAAACCTGTCTGCTAGCCCGTACACACGATCGGATATGTCCGCTGGAGCTGGTCTGCGGACCAGTTTCAGCAGATATGTTGGATCGTGTGTACATGGCCTAAGAGTAACACATACTGGGAGACAACTAAGGATTTGTCAGAACGCTGTACATACTGTGAATGCCTGTTACCCCTATATAGGGAATTGGATCTGGTGAGTGCGGGACCTATCAGATCACAGGGAGAGAGCACTGAGTGATATACTGAAGATTTACCATTTATTAATTTCTGCACGGAGCACGCAGCATCTTTGTCATGGAGTTGGATTATATTTTTGATAATGGACTTTTAATCATTTTTTATGATGATATGTTATTTATTTAAAGGGTCACTAAAGGAAAAAAAAATTTTGCTGAAATGACTGTTTACAGGGTATAGAGACATAAAAGTTAACTGATTCCTTTTCAAAATGATTAAAAATAGATAAAAAATCAATCATATAATGTGCCTGCAGGTTAGTTCCACTTTTGAACTGGCTTCACGTTTCTGTGAAGTAGAAATAGACACACAGAACAAAAACAAACAAATCCAGGGCAGTGTTTTGTTTTTAAAATGAATCTGATTGGTTCTGGGAAGTTTTAGACACACAGTAATGACAGCTTAGACCACCGTGAGAAAGCTCCCAGCACTGTGGTTATAAGGAAACAGACAAGCAGGAAGTGTGGAGATCAGAGCAGGATTACAGCAACTTCAAAGCAAAAACGAACAATAAGGACATGAAACCAGTACTGCAGTAAGGTAAAGGAAGCTATTAAGCTAAAAAAAAAATCCTTTAGTGATCCTTTAAGTACTTGTCTAATAGAGTACAGGGCCAGTACCATATGAGCATCAGCACTTTACTATAGTCACCAATTAATTTATTGTTGCACACTCATAATTTATTGTTACACAGCACTTATTCACATTATTGTCAGCTACTATAGGAGGCGCCATCACCAACATACTTTATCTTTTTTTAGCTATTTATTTGTACTTGCAGCTTTTTTAGAGATTGCAGAGATTTCCCAGTTATTTTATCCTCATTTTCCCATGATTTGGAATTTCCTATCATATTTACAGCCATCTAGCGGCTAAATAACAGCATTTTTTTTATTTTAAATCAATGAAAACATTTGATCAGGGCAGAAAAATCTTATAGCACTTTCACTGATCAAATTGCTTTGCATTTTTTTATAAATACATCCATTATTGTCATTTAACCCCTTGCCGCCGAGCGTACGCACATATGCGGCCTCGGCTTTCGGGGGTTATATCGGGATGATGCCTGCAGCTAATCAAAAGAAACAAAAGAGCTATATTTTTAACTTTTGCTATAATAATAATCACAGAAAAATTTATATAAAAAAACGTTTTTTTTCCACAGTTTAGGCCGATATGCCGCGGCCACCATGCCGCGATTTAAAGGGGAATGTACAGGTACTTCCCTTTGTGCAGCCTTGCCATTCTGTCGACGTACATAGTCGTGCGGCAGTCGGCAAAAAAAAAAAGTATTTTTTTAAAGAAAAAATGGCAGGTCTTTATGATACATTAAATGATACATTAAAGTAGTATTAAATCCTCAGCATTTTTAGCTTAATGCATCAAGCGCAATAAAATAAACATCAGCTGCTGAAAGTGAAAAAAAAACTGAGGGTTTAATATTAATTTAAATGTCATTCTGCTAGGGTATAAATCTATTTTAATCTGATCACATCTACATGTATATTAACAAAACATTACATATACGACACATCACGTGAAGCTCTGAAGAGCCTGTCATTCATTTAGATGCACATATTCATGAAAAATAAGCTGTATGTAAATCACTTTTTGAGTTACTGGCTCAAAATGATAATACTAAAATGAAAATTGAAAAAGGCAACCAGTAAATGCATTATAATCCAGATATCTAAATCTAATAAAACACATATAAACAGCAGATTTAAAATCCTTCAAATATTCTGGAATTTCTCACAACCTTTAAAGTGATTGTAAAGTCTCAAACATGTTATACTTACCTGCTCTGCAATCACCTGCACTGACAGATTGTATCTCCGCTGTACCGGTCCGGGAATTGATTGGTCGCGCCGCCCATGTGACGGTATCAAACTGGTGGCCCTCCAGCTGTTGCGAAACTACACGTCTCATGAGGCTTTGCAAGGCTGACAGTTACAAGCATGACTCCCACAGGCAGACCCATGATGGGACATGTAGTTTTGCAACAGCTGGAGGGCCGCCAGTTTGAGACACGTGTCCTAATCATACCTCCTGACGAGGTACGTTTTGGAGATTAGACGGCAGGGATTTCTAAGCCCCGGACCGATGAGGTGGCGAATCAATGTGTTAGTTGCGGGTGAACGCCGCGCTCCAGGTCAGCTGGACTGGGGGTGGTGAGGAGGGCGTCCTGTGCAAGTTCCCCTTACAGATTTTTCTATAAAAATGAACTTACCCTTTAAATCTAGACTTATACCCAATAACACCTAGAACTATTCTTATACAAGTTGCTTCCAATTTCGAGTCTGTGGAAATCTAACATTACACCCAATCTATCCAAGGTTATAGATAGATTTCTTACTCAGAGTAAATTTGAACTCATGCTTGCATATAAGAATTATAAACTTAATAGATTTAAATTAATATGGGAAGCATTGATCTCTTATCCCAAAGCTTCTAAACAACTTAGAGAGCTTTGCAAAACATGATACAATTGCCCTTTTCATCTTTGCTTTATTTTTGATGAGGAATCTTCTACCAATTAGGATACTTTCCTTAATCACTTTCCGCCCGCACTATAGCCGAATAACGGCTACAGCGCGGGCTTCCAGTGTCGGGAGGGTGGCAATAGACATCCTCCCGTTATTGCGCTGCTCAGGCGCCCCCCTATGATAACCCCTCTGTGATAGCCGAGTCCTTCTGACTTGGCTGATCACAGAACAGTGTTAAGGGACAATCACAGTGAGTTCAATGACAGCTGATCATGGGAGTAAACAGAAGCCGGTTATCTGCTTTTTTTCTCCTCATTATTGGTGTGAGGAGAGAAGCAAAAAGCCGGTAACTGCCTTCTGTTACAGGGACATCGGTTCCTGACAGTGCTGCTAATCAGTGCCTATCAGCGCTCCCACCAGTGCCACCTATAAGTGCCCACCAGTGCTGCCAATCAGTGCCCACCAGTGCTGCCCATCCGTGTCTCACATCAGTTTCAACTGTCAGTGCTGCCTATCAGTACCATCTATCAGTGCCCATCAGTGCCACCTCACAGTGTCCATTAGTGCCGTCTATAAGAGCCCATTAGGGCCACCTATTAGTGCCACCTATCAGTGCAGCTTCATTAGTGCCTCCTCATCAGTACCCACCAGTGCCAATTCATCAGTGCCCACCAGTGCCACCTCAGCGCCCATCAGTTCCCGCCTTGTGCCAATCAATGCCTTCTATAAGTGCCGCCTCATCAGTGCCTATCAGTACCCATCAGTGCAGCCTTATCAGCGCACATCAGTGAAGGAGAAAGGTTACCTGTTTGTACAAATGTTTTTTTTTTGTTCGTTTTTTTTGTTTCTTTAGCAAAGAAATAAAAAAACAGTAGTGACTAAATACCAAATACTACCAAAAGAAAGCTTTATTTGTGTGAAAAATGACAACATTTTTTTGCATGACCTCGCAATTGTCATTCAAAGTGCAACAGCACTAAAAGCTGAAAACTGGCCTGGGCAGGAAGGGGGTATAAGTACCCAGTAAGCAAATGGTTAATAAGTGTGATGTTACTTGTTAATCTGACAGATATTTCTTAAAACAGTAGTAAAACGGATAACCCTATAATAAGGCTTACCTGTAGGTAAGATAATTATCTCCTAAACAGGCACCATTTACGAGATATTCACCCTGGATGCAGTCAGTGACATCACTGGGGAATGCGCTCTGAAGGTCCGGCATCGGGGTGGGAGAGGTGCCCATATGAATGGCAGGACCAAGGTTTCTCAGCAGAACAATGCCCTAAAGCAGAGGCGGCTCTCTAATTAGGCAAATTAGGCGGCCGCCTAAGGCCTCGCACGCACAGGGGCCTCGCGGGCGCCTAATTTGCCTGTGATCAATAATACTAATGTCGGCGCCATCAGCTCCATCTCCCCCGCCATCGGGACTCTGCTGCCCAAGGGCAGACTGACCAATCGGGCAGTGTCTCAGGGCCCTGGACCATTCATGAAGCCTCCTGGTTTAGCGGCAACACGTGCAGGAAGCAGGACAGCAAAGGTGCCAGCACCCGGCTCCAGCAGGACAGCACAGGTGCGGCGGCGCGAGAAGCCATAGGGCAAACAGACGCTGAGGTAGCCGGGCTGCGCTTTCAGCCTGTGTCGCTCACCCGACCGCCAATTTAGTTCAGCAGTCAGGGACAGAAACTCCCCAGCAGAGCAGCCCTGTGACTGAAGGGGAAGGAGGGGGAGCTTCAATGGAACTGATCTTCTTCTGATGCTGACTGGGCTGTCCATCCGGAGAAAAATGTGAGTGTCTGGCCATGCAGTCCTCCTGTGCTCTGAGTCCTGGATAGGAGGAACGGTGCGGTCGCTGCTGTAGAAGAATAGATCTTTCCATATTCCTCCTGTGGCCGCTTAATGTCGGCAGGAGGGGGAGGAGAAACGAGCATTCACCAGCTGCAGGAGGAATATGGAAAGACCGATTCTTCTATATACAGCAGCGACCGCGCCGTTCCTCCTATCCAGCTTTTTTACTGCGACCTGCCTCCGCCCCCATTATCTCCCTCAGCCCAACCCCTGTGCTCTCCATCCACCATGCTCTCGGTCCCCAATGTGCTCCCTGGCTCCGCCCCCCATGGTCTCTTCTGGTCCCCCTGTGCTCTCTACCCCACCATGCTCTGGGTCACTCATGTGCTCCCTGGCTCCGCCCATTTGATCTCATCTGCCCCCCCCCTGTGCTCTCCACCCCACAATGCTTTACATCCCATGTGCTCCCCGACTCCACCCCCATGATCTCTTCTGGCCACCCCTGTGCCCTCCACCCCACCATGCTCATGATCCCCCCCATGTGCTCCCTTTCTTCGCCCCGCCCATGATCTCCTCCGACCCCTCTGGGCACTCCACCCCACCATGCTCTCGGCCCCCTCATGTTCTACCTGGCTCCGCCCTGTGATCTGCTCCACCCCCCAGTGCTCTCCACCCCACTGTGCTCTCAGTCCCCCCATGTGCTCCCTTGCTCCACCCCCACAATCTCCTCCAGCTCCCTCACCAGTGCTCTCAACCCCAACATGCTCTTGGCCCATCTGCTCTCCGTCCCCCATGCTCTCTACCTCACCTTGCTTTCCAGCTCCCCAAACAGTGCTCTTCAGCTTCCCCAGTGCTCTCTGCTCCCCATGTGCTTCCTGGCTCCCACTAGTGCTTTTAGCTGCACCATGCTCTCCAGCCCCCCATTTGCTCCCTGGCTCCCCTCATTAGTGCTCTCCACCCCACCGTGTGCTCCAGTTCCCCCCCACAGTGCTCGCTGCCCACCCCCCATGTGCTCTCTGGCTCCCCCTATGCACTCCACCCCATTGTGCTCGTCAGTTCCTCCCCCCACTGCTCTCCGCCCCCATGTGCTCTCTGGCTCCCCCCTATGCTCTCCACCCCACTTGCTATCCCGGTCCTCCCCCACACCATGCTTTCCAGCTCCCCCACTGCTCTCTGCCCCCCATGTGCTTCCAGGTTCCCCCCAGTGCTTTCCACCGCACTATGGTCTCCGACCTTCCAAGTGCTCCCTGGCTCCTCTCCCTAGTGCTCTCCACTTCACCGTGCTCTCCAACCCACAATGCTCCCCAGCCCCCCGTACTCTCCATCCCCATTCTCTTTGCCCCCCAGTGCTTTCTGCCCTACCAGTGCTCTTGCTCCCATAGTGCTCTCCAGCTCCCCCCCTACTCTCTGCCTCCAGTGCTCTACACCCACGTGCTCTCAGCCCGGCTGCTCTCTACACCCCCCCAGTGCTCTCCACCTCACCCCCATGCTGCCCGCCACCCCTGTGCCTTTTTCTGGCCCCTTTCACTACCCACAGTTCAGCAAAGTTCCAGTCTCCTTTCTCCCGCCGACTGCTGCAGTGGATCTGTCAGGATGGAGAGCAGGGAAGGGACCAGTCTCATGGACTGCTCAGTCTAAAATGCTTAGGCCCCTTTCTTCGGTCCCAGTCCGGGCCTGGTGGGGAAGGTGAGCAGTATCGGCTGCAAGGACTGATAGCCCTGGAGGGAGAAGAGCTCTGAAGACCTCACAGGACCGGAGGACAGGATGACTGGGGCACAGAAAACGAGGATGGGCAGAAGGTGCTGGCGGCCAGGGACAACTCAATCTCACAGCAAACAGATCCTCTGGAAGGAGCAGAACACTGTCCCTACCCAGAACAAGAATGGACCCTGCCTGCTGCTGGCCATCATGAACATCCTGCTGGCATGGAAGGTACTGTACCAAGCATCATACAAACCTTCCCACAGACAGGGACTTCAGACTGGGACATGGGGCATAGGAGGGGCTCCAGACAGGGACAGGGCTAGGGATCTCTCTATCACCCCTCTCTCTTTCTCATCTACTTCTCTTCACCCCCCCCCCTCTCTTGCATTGGCTGCATATGTCTGATGGGTAAGGAGGGTGCCCTGGAAGTGGTGCTGATCACCTGTGCGCTAGATCCGTGCATTTTCTGCAGACATTTGTCTTGCTTGACAAATTTTTCCCATTATTGGCGTGAGTGGGGCCTCATTTCTAAGTTTTGCCTAAGGCCTCACAAAGCCTAGAGCCGCCTCTGCCCTAAAGCATCACACTGCTTCCGCCAGCTTGCCTTCTTCCCATACTGAATCCTGGTGCCCTCTCTTTCCCAGGTAAGCGATGCATATATACTGTAGCAGAGCGTCCCAGAGAGAGCCTGGGAAAGTCCAGTTCGGGGTTTATACCTCTCTCAGGCTTCTCTCTTACACGTTCAGGGATCTCTGATCCCTGATCCAGGTCAGGTGTTGGCCCTCTCCCCCAGGCCAATTTAAGCTCACCTGAGCTAACAGCCATTGCTCTGTCCTGGGAAACAGTGTGAATCTGTGAGAGCAAGGAGGCTGCTGAAAAAACTGGTGAGAAGTTTGTGTTTGAGCTAACAAGCGGTAGGCTTGTTTAGCTTAGTAGTTAGGACCTGCATATCGTGTAGTTAGAGCTGAGACACGGCTAGGTGTTTGTTTGGCTATTTTTGTTTTGTTTTCTGCACACTGTACAGCACCTGTAAATAGACTTTGTATAGCACCAATAAAACATCCCACTGTTGTTCACTGATCCTATGGACTTTGGTATCTGTGCTGGCTCATCCCAGGGAGCTTTTGTACCTGCTACCTATCCCCAGCTTACATATGGTGGAGGCTGCGATCAGCAATAGTAAGTTACTATTTAAAAGGCCAGTACCTAAAGTGACAACATGGAGGAAATCCTCAAACAAATGGTGCTATTCAATGCTGCACAACAGCAAGCAAACACTGCACAACAGCAAACTAATGCTGCGCTGCAGCAAGCCAATGCTATCGCACAGGAGCAATCGCAGAGGCAGATTAGTGCTGTACAGTAGCAATCGCAGAGGCTGTTTGAACAGCTTGCCACTGCTGCAGAAGTGGATAGGAAAACCCTGACTAAGGTTGCAGAAATGCTAGCACAGTGGGCTCCTGCGGAAATCAAGGATATTAGAGACAAGCCTTCAGCCATCCATGTGGCTTGCTTTCTGTCTAAAATGACTACGGATGATGATCCAGAGGCCTTCCTGCTAACATTTGAACGGACCGCTGAGAGGGAAGGTTGGCCTAAAACCAAGTGGGCAGGACTGATCGCTCTCTTACTTTCTGGTGAATCGCAGAAGGCCTACTATGATCTGGAGTCGGCAGAAGCGGGAGACTATGAAAAGGTCAAGCAGGAAATTCTGGCGCGACTCTGTGTCACCTTGGCCGTTCGAGCCCAACGGGTCCACAGCTGGTTCTTCCAAATTGAGAGGCCCCCAAGATCGCAGATGTTCGACCTAATCCACCTGGTGAGAAAATGGCTACAGCCAGAGTCCCTGTCTGCGCCACAAATAGTGGAGCGTGTGGTCATGGACCAATTCCTGAGGTCACTCCCAATTCCCCTGCAGAGGTGGGTGAGTCAAGGGGACCCCAAGTCGGCAGATAACTTGGTGGAACTTGTCGAAAAGTACTTTGCTGCAGAGAACCTGGTCACCACCCCAACAGCCGCACAGACTTTCCACCCAAAGCCACGGTCTCCCCAGGCAACCGGTAAGACTGTTCCAGGGGAAGTGGGTGGTAAGCATGGCAAGGAAATAGGGGGGAGGATGTTTGGTGCCAGGACAGAAGTTTGGCGTCCCAAGCAAGGGAAACCACTGCCTGTCAGCAAACCAACTTGGGGAAACATCAGGTGTTTTCGTTGCCAAGAGCTGGGACATGTGGCAGCAAATTGTCCTTTGACTGATGAACCAATGCAGTGTTATCTGTCTATTAGAAGGCAGTCTATGTTTGCTGCTGTTTCATGCGCTGCAGTGCCAAATGTGGGGAAACACATGTATCACATGACTGTTAATGATAAGCCTATTACGGCCTTACTGGACTCTGGAAGTCTGGTTACTTTGGTTACAGCTGAGATAGTTAAAACTGTGAATTTTCATGAGAAAAAAGTTGCTGTGATCTGTGTACATGGGGATACCCGGGAGTATCCTATAGCCACAGTTCAGTTTAAAACTGGCTTAGGTACGGTGTCCCATGCGGTCGGACTTGTGCCCCACTTGGTGCATGAGGCCATCATTGGTAGGGACTTCCCTAAGTTTTGGGAGCTGTGGGATCATCCCGACCCGGTCGCAGTACCTGACTCAGTCGCAGAGCCAGAGCTCCTGGCTACTTCCGATATGGTGGGTTCAGGGGACTCATCTCAGGGCTCTCCGAGTTTTCCTTTCTCGGATATGGCAGGGGAGCTGGAGGAGCCTGAGGAAGTCCCCACAACCAGTAGAGCCGGACAGCCGTCTGCCGACTCGGAGCCTACGTTGGAGTTTACTGACCTCAATGTGCACAAGGAAAATTTTGGTACTGAGCAGAGAAAAGACCCTACCCTTGCCAGGGCCTGGGAAAATGTAATGGTGATTAATGATGTACCTGTCGAACCAGGGGATAGGCCCTGTTTTCCTTATTTCAGCAGCAATGATGATTTACTGTATCGTGTATGTAAAAAGAATGATGAAGTTATTGAACAGTTGGTGGTCCCTAAGCCTTATAGAAGGGTGGTGTTGGAACTTGCCCATGGGCATTTGCTAGGAGGCCATTTAGGGGTTGAGAAAACCACTGAAAGAGTGTTGCGCAGGTTTTACTGGCCTGGGATACAGAAAGATATTGAAAATTATTGTCAATCCTGACCGGTGTGTCAGATGTCAGCCCCCCAGCCCCACTTCCGAAGTCCTTTAGTGCCCTTGCCCATTATTGAAGTGCCCTTCGAGAGGATTGCCATGGACCTTGTGGGTCCGCTCCCCAAATCCGCCCGTGGTCATCAGCATATCCTCGTGATTATGGATTACGCTACCCGTTATCCTGAGGCCGTTCCCTTACGCGCCGCGTCTGCTAAAAATATTGCCAAAGAGCTATTTATGGTGTTCAGTCGGGTTGGCATCCCTAAAGAAATCCTTACAGACCAGGGTACCCCATTTATGTCACGGATAACTAGGGAGCTGTGCAAGTTATTTAAGGTGACGCAGTTGCGAACCTCTGTGTATCATCCGCAAACAGATGGCTTGGTGGAACGTTTTAATAAGACGTTAAAGGGCATGTTAAAAAAGGTTGTTGACAAAGATGGGAAAGACTGGGACTTCCTGATACCGTACCTGATGTTTGCTATCAGGGAGGTTCCCCAGTCCTCTACAGGGTACTCTCCATTTGAGTTGCTTTACGGGAGACACTCTCGGGGACTCTTGGACATAGCCAAGGAAACTTGGGAGGGGGAACAGACACCTCACAAAAGCATAATTGAGCATATTGCTCAAATGCAGGACAGGATTGCAGCAGTAATACCAGTGGTGAAAGAACATTTACTACAGGCACAAGCAGCCCAACAGAGAATATACAACCGGGGGGCCCAACTCCGTGTTTTCTCACCGGGTGACAGGGTCCTCGTATTAGTTCCCACTGTTGAGAGCAAGTTCCTGGCTAAGTGGCAGGGCCCCTTTGAAGTAATTGAAAGAGTTGGGGAAGTCAATTACAAGGTGTATCAACCAGGTAAAAGGAAGCCGGAACAGATTTACCACGTAAACCTGTTAAAGCCCTGGAAGGATAGACTGGCGTTAACTGCAAGGTCCCTCCTGGTAACGCCTAAGGGTACTGAATCCCCTCTGATCCCTGAGGTCACGATTCCGGACACCCTGTCATTTTCCCAAAAACAGGAAGCTAGAGAGTTCCTGATAAGGAATAGAGAGAAATTTTCAGAGTTGCCTGGCACGAGTTCGGAGGTTCAGCATGATATTGTTACTGAACCTGGGGTCCGTGTCAAGCTCAAACCGTACCGAATTCCTGAAGCGAGGAGAAAGGACATCAGTGCTGAAGTTAAAAGAATGTTGGAGCTAGATGTCATTGAGGAATCCAATAGTGATTGGTCGAGCCCCATCGTGTTAGTCCCAAAACCGGATGGCACCTGGAGGTTCTGTAATGACTTCAGGAAGCTTAATGCAGTGACAAAGTTTGACACGTACCCAATGCCCAGAGTAGATAAACTTATAGACCGACTTGGCAAGGCTCGCTATCTGACTACTTTGGACTTGACAAAAGGTTATTGGCAGATACCCCTGACTGCTAGTGCCAAAGAGAAGACTGCATTTGTGACCCCGGAGGGTTCCTTTCAATATAAAAGGATGCCTTTTGGGTTGCAAAATGCCCCTGCGACATTTCAGAGGGCCATGGACAGGACCCTAAGACCTCACCGACAGTATGCTGCAGCCTATCTGGATGACATAGTGGTGCATAGCACTGACTGGGGCTCTCACTTGCCCCATGTCCAAGCGGTCCTCGATTCCCTCTTCAAAGAAGGGTTTACGGCAAATCCCCAAAAATGTGCCATTGGTCTAGAGGAAGCCAAGTATTTGGGCTACACTGTTGGCCGTGGTGTCATAAAGCCCCAGGTAAATAAAATAGAAGCCATCCAGGAATGGCCACGTCCAGCAAACAAGAAGCAGGTCAGGGCCTTTCTTGGCATTGCGGGGTATTATAGAAGATTTATCCCAAATTTTGCAACTTTAGCTGCCCCACTGACAGACCTTACGAAAGGGAAAGACTCTGTAATGGTGAAATGGTCCCCAGTAGCGGAATAATCTTTCCAAGCCCTAAAAAAAGGTCTTTGTGCACAGCCAGTGCTATACTCCCCCGATTTCGCCAAAGACTTTTTGGTACAGACAGATGCCTCTGATGTAGGTATCGGGGCAGTATTGTCACAGGTACACAACGGGGAAGAACACCCTGTGGTCTACCTAAGCAGAAAGCTCAATGATCATGAGAAAAAGTATGCAGTCATTGAAAAGGAATGCTTAGCCATAAAGTGGGCCGTGGACGCGCTCAGGTACTACCTGTTAGGGCGCCAGTTTGAGCTAATAACTGACCATGCTCCCTTGAAATGGATGGCCCAAAAGAAGGAGACAAATAGGCGGGGGAACCGGTGCTTTTTGGCTCTACAGGATTATTCCTATACAGTAAAACACAGGCCAGGTGTTGAGATGGGAAATGTAGATGCCCTGTCACGTGTTCACTCCTGTTGGGCTACAGGTGTTCCAACCCTGGGGTTGAAACAAGGGGGGAGGGTGTGTAGCAGAGCGTCCCAGAGAGAGCCTGGGAAAGTCCAGTTCGGGGTTTATACCTCTCCCAGGCTCCTCTGTTACATGTTCAGGGATCTCTGAGCCCTTATCCAGGTCAGGTGTTGGCCCTCTCCCCCAGGCCAATTTAAGCTCACCTGAGCTAACAGCCATTGCTCTGTCCTGGGAAACAGTGTGAATCTGTGAGAGCAAGGAGGCTGCTGAAAAAACTGGTGAGAAGTTTGTGTTTGAGCTAACAAGCGGTAGGCTTGTTTAGCTTAGTAGTTAGGACCTGCATATCATGTAGTTAGTGCCGAGACACGGCTAGGTGTTTGTTTGGCTATTTTTGTTTTGTTTTCTGCACACTGTACAGAACCTGTAAATAGACTTTGTATAGCACCAATAAACATCCCACTGTTGTTCACTTACCCTATGGACTTTGGTATCTGTGCTGGCTCATCCCAGGGAGCTTTTGTACCCGCTACCTATCCCCAGCTTACAATACCCAGCCATCCACATGATGTGATAGAAAACCTGACTCATCAGACTAGGCCCCCTTCTTACATTGCCCTGTGGTCTAGTTCTTTTGCTCACATGCCCATTGTAGGTGCTTGTGGAAACAGGTTAGCATGGGCACCCTGACTGGTCTGAGGCTACTCAGCCCCATATATAACAAACTGTGATGCCCATTTTTTTTGCTTTCAACACACCAACTTCAAGGACAACATGTTTACTTGCTGCTCAATATATCCCACTGACTTTCAGATGCCATTGAAACAAGATAATCAATGTTCACTTGAAGTGGTATTAAATTATATTCTTAAATACTATTATTATACTGCAGCTAACCATTTCTTAGATGTGGCATTAGTTTTATTTTTAGACTTTCTCTCCTTAATTTTTACCTTGTGTTCTGTCCAGTAAGTCTGTATTTCAAGAGAACAAGCTGTCCTGCAGATGTAGCAGTTACAGAGTTGAGACAAACCATTTACCACCCATATGGTTGCTTACACTGATCAGCTTTTATTTATTCATGTAAAACCTTTATCCCAAAAGAAAAGAAAACTGTTCTATAACTACTTGTGAAACTGCAATGTGAGCTGGAGTTTGGCTTCAATTTGTTGGTGTATCTAAATCTGATAGTACATCTAACACTGCCCTCCATCCAGTTTAACAATGAGGAACTGTTGATAAAAGGCAGGATGGATCAATGCTTTCATGTTGTTTACGCCAAATTCTGACCCTACCATCTCAAAGTATTCTGTTCTTTTTGTATAACTACTTTATGTGAAATCCCTGGTGTTCCTGCTAATCCCCTCTGCTTTTCTGTTAATAAATGACCACACTAAGTAGGAGAATACACCGTGGTCAGTTCTCTTCCTATGCTGAGAACTCAGTATGCTCTCCTCCAATGATCAGACTTGTCCTGAAACGTCCTCGCTCCACAGCCATTCACTGGGGATCTCAGTGTGCGGCTGCTTCTCCTCCCCCAGCTTTTATGCAGCTGAGAACAGAGGGAATGTGATCACTTCTAAAAAAGGGGAAACACTGTATTTATAATGTTTTTTTAAATCTATACAAAAATGTTTTGCATTTTATTTCTATTTTAAACTGAATGGGTTGTTTTACAACCTGATCATTTACAATCATTTTAAATCCCCTTTCTTCTCCATTCTGATGCTCAGTTTGAACTTCAGCAAATCGTCTTCACAATGTCTAGATGCCCAAATGCATTGAGTTGCTGCCATTTCATTGGCTGATTAACAATTTGTATTACCAAGCAATTGAACAGGGTTTAGATACGCTTTAACAATTACATTATAGATGATTAACATCAGGGCTTTTTTTCAGTAGGAACGCAGGGGAATGCAGTTCCGGCACCTCCAGAACTGAATATATGTAATGACAAGGGGTGCTGGTGCTGGGGAATCTGTTGTTGCTGGAGGTAATCTATATGCCGAGGATGGGGGATCTATTGTTGCTGGGTGAGTCTTATGTTGCTGGGAGGGATTTACTGTTGACGAAGGGGTCTTTGTTGCTGGCTGCTGGAGGGTCTATTAATACTGGCTACTGGGGAATCTATTGTTGCTGGAGGGGACTTATTTTTGCGGGGGGGGGTGTCACTGTTGCTGTGGAAGTCTGTTGTTGCCAGTGTGGGTTGTATTGTTGCTGGGGTGGGTCTTATGTTGCAGGGGGTCAATCATTGATGGAGGGATCTACTATTGATGCTGGCTGTTGGGAGTGTATTGTCACTGGGGTACTGGGAGGTGGCACCAAGGAACAGTGCTTGGAGGTGGGTAGGGGGCGGAGTCAAGAGGTGACTCAGGAAGGAGGAGTTCCTGCACATATTCTTTGAGAAAAAAGCCCTGATTAACATAATTGTAAAGGTTGCTTTTTTTTATAACAAACATTGCTTACTTGCTTTGTACAATGGTTTTGTACAGAGCAGCCCCGATCCTCTTCTTCTCGGGTCCCCTCATGATGCTCCTGGCTCCTCCCCCTTTCCCAGTGCCCCCTTGACCAAGCCGCTTGCTATGGGGGCACTGGTGCGTGCTCACTCCCGAGCCCTGCGCATCCATAATACACACAGAGCCACAGCTTGGCTCCACCCTCTGCTCTGCCCACGTTAGCTCAATGGCTGTGATAGACAGCAGTGGGAGCCATTGAGGAGAGAGAGAGAGCAGAGGCTCTATAAGGCCCCTTTCACACGAACGAATAGAATGGTGCTTTCAGCTGCGGATTTTACCACAGGTGGGATCTTAAAGGGCACATACATGTACACCCTTGTACCCAGCCGTGCCATTTTTGTCTACGTATATCGTCGTGCATTAACCTCAAGCGGTTAACTTTTATTTTTCATCACATGTGATGATTTTTAAATGACATGTTCTCTTAACCACTTGCCTACTGTGCACCTACACCCCCTTCCTGCCCAGACAAAATTTTAGCTTCCGGCACTGCGTCGCTTTAACTGTCGTGCGACGTGGCTCCCAAACAAAATTTATGTCCTTTTTTTCCCACAAATAGAGCTTTATTTTGGTGGTATTTAATCGCCCGTGCGGTTTTTTTTTTGCGCTATAAACAAAAAAAGAGCGACAATTTTGAAAAAAGACACAATATTTTTTGCTTTTTGCTATAATAAATATCCCATTTAAAAAAAAAAAAAGTTTTTTATCTCAGTTTAGGCCGATACGTAAAAAAATGGGAAAAAATAATAAAAAAATGTAAAAAATAAAATCGCAATAACCGTATAGTGACTGGTTTGCGCAAAAGTTATATTGCCTACAAAATACGGGACATAATTATGATTTTTTTTATTTATTTTTTTACTAGGAATGGTGGCGATCTGCGATTTTTTTTTTTTTTTTTTTTTTTTTTTTTTTTTCGGGACTGGGACATTATAGCGGACACTTTTGACACATTTTTGGGACCATTTACATTTATACAGTGAACAATGCTATAAATATGCATTGATAACTGTATAAATGTAACTGGCAGGGAAGGGGTTAACCACTGGGGGGCAGGGAAGGGGTTAAATGTGTATCCTAGGTGTGTTCTAACTGTGGGGGGAGGGGGGTGACTGGAGGAGGTGACCGACGTGCACACAGAGCTCCACGTCCCAGCTCAGTTACTCGGCAATCGCGTGTGCCCAGGGGCCATCGAGGCCGCCGGGCACACGCACTGGGCCCTCAGTGATGCGACGGGTGCGCGCCAGCAGCTTTCTATGACTGCACGTCATATGACGTGCAGTCAGGACAATGGAGTTACCCGCCCACCGTCATATGACGGTGGGCGGGTAACAAGTGGTTAAAAGACCCTGAATGTCTCCTCTGGGTTCCACTGAATGCTTTGCGATGCAAAACATTGCTTCCCGGCTATGTTAGCCAGGGACACTGAGAGGCTGACCTGGAAGTGACGTCACAGCAAGAAGGGGAGGAGAACGGACGTGTGTCCACTTTTCTCCTTCCCACCCCTGCAGCCACCACCCACCATGACAAGAGTCTGCCTGTTTTACACACAATCCCGGTGGCTGCAGCCACTGTCGGACCTGGCAGCGAAAGAGTTAAAGTGGAGGTCCATTCAAAAAAAAATTTAAAAGTCAGCAGCTACTAACACTGTAGCTGCTGACTTTTAATAAGGACACCTAGTCGCCAGCGTTGTCGGCCCCCGCCGAGGCTGATCCTCGATCCTGGCAGCTCCAGGCGCCGCCATCCATAGTAAGGGAAACAGGCACTGAAGCTGTGTGGCTTCACTACCCATTTCCTACTGCGCATGCGCCAGCAGCGTGTCGCTTTGTGAATGGCCGGCTGCTTTCTGGGATACACACAGTTCCCTGAATGCAGCGCGTCCTATTCAAAAGAAGAAACAGACTGTAAGAGGAGGAAGAGAATCAATTGCGGAGGAGACAAGGCAGATTCTGCACTTCCGCATAGCAACAGCTATTTAGGGTAAGTGAAATTTCTTTATTTTTTTTTGGTGGAAAAAAAAATTTCAGGGTGGAACTCCACTTTAAGCATGAAGCCGCGTACACACGGCAGAGAACCTCGACGGGCAGAACACATCGTTCCGCCCGTCGAGGTTCTCTGCCGGCCGTCGGATTCGGCGACCTGCCCGTCGGGAATGGCAACCAGCCATTCATCCAGGCGGGCTGTCGAGCAAATAGAGAACATGCTCTCTATTTCTGCTCGACGGCATTCCCAACGGGATGCTCGCCGAGAGCATACACACGGCCGAGGTTCTCGCTGGAATGCAGCTTCCAGCGAGGTTCTCGCTGGTTTCTAGCGAGAACCTCGGTCGTGTGTACGCCACCTCACAGTTCACAGAACAATATAATACAAAATTCCCCAGCACACTTACCAGTTAGCCAGCAAAATAACAAGTCTAAACTGTTTAACAATTTGTGTTAGGTTTACTATTTTTATATATATATATATATATATATATACTGTATATATATATGTATATACACACATACACACACACACACACACACACATATATACATATATATATATTGTGACAGGAAGTCAGGTAAATCTGTGTGTGTTGTCACAAACGGGAGATACATTTCTGCCTTGTTTAGACAATTCACTAATTACTATTAGGTGTCGGCTACAGACGTAGCCAGAAAGGTTTAGGGCGTTGGAAAACTTCAGCTGTTCAGTATGAGGCAATTAGGGCCTCTATAAGTCATCCAGAGGATGACTACTGATTGCTTCATCCTGAGGCTTTTTGAGTTAAGGAGAGCAGTGAGCTGGGAAAGACTTCTGAAGGTGAGGTGGTTGTTGATTTTTCTTTGTGATAAAAATCATAAAGCAGTAGACTGTGCCAGACTCCATAGGTAGGTTCCTGTGTTGTGAAGGTAGACACCCCAAGTGGCCAGGGTTTATTTTATGTTTTGTTTTGTTTATGCGGTTTGGATGCTTGCACTTGTTTCCAGCAATATGGAAGAATAAGCCATAACCTTTGTTTTCAACCATCCTCAGCTGCCTCTCTGTACACTTCAGTGTGTAGTGAACCCACCCAGGTCATCACACACACCCGCTACTGAGCTAACCCCTTACACATGGTGGAGTGCCACGGGCACTAAAATAAACCCAAAATGGAAGAGATACTGAAACATTTGGCTATAGCAAATGCAAATCAACAGCAGGCAAATGCCAATCAACAGCAGACAAATGCAGGTTTGCAGCGGAGCCTTGCAGCTCACCAAGAGAGCCTTGTAGCTCAACAACAGGTTCACCAAGAGAGCCTTGCAGCTCACCGAGAGAGCATTGCAGGCTTGGAACAGAGACACCAGCAGCAAACGAATGCCATCGTGAAACAGATTCAGAGACAGCAGACCGAGGCTGGGAGTCGGGCCAGTAACATACCAACTTTTTGGGTAAGACACTTATTGCCAAAGATGACTGCAGATGATGATCCTAAAATGTTTCTGACCATGTTTGAGAGAACAGCAGAAAAAGAGAGTTGGCCTAAAGAACAGTGGGCTGGACTAGTGGCCCCCCTATTATCTGGAGAAGCCCAAAATGCATGTTTTGATTTGGAGCTTGCAGATGCAAAAAACTATGATCGGTTAAAAGAGGAAATATTGGCACGTTTTGGTGTAACCCTGGATGTCCGTGCTCAGCGGTTCCACAATTGGAGTTATCAGCTGAGGAAGCCACCTCGGTCGCAGATGTATGACCTCATTCATTTGGCTAGGAAATGGCTGTAGCCAGAAACTCTGTCCGGACCAAAAATTTTGGAGCGAGTAGTCATGGACAGATTTCTTAGGTCTCTTCCTAACACCCTGCAGAAATAGGTGAGCCATGGTGGTCCGGAAACCGCAGACAAACTTGTAGACCTGGTCGAAAGGTACCTAACAGAGAATTTGTCCTCTTCCACCAGATACACACAGACTTTCCACCCCAAGACCAGACCCTCCCCACCTATAGGTGAGACTGCATCAAGGGATGGGGGTGGAGGGAGGGACCAAAGAGCAACTAGAGGTATTATCGGGACCACTGATAATGTTTGGTCAGAGCGGCCTGGAAGATCCATCCCACAGGAGAGGACAAGAAGGTTGATTTGTTACCGTTGCCGGGAAGAGGAACATGTAGCAGCAGTTTGCCCAGCGGGTGATGAACCCATGCAGTGAGTCTTTCTGACAGAGAGACGACAGTCCCTCTTTGCAACCACATGCACTGCAGTAAAAGGGAATGAGAAACCTTTATGTAGAATGTGCTTAGATGGTAAATATGTTGTGGTATTGTTGGATTCAGGTAGCCTGATCACCTTAGTGAAAAGTGATCTAGTGGTGGGAAAAAACCTTACATCCTAGGAAAATGGCTGTAGTTTGTGTACATGGGGACACTCAAGAATATCTGGTGACTTCGGTTTCCTTTGAAACCTCCCTCGGTAACTTGTGTCACCAAGTGGGTTTAGTTCCCAAACTGCCACATGATGCCATTGTGGGAAGGGATTTCCCAAAGTTCTGGGAACTTTGGGATTGCCCAGATTCCCCAGTAGGTGGTTCATCTGAGCCTGAAACATCTACTCCAGAATCCTCTAACTGTGAGAATTCTCCTGAGTTTCCATTCTCAGTCTTAGCAGGGGAAACACCAGTCCCTAGGGAGGAGCCTGCTACCTCAGAAGAGGAACAGCGGCCGATAGGGTTTGATGACCTCGAGGTGCACAGAGAAAATGTTATCACTGAGCAATTGAGGGACCCCACATTGCTAAGAGCCCGGGAGAATGTAGTGAAGATAGATGGGGAGTTAGTTAACCCTGACCAGAGGGATGCCCTCCCTTACTTCATTATTGAAAGGGACCTGTTATATCGAGTGTCACAGAGGATAGAGGACACCATTGAGCAACTGGTAGTGCCTAAGCCGTACCGCAAGATGATTTTGGAACTGGCCCATGGGCACATTCTTGGGGGACATTTGGGAGCAGAAAAAACCCGGTAGAGAATCACCCAGAGGTTTTATTGGCCTGGGATCACTAAGGAAGTGGAATTGTACTGCTCTTCCTGTCCAGTGTGTTAGATTACTGCACCCATGCCACATTTCTGCAGTCTGTTGGTACCCTTGACCATTAACAAAGTCCCTTTTGAGAGGATTGCCATGGACCTGGTTGGCCCCTTACTGAAGTCCACTAGAGGGCACCAGCACATATTGGTAATAATGGACTATGCCACCCGTTACCCAGAAGTGATTCCTCTCCGAAACACCTCTGCTAAAACCATTGCCAAAGAGTTATTTCAGGTTTTTAGCCCAGGCACCCCATAGGGTGACCAGAGAACTTTGTAAACTCCTGAAAGTGACCCAATTACGTACGTGGGGTCACGCTTCATTACAATATATCACGCCCACTTCCAGCCCACTTCCACCTACTTTGACTTACGTCGGCTTACGCTGACAACTATACGCTACGCCGGCGCAACGTTGCGCCGGCATAGTGTAAAGACGATGCTCTACGCCGGCATAAAGATACATGGTTAGGACACATGTTAATACATGAACACCTATTACACATACCTACACACACCAGAAGTGGAAGAAGTAGCCATAGAGCCCCTTCCAGCCTTGCAAATGTGGGCCTGTGCATCCAAGTGGTCATGACCCCCAGTCATGAAAGAAATAAATAAAAGAGGAAGCAATTCAAATGTAAATATACCAAATTTTTATTATGTGTTTATGAAATTATAATTATGGACCTATACACATTTTTTCCTTTTCCAACTATATATACTCTGATTAAACCAAAGTCCTTTGGTAAAACCAATTGGCCAGAAGTGAAGATCTAGTGATCCTCTCGCTCGTTTGCTGGCACACTGTTGACTAAGAGATTGCAAGCCTGCCCACCACGGCAAGGTAGACTCTTCTAGGGCAGGACCTACACTAACTACACTAAGCTACCCTACTGGATGCTAGTCATCCTTTTTCTAATGTTGGATGTATGTTTGTAGTAGGCCTCATCCTATAATCTGTGTGTGCGATCTACTCTCTCCTAATTTGGTTGTCTGTCTGTGTGCATCTATCTAAAGCATGGAGCAGTCAGTTTATGTACATCTGGACGTCATCTGTTAGTGTAGGTCAGTGCATGCCAGTCATTGTATGTTGACCAGTGTGTTAGTAACCCAACTTATCTGCAAGACACCCCATTTTCTCTGGACCTTCTTGGTGGTAGATGAGTGCATATAGGTGGGGCCAGGGGATAGTACCATTATGCTGGGTGTGGGGGAGTGTGGACAGATGAAACTTGGGGGAAAGTTCCACTGGTCACACTCACTCTATACTCAGGGCGGTAGCGTACACTCTTGGTGGTAGATGAGTGCATATAGGTGAGGGCAGGTGGTATTACCAGTTGTGGTAGAGATTTTTCATATCCATATTTATAAGATTTTTATGAAGATGTATATGTCATTCTTTTACAAGGTTTTTTTATTATTTATGAGACTGGGGTATGTCGTTAGTCGATTGTCCTGTTTTTTTATTAGTCAACAGAGTGACTCATTGTTAGAGTTCAACTAACAAAAGGCTTTTAAACCTATCAAAGGGATGGGGATCTGATAAGATGTGTTTCCTCATTGAAGTACAGGAATGTCCTGCCACCTCCTGTTTGAAGACCACATTTTGGACTGTGTTGATCAGATAATAATACTAGGTGTGTGTATATTAAAAAAGGGGTCCTTTCATCTCTGGATTACAGGCCACAATAAGACATTCCCAACATTGGAATGCTGGGTGGGAGAGTCCTTAAACTGCCATTCTGAAAAGACACATATTCAACCAATCATATTAGAGGGGTTTTATTCATGCTTAGAGCGGGAAAAGTTACATCTGAAGGGTATATAGAGACAGTCCTAGTTTGGACTAAGGGCAGACTGAATCATGATGGATGAGCTGACCTAGCAGCATGGTGATGTAATTTCTACCTCTCTCTCTCTCTCTGTCTGTCTCTCTCTGTCTCTCTCTGCCCCTCTTTCTCCCTCTCTATGTCTGTCTCTCTCTGTCTGTCTCTCTCTGTCTCTCTCTGCCCCTCTTTCTCCCTCTCTATGTCTGTCTCTCTCTGTCTGTCTCTCTCTGCCTCTCTCTCTGCCCCTCTCTCTGCCCCTCTCTCTGTCTCTCTCTGTCTCTCTCTCTGCCTCTCTCTCTCACTGTCTCTCTCTACAACTTACTATTGCGTATTGTTGAACCCTCTATAGCCATATTCGTATTAATATCATGTATGTTGTATCGGTATTCAGCAGTATCCTCTGTTTTGACAAGTAATATCCTTTACGTTATGGATGTAAATATTGGAATACTGCAAGTGTCTTGTCGTTATCAATAAATGTAATCTTTTTCTCTTTTTCACACCCCAATCGTTTGCTTTAATTTTTATAGACAAAAAGGTTTTTATAGCTTATATTAATTATTTACGTGCATAGTTAAGATACTCATAACACAGTATGCTGGGTGTGGAGGAGTGAGGGCAGATGAAACTTGGGGGGAAGTTCCACTGGCCACACTCACCCAATACCCAGGGTGGTAGCGTCCCCCCTTGGTGGTAGATGAGTGGGTGTATTGGGTTGTGAGGCAGTTGATCCAGAGGAAGGCGATCCAATATGCTCCAGCTGGGGAAAAAATTCCTTCCTGATCCCCCGAGAGGCAATCGAATATTTCCTGGATCAGCCCTGTGTGTGGGATAGGGTGGGCAATTGGAGCCCCACCCTCGGTGGTAATCCCCCACACAGAGCTCCAGAGGGAGGAGCCATTTTCCAGACTACAGATGGGTCACAACGTGTCTGTGTAAGGCTATGAGGAACTACAACTCCCAGCAATCTCTGTGCGCCTGGGGAATTATAACTCCCAGCATGCACTGTGTAAGTAGTGGGTGTTCAGCTCCCAGCCTAGAATAAGATGCTGTGGGACTATATATCCCAGCATGATTTTTTGCTATGGAGATATTACAGGTCCCAGTGATCTCTACATATCCCAGGCTGCACCCCTCCCCTCCTCGTGGGGGATTGCACCCCCCCAGTCCCACCACCCCACTCATCTCCCACCGCCCTTTACCCCTCCCCGCAGGCCCAACCGGCCCACCCTTATCCTGGGGGGAGGAGACCCACCACCCTTGGTGGGAGAGGAGTATGGGGTGAAATTACCCCTGATGAGGGGGAGGGGAGCAGGCTGGGGTATGTAGAGATTGCTGGGACCTGTAGTACATCTATAAAAAAATCCTGCTGGGACATGTAGTTCTGTAACATCAAATCCCTTCCCCTTCCATCACCCCTTCCCACGGCGTCCCTCTGAATCATTGCCTGGATCGGCATCTGAATTATTGCCTAGATCAGCATCAGGTGTATATAAGGGGGTGGGGATAACAAACCCCAGTATGTCCTTGGTTTCAGGCTGGTCACATATCTTACATCCCTTCGGTAGTGCATTAAAAATAATATTTATTTTTAAGTAAAAAAATAATAATATTAACAGCCCTGCAAAGTGAATAAGAACCCACAAAAAAGCTTCTGGTGCTTTGCTTTAAATTTAGGCTTCCGTTCGGCAGGATCTATGATTTCCTCCATTGTTATCACTGTTGTCAGGTCTGGGGGGCACTGTGAAGAAAAGAAACATTATTACTGAATATTATGTACAATGATGGCCTTTCTATTAGAAATGGTTATGCACACTGGTGCTGGGAGAATATGGAAAGCAGAACATTGGACAATGCACTGACTTGGACCCATGTGTGTTTCATATACTTACCGTGCTCATGGTAAATGGCGGGCTTACTTCTCCAGCCTCCAGTTCCACCCAGTCTACGCTCTTAAAAAATGGGTGGCTCCGTAGATCTTTAACAAACTTCTCTCTTGTTTCTGGACACTTGCATAGTAGCTGTCAATATATAGAAAAACAATTGGTTATCCATGGTACAAAGGCAAAAACTGTGCAATTTGGGGGGGTTTTGGGGGGTCGTGGTTGAGTTACAGCACCTATTGCTTGAGAAAAAAAGCCCTGACTTTAAGCATTACTAAAATTGCTGCTCCCCACCAAATGGAATTAAAAAAAAATATGTTTTCTTTGTTATATGCTAACCATGGCAGTGCCCAGTACCCCTTGTCATTTGCCTATTACCCTAGAAAATGGTGTTTTTTAACATTTAGCTCCCATTGTCTTCATTTGGGGTTTCGAATTTGGCACCCAAGCCTTGGTAATGTTTGCCAAGACTGCTCTGAACCAAACTCAGATATGTTTGGCTCATCTCTAGTATAAGCCTTTCCATGATGCTAGTAGTAAGTTAAAAGGATTCAAGCAAACTCTTAAGCCCTCGTACACACAGGCCGAATGTCGGGAGCAATCGGCTGGTAAAAAAAAAAAAACAGAATGTATACCAACGTGTCCGACAGAAACTGGCCATTTGGCCTGCTTCTGTCGGGCGAGCATGCTGGAAAACCAGCAGCCGACTGACTCCTGTTTAGTGCTCTCAGCCAGTGGCAGAGAGCCCTGATGTGAGTGTTCTGGCGGGGCGGCCGCCCCCCTGTCAGAAAAGAACAGCTTAGCTAGTGAGATTGCTATATTAATTACGCATAGTTAGTACAGCGGCTCTGACCAGAGTTGCCTGCTGGGTTAAAAGAAAAAAACTCATAAAGTGTGATATGACCAAGCATCATGGAAAGGCTAGAGATGAGTCAAACACATCTGGGCAAGTCTTGGCAAATATCGCTAAGGCTTGGGTGCCAAATTCGAAATCCCAATGGAGACAATGGTAGCCAAATGTTAAAAAACTGAAAACATAAGACTTACTTAACTGTTACAATACATGTCTATCAAGACCAAGACCCACCCCCTTTCATTTAAAGCAGAAGTCCACAATAAAATTAAAATCCCTGCATCTAAAAACATTGACGATCTAACACAAACCCTGTGAAGAAAAAACAGTATACATACTGACTCGATCCCAGGCTGAGCTGTCAATACGTTTTTCACTGTGTAGGCGGGTGCAGATAACACGTCCGACAACAGAAGCCCCATAGTAACTCTATGTGTAACGTCACTCCCCATTCATTTCACAGTCGGCTGTGTCCTCTGCAGAGCTTCTGCCGCTGGAGATCAGGTTGGATGTCTTCGGGAAGGTATGTATACTGATTTCTTCTTTACAACGTTAGGTAGATTAGTGTTATATCTTTGATGTCTGTAGATGCAGGGATTTTAGTTTTAAGGTGGACTTACACTTTAAAGTGGAGCTCCACCAAGAATTTTTGTATTTTTTATTTAAATGCTGCAAAAAAAAAATCTTTATTTTTTTTTTTATACATACCTGAAGTGCCTGTTTCTAGGCAGATCGTCCTAATCTGCCACTTCCTGATCCGCGATCTGTCTTCTTTCTTCTGTTCCTCGGCTGCCTCCTGTGGAATAGTGGAGCAGTGTCTTCTAGGACCTTGTGTATGTCCCAGGAGACATCATCCATTCACGTCGCGCAGCGCGGCTCGCGCAATGCGCAGTAGGGAATCGGGCGGTGAAGCCGCAAGGCTTCACTTTCTGATTCCCTCATCGAGGATGAATTGCAATCATAGCGAATGACCTGAAAAATGAAAAAATAAAAATAAACAGCTGAAACGAAAACGAACACATTTTTTGGCAGTGCACATGTCTACTGATACCTACTTAGACCATTACATTCAAAAAGCCAGAAATATATACAGTGGCATTACCAATATCACTGTGGTGGTAACTTCCAGTATGCAGAACAGAGAGATAATGACAGACATTTATCAAGCAAATTAATAACTCTGAAAATGAAGATGCCAATGGACTCATTCACACAGGCATACTTAAGGCTAAATTTACACTGAGGCCATTTACAGGCGTTTTAGCGCTAAAAATAGTGCCTGTAAAGCGCCCCTCCTGTCACTCCAGTGTGAAAGCCTGATGGCTTTCACACTGGATCAGTGTGCTTGCGGGACGTTAAAAAAAGCCCTGCAAGCAGCATCTTAGGGGCACTTTAGCAGCGGCGATTTACAGTTGCTATTAACCCCTTCATCTGCTGCTACCGGGGGTTAAAATCGCCCCGCCAGAGGCCAAAAAGCACAGCTAAAAAAAATAATAATAAAAATTAATAATAATTCTGTCCCCTATTTTGTAAGCACTATAACTTTTGCGCAAACCAGTCGCTTATTGCGATTTTTTATTTTTTTTTACCAAAAATATGTAGAATAATACGTATCGGCCTAAACTGAGAATTTTTATTTCAAAATTGTCGCTCTTTTTTTGTTTATAGCGCAAAAAATAAAAACCACAGAGATGATCAAATACCACCAAAAGAAAGCTATATTTGTGGGGAAAAAAAGGACACCAATTTTGTTTGGGAGCCACATCACACGACTGTGCAATTGTCAGTTAAAGCGACGCAGTGCCAGAAGCTGAAATTTCACCTGGTCAAATGTGCCCAGTAAGGAAGTGGTTAAAAAAAAAAGGTAAACAGTGATAGTGAACTATTTAACCGTTTTTGATAGGGGTAGAAAAGTGTGGTGGCATTATTAATTGTTGCCTCAAACTACTTCCAAACTTCCAAATATTTTAATCTGAATACAGTAAAACCTTGGTTTGCGAGCGTAATTTGTTCCAGAAACATGCTTGTAATCCAAAGCACTTGTAAATCAAAGCATTTTTTTACAGGGTATAAAAGAGAAGAGATGCACCTCTAAGTGTAGCAATAAGTTGCTAAATGTTGCTAAATGTTGGACCTTCATTAAATGTAACCATATTGCTACACTAAGGCCTTGTACACACGACCGTCTTTGTCAAAATCCATACAGAAAATTGGTGGCAGAGCTTTTTTGCCGAGGAAAACAGTTGTGTGTTTGTTTTTCGTCGAGAAAACTGTCGTGGAACTCGACGAGAAAAAAAGAGAACATGTTCTCTATTTTGTCGTCGGGAGACTCAATTTCCACGTCGTGTTTCTTGTCGGGCTGGCTTACGACGAGAAACACGTTTGTGTGTATGCTTAGAAACCTGCGCATGCTCAGAATAAAGTATGAGACTGGAGCGCCACTTCGGTAAAAGTAGCGTTCGTAATGGAGATAGCACATTTGTCACGCTGTAACAGACTGAAAAGCGTGAATCGTCTCTTACCAAACTTTTACTTAACACCCAGTAACATGAGATTAGCAAAAGCAGCCATTAGGGTTGTTACAGTGGAATCGAACTTCCCCTTTATAGTACCGTCGTACATGTTGTACTTCACAGCGTTTGAGAACGACGAGATTTTGTCTTGACAGTGTGTACGCAAAGAAAGCTTGACAAGATTCTCTTCAAGCCTGACAAGGAACTCGTCGAGTAAAACGATGTTTCTTTTACGACGAGTTTCTCGGTCGTGTGTACGAGGCCTTAGAGTCTCCTATCTTCTTTTTTTATACTCAGTTGTGATATGATGCTACTCTTATATCAAGACATCGCTTGTATATCAAGGCAAAATGTATTTAAAAAGTTTGCTTGTCTTGCAAATTGCTCTCAAACCAAGGTTTTACTGCACACAGCAAATTTTAAACAGATACACTTTTTATTACTTATTTAGAATCCACATGTAACTGAAAAAGTAATAAGCATAAGACATAAGCAGAACTGTAATGAAAGGCAATAGATACATTAAAGTCTAAAGGACCATTCACATGGAAATTAGCACACATTAGCGATTTCCAACGGCAAGAATCTGCAGATTCCGGCACCTCAAATTAAACCTGTGTTCAAATATCTGTACAACATGCATGACCACCTCTCCATTGACAGAGGTACATCTAGTCCGGTAAGAGTCAGTATTTTCACATCTTTTGGCTGAGAATAAGATCCAGGCTTCTTCCAGATATTGTACTGAGTACTGCAGCGATCGGTGGACTGATCCCTTGGAGTGTCCTGCTGCTAACAACTTCCTCAATATATGTTTGGGACTTTTTTTCACTTTATATTGTTTTGCAATACCCCCCCCCCCCTTTTTTACAATGGGTATTTAACACTTGGTTACTTTGATAACACTGTGCCTTATATATCCTCTTTTGTGTGCATTTATACACTGAAATAATTTTTCAATTGTGATATATTTTTTTTTTATAATTCATGCACCAATTTACATGCACTAGCACTTTGAATCTATTTCACTTAAATAATTGCATTGGTTGCGTGCTTATTTTGTTTGTATGTACAAACAGTCACAAACAACTGCAGCCGCCATCAGCCCCTCATTGCATTATATGAGCTGAGTGGTTGCAGCTATTTGCACACACCTGTCATTCCAGATTCAGAAATGCCGCTGTAAATCGCAGGGTGTGCTAACCACCTGTGTGAATGAACTCTAATTCCCTGTACACACTATCGGATTTTCCGACAGCAAAAGTCCGATGTGAGCTTTTGAACGTAAATTCCGAAAGTGTGTATGCTCCATCAGACTTTTGCTGACGAAATTCCGATCGTCTGTGGCAAAATTCAGACGCATGCTCAGAAACAATTTGATGCATGCTCAGAAGCATTGAACTTCATTTTCTCGGCTTGTCGTAGTGTTGTAGGTCACTGGGCTCTTGATGGTCGAAAGTTCAGAGAACTTTTGTGTGACCGTGTGTATGCAAGCCAAGCTTGAGCGGTATTTCGTCGGAAAAACCATCCAAAGTTTTTCCGATGGGAAATCCGATCGTGTGTTCGGGGCATAAGGCCCATTTCACATGACCGTTGCAATCAGGTCCACCTTTAACATTTACATTTACATCCACCTACCTCCGATCCACTCTGCTAAAAACAAACGGAAGGGAATTTATCCTCCTTTGTCTAGGCAGAGCGGACAGGAGATAGTAAGTGTAAGGAGACAGCAGAGTTTTATTACACCTGGCCGCCCATAGAGCAGAGCGAGCTCTTTCTGTGTCCACTATGCAGAAACCGAGTGGACACAGACCTGTCATCCTCCTGCTCTGCAGCAAGGGATCAGCGGACAGATCCCCTGTTGATCAAAATGCAGTCTGACCCATGTGAAAAGGACCAAGGTGGTGTTACATGGTTTGAATTTTGGGAAATTCCTGGAGAAACTTGGAGGAATGGCTGCTGAACACAATAGGTTAAAAAATGAATGGCAGCAGACTACCAGGTGATCTGTGTGCTATAGCAAGTTATCACAACACGGGTACTGTGGACCGGCCACTAAAGTGGAACTATGGGAATAATAATGGAACAAGTGGCAGGCTCAAGAGGTAATACAAATATGATACTGGGAAAACAAAAACTGCTATGTTAATGCTAGTGACAGACTGCATCATGTAGGTTCTTTTTGATTTTGCCTCTAATATGTTACAAAAATATACAATATATATATTTTAGAACCAATGTCAACTATAGGTTGCGAAAAGGATTTGTATTTAGAATTATACAAATCTTACACAAAAGAACACTATTTGCCTTCTTAAGCTGAAGTTTAGGTATGAATTTTACTGCATAGTGACATTGTTCCAGTTTGGACCAATGGAAGTATGTTCTCATACCTGGCTGAGCCCTGTGAAATCTGCAAATCACTGTAGTAGTCGCCACTACTACGGTAATAGCAGCGGTCTTCTGAGTCCAGTTGTGAGTGGCTTCCCTTCTGCATAGCAACCACAGGGGGTCACTTACTTGACACTGCCGCCATTCAAAGAAAGTATGTATGTATTTTTCTTCAATGAAAACAAGACATATTAAATACAAGGCGTTCTCTGATTGGATGAGGTGGAAAGGCGGTGATCACATTGAGTTTGCTTGAAATTACCAAGGTGGTCTCTGATTGGATGAAGTTGAGATCCTGACATCACGTCAAGAAAATTACCCCCTGTGGTTACTATGCAGATGGGCATCTGCTCAGCACTGGACCCAGAAGCCTGCTGCTTCTACTGTAGTAGAAGTACTGTTACAGCGATTTGCACTTTCTCCAGGCACCACCCAAATATAAAATATGCATACAATGACTGGGCCTGCTGGACCATTGTAACTATGCAATACAAATCATAACTAATGCCCCATACACACGATCGGAAAGTCCGACAGCAAAAGTATAATGTGAGCTTTTGAACGGAAATTCCCATCGTGTGTATGCTCCATTGCACTTTTGCTGTCGGAATTTTTGTCAGCAAAAGACTGAGAGCTGGTTCTCAAATTTTCCGACATAAAAAAATTCCTATCGGAAAATCCGATCGTCTGTAGCAATTCCCACGCACAAAATTCAGATGCATGCTCGGAAACAATTCAACTCATGCTCGGAAGCATTGAACCTAATTTTCTCGGCTCGTCGCAGTGTTGTACGTCACCGCGTTCATGATGGTTGAAAGTTCAGAGAACTTTTGTGTGACCGTGTGTATGCAAGCCAAGCTTGAGTGGAATTCCATCGGAAGAACAATCCAAGGTTTTTCCGGTGGAAAAATCCGATCGTGTGTAGGGGGCATAGGAAGTAAAAATAACTATCGATAAGACCAGCAGCATAATAATATAACTTTTTCGTAATCCTATTATAATAATACATCTTGTCAGCCTGTGTCAATAAATATTTAGACCACATGGTAATTAGGTTGTTAGCACTGGCAACTCTGGATCTTGGTTTTAAATCTCACCACGAATATTATCTGCATGGAGTTTGCTCTATGTAACTTTCCTCTTGTTTTCGCTATAGACTCCTAACACATACTGGTAGGTTAATTGGCTTTCCCTCAGGAAACTGGCCCTGATGTGCATATGACTTATAGGGCCATTAGACGGAGCGCTCCTTTGGAGGACAGTGACTGATCTGAATTGTACCATGTAAAGAACTTTGTAATAAGTCAGTGCTATGTAAATATGGGAAATAAATAAATGTTGCTGTGAGATTCATATACCCAAAGGACTCATCCACATGGAAACATCCAGTGATCTGTATTATTAGAAAAATGTAGCCCTGTCTAGGACTTGCTCCTGAGTCTGGAATGTAAAGTAGATTACCAACATATGGCATACTAAACATACCTACTACATGCATTAGTCTGTCATTGATTGCTGGCTATAAATGCAGGCCATGTAGAAACATCTCAGTTCTAGACAAAGCGGCTAATTGGAGTTTCTAGAGCACCTTTCCTTTGTACAGTTACATACAATTTGTTAGAAAAATTAAAGGAAATCTCTTAAGCAAGAAGCATATATGATGCCAGTGCTGACCTCTCCTTCTAAAAATGCTAGTTGTTTACCTTCTGATCCTCTTGCACCATAAGCCAGCCATAAATAAAGCAGTTTGGGCTGATGAACCAGACCAAATTCGCTCATTGGGTGGCCATGAAAACCGCCTTCCACCAGATAATGCTTGGTTGGAAAAAATTGTCAAGCGAACAGCACCGGAGGAAAGCGCTGCTCAGGTATTTTGACAGCTGCCGGGGGGTGGTTGTCAAAATACAATTGTTGCAGCAGGAGATTTGTTCGTCTGCGCTGTTTAGCGTGGATGGAGGAATCTGTTCGATTTTTTTCTGCAGAATGAATGGTTACAATCTATAAGTTCAGCTTTAGTTTAAAAAGCTTCATTGACGCAGATAGGGTTCTTTATTTCCAGCCATGATTAAAGTCATTTTTAAGTTTCCCAGGACTATGACTAGGTAACAAGGTGGTATCAACAGAAAAAACTGTAACCTGTTTTGTTATTCTTCTCTTCACCCACTTAAACAATAGCTGGTCAAAGAAAGTAAAATCATTATCAATGAGTACATATTTACTCAAGGCAGGGGCCTCCAAAACACTAACAGGCTTGCATGTGGAGGCCAGCCCTCATGTATGATAAACATTACTCGGAAATGTCCAGGAATGGACAGAACCTATGAACTTGTTTCACCTTCAATGTAAATGTTGCATTTTATATGGAATATGGAATTCTCAAACCATAAGTATAATCTTCTTTACATAAAAATAGATTTTTACATGGTTTCATAAAAGTGCATTTTTTATATTTTTACTTCTTGGTTCACATTAAAGCATTATTAAACCCAAAAGCAAGCATTTATTATATTGCAGCTTATCAATTCTTAGATGTAAAGGACGTATTTGTTTTCTTTTTTGGGCTTTCTTTCTTCTATTTTCATCTGTTGATCCAGCCAGCAAGGCTATTGTGATTCATAAGCTCAAGCTCTCCAGCAGAATGTATCAGTTTGCATGGATGAGACAAACAAACCAAACGTAAGCTGTATTCTACAAGTGTGTGTCTTCGAATAAGGGCCAGTTCACACCAGACGCAGTTTCGTACAGTTTCGTATGCATTTTTTCTGCACTAAAATTGCATGAACAGTGTTTTCTATGTATTTCAATGGCTCTAGTTGGCTCTAATTCACACCATGCAGTCAGTTTCCAGTGCTGAAAAAAAAATGTTCTTTAACCACTTAAGACCCGGACCTTTAGGCAGCTAAAGGACCTGGACAGATTTTGCGATTCAGCACTGCGTCGCTTTAACAGACAATTGCGCGGTCGTGCGACGTGGCTCCCAAACAAAATTGCCGTCCTTTTTTCCCCACAAATAGAGCTTTCTTTTGGTGGTATTTTATCATCGCTTCGGTTTTTATTTTTTGCGCTATAAACAAAAATAGAGCGACAATTTTGAAAAAAATACAATGGGCCAGATTCAGGTAGAGTTAGGCTGGAGTATCAGTGATACTCCAGCCTAACTCTCACTTTGAGCTGGCGTTTCTGTTTTCTGTAAGCAGAAAACATGAAACGCCGGGTTGGAGTTCCCATACGAGCGGCGTAATTGTATTTTGCCGTCGTATCGGAACTGCAATTTTAAAAATGGCGCTCGGGGCGTTCCCGCTGATTAACGCCGAGAATATGTTAATCAGCGAGAATCGGAAATTCACGATCGTACTCGGGCCCGACGCAATGATTTTCCGACATTTCTGTAAGCGACGCAAAGAAAAACATGACCCCTAGGTGGAGTATCCTATGTTAAGTATGGCCGTCGTTTGCGTAAAACGTCCGTGAATGGGGATTGACGTCATTGACGTTCCCTGACAGAATTTGGACATGCGCACTGACAGTCGACGCATGCGCAGTACGTTCGCCGCGGGATCGCGCATAGTTTACATAATACACGCCCTCTACCCGCCCAATTTGAATAACGCCGGCTCATTTTCACAACACCGCCGCAACTTTAGGAGCAAGTGCTATGTGAATAACAGTACTTGCTCCTAAAGTTTCGGCGGAGTAACGTAAATGAGAAACGTTACTCCAAAATAAAGATTCGCTCTCCTACCTGAATCTGGCCCAATATTTTTTAACATTTTGCTATAATAAATATCCCCCAAAAATATATAAAAAAATATATTTTTTCCTCAGTTTAGGCTGATACGTATTCTTCTACCTATTTTTGGTAAAAAAAATCGCAATAAGCGTTTATCGGTTGGTTTGCGCAAAATTTATAGCGTTTACAAAATAGGGGATAGTTTTATTGCATTTTTATTAATTATTATTTTTTTACTACCAATGGCGGCGATCAGCGATTTTGACAAATTTTTGGGACCATTGTCATTTTCACGGCAAAAAATGCATTTACAATGCATTGTTTATTGTGAAAATGACAATTGCAGTTTGAGAGTTAACCACAAGGGGGCGCTGAAGGGCTTATGTGTGTTTACAACTGTAGGGGGGTGTGGCTGTAGGTGTGATGTCATCGATTGTGTATCCCTATAAAAGGGATCACACAATCGATGACGCCGCCACAGTGAACAACGGGGAAGCCGTGTTTACACACGGCTCTCCCAGTTGTTCAGCTCCGGGGACCAAGCGCGGGACTCCAGCGGCGATCGGGTCCACGGGTTCCACAGTCCCGGAGCTTCGGACCGGGTTATGGGAACGCGCTACGGAAACGCGACCCACGGCTGGGCACTAGCACAGGACGTACCGGTACGTGCATGTGCCCAGCCGTGCCATTCTGCCGACGTTTATGTGCAGGAGGCGGTCCTTAAGTGGTTAAAATAACAAACATGTTATACTTACCTCCACTGTGCAGTTTGTTTTGCACAGAGTGGCCCCAATCCACGTCTTCTGGGGTCCCTTAGCGGCTGTCTCTGGTCCTCCCTGCAACAACTCACCACAGTCATGTGAGAGAGCTCGCATGGTGATGAGTCCTTGCGGGCGCGCTCCCGTGATACAGCTAGCCGCTCACTGTATCACTCGGCCCCGCCCCTCGGCTCGCCGCATCACTGGATGTGATTGACAGCAGTACCAGCCAATGCCTGTGCTGCTCTCAATCCATCCGCTCTAGCCAATCAGTGGCCAGGCTGAGCGGCGAAGAGGATCTCGGGACCGAGAGCGGGAATTTCGAGGGCGGCATCATCAGATGTTTTTTCACCTTAATGCATGGATTGGTACGGTTCGGTATGGTATGCTATTTTGTTTTTTTTCCATTATGAAAGCGTGCCATAAAAGCGAACCATACCGGACCATTCTGGGTCCTGCTTTAGATGTGGGGCCATAGAAAATGGAACGGTTCCATTAGGGCGGACCTACAAATTCATCTTACTGATTGGTGGACGTGCTAGGCTTTTTTTCTAAACCTTGTATGGTCCCGGATGGTCCGATTTGCAGTGGAAATGCTCAGCAGAATAGACCTGACCATTCTAACCTGTTCCATTCTAAGCGACACGAACCGATCCGCTCAGTGGAAACGAGGCATAAGGGACCTGTAAGCTGCAATATGTAATTTTTTGGTTCTTAGATTTGGATATCTTTAATATTTTAAACTGCAATTTTTTCTAATTTTGATCAATATGATGATGAATATTTCTGCTCTGCTATCAATGAGGATTCGATAGTATATGACATGTTATATGACACAATTACAAAGTGCAAGCATTTCCAAGTGACGATAATTTAGAACTTTGGTCAAAATAATCTTGCAGAATGTTGGAAATGTGCATAATGTGTGAAATCATTTGGAGAAGTAGTCGTTTCCGAAAAAAGAAAGTGAAAGGTCATTTATTTGTTTGCACATTTTGCTGTACTCTGCAAGTATATACAGTACAGGCCAAAAGTTTGGACACACCTGCTCATTCAAAGAGTTTTCTTTATTTTCATGAAAATTGTAAATTCACACTGAAGGCATCAAAACTATGAATTAACACATGTGGAATTATATACATAACAAAAAAGTGTGAAACAACTGAAAATGTCATATTCTAGGTTCTTCAAAGTAGCCACCTTTTGCTTTGATTACTGCTTTGCACACTCTTGGCATTCTCTTGATGAGCTTCAAGAGGTAGTCACCTGAAATGGTTTTCCAACAGTCTTGAAGGAGTTCCCAGAGATGCTTGGCACTTGTTGGCCCTTTTGCCTTCACTCTGCGGTCCAGCTCACCCCAAACCATGTCGATTGGGTTCAGGTCCGGTTACTGTGGAGGCCAGGTCATCTGGCACAGCAACCCATCACTCTCCTTCTTGGTCAAATAGCCCTTACACAGCCTGGAGGTGTGTTTGGGGTCATTGTCCTGTTGAAAACTAAATGATGGTCCAACTTAACACAAACCGGATGGAATAGCATGCCGCTGCAAGATGCTGTGGTAGCCATGCTGGTTCAGTATGCCTTCAATCTTGAATAAATCCCCAACAGTGTCACCAGCAAAGCACCCCCACACCATCACACCTCCTCCTCCATGCTTCACGGTGGGAACCAGGCCAGTAGAGTCCATCCGTTCACCTTTTCTGCGTCGCACAAAGACACGGTGGTTGGAACCAAAGATCTCAAATTTGGACTCATCAGACCAACGCACAGATTTCCACTGGTCTAATGTCCATTCCTTGTGTTCTTTAGCCCAAACAAGTCTCTTCTGCGTGTTGCCTTTCTTTAGCAGTGGTTTCCTAGCAGATATTCTACCATGAAGACCTGATTCACAGTCTCCTCTTAACGGTTATTCTAGAGATGTGTCTGCTGCTAAAGGTGGCTACTTTGAGGAATCTAGAATATGAAATATATTTTCAGTTGTTTCACACTTTTTTGTTATGTATATAATTCCACATGTGTTAATTCATAGTTTTGATGCCTCCAGTGTGACTCTACAATTTTCATAGTCATGAAAATAAAGAAAAATCTTTGAATGAGAAGGTGTGTCCAATCTTTTGGTCTGTACTGTATATATATATATATATATATATATATATTTTTTTTTTAATGGAAGACTGTAGTAAGTGAAAGTGAAACTATAAAAAAAAGTGGTGCTACAATATTTTTCATGTTGTTGAGATATACGGTATATATATACGGTGCAGAAAATAAGTATTTGAACACCCTGCTATTTTGCAAGTTCTCCCACTTGGAAATCATGGAGGGGTCTGAAATTGTCATCGTAGGTGCATGTCCACTGTGAGAGACATAATCAAAAAAAAATTCCAGAAATCACAATGTATGATTTTTTTAACTATTTATTTGTATGATACAGCTGCAAATAAGTATTTGAACACCTGAGAAAATCAATGTTAATATTTGGTACAGTAGCCTTTGTTTGCAATTACAGAGGTCAAACGTTTCTTGTAGTTTTTCACCAGGTTTGCACACACTGGAGGAGGGATTTTGGCCCACTCCTCCACACAGATCTTCTCTAGATCAGTCAGGTTTCTGGGCTGTCGCTGAGAAACATGGAGTTTGAGCTCCCTCCAAAGATTCTCTATTGGGTTTAGGTCTGGAGACTGGCTAGGCCACGCCAGAACCTTGATATGCTTCTTACAGAGCCACTCCTTGGTTATCCTGGCTGTGTGCTTCGGGTCATTGTCATGTTGGAAGACCCAGCCTCGATCCATCTTCAAAGCTCTAACTGAGGGAAGGAGGTTGTTGCCCAAAATCGTGCAATACATGGCCCCGGTCATCCTCTCCTTAATACAGTGCAGTCGCCCTGTCCCATGTGCAGAAAAACACCCCCAAAGCATGATGCTACCACCCCCATGCTTCACAGTAGGGATGGTGTTCTTGGGATGGTACTCATCATTCTTCTTCCTCCAAACACGGTTAGTGGAATTATGACCAAAAAGTTCTATTTTGGTCTCATCTGACCACATGACTTTCTCCCATGACTCCTCTGGATCATCCAAATGGTCATTGGCAAACTTAAGACGGGCCTTGACATGTGCTGGTTTAAGCAGGGGAACCTTCCATGCCATGCATGATTTCAAACCATGACGTCTTAGTGTATTACCAACAGTAACCTTGGAAACGGTGGTCCCAGCTCTTTTCAGGTCATTGACCAGCTCCTCCCGTGTAGTCCTGGGCTGATTTCTCACCTTTCTTAGGATCATTGAGACCCCACGAGGTGAGATTTTGCATGGAGCCCCAGTCCGAGGGAGATTGACAGTCATGTTTAGCTTCTTCCATTTTCTAATGATTGCTCCAACAGTGGACCTTTTTTCACCAAGCTGCTTGGCAATTTCCCCGTAGCCCTTTCCAGCCTTGTGGAGGTGTACAATTTTGTCTCTAGTGTCTTTGGACAGCTCTTTGGTCTTGGCCATGTTGGATTCTTACTGATTGTATGGGGTGGACAGGTGTCTTTATGCAGCTAATGACCTCAAACAGGTGCATCTAATTTAGGATAATAAATGGAGTGGAGGTGGACATTTTAAAGGCAGACTAACAGGTCTTTGAGGGTCAGAATTCTAGCTGATAGACAGGTGTTCAAATACTTCTTTGCAGCTGTATCATACAAATAAATAGTTAAAAATTCATAAATTGTGATTTCTGGAATTTTTTTTTTTGGATTATGTCTCTCACAGTGGACATGCACCTACGATGACAATTTCAAACCCCTCCATGATTTCCAAGTGGGAGAACTTGCAAAATAGCAAGGTGTTCAAATACTTATTTTCCGCACTGTATGTGTTTATATATATATATATATATTGTGGTGGTGGGACCCTGTGCTACCTTAAAGCGGAGTTCCACCCAAAAATGGAACTTCCGCTTAATCCCCTCCCCCTTACATGCCACATTTGGCATGTCATTTTTTTGGGGGGGGAGTGGGGGCTTCAGTAGGAGTGGGACTTCCTGTCCCACTTTCTGCTTCCGCCGAGGGGCTGGTAAGGCGATTAGGCCTAATCGCCTTACTGCAGCCCCTCCCTTGGGCGACCGTCTAGGACACTGACAGGTCCTAGACAATCGCCTGTCCAATCAGCGGCGGGCCGCGCTGCACGCACATGCGCAGTGTGGCTCCAGCATGCGCAGTGGGTGCCCGGCCGTGAAGCCGAAGGATGTCACGACTGGGTGCCCACAGTCGCAATGAGGACGCCGGCTGGGGAGGGGGAGAGGAGCGGAGCCCTGGTCGGCGTGTCGCTGGAACGTGGAGAAGGTAAGTGTCTGTTTATTAAAAGCCAGCAGCTACACTTTTTGTAGCTGCTGACTTTTTATAAACATTACATTTGGGTGGAACACCCCTTTAAGGCCAGAATCACACTAGTGCAGTGCGAATTTCAGCTCTCTTGTCATTGCAGAGAGATAACAGAAGTGTTCAGCAGATTAGCTCCATTTTAGCTGCGAATTTGGAGACCTGGGAGAGGTTACAGGGGAGAGGAGAGTGGGGGGAAAGTGTTTTGGGCTGAATGAGACAAATCTTGAAGAGAAATGAACACATCTGCGAATCAGCTGCGTACCCATAGAAGATAATGGGCCTGAATTTGCACCTGAGCCGCACCGCAAGGCCTAAAATACGCACCCGTTTTTTCGGCAATGCGCAGTGCGAATGCATCGCACATATGTAAACCAGCCTCATTGAAAACAATGGGCCAGATTCTCCAAAGAGATACGACGGTGTATCGCAGGAAACACCATCGTATCTCTGTTTTTTTCCCTGGGTATCTATGCGTCTGATTCATAGAATCATTTACGCATAGATACAGCGAACATCCGACAGGTGTAAAACACTTACACCGGCGGATCTTAGATGTAGTTACTTCGCTGGCTGCTAGGTGGCCTTTACGTTGATTTCTAATTTGCCTATGCAAATGAGCCCAATACGCCGATTCCCGAATGTTTTTACGCCGCCTCATCGTCGTTTACGTCGTTTCCGTAAGCGTAAACTTACCCCTGCTATATGAGGAGTAAGTTTACGAAGTTCCATCGTATGTCATGTTAAGTATGGCGTCGGGACAGCGTTGTCTTTTTCCGTCATTTACGTCATTTTACTAAGTAGTTCGCGAATAGGGCATTGCATAAGTGACGATCACGTTGTTTTCACGTCGGTTTCAACGACGTCTTCCGACGTGAGCTGGAGCATGCGCACTGGGCTTTTTTCCCGGCCAGCGCATGCGCAGTTCGATCGACGCGGGGTCGCGCTTAATTTAAATACAAGCCGCCCCCTTTGAATTACGTGGGGATACGCCTGGCCATTTACACTACGCCGCCGCAAACTACGGAGCAAGTGCTTGGAGAATACGGCACTTGCTCCAGTAAGTTGCGGCGGCGTAGTGTAAATGGCTTACGCTACGCCTCCGCGGATTCTACCAGAATCTGGCCCAATGTATTTAGAAATGTTTTCTGCGTATTGGATGCGGTTTAAGCCGCACTCAATTTGCATAGGTGTGAATCCGGCCTAAAGATTGCTGGAAAGACACACTGATTGTACGGCTGTGTGTTTGGCTATTTAGTTCTGACCTGACTATGGCTCAGAGCCCCACCCAACAGACAGGAAGTCTGTCCTGGGAGTCAGGTGGACTCCTATACCTCTGAGGCCTCGTACACACGATCGGACATATCCAATGAAAACGGTCCGCGGACCATTTCCATCGGATATGTCCTATCGGGAGTTTGATCCGATGGCGTGTACACACCATCGGATCAAATTCCCCGCCGCCGGACGGCGCGGTGATGTGGCGGTGACGCAGCGGTGACGTTGACGCCACCACGTCACCGCACCAGGAAGTTAAACACTTCCGCGCATGCGCCGAATCCATTCGGGGGCGGCGCGGCGGAGGTGGGGGACGACATGTCTGCTGGTAAGTGTACTAACCAGCAGACATGTCGGGCGGACAGATTCCCACCGGATAGATTTCAAAGCATGCTTTGAAATCTGTCGGGTGGAGAAATCTGTCCGCTAGCCCATACACACGAGCGGAGATGTCTGCTGAAACGGTCCATCGGACCGTTTTCAGCGGACATATCCCCTCGTGTGTACGAGGCCTTAGAGGAGTCAGAGGCTGCATGTCTGCAGGAGGCAGATGTCATTGGTGATTGAGCAGCAAGGCGCTGATCAGGAGTAAGCTAGGTGTGAGCTTAACTCTAGAAAACTCTGTTTGTTCTGAGGACCAGACTTAAAGCGGAGGTTCTGCGGGAAAATATATTTTTTTTTTAAAGACTAATCTGCTGCTGTTCCCATAGTAATTTGTTTACTCACCTGTCCCGTTCTTGCAGCCGCCAGGATCTTCAATTCCCAGAAAATAATATTTTATAAAAAAGTATGATGGACATTGCCATCTTAATTGTGGGCACTCTGAAGCCCTCCTGTACTTTCTTCTGGGATGCAGCGAATGCTGATGTCCCAGCATTCACCGCGTAATCCCGCGTATGCGCAGTGCTGACGGCGAGCCCCGCCGTCAACACTGCACAGTTGCCATTACAACGGCCGGCGGCGTCCTGAAAAGGACACGCCCCGCTGTGATGATTACACTGGTGCTTCTTTATCAGCAAAGCTCAGAACGCCCTGAGCAGCTGTTAGCAAGGTAAGACAATGCCATCATGCCATACATCACGTGACAGCCCAGCTAGCGCGAGACTACACGCCTAGCTATTTCTGATGAAGTGCTCTGATTGGCCTGCACGTCACTCCCTGGAGACCTTACAATCAGCGCCCATAATGCACAGAGCCGTCGGGGAATAGAGCGACACGCCCACTCCCCGCAGGGATGAATACCCGGAAGTAGAGCTGATTAGAGGTAAGGGAACATTGTGGGAAAAAAAATTCAACGCCATCATCCTTAAATGGGCTTAAGGCTATGAATGCTGTAAACTTCATTTTGAGGGTGAACCTCCGCTTTAAGGCCTAGGCTAAAGGCCTGAAACAGCCGGGTGGCAAGAATGAAAGCCAGGAGGCTAAAGTGTTGAGTATGCAAGATACAGTAATGGTGGAACCCCCCTGTGAGGGCTACTGATGTATTTGTGAACTTTTTGTGCTTTTAAATAAAAGTGGGCTACCAGGCCTTTAAAAATTCAGTTCTGGACTGGCGTACTAAAAACGCATCTACCACTAGAGTCTGATCACCCCAATCTTACAATATATATACCGTATTTATCGGCGTATACCGCGCACTTTTTTGCCCTGAAAATCAGGGCAAAATCGTGGGTGCGCGATATACGCCGATACCCGCTTTCCCGCGCCGAGTTTGAATACTGCGCCTGCATATACCGAGCGCAGTACACTCGTGTATAGTCGGGAAGGCTCGGCTCCTCTCGCGCTCACATCCTGGACGTACAGGACGTGAGCGCGAGAGTAGCTGAGCCTGCCCGACTATACACGAGTGTACTGTGCCAGCATATACCGAGCGCAGTACACTCGTGTATAGTCGGGCAGGCTCAGCTCCTCTCGCACTCACGTCCTGGACGTACAGGACGTGAGCGTGAGAGTAGCCGAGCCTGCCCGACTATACGCGAGTGTACTGTGCTCGGTATATGCAGGCGCAGTATTCAAACTCGGCGCGGGAAAGCGGGGATCGAGCGGGGAGGACGCCGCAGAAGGACGCCGGACCCGACGAAAAGGACACCCGAAGCCGCAGACGGACGCCGGACCCGACGAGGCCGCCAATGAACGCCGCGCAAGACACCAAAACTGTAAGTACAGACATCTTTTTTTCCACAGGAATGCGGGTCCACTTTAGGGGTGCGCGCTATACGCCGGAGCGCGCAATACCCCGATAAATACGGTACATTTGAGAAAGGAGTGTTTTAGAGCAATACGAGGTTCCAATGTATACAGTATCTCACAAAAGTGAGTACATCCCTCACATTTTTGTAAATATTTTATTATATCTTTTCATGTAACAACACTGAAGAAATTACACTTTGCTACAATGTAAAGTAGTGAGTGTACAGCTTGTAAATTTGCTGTTTTCTCTCCCCGGTGTCATGTGACTCGTTAGTGTTACAAGGTCTCAGGTGTGAATGGAGAGTAGGTGTGTTAAATTTGGTGTTATTGCTCTCATTCTCTCATACTGGTCACTGGAAGTTCACATCATATACGTCATATGCAGAGGTTGTCTGGGGAGCTACAGTTCATTGTGGGAACCATGAACGCCAACATGTACCGTGACATACTGAAGCAGAGCATGATCCCCCTCCCTTCAAAAACTGGGCCACAGGGCAGTATTCCAACATAAGGATCCCCAAACACCTCCAAGGCAACCATTGCCTTGCTGAAGAAGCTTGGGGTAAAGGTGATGGACTGGTATAGCATGTCCCCAGACCTAAACCCTACTGAACAACTGTGGGGCATCCTCAAACAGAAGGTGGAGAAGTGCAAGGTCTTCAACATCCACCAGCTCTGTGATGTTGTCATGGAGGAGTAGAAGAGGACTCCAGTGGCAACCTGTGAAGGTCTGGTGAACTCCATGCCCAAGAGGATTAGGGTAGTGCTGGAAAATAATGGTGGCCTCAGAAAATATTGACACTTTGGGCCCAATTTGGACATTTTCACTTGTACTCAATTTTGTTGCCAGCGGTTAAAGGCCCATTTACACCTGAGCGGTTTCAGCTCGTAAAATGCTCATCTCAAAAGTTCCAAAATGCCCAACAAGCAAAATCCTTTTAATTTAAATGGCCCCTGTCGACATCTGAGCGTTCTGTCGCCTGAAGCAAAACGTCTGAAGCTCAAAAAGGTAGATTACAGGCGTTTTTCTGCTTTTTACATTTGTGACTTTTTGACCTGTACAAAAACGCTCAAAAACTGAAGAAAAAAAAACGCCTGAAAATTTTACGCTCAAGTGTGAATGCAGCCTAAAGCATCGTACACACGATCAGCCTTTCATCTGATTTTTCCGTGGATTTCTGTCCAAAGGGCGTTGTTCGTGAACTTGCTGTGCAGGACTTTTTCAGCCAACTTTCACAAAATCACGTGTTTTTTCAGCTCTTTACCACCACCCTTTGGGCAAATTCTGCTATTGTTGTTTGATCTTTAGCATTGGTTCTGAGCATGCTTGTTTGTACTTTGGACTTAAGTCTGATGGACTTGTGTACATACAATCAGATTATACTCCATCGGACATTTGTTGTGGGAAAGTTTGTCTGTTTTCACAGCGAACATTTGTCCGATGAAAAACACAAACCATTTGTCCGATGGAGCATACACACGGTAGGATTGTCCGATCAAACAGACCCGTCGGACATTTGTTGTCAAAAAGTCAGATCGTGTGTATGGGCCTTTAGACATTAACCACTTCAGCCCCGGACCATTTCGCTGGCCAAAGACTAGTTTAGGCCGATACAAATTCTTCAAAATAGGGGATAGTTTTATGGCATTTTAATTAATATTTTTTTTTACTAGCAATGGCGACGATCAGCGATTTTTATCGTCACTGCGACATTATGGCAGACACTTTTGACACATTTTTGGAACCATTGTCATTTTTACAGCGATCTTTGCTATAAATATGCACTGATAACTGTGAAAATTACACTGGCAGTGAATGGGGTTGAACGCTAGGTGGCGCTGAAGGGGTTAAGTGTGCTCTAGAGAGTGATTCTTACTGTTAGGGGGCGTGGTTACATGTAACACGTCACTGATCGCTTTTCCCAATCACAGGGAACAGACAATTAGTGACGGTGTCACTAGGCAGAATGGGGAGATGCATGCTTACACTTGCCTCTCCCCTTTCTGCAGCTCTGTGACCCAATTGAGGGACAACGGCGGACATCGAGATTGTGGGTCCTGCGGGCACGGTCACGGAGCTCGCAGCACGCATGCGCGCCCCATGCAGCGGGAATTTCAAAATGACGTATATATGTCACTTTGTCCAGCCGTGCCATTCTGCCGACGTAAATCTACAGGAGCTGGTCAGGAACTGGTTAATGGCTGTGTGTTGAGTTATTTTGAGGGGGCAGAACATTTACACTGTTATACAAACTGAACACCAGTAGTGTATTTCGGTTTTGTGCTGCCCTAGACCTGACTAAACTCGTGCAGCCGCTATTTAAATATGACCCAACTCTTCCTGTTAAGGCAACACTCCTTTCTGATTAAGACCCACCTTGCAATTTTCGAGTGGATTCCCTTAACCACTTGACCACCGGGCACTTAAACCCCCTTCCTAACCAGACCAATTTTCAGCTTTCGGTGCTCTCACAATTTGAATGACAATTACTCAGTCATACAACATTGTACCCATTTGAAAATGTTGTCCTTTTTTTCACACAAATAGAGCTTTCTTTTGGTGGTATTTGATCACCTCTGGGTTTTTTTATTTTTTGAGCTATAAAAGAAAAACGACTGAAAATTCTGAAAAAAAAACTAAAAAAAAAAACTTGTTTCTGTCATATTAGCAGGTTATTTCTCACACACAGCATATGCATACCACAAATTACACCCCAAAACACATTCTGCTATTCCTCCTGAGTATGGTGATACCCCATGTGTGAGACTTTTACACAGCGTGGCCACATACAGAGGCCCAACATGCAGGGAACGCCATCAGGCATTCTGGAACACCCAGACCAATTCTGACATTCCTCTCCTACATGTAAAAATCATCATTTATTTGCTAGAAAATTACATAGCACCCCAAAACATTATATATGCTTTTTTAGCAAAGACCCTAGAGAATACAATGGCGGCTGTTTTATCACTTTTATTCCTATTACAAGGAATGTAAACATCCCTTGTAATAGGAATATAGCATGACAGGTCCTCTTTACAGTGAGATATGGGGTCAATAAGACACCACATCTCACCTCTAGGCTGGGAAAAATATATCCTGGCTTCGATCGTAGCGGTGAGTCTGTAAAAGCACCGGAGGGGGGCAGGAGGGGGGGATGTATTGCAGAGTATTGGGGTATTGCAGAGTATCGCGCAGGCTATTAGGGTATTGCAGAGTATCGCGCAGGGTATTGCGCAGGGTATTGCAGAGTATTGGGGTATTGCAGAGTATTGCGCAGGGTATTGCAGAGTATTGGGGTATTGCTGAGTATTGCGCAGGGTATTGCTGAGTATTGTGCAGGGTATTGCTGAGTATTGGGGTATTGCAGAGTATTGCGCAGGGTATTGCTGAGTACTGGGGTATTGCTGAGTACTGGGGTATTGCAGAGTATTGCGCAGGGTATTGCGGAGTATTGGGGTATTGCGCAGGGTATTGCTGAGTACTGGGGTATTGCTGAGTACTGGGGTATTGCTGAGTACTGGGGTATTGCAGAGTATTGCGCAGGGATAGCTGAGCAGGGATGGATTGCTGGATCTGTCACTGCATTTGTCACAGATCCAGCCACATCGCTGCTGCGGCCACCCGCTCCCCCCCTCTCCTCTCACACTGTAGGAGGAGAGGGAGGAACCGGCGTCATCAAATATAGTTGAAATTACTGGAGAAGGATGGGCAGGTATAGGGAGATGAATGGAGAAGGACAGGCAGTTATAGGGGAGATGATTGGAGGAGGACAGGCAGTTAGGGGGGAGATGATTGGAGGATGCTTGTGTGCGTAGCGTAGCGTATTCCATTTACGCTATGCCTCCGCACTATTTACGGGCAAGTGCTGTATTCTCAAAGCACTTGCTCCATAATGTGCCGCGGCGTAGCGTAAATGGGACGGCGTAAAGCCGCGTAATTCAAATAGGGAAGGAGGGGGGCGTGCTGTATTTAAATTAAGCGCGCCGAACAAACTGCCCATGCGCCGGCCGTCAACGAAACGTAATTAACGTACAGTCCTATTCGCGACGAGTTACGTAAATGACGGAAAAACCTGACGCTGTCCCGACGTCCATACTTAACATGGCTTACGCCGGACCTACGCAAGGTTACCCCTCATATAGCAGGGGTAACCTTACGCGTACGCAAACTATGTAAACTACGTAGACGGCACGCAAATTCGTTCAGGAATCGGCGTATCACGCTCATTTGCATATTCAACGCATAAATCTACGGGAACGCCACCTAGCGGCCAGCGTAACATTACAACTTAGATCCGACGGTGTAAGTGACTTACGTAAGTCGGATCTAAGCAAAATCTATGCGTAACCTATTCTAAGAATCAGTCGCATAGATACCCAGGGCCAGATACAGAGATACGACGGTGTATCTGGAGATACATAATGTACCTTCACATCGGTCCCTACCCTCAAGGAGCTTACAATCTAAGGCCCCTAACTCACATTCATATACTAGGACCAATTTAGAAAGACGCCAATTAACCTACAAGCATGTCTTTGGAGTGTGGGAGGAAACCCATGCAGGCACAGGGAGAACATGCAAACTCAAGGTAGGTAGTTTCGTAGTTGGGATTCAAACCAGCGACCCTTCTTACTGCTAGGCGAGAGACCGAGAGTGCTACCCACTACACCACTGTGCCGCCCCATATAGGAGAATATCTTAGAGGATGACAGGGGATTTCAAAGCAGCCACTTTTTTTTTAAAGGACTGTGCAAACTATTGGTGCTATAAAAATCATGTGAGTGTGAGGAGAATAAGTGCCCCCCTTCCAAATCCCCTCTCCCAGCGCTGTGTGAGGAGAAAGGTCTCCCCCTTCCTATATCCCCTCTTCCAACACTGTGTGAGGAGAATGGTGTCCCCCCTTCCTATATCCCCTCTCCCAGCGCTGTGTGAGGAGAATGGTCTCCCCCCTTCATATATCCCCTCTCCCAGCGCTGTGTGAGGAGAAAAGTCTCCCCCCCTTCCAACACTGTGTGAGGAGAATGGTCTTCCCCCTTCCTATATCCCCTCTCCCAGCGCTGTGTGAGGAGAAAGGTCTCCCCCCTTCCTATATCCCCTCTTCCAGTTCCAACATTGGGTGAGGAGAATGGTCTTCCCCCTTCCTATATCCCCTCTCCCCGCACAGTGGTATGAATGGTATCCCCTCTCCCCACACGGTGAGAATGTCATCCCCTCCCCGCACCCACCGTGTGAGACGCACTGACTCTGACTGACTGAGCGCACACACCTCCCGCACACATGCCTGTCCCTGGGTGAGCTGTGTGGAGGGACTGTCCTGGGGCGGGGCTGTTGGGGGGGCGGTGTCTGGGGGAGAGGGGAGGAGGAGGGGTCGGCTGTTATTGTTGCCGCGCTGTGATCTGTGCCGGGTTGGCGGAGGTTGGGAGACGATCTGTACCGATCCCCGGACACTGATAGACTTGGGGCGGGAAGAACAGGGTCACCGGGGCGGAGAAGCCGAGGAGACACTACCGGCTGGGGGAGGGGATCTCACTATCAACTTCCTGGCTTCCGTGGATTTGCTTTTCCTTCGTCTTGGGTTACCTATCGCCGCCTGTGCCCGGGGGAGGCTCCGGAGGAGCAGGTAGGAGCCATGCTGACGAGGGAGAGGGGGAGGGAGAACGGGGCCCGGAGGGGGTGTGTTGAGACAGGCAGGCAGGAGATAAGGGGGGGGTGCACGGGAATGGGAAAGGTGACTGGGAGATATGTGGGAGGTGACTAGAGAGAACAGGGGGAGGGGGGGGTATAATGTCAGATGAATGGAGGTCAGGGGGGTATAGTGTCAGATGAATGGAGGAGGTCAGGGGGGTATAGTGTCAGATGAATGGAGGAGGTCAGGGGGGTATAGTGTCAGATGAATGGAGGAGGTCAGGGGGGTATAGTGTCAGATGAATGGAGGTCAGGGGGGTATAGTGTCAGATGAATGGAGGAGGTCAGGGGGGGTATAATGTCAGATGAATGGAGGAGGTCAGGGGGGTATAATGTCAGATGAATGGAGGAGGTCAGGGGGGTGTAATGTCAGATGAATGGAGGAGGTCAGGGGGGTGTAATGTCAGATGAATGGAGGTGGTCAGGGGGGTGTAATGTCAGATGAATGGAGGTGGTCAGGGGGGTGTAATGTCAGATGAATGGAGGAGGTCAGGGGGGTGTAATGTCAGATGAATGGAGGAGGTCAGGGGGGTGTAATGTCAGATGAATGGAGGAGGTCAGGGGGGTGTAATGTCAGATGAATGGAGGTGGTCAGGGGGGTGTAATGTCAGATGAATGGAGGAGGTCAGGGGGGGTGTAATGTCAGATGAATGGAGGAGGTCAGGGGGGGTATAATGTCAGATGAATGGAGGAGGTCAGGGGGGGTATAATGTCAGATGAATGGAGGAGGTCAGGGGGGGTATAGTGTCAGATGAATGGAGGAGGTCAGGGGGGGTATAGTGTCAGGTGAATGGAGGAGGTCAGGGGGGGGGTATAGTGTCAGGTGAATGGAGGAGGTCAGGTGGGGTGGGGGGGTATAGTGTCAGGTGAATGGAGGAGGTCAGGGGGGGGGGTATAGTGTCAGGTGAATGGAGGAGGTCAGGGGGGGGTATATAGTGTCAGGTGAATGGAGGAGGTCAGGGGGGGGGTATATAGTGTCAGGTGAATGGAGGAGGTCAGGGGGGGTATAGTGTCAGGTGAATGGAGGAGGTCAGGGGGGGGGGTATAGTGTCAGATGAATGGAGGAGGTCAGGGGGGGGGGGGTATAGTGTCAGATGAATGGAGGAGGTCAGGGGGGGGGGTATAGTGTCAGATGAATGGAGGAGGTCAGGGGGGGGTATAGTGTCAGATGAATGGAGGAGGTCAGGGGGGTATAGTGTCAGATGAATGGAGGAGGTCAGGGGGGGTATAGTGTCAGATGAATGGAGGAGGTCAGGGGGTATAGTGGCGGATGTCAGGGGTGTGTATGATGACAGATGCATGGAGCAGGTTGGGGCAGGGGTACAATGAGAGATGAAGGGAGGGGGGTATGAAGAGTAGATGAATAGAGCGGGACGGGGGGGTATGAGGGGGAGATGAATTGAGGTCAGGTGGGGGTACGATGACAGATGAATGGTGTGGGGGTACAATGACAGATGAAGGGGGTTATGGGGGGTAGATGAATGTAGCAGGACAGGGGGGGTATGAGGGGGAGATGTGTGGTGGGGTATGAGGGGCAGACGAATGGAGGACATGAGGGGGAGATAAATGGAGGGGGGTATGAGGGGGAGATGAATGGAGGGGGCGATGGATGGGGGGGGGGGGGCATACACACACTGCCAGGAGACATAAATGGAGGGAGAGATGAATGGATGGGGGGGGGCTATACGCACACTGCCAGGAGACATGAATGGAGGGGGAGATGCATGGAGGGGGGTATGAGGGGGAGATGCATGGAGGGGGGTATGAGGGGGAGATGCATGGAGGGGGGTATGAGGGGGAGATGCATGGAGGGGGGTATGAGGGGGAGATGCATGGAGGGGGGTATGAGGGGGAGATGCATGGAGGGGGGTATGAGGGGGAGATGAATGGAGGGGGGTATGAGGGGGAGATGAATGGATGGGGGGGGGGGGTTTACGCACACTGCCAGGAGACATGAAAGTACTGATTAGGTTAGAGGGACCATTAGGGGAATGGGGTGAGGGGTGGTGTAAATCTTCTCCTAGAGTACTGGCTACAATCCAGGGAGGTGATCTTTACTATGAGTAGGTTAAGTATGAAGTATAGGAGGCATTAGTGTTACTAATAGAGTACAGGGGCATTGACTGTTGGCATTCAGGTATAAGGGGTATACACTGGTAGCAGATAGAAGGTATTTGCTACATGGGGAGTGGAGAATAGGGGGCCTCAAGTTACTGACTGATGATGTATAGAGAGGGCATTTACTAATAGAGTATGGCACTGACTGATGGACTAGATGGGAATTGGGGCACTGATTGAGTATAGAGCACATTAGGGTGCTGACTGATGAGGAATAGGGGTGTTAGTGTACAGGGTAATGAAGTATATAGGGGGGGGGGTGCATCAGCTAATGGGGTACCTCGGAGCAGAGGCTAATAGAGAAAAGAGGGCATTCAGGGTGAAAATGTAGTTGGTATTGAGGTGCAGCATACTGGGGTACAAGGAGCATTGTGGCATTTGCTAATCATGTGTAACTGGATTTTAGTTTATAGTAATCTGGCAAGAGGTTTGTTATTATTATTATTATACAGGATTTATATAGCGGCAACAGTTTGTGCAGCACTTTACAATATAACAGGGACAGTACAATTACATTACAGGAGGGCCTTGCTCGTGGAGCTTACAATCTATTGGGGTACAGGCCTGTCTGAGGGGACGAGTATTTTGGCATCCTATAGAGTCAGTTGAGAGAGATTCCAGCTTATTAGATTGATGTTGTGGGGTCCCTGGGGTAATCACACAAATGGCCGGTATGGTCAGTTTGTTGGGGGTGTGAGATGTGTTACTGAAAATTGGAGAGTTAATGAAGTTGTGGATGGAAGTGAAATATTGGGATTGATATGGAAATGTTGGGTTGAAGGCTCAGATCAGGACGTTGTATGTATTGGATGATATAAATAAAGATGTGTGAAGAGACAGTGACAGGTCAGATGAGGGAAGATGTGATCAGTAGTTGCACATTGTAACGGGTGACAGGGCGACATTTGGGGTTACATAAAATCTTTGTTGGGACGTCTTCCTGAGAATGATTTGTATCAATCGGTCTTTCATGTTAGTGATGTGACAATGAAGCGTATGTTGTCATAAACACACTGCCAGCGTATAATTCTCCGATCAGGTTATCAATACACAGACTAAAGGAGTGACTGTGATATTGTGTAACAAATACATGTGTATCCCCTCGCTTGGTGTGGTTATTTTATAAGTATAAAAAGTCACCTGTGTAATAGAAGTATTTTCTAATAAGCAGATGTATGATGGATATATATGGGATTTCATGTCATAGAGTGACACCGGACAGGAGTTGGCCATTTTTTGGTATATTGAGGAGGTGATCACACATTTGTTAGCTGGTTCCTGTTGACAGTTCTTCCATTCATTGTGAAGTTCCTAATGAAGCTCTGCCAACCTGCTCTGGGTGGATACCAAGGGGTGCCCTGCAGGCCTTTGATAAGGGCATGTAGGTAAAGGTTGGTGGCCAGCAGGCACAGGAGACTGATCCAATCGTAAATAAATAATGGGGAGTTTTAAGGTATGTTGAAGGGGTTACTTCCAAAATTGACCTTAGCACTTCTTTAGAATCTATTACAAAATGCCAAATCTTGGCAGCTGGGTGTGTGATTCATCGTGTATTGGGTTACTGTTTTGGATTCCCTGAACATAGCGGGGGAAGTTCATATCCTATTGTTTTGCAGCTTTGTTTTCTTTCGTTTGCAGTATTGCATCAGTTGTCAGATGCTTTACATGGTTGTACAATCTTTTACTAGATTTTCTGGCCTTCATTGCATTTCAGTTTGTTTTTTTTTGTTTACAGCCGCGTGTGACATTACACATGTGAACCTTGCAGCGATCATACATGCATGTCAGCCAGCGATGCTGCGATTTAATAAGCCGAATGGATGAAAGTTTCCTGCAGCTACTAGTGCTCAGTGTGATTGTGCATTGGGAATAAGTGTTGTGTGGTGTCAGATGAGCAAAGGAATTTAGACTTTGATAAATATCAGTTATGCAGTCGGATCAATTTCATCAAATAAAGTGTGTGTGTGTGTGTGTGTGTGTGTGTGTGTTTTTATAGTTTTCCTAAGGATATCATTTAGTTTATACACATCCTGGCCTTTAAATTGACTTTGTGTTTTGATCAGTTAAAACATGTGAAAGGCAGCGGTGGGAACATTTATCCATCTATTCTAGCTGATATGTTTTCAGAATCTCTGTGGATGGTGTAATGAAAGCTGGATTCTGATTGGTTGTCATGGCTTCTATCATAACACTTTTTACGCACTGAAAATTGGCTACACTATTAGAGGATGTGTGTATGTATGTGTGTGTGTGTGTGTGTGTGTGTGTGTGTGTGTGTATATGTGTGTGTGTATATATGTATGTATATATATATATATATATATATTATATATATAATATATATTAAACACACACGCGCTCTTTTTCGCTTTTTTATTTTATTTGCTATTCTACAATGTAAGGCATAAATGTTGGTTTTTATTTTTGTTAGGAGCTACATTGTTATAAATTGTGGTTGTATAACACTACACTTTGCATATACTAGACTGTTTGTTTTTTGGGGGAGGGGATCATACTGCACTTGAAGGTCATAAACATGTTACAGTAACTGCAGTAGGACAATATTTGTTTTTTGAGTAACAAAAAAAGAACATGTCCTGAAATGTAAATAAATGGAAAGTGTTCACAAATATCAGCTATAGTTTATAATGCAATCGCTTGCATTTACGGTAGAGCTGCACTATTAATTGCAGAGAGAATCGCGATCTCGATTCTCCCAGCGGGATGACAGCGATTCTTCTTAACCAGCATGGAACGCAAATGGTGGAACTGACGTCAGCAGCGACAACAGTTCAATGTGTAATGCGGCGCGCCGCTGGCGCTGGGCATGGGCGGTACAAAGTCTCACTCTTTTGGCCTGGGAATTCGTAAGCGAGCACAAACTCGGAGGCACGCCACACACAACAGTGACTGTGCAGTCAGGTAGGAACGAAGTGCCTAGTTACTGCTGTGTTTTTTAGTTTTTTTGATGCCCCTCGGCCGCCTCCTCTTTTGACTTGACTGTATTAACAACGTTTTAAAGGTGGTTCAAAAATCTATGATGCTATTGCTAGGCCTAGCTACTGCTAGTAGTATATCAGTTATATTGTTGCTGTGGTTTTTTTGAAGCCCCTCGGCCTCCTCCTGAATGTATTTATAACGTTTTAAAGGTTCACAACATGCTATATTATAGAACAGCCTATTACTTTCACAATGAACTGCCTGCAGTCAGTGCCACTGCCACCCATCAATAGCAGTGTGTGTGCACATGCATGGTGCTTTTGTTAGCAAATAAATAGCATGCATTTTTTTATGTTTGTGAATTTTTTTTTTTTATTACTTATAAATCACTAATAAAAATGCATGTGATCTCCCTTTTTATATATGGCTTATTGTATTGCCATTTGGTTGGATAACGATGTTCAGAGATTGTAAATTTTTCTAATAAAAAAGCTTTTTCTAATAAAAAAGCTTTTTTTGAGAATCGTGATTCTCATTTTTGCCAGAATCGTGCAGCCCTAATTCACGGCCCTTCTTTGGATATTCAGGGCTCTTGCAAAAATGAAAAATGATTCCGTCACAACTTGGAGACAAAGTGTAAATATTGGGGTGCTTTCAGGTTATTTTTAGTGTGGATTTGTGTCGATAACATTCCCTGGCCCTGCTGGGGCACATAGGTATTGGAATGACGTGGGGCATGATGAATTTCCTTGTAATCGTCTAACAATTGAAAACAGATTTCCTACAAAATTAAAATTTGTTCACAAAGATAAAACATCAGAGGAAATGATCTGAGCGTAAATGTTTTAATGGAACCAAGACCAGGATGGGACACATGAAATGAATGTGGAGCCGTTACTGATCTGACCCTGACACATATTTGATTCTCTGAGAGAGATGAAAAGCATTTGACCTTTTTACAGCTTTACTGCCTTGTTGCCCGAGGTCACTGCTGCATTCCTCTGTGTCAATTGTGTTGTTGCACATTTGGATTGCATTTAATTTGCAGGCTGGACCAATTAAAACGTTTCTGTTGATGAAGATCTTGGTTCCAGGCAGTGATTATTACATCCATATTGCTGGTTTGTAGACAATGTATACTTTTCCAATTTGTTTCACTTTTCTGCTACAGCTGTGTCTGTTCTTTTTTGTTTCATTTCTATCTGTTTGGACATTCCATGTAGGAAACCTGTTGGTTAGTAGACATGTGCAGACTGGAATATTTCGTTTCGTGTTTTTCGTTTGGGAAATACATTTATTTAGTTACTCCCAAAAATCGTTTTTTGATTTAGTTTTTCGTTGGGGAATAGCTTTCGTCCGAAAATCCAATAATACTTGGTTTCTGTCGAATGGTCAAAAGAATATTCGACGGAACGTTGAATCTTTACGTCTCATAAATCGAAATCTATTCTCTGTAATGTCGAATCTATTATTACTATAGGGTCGAATCTTTTCTCTATAATGTCGAATCTTTTCCCTATAATGTTGAATCTCTCTATATCGAATTTTTACCGCAACGAAACTGAAAATAAAGCATTTTTATGCCGGATCTTTCGGTTTTCGTTTTTTGCACTTTCGTTATCGTTTGTTATAACGAAAAAAACAGATTTTCGGACGAAAATGCATTCTAATGAAAACGAATGCACATGTCTATTGGTTAGGACTTAAAGTGGTTGTAGAATCGCTTTACTAGGTGTTGAAGAACCCAGATTTTTAAAGCTATACCAGTGTAAAAGAAAAGAGTTGTTTGCGGTCCAAGTTTAGGATAAAGTTCTGCTTGTTTTGCCAAAACGAAACGGTGAGCATTTACATGGGATAAAAACAAATTAAAGTAAGTCGTGGTACTAGATAGGAAAAATAAAACAAAAAAACAAATGCATATATGATGCAGATTGTCCGTAGCATTAATACAGCAGTCTTTGTTTTTCCCCTTTCAAACACCGTTTTATTACTCGTTCATCCTGCCAGTGAGGGTGGGCTTCACACTGTCACCCAGAGGTTTGGCTACAGCACTGGTGCAGCACAGTCTACACGCGTTTTTATTTTAATTTTTTTCTTCTTCTTGCGGGTTACCTATGGTGTCCCATAGACTTCTATTGGATCCTGTGTTTTTTGTCACGTTTTCTAAAAGCGCACCAAAGATGCAGCATCCAGGACTATGCACTTTCAGAAAAATCAGAAGTGTAAAGGAAACTGGGGGCACTGTGCTATGCGTGAAACCACCGGCAACCCCTGTTCACATTGGCGCAATTTGACATGTCAAATCGCACCCTATTGCCGGCAACGGCGCGGTCCCAATCGGTGTGACGCCGCACCGATTTCCAAAAGTAGTTCTTGCACTACTTTTAGTGACTTTGGGGCCGATTTCAATAGACCTCTGTGCATGAACCTGCACAGATGTCTTTCAAACCCCAACTCGCACTGAAATTCTGGTTTGAAATCATGCGTGTTCAGCTGAACTTCAGACTTCAGTATGAACGAGATATAAGTGTTTCAACTTTCCTAAAAGTATAACTAAAGTCCCACAATTCATAACTACCTCTGCTTTAAGGGTTTGACATGTGGCTGTCTTGATTTTGCCAGTTCACAATGCCTGTTGTTGTTGTTGTTGTTGTTTATACAGGATTTATATATCGCAAGTTTGCACAGCGCTTTACACAAGGGCAGACAATGCAATACAACTTGATACAGGAGTCAAAGGTCCCTGCTTGTTAGAGCACAGCTCATGCAGAAGTTCAGTCATCCTGGCACACAGGCAATGCACTGGAATGTAAACTGAGCTGTTAATGTGCAGCTCATTGTACATTTTAAAGAAGACTGCCAGCAGGTAAATTTATTTTATTACAGGGGTGATTTACTAAAACGCACAAAATCTGGTGCTGCTGTGCATAGTAACTAGGGGTGCAAACGGATCAAAAAACTCACGGATCGGATTGATCCTCGGATCAGGAGTCACGGATCGGATAATTTTTTGATCAGCAATAAAAAAAAAAAAATCTTGCTACACCCCCCGGAGATTTAGATTTCGCATTTATTTTCAACACAAAACGGAGTTCATGTGCTTAAATACAGTATTTGAAAATCTGACGGACAAACCTGCTGACCATGGTTGCTAATGTGACAGAACACCTCTGATTTTCACTTTTGATTTAACATTTAAACAGTCCGTCGGATTTACAAATACTGTATTTAAGCAAATAAGCTCTGTTTTGTGTTGAAATTACTGCATCCCGCAATACTTATACTTGCATCCACCATTGCCCCCAGCCCCCCACTCATCACGTAATGTCCACTATTGCCCCCCACTCGTCATCACCATCACTGTTCCAGTGCAACATTGCCCCCACATTAGTCATAATAGCCAGTGGTACTAGTATAACATTGCCTCCACATATTAGTAATAATAGCCATTACCAGTAGTTTTAGCATAATAAAAGCCAGAAATGATGATCCAACTCGCTGTACGGCAGAATAGATCGCTTTGCGCGCTCTCGTAGAATAGAAGATCCGCTAGCAGAGGGGTGATGACGTCAGCGCGCACCGCCGCCAGGTGTACCTCATCCTTCGATTTTTTTTTGATTTTACATGTCCTTATTTCTTCTGAGAAATCCTCACTTCCTGTTCTTCTGTCTGTAACTCCACGCAGTAATGCGAGGCTTTCTCCCTGGTGTGGAGAAAGCCTCTTGAGAGGGGAGAGCAGGAGGGTCAGGACGCTTTCTACTTTGCCGATAAAGGAGCTGTGTGTTCGGCAAAGTAGAAAGCGTCCTGACCCTCCTGCTCGCCCCCTCCCCTCTCAGGAGGCTTTCTCCACACCAATTTTTTCCTTTACAACCCCTTTTAAGTGTGTCCGCAAAAGGAAAAAACGGTTTCCTGTAACTGATTATTATGTGTGAGCTGGAGTTTGGCTCAGGGTGGATTTGATATAAATCGCTAGTAAAAAAAAAAAACTTGATTTAAATCATTTTTAAAGGGCAACTGTCATCTCTGTCCCGCAGCGGCTCCTCCCCTAACCCACTGTTGACTCACGACAGTCCCATTCATTGGTGACACAAGGTGAGGGTTGTGGCGGCAGCAGGTGAGTGGACACCCGCTAACAGGCGCTACCATGATGGATCTGAAATGACAAGTGCTCTTTAAATGTAAGGACCTATTCTTGCTGGTAGTTAGAAAAAATAAATATTGTTTGTAAATAAAGATTCTATCTATAATAATCTGTCAGGTTAGTAAAACAGCGATTTATCAGAACCGATTCAATCATACAGTTTGTAGTGTACATGGATTTGCAAAACCATTTTATAAAGGAGTATTTCTGAACTTTGTTTTATCTCATGGTTACTGTGAAATGCATTAATGCAGTGCATGTTATCTCAGCTTGCAGAGCTTGGATTAATTGAATGAGTTTACCAAAAATGTAAGCATGCAGAATATACAGCCTCTTCCTACATAACTAAGCCCCATTTCATGCTGAATACAATAAATTATCAATGTATCTTAAATGGAAAATGCTTTAGATAGCAAATACATTTGATTAAAGATGCTATTTTTAAATAAATAATAAAAAAAATCTGTTTTGTTTGTTTTTTGTTTTGTTTCTGGGCCGACAATTGTGTGCCGTTTGTATGCAGGACAAAATCCAGGCACACACAAGTCTGACACTTTTGTCTGCACAAAATCTGATTTGTGTGTGCATACAAGGCTTTAGTGTATTTAAATTGGTGACTACATCTAACACACCCCTCCCCCATAGGCTGCATTCACTCCTGAGCAGCAGCAGTGTTTTTTTTTTTTTTTGAGCGTTTGCACATTTTTGAGCTTTGGTGTTTCAGTTGGCCAATAGAGAAAAATATCATCTTTCATCATTTGTTGTTCTGTTTGTGAATGAATGTTTTTTTAATACTTTTTTTTTATTTAGTTTTTTTTTACTTTGTAAATAGTTAAGAGTTGGTGCCGGTTCACACGGACAACCCGACTTTGCCAGGCGACTTCAGCGTGACTTGGAGCAACTTACAACGCAACGTCAAGTTTCCTCCAGGACAGGCTACTTTGACTTTGGCCAATCACAGAATAATCAGCTCTGTGTGAGGGAGGGGTTTGCCTGAGAAAACAATTTTCTCTTCCTGTAAAGTTGCTTCAGTTAAGACGGAGATCCGACTTTGAGGCAACTTCCATTGAAATCAATGTGTACAAGTTGCCTAGAAGTAGTACAGGAACCTTTTCTGAAGTCAGAGCGCCTTCAGTAGTGTACATTAAGACGGCTCCATTCACTTCAATTGAATTTCTCATGTCGCGTGACTTGGGGGCGACACAAGTCTGATCCCAAGTCACTGTAGTGTGGGCTGGCACTTTGAGGTCTGGGTTGGGGGGTTAATTTCTTTTGTAGGGGTTATTGGGGTCAGTTTAGGATTGGGGGTCAATATCAGTGTTTTTTTATATATATATATTATTGCATTTGAGCAGAAAAAATGCTCCAAAATACACTACAATGCACCAATCTGCCCGATTCGAGCTACAAAAAAGTTCCAGAACTTTTTTTTTTTTTGTCACAGTAATGCCCAGAGACTCCAGGGATATGAGTGTCATCATTTCCCAGGAAGGAATAGGGTCTTATGACAAGAAGTTGAACCACCTAGGACCAGGAACTAGGCAGATTACGAAATCTGCCTAGTAAAGAGCAGATAGAAGTGAGTAAAAAAAAAAAAAAAATTGTTTTAATTTAAAGGCAAGCTGTTAATAGAAAGTTCATTTTTAGGGTGGAACTCCGCTTTAAAGATTCCAATTTCTTGGATTTTTAATTTTTTAACTTTATTTTGGCGTTGGGCCTCATGTACATTGCTGCTGCTAAATGGCCGTGTTGTGTGTGTGTGTTTTTCCCCCAACTGCTCCTGAACTCTCCTCTGTTATCAGTACATGTACACAGGGTCATTTCTAGGCAGTTGTGTTTTTAGAGGCTTTTTTTGGTTTTCGCCAAAAATTTGTTCAGAGGCATTTCAAGTGCCGAGGGCTTCTAAACTCGCGTTTAGCCGCATATTTAAAAAATAAATCAACTGAACTCCAAGCATGGGTAAACTCGGCATGTAAACGTGGCAAAACGGACATATTAAACGTGCGTTACTATCTGTCAAGTTAAATCGTTCAGGAGAGGTTGTAAAAACATCCTGTGTACATTAAGCCTTTTTGCACTTTATTCATCATTTTTTGCTTCAATGATTATAGCACGTCATTCACAATTTTATTTGCCGATATATATATTTTTGCTTTGTCATTTGTGCTATACGCTCTTATGGGATTGGATAATGTCACTGCATTATTACTTTTTTTTTTTTTTTTTTTTTTTTTTGCAAATGGTTGACCCCAGTCACAGAATGTTGAACTAATAGATGGAGGATGGATGCTTGTGGGGCAATAGTTGACTGGTGTTCCCTTTTCTTTATAGTAAGAGGAGTGATCGGTACACTGAATGTTTCATGTGACACATGGTGAGGAATCTTACCATGTATGGACAACCTTGGATCTGATAAGGTATCTGCTAATAGTGTTCAAATTTTTTTTTTTTTTTTTTTATTGCCTCTTGGGAATACTTGCATATAAAAATAGTATGTAGGGCACAATGTAACATCATGGCATTTGTTATGGAGTGTAAAGAATTCCTAGATGACGGACCAGAGATGCTTATTTGTATGATAAAAGACTTTGCTAGTCTGCCTCTTTACACGGCTCAGTTTCTTGGTACACAAACGTTGCTCTAAATTCTGAGAATATTTCTGATGCCGTAGTTTGTTAGAGCCAATAACCACTAATGATTGCTCTATATTATGAGACAGTTATTTGTGAGACTGTATAATAAAAGAAATGGCTGCATTGTGTATTGTTAAAATTACCCTTGCGGGCGTCTGTGGAGTGTGTCAGAATGAATCTTGCTGGTTTTCTGGACTGACGCTGAGCATGTGTTTAGTATCTTTCTGTGTGCACGTTTCCAGTGGTGAATGTAATGGGGCGGGTCAGAGATGAAGTACTGGCGAGTTTGGGCTTGGGAGTGAAGTTGCTCACCCATCCCTCGGTGACCCAGGCAATCTGCTGGCACTGTCTTTGTAATGATGGAGCCCTGTGACTGAGCCGAATGAAAGATTCTGTAGCTTGTAATGAGCTGTCACACAGCGTTTCCCTTTTTATGTTTATGAATAAACCATCACAGCAAACTCCAAATCGGGTGTTTGTTTATTTTTTATTTTCTTGAATTACATGTTCTTGTAATTGTGTTTTTAATCAGATGGCTTTACTCCACGGACTAACACATTATCCCCCCCCCCCACACCCATTGTTTATCTTTCCCTGCTTTTTTTCTTAAGATTATATTAATTTTTATGCAGCCCATTTACTGTCCTATAATCTTGTAACACCTTGACTGCAAGACACCCTTAGGCCCCTTTCACACTCGCGGATCCAGCAAGGATCCGTTCCTTAAATATCCAATTGCTCGGCGGCAGGGACCTCCCTGTCAGATCTCCGCTCTCCTCCTATGGGGGGATCGGATGAACACGGACCATCTGTTCGTGTTCACCTGATCCGATCCGCAAACGGACGGAAAAATAAGGATTTTCCTCCATCTGCAGAATAGGACCATAGCAGGGACTGATGAGATCGGGTGTCAGCGGATGCTTACCATTTAAAAAAAAAAATCTTCGTTATGGTTTACAACTGCTGGACCCAAATGAAACCAGAAAGACAGACTGCACAGCTTGGCCCTATCTGGACAGTACCAGGATTTTTGCCCAAAACCTATTTATTTTTGTATTGAATTCAGTTAATTTTTAGTAAAGAAGGAAATATTTTGTGCAGATGACAACTAAACATGACAGATGCAATAAGATATTTTATCTATTTCCAGGAAGACAGATAAGTTTGTATCGCAAATGGCAGTTTGGAGAGAAATTACAGTAACAGTTGACAGCCATTGTAGCGATATCTTGCATTGCAGTACAAAACGGTTTTACATCTGTAACAACTTTAGCTGCGATAAAAGCACACTAATAACGTAAGCCACTCATCACATTTAGAGATAAACGTGGCAACTTGAGAGGCGGAGCCAGTCTTGGATTTATGAGAAGTCAAGAATCGCAAACTTCTTCAGGGATCGCTGAGATGTAAACTTGTACATATATATTTATCTGTATAATTGGATCTACTGTATGTTTGTTTTTAAATGGGGTTTTCACTCAAGGTAATGTCTGCTTTATTTTTTTTTTTCATAAATGGAGCATTCTGAGTCTGCGAACTACTGTATTTTTAAGCCAGATACTGTATGAGTTGCAGGAAAAATGTATAGATTTGGCTTCTCTTTGCAGTGTGTGGTAAAATTATGTTTTAGCATTAGGCCTCTTGTACACTGATGCCTAAACGCAGCATTTTTTTTTTTTTTGGCATACAGGTATGTTTTTTTTTTTTTCTTGCGTATGAAAGTTAAAGCAATCAAAGTGATTTAATGTTTAGGTGACACAGGGTCTTATTAACTCCACTTTTTTAGTGGAGTTTTGTGTGGGTTTTATTCTACTTATTTCAGCCTCTAAACACCCCTCCCCAGAGATGTTTAGAGGCAGAGAAAAATACAGGGCCAGCGCATGCAGGAGAAGAGTGTTTCAACGTTTCCAAAAAATGCCAAACAAAACACTAATTGCGTCTAACTGTGCTTTGGCGCATTTCTATCCTGCCTATGCTCAAAAGGCGCATGAGGCCCTAAGTATACCTATAAACTAGGGTTGTCCCGATACAAGTAAAAAAAAAAAGTCCTGCTAGCCGCATCTTTGGAGTGGCGTGCGTGCGTGTGTATACCACCCCTTCCCATTGAAATCAATGGGGCACTGTGGTTTTATCACTTTCTCGGCCGCTAGCGGGGGTAAAAAGCGCAGCGAAATTTATGGTAAATGGCCGAAAAATTATTTACCGCCCCAGCGTGAAAGGGGTGTTGCTAAGTAAAACCCATCAGGGTTTACTTCCTCTTTAGTGGTTAAATATCATGCCGATTATTAAATAAATAAATCCATTTTGTTTTATCATTTTAAAGCTGTAAGTTAATTTAAAGAAGGCAGACAAAATCTTCTAATTCATATTTTAAAGAAAAACTTGAAAAGAGAAGCATTCTGCCGTTTTTGGTTGGCTTTAAAACATTTCTTGCACAAAAAAGTTTTACATTTTAAAATGGCACTACAGTAAAACCTTGGTTTGAGAGCGTTTTTTTTTTTTTTAATGTTGACTTGCTATTAGGGTTGTCCCGATACTAGTATCGGTATCAGGACCAATACTGAGCATTTGACTTGCTATTAGGGTTGTCCCGATACTAGTATCGGTATCAGGACCAATACTGAGCATTTGCGTGAGTACTTGTACTCTCACAAATGCTCCCGATGCCTGACCGAATACTTTATTTATTTTTTGAGAGTGCGGGTGGAGTGCGGAGCAGAGCAGTCCTCGTATGGAGGAGAGCTGCCACCGCCTAGTCCCCTAAGACGAAGCCAAGTCCCGTCCCCCCTCCCCCTCCCCTGCCGACACCTAGTTAATTTGCGCTGGGGGAACACAACAGCTTTCATTTGACTAGCTGTGTGTTCCCCCACCGTGCCTCATGTATAGACACTCCCCCTTGCCCAGAAACTTTGATAGACAGATCACCCATCCCAGGATTGGACGGGTGATCCGTCTATCAAAGTGCCCGGGCAAGGGGGAGTGTCTATACATGACGAGGCGCGGCGGGGGAACACACAGCTAGTCAAATGAAAGCTGTTGTGCTTCCCCAGCGCAAATTGGCTAGATGTCGGCAGGGGAGGGGGGGATTTGGCTTTGTCTTGGGGAACACAAGGCTGCATTTAAAAAAAAAATATCGGTACTTGTACTCGGTTCTAAAAAAAAGTGGTATCGGGACAACCCTACTTGCTATACAAGTAGCTTCATGTCACAACTGAGTATAAAATAGAAGACCGATTCCTCTAAAGTGTAGCAATATGGAGGTACAAAATTTAGCAACTCGCATGGCAGATGTGACTCTGTTGATCATCAAAGTATGCAGGCATCCAGGGTAAAGCTGTCCACATAGACCATCCTCCACACCACAATTGACGTTGTCCACAAGTGGTTGGCTGCAGAGTAGTCTTCCCGGTCACGATTGCGGACTGACAGCGGTGAGAGCTGGCAGTGTGGGGGATGGTCTATGTGGGTGCCTGCATACTTGGATGTGCCTGTTGTATCGTCATTAAGTGTAACCATATTGCTACACTTTGAGGCGCCTCTCTTCACTTTTACTCTGGAGCTCCTGCTGGATTTTTCTTCTAATCCCCCTTGTGGAGGCTTCCATTACACAAGGTTGCTATAATCTTTTTATATGGACTTCAAACTGAAGGACCTATGAATAAATGGTTGTGGAACAAATCATTTGAGTTTCAATTATTTCTTATGGGGAAATTTGCCTTGATATACAAGTGCTTTGGATTACAAGCATGTTTTTAGAATGAATTATGCTCGCAATCCAAGATTTTACTGTATACTGTAACAAGAGCTCTGTATCTTCTGACTCCGGTGTTTGCACCCAGTGATGCTTGAGCCTAGGTTCACACGGATGCGAATTTGCAGCGGTTTTGATGCGTTTAGGAACACACAGATTCTCAGGTCATGTGAAAAGCATAGTATTTCATGACTTGGGTTCACATCTATGTGTTGTAAATTTTGGTGAGAGGGGAGGGTCCTCACACAGGACAAAAAAAGGATCAAATTCGCAGTACATTGCATCTCAGTAGTGCTAATCCAGGTTTCCCATACTGCACAGTGGTTCACACTGAGATCTGCGAACCGCTGCAGGTTTCAATGTAAAGTTGACGACAGCCCAAAATGGTCAGCAGATCGCAGTGCGAACTGTCAAATGGTGCAGGAATCGGATTGCATAAGTGTGGACACCCAGGCAATCCGAATCCAGTGCCGACCATACAATTTGTATGGCTAAAATCGCATTGCACAGACATCGCACTTGATCTGAACAGCAATGCGGTGTGAATCGCATTCGATGTTTGGCATCGCTCTAGTGTGACCTGGGCCTGAACCTAGGCTCAAAGTAATCACACCTAAGAGTGCGAGCATTTGTTTTTTGCACTTCTACAGTACATGTTGGCCCTGTACAAATGCTGGGAGGGAGCATCTGCCAATATGATTTTCTGTATTGCTGGATGAATGGTTTACTTTTTCTAGTTTGTCTCTGGTTCTCATCCTGCAGTACCAGGGGATTGGTGCTTTTTTGTTTGTTTTTTGTTTTGTTTTTTTAAACCTGTGTGCGTGTATTCCATTATTTCAAATAATAAAAGATTTGTTTAAGGCAAAGACTTGCAATAATACATATATACATTGCAAGTGGGTACTTGCGATGGGGGTGACCCATTTCCTGCATGTTTGACTTTTCATAAAACTGCATATAGTAATAAAGCTGAAACTGGCTTTATAGCTTTTCTTTATCTCATGGAAGAGGCACAATTGATATAAAATGTTGGATCTTTTTTAGATTACTCATTTTGGGCAAGTATTTTTATGATTATATTAAAGCGACCTAGCACCAGATTCTGCCAATCGCTTATTAAAACGACCCTTGTCATGTAATGGGAATATTGAAGCTGAAAAGATAACATGCAATGAGTTTTTCTTACTCTGGATACTGTGCTTCACGTTCAGTCCCTGTATGTATCCCCCCCCCCCCCGCTGTGGCCTGGCATCTTCTAGTTTAGTGCCATATGCTGGCTCTTCCATGTTGAATATGACATCAGCAACTGTAAAAGCAATCGCTACTCTTGCAGTGATGACCCTTGGGCTGGATGGCTTCATCTGATGTTCTCCCCTGACTGTTATTCGTGCTGCTTACAATTCAGCCAAGCGTATAGAAAATGTTGTAGGCCTATTCCTAGTTGTAAAGCATCATTTAATCTACATCTTTGAGTATATTAGGACATATATCCACTGCAGGGTATCTGTTGTGCACATTCGGACTTAGAAAATGGGTGCGACCAGTGCTATGAACAGTAAACTATGCTGCAAAAAGCATCTAAGCTGAAATCTGGGCAGAAAAATATTAATTTAAAAATATATCGTCAATACCAACAAAGGAAATACATTTACTTTAGCTGCACCAAATACTTTTGCTAACCCAGATATTACCTTGTATAAGTAGCAGTAACACTCAGTCACTGGGAGTAAGCCATGCCCCGCCGGGGATGGGGTGTCACTGGGAGTAAGCCATGCCCCGCCGGGGATGGGGTGTCACTGGGAGTAAGCCATGCCCCGCCGGGGATGGGGTGTCACTGGGAGTAAGCCATGCCCCGCCGGGGATGGGGTGTCACTGGGAGTAAGCCATGCCCCGCCGGGGATGGGGTGTCACTGGGAGTAAGCCATGCCCCGCCGGGGATGGGGTGTCACTGGCAGTAAGCCATGCCCAGCCGGGGATGGGGTGTCACTGGGAGTAAGCCATGCCCCGTCGGGGATGGGGTGTCACTGGGCGTAAGCTATGTCCCGCCGTTGGGGGGGGTTTGTAACTGGGAGTAAGCCTTGCCCCATCGTTGGCCTAGCGTAAGCCATGCCTCGTCGGGGGGGGCGTGGGGGGAAGGGTGTGTCACTGGGAGTAGGCCATGCCCCGTCGGGGGGTGTCGCTGGGAGTAGGCCCTGCCCCGTCGGGGGGGGTGGGGTGTCGCTGGGAGTAGGCCCTGCCCCGTCGGGGGGGGGGTGTTGCTGGGAGTAGGCCATGCCCCGTCGGGGGGGGGGGGGGGTGTCGCTGGGAGTAGGCCATGCCCCGTCGGGGGGGGGGTGTCGCTGGGAGTAGGCCATGCCCCGTCGGGGGGGGGGGGGGGTGTCGCTGGGAGTAGGCCCTGCCCCGTCGGGGGGGGGTGTCGCTGGGAGTAGGCCCTGCCCCGTCGGGGGGGGGGGTGTCGCTGGGAGTAGGCCCTGCCCCGTCGGGGGGGGGGGGGGTGTCGCTGGGAGTAGGCCATGCCCCGTCAGGGGGGGGGGGTGTCGGTGGGAGTAGGCCATGCCCCGTCGGGGGGGGGTGTCGCTGGGAGTAGGCCATGCCCCGTCGGGGGGGGGGTGTCGCTGGGAGTAGGCCATGCCCCGTCGGGGGGGGGGGGTGTCGCTGGGAGTAGGCCATGCCCCGTCGGGGGGGGTGTCGCTGGGAGTAGGCCATGCCCCGTCGGGGGGGGGGGGGGTGTCGCTGGGAGTAGGCCATGCCCCGTCGGGGGGGGGTGTCGCTGGGAGTAGGCCATGCCCCGTCGGGGGGGGGGGGGGGTGTCGCTGGGAGTAGGCCATGCCCTGTCGTTGGCCGGGGGGGGGAAGAGGGAGAGACTCTGTGGCCCATTGTTGGGGGTCGTTCAGTGGAACTGTGGGAGGGGGGGAGGTCACTGGAAGGAATTGTGGCCACAGGGGCAAGCTAAGTGTCTCATGGGGCCTGTGGTTTGGAGACCACTGAAAGCACACACAAATTTCAAGTAGGTCTACTAATGGCTCTTGTATTTACCTACTATTGAGTGTGTTTGGTTAAGTGTGTTTTGTGTTTTTTTTTCTTTTCTTCTGACAACAGTATTCTGCAAATGACTTGCTAATGATTCTCATAGAATGCTGATCTGTCATCGTCCCACTGTGTGCGCTCATAGTTGTGACCTAAAGCGCACTTGTCCTTTGTTGGTCACGCATGCTGCCAGATCTTTCTACGGCCAATGAATAGGTGTTTGCTATGTGGGTGGCGAGCAGCATAGTGCACCCTGTGCAGACCTCTTACACCTGTCGGCAGCCCTTTCATGTATCTGCACGCTTCTCTTTTCTTTCCATCAAAACTCTGTACAGGGGAGAGCAACGTGGTTGGTTGGAGTTTCCAGAGGAGGTGATCCCTGAGGATTGGGGTGAATAGTTCCCTGTGAGCCCTGGCTTAGATGTACCTATGCCAGCACACTTCTTTGGCAGACAACATTCACAAATTACTTCACATGCTATTGTGCGATAAATGTGTATTTTTAATTGTGCCGTTTTTCCTCACAGTGGATTAAATCTGCGCTCCTCTCCCAATTCTGCCTGTGCCCACAGACCTCCTTTGTTAAAGTGTAACCTTTCAAAGCTGAAGTTAATCATTATTAATAATACAAAATATTATATTCTTGTGCATGCTGTTAGGTTTTCATCCTATACTACTAGGGAGTTGCTGGCCTAGAACAATGATTACATGTATAACAAGTACTATACAGTACACCTTGTATGTCTGTGCCATGTCAATGACTCCTTATTGAGCATGAATAGGGATTACTGCAAAAATAGAAGCCTATAAAAATAAATGTAATTCTTGAGCAGATAAAACTGAGACACTTATTCCTGTTGGCCATTTCAGAGGCCTCATTCATTACTGTCTTATTATTATTGCGACAAGCTAGAGACATTGCTTTTGCACACCTAGAGAGAGAATGGTTTAAATCCTTATTCTAAACTTGTTTTTTGAGAGACAATGCAAACAATCTCCTTGCAAAGCCTGATTAACTGTGTCCACATGGCCTAAGAGGGGATTAGCTGGGCCTGCTGCTCTGCAAGCCAGATAAATGGACTTGTTTCAGAACTGCCAGCGCTCCTGCACTTTACTTTGCTTTTATCCATTTCAAATGATTTACCCTTGTTGATTGGATCATCGGGCTGCTGCTGCCAGCAGGGCTGTCTGGTATGACATGAGTTAATGCAGCTGGATCTGAGAGAACCTCTTTAGTGATCATAGTGCGCTATGTGTGTCATCTGAAATATTACACTGCAGTTTAGCTGCATTAAGTATTTTTCAGCTGGAAAATTGTAAATGTTCTCAAGATTGTTTGTTTCCTGTGATACTAACTCCTGTGCCAAATGATCCAGAGTGCATTGCCTCCCTGTTGTTTTGGAACACCACCTGACTTGGCACAGCTCTGCTGACGTATAAATCTACAATCACTGTACATGGTTTATGGTCACTTTATTTTGATCTGTATTGTACCAATGCCTAATCGGCTGAACTCCTGCACCAGACAGTGAAAATGTGTCTGTGACCAGCCCCCACCCCAAATTAAAGGATAAGAGTTTGTGTGTGTGTGTGTGTGTGTGTGTGTGTGTTTAGGTGCTGCAGTTATATAGGATGAGTCACTGCTGCCTGTGTATATGTATATGTCAACTTCATCTTGAGTTGCTGAGCTTTGTAAACCTAGCATAGTAGAGGAATGCAGAAACTGTCAGTAATTTCAGGTACTGTTGCATCTGCTCTGCTGGGATACTGTAAAGGGCGGCTGTAATGTATGTGGGTTTTTTTTTTTTTTGCATATATTTAGTTGTGCTCAAAAGTTTACATACCCCGGCAGAATTTGATTTCTTGGCCATATGTCCGAGCATAAGAATGATGACACAAACTTCTTGCTCCACTTCATGGTTAGTTTTTTTTTTTTTTTAAATCCATAATGGCAACAGAATCTACCCAAGTAAACCTGATCAAAAGGTTGCATACCCCAGTACCTAGTACAGTGTATTGTCTCCTTTAACATAAATTATGGTTTGAAGTCTTTTTTGTGGATGAGGCTCTTCTATAATTTCTCCGAGAAGATAATATATACATTAGGGTTGTCCCGATACCAGTATCGGGACCGATACCGAGTATTTGCAGAAGTACTTGTACTCCCGCAAATACCCCCGATGCCTGAAGAGAATACTTGTCCCCCGCCGCCGCAATGAAAGCCGCTGCCGCATGGTTAAACAACATGCAGGAACATCACAGCTTTCATTTGGAATAGCTGTAGTGTTCCTGCCGCGTATAGACACTCCCCCTTGCTCGGGATTGGATGGGTGATCGTGATCTAATTCCGAGCAGGGGGGAGTGTCTATACGCGGTGGGGAAAACAGCTATTCAAATGAAAGCTGTGATGTTTCCCGTGCGGCGGCGGCGGCTTTCGTTACAGCGGCGGCTAGGTATGGGGGACATGGCTGGAGGGACATGGCTGCATATGTGGGGGACATGGCTGGAGGGACATGGCTGCATATGTGGGGGACATGGCTGGAGGGACATGGCTGCATATGTGGGGGACATGGCTGGAGGGACATGGCTGCATATGTGGGGGACATGGCTGGAGGGACATGGCTGCGTATGTGGGGGACATGGCTGGAGGGACATGGCTGCATATGTGGGGGACATGGCTGGAGGGACATGGCTGCATATGTGGGGGACATGGCTGGAGGGACATGGCTGCATATGTGGGGGACATGGCTGGAGGGACATGGCTGCATATGTGGGGGACATGGCTGGAGGGACATGGCTGCATATGTGGGGGACATGGCTGCATATGTGGGGGACATGGCTGGGGGGACATGGCTGGAGGGACATGGCTGGGGGGAAATGGCTGCATATGTGGGGGACATGGCTGGAGGGACATGGCTGCATATGTGGGGGACATGGCTGGGGGGACTTGGCTGCATATGTGGGAGACATGGCTGCATTTGGGGACACATTAAAAAAAAGTATTGGTACTTGTACTCGGTCCTAAAAAAAGTGGTATCGGGACAACCCTAATATACATATTCAATACACTTCCTTCTCTGCCCGCCCCCCCCCCCCTTTTTTTTATTTATTTATTTTTATGTCAAATATGCAACTACAATATATAACCAGACCAGTGGATTCAGATTATACGTAGCATAGAACATAAACAGCGGCATTTAAAGAGGAAGTTAACCCAAAAAAAATAAATAAAAGTAAACCCTGCAAGACAAATGCATAATAAGCTAGTATGCATAGCATACTAGCTCATTATGAAGCACTTGCCTGAGATCGAAACCCCCGCAGCCGACCTCGTTCACCTCCTTCGTCACCGACATGTCTCCTGGAGTGACCGGGGCCACGATGACGTCACTCCCACATATGCACAAGGGTGCTGCCATTAACGGCATGATCGCCGTTGGCAGCGGCGCGCGCAGTTGTCTACGACGCATGTCTCTCTGTAGGTTTAGGAGATATTTCTTGTACCTACAGGTAAGCCTTGATCTAAACTTACCTGTAGCTAAAAGTAGTCCTGTAAGGGTTTACAACCACTTTAACATTCGTTCTTATCTAACAAATGTCAAAGTTCAATAACATGACTGTTTCAACCGCATTGACACTGAATATAGTATCTGGAGTGTGCAGTTGACAAAGATTGAAACGCGTGTTCAGTGTGGCTGCCAGTGTAAATGAGCCTTTAAAACGTTGCACTTGAATTTTGAATAAGTTTCACACCCTTGCAGGTCGTAGCCGATTTAATTTTCCTTACGATGTGTTTTGCATTTTATTTTTTTGACATGTATTTTTTATATTTTTTTGTATTTTTTTTTAGAGTCGTCTGTTTGTTTTCATTAGGATTACGCCAATATTAATACTAGTATCGGTGCCGATACTGTGCAAAAAATAAAAATGTTAACTGTTTTAAAGTATGCCTATAAAAGCAATGCGTGTTTTTTTTTTTTTTTGTATTTCAATGGTTCAGACCTAAACGGGACATGGCATAGTATACGCCATCGTACTGTCCACAATGCCACCCTGTGGTTACCATTTTTATGCATCTATTCCTGCAGTAAATGTACTGTGGGTGGGCAGCAAGTGATTAAAATAATTTTTACTTCTGTGTTGCAGTTGGAGAGTTTCCGTCACTTTCTCTATTGTAAAACTAAAGTTTTGATAGGCTGGGAGCACCACACCAGCTTGCGTAGTCCTTTCAAAGATTTAATTTTGTGCTGTTTTAATATAAATTATAATCTTTCAAAGTGTACGCCTATCCTTTGTAAACTTTAATAAACTCCTCTGGGGGTCCAGCAGGAACTCCCAGTTGCTGGTGTGCAGTCTCTATAAGGTTTGGCATTTCTACATTACAAAGGTTGGTAAAACGGTCACCGTAACAGGAAGTGAAGGGAAATTTTTCTAATAGTGTTACCCGATAACAAAACCCGACAAGTGTTCTAATCCTTCCCAATGAAATCCAAAAGTAGAAACACTGTGGCCATTGATACCTTTGCATTGTCATGGGTTAGGACAGGTTTAGTAAAAGCAGAATAATGTATTTATAAAATACATGGGAGTATATTGTCGGTTAAACTGCTTGCTAAATATATGCGTACGTCCAAAGTAAAGCCGGCCATATATACTTGCATTGAAATTTGGTCAGTTCAGCAGGGACTGGATGAATTTCGATCCATGTTTGGGCAGAGCAGTTGTATAGAAGTTGATCTACCCTATGACTTCTGTGCAACTGCCCTTTTTTTAAATTTTCCCCACTCCATCAGCCTTGCTGGCTATACCCGGCAGCACTGATCAGTGTTTTCTGACTACAAGGATGTCTCACAGGATACAATAGCTCTGCAGGAAGGGTTCCCTCATCCACCTTGAATGTGTGGATAGGGGGCAATTGGGTCAGTATTTGTTTTTTGATCAGCCAGCTGGTCCTAAATTATTAGGCGGACACAATCGGACCCTCCATTATCCTCTATGGTGCGGCGAATGTAAAGGGCTTGTGTTTTTGTTTTGGTCAGTTTTTGCATCCAATCCTATGCGCTAAAATCAGACGGATTCGCAGATCGGATAGCAGTCAGGTGTAAGGGCCTAAATTCATCAACAAAATGTGAAGATGTATGAAACCATAGGGGTGCGCCAAAACCAAAAATGCAGGATGCACTTTGCCTTCCTTATTTATATTTTTAGTCTTTTTATATTTATATTTTTAGTCTATCATTTGTATTCTATTCAACTTTTTAATTAATATCATTTTAAATTGATATGAATTTATTGTTCCCCATTTTTGGCACCTTTTTAGTGCAAGAAAGGTCAAGAAAAATGCAGTCTGCAGTCTCCAAACCACCTCTTGTATCGTGTCTCTAACCATCTTTTGTATTATGTCTAATATTTTACTTAAACACCCTGCTAATGGTATTAGCAACATTTCCATTCAGTGCACCTCTAGCGGACGTGATGCAGGCGGCGGTCAGGGTCTGGAGACGTGATGCAGGCGGCGGTCAGGGTCTGGAGACGTGATGCAGGCGGCGGTCAGGGTCTGGAGACGTGATGCAGGCGGCGGTCAGGATCTGGAGACGTGATGCAGGCGGCGGTCAGGGCCTGGAGACGTGATGCAGGCGGCGGTCAGGGTCTGGAGACGTGATGCAGGCGGCGGTCAGGGTCTGGAGACGTGATGCAGGCGGCGGTCAGGGTCTGGAGACGTGATGCAGGCGGCGGTCAGGGTCTGGAGACGTGATGCAGGCGGCGGTCAGGGTCTGGAGACGTGATGCAGGCGGCGGTCAGGGTCTGGAGACGTGATGCAGGCGGCGGTCAGGGTCTGGAGACGTGATGCAGGCGGCGGTCAGGGTCTGGAGACGTGATGCAGGCGGCGGTCAGGGTCTGGAGACGTGATGCAGGCGGCGGTCAGGGTCTGGAGACGTGATGCAGGCGGCGGTCAGGGTCTGCAGGCGATCAACGCAGCCTCGCCAATGTCCATCAAGTGCAGCCTTCCTGTGCCCGGATCAGAGCGGCGATCTCTGTGTCACAGAGCTGGATTTGAATTTCTTGGCCGCAGTAACAATGTCCTGCCTCTTGTGATCCCTTCACACTGATTTAATGTCCCACCATTGGATCAGTGTTTCGTCTATCACAGGAGTTGATATTCCTGCCGCCCTGACAATTCAGCTCTGTGACACACAGAGATAGTCATTCTGCATGAGAAGGAAGGAGAGGAACATGACTGAGGCACACCAGGATGGCACCCCCGCAATGGGTAACCCCCCCCCCCTTTTTTAAACGCTCCGTTATCTGCCTTTTTAAAAAAAAAAATTTGGGCCGATGCCCAAACACCGTTTTCGGTCGCTAAAATTTCGGTGCACCACTAATGGAACCATGATGCTATAGCTTGGTTTCATGTAAGCCTTGTGTATAAATGTTTCAGACACCATGTCAACTTGCCCAGTGACACCAAAATACTTTGTGCTGGTGTCAGAGTGTTTGGATGTAAGCATAGTTACATAGGGGAAGGACACATGCTTCCTCAAGCACCAGGTGTTTTGCAGCGGCTGAAGTAGAGGAAGGCATGATGGTGAGCTGGGTCATGGGGGAGGGACCTGTCATTTGGGCAATGGGGGTTGTACTGGTTATAGCGGTGGGTTGATATAATGTGCATTTGTCAAACACAATAAGCTTAGTGGGTCTCTCACTGCCTCTCATCTTGTAAATGGATTATCCAGAGCAGGCTGAGAACGGCCATAAGCACTTGTTTATGACCCCGTATCCTGAATAACATACAATGGATTATTACAAAGAAAAGTAAAAGGCATACAAAAGTGTTTATAGATTGGCTTAATTTTATTTGGGGGAAATGTTAAATGCCTCAAATAAAAATGTGTATAACCTTTACTGTAAAAGGTAATTCTGTTTTATGAAAAAGTTATGAGAAGTCTGAAAGAATGTTTACTTATTCAGTGTTGAGAAGTTTAAAAGGTTTTGAATGTGTACTTCGGCCTCTTACACACGAGACTCTTGTTTGAGCATCTACTCTTTGGCTTTTTTTTTTTTTTTATGTATTTTTGCACATATGCTTTCCCACGTGCTTTTGCGCAAATTTACACACATTTGCGCAAGTGCGCTGAAGCGTATTCTCGCGTTGACGATGTTAATAGACAAATGTGTGCGAATATGCTTGGAAATGTGCACATGAAGCGCAGGGTGGAATAGACTTAATCATTTGCCGCCAGCCGTCATATGATGTCCTTGACGTTGAGCGGGGATATCTGAATGATGCCTGCAGCTACAAGCATCATTCAGATATCGTCTGTTAGAGCAGGCCATTCCCTACACCAGAAGAATGATCATATGGGGGTTTGGTCACGTATGCGTTTGCTTCTGCACAGGAGCTCGGTGGGACAGGGCACGTTAACAAAAAAAAAAATCTTTAATTAAAAAAATCTTTAATAAATATATATATATATATGCCGACGAGCCGCCATAAGACGGTTTTGCGACGGCAGGTCGGCTCGGCTGTGCAAAGTCACGTAATATTACTCTATCGCTCTATTTTTGTTTATAGCGCAAAAAATAAAAACCGCAGAGATGATAAAATACCACCAAAAGAAAGCTCTATTTTAGGAAAAAAAAGACGCCAGTTTTGTTTGGGAGCCACGTCGCACGACCGCATAATTGTCAGTTAAAGCGACGCTGTGCCGAATCACAAAAAGTGGCCCGGTCATTGACCAGCAAAATGGTCCGGCGGCTAAAGTGGGGAAAAAAAGAGAGAAAAAATTGTCACTTGTATTACCATTACGAGGAATGTAAACATCCCTTGTAATAGGAAAAAAGCATGACAGGACCTCTTAAATATGAGATCTGCTGTCAAAGACCTCAGATCTCATATTTGCACTGAAATGCATTATTTATTTTTTGTCATTTGGGGGGGGGGGGGGGGGGGGAATAAAAGCTGTTGACGGAAGTGACATTTTGACATTGCTTCCGCCCTGCAATGGTATGGAAATAGGTGGAGGCCATCTGCACAGACCGGAGCTGACGTCAAGGGCTATAACACATTTCAGAGCATGCTCATTTCATCGGACCAGGTCTGGTGAAGGAGCGCATTCTCCCAAACGCATTACGGCCTCTTTGACGCCGGCTTCGGGCTATGTTTCCGAAAGTCCATCTTTTGCTTCCTCGTTTCTCCCTCTTCTGTCACAGCTGCTGGCCAGCTTTCTTCCCTTAGGGGCGAAAGACCTAGCAGGAGACTTACCATGCTGACCGATACGCTCATTTGTGGCAACCATCTTGTAAGCGTTTTTAACAGTTTTTTTTACAATTAACTACTGCACTTAGAGGCACCCTTCTATCTTTTTGTTTTCTCCAGAGCTGCTTCTTCCTGAAGTGCTGCTGCAAGTGCTTTCCCGGTCTTTTCTCCTTAGCCCTGATGTTGATGCTGATGTAAAAAAAATACCTTGGGACAGTCCACTGGAGAAGCGCCCTATCTATTCACACTTGTCATGCAACTTTGATGCCCAAAGTTGTATGACAAGTCGCACAAGTGTGAATGGAAACTAACGCCGGCCATAGATGGTTCAAATCTCTGCTGGTTCAGCCGGAACCGGCTGAGATTTGAACCGGTAATGGGCAGGCTTAATGTACCCAGTTGATCAACTTGGGTGCATCCAGTCTGCCAGATTGACTTGCTATTATCGCTAGCGGCTGTTATAGCCACTAGCAATAATCATGATCGTCTTTTGGCAGGGGTTGGCTTCGCCCACCGGGAGCAGATAATTGCTCTTCAGGAGGGATTGCATTGTCTGTTGGGGGAATCGTGAACATTGTTGCAGGAAAGAATCTGGCACTGTCTATGGCCGGCCTAAAGGTTGACCCAAATCCCAATGCAAGTCCTAATTAGCTGAGGGAAGGGCAGGCAGGTACAGACTACACTTGTGGAGTGAGAGGCAGAACCAGGGAACTCACATTCTATCAATAGAAACCACTTTAAGCTGCTAAATGTTGCATCTCATGCATTCTCTCTTCTGTTTCCATTTAATATTTGGATTGGTACTTTACACACAACTTGCTTTGAAATTGTGGCTAACAGACGTAACAGATGAGCTTGATGCTCTGTACAATAACTTGTCAGGAGCTCTTAATCATTTTGGAAATGTCTCCGTAAAAGGAATGTTTTTCGCATAGTGTGATGCAGTAATTGCAGCTGTCCTGCTTTCAGGTTTGTCATGTTAGGATCCATCATAGAAATGCCACACTTGCCTAAAGTGGGGAACATTTTAGGAACCCTCATGCCCTGTACACACGAGCGGAATTTCAGTCAGAAAAAAGGTGGATGGTTTTTCTGATGGAATTCCGCTCATGCTTGGCTTGCATACACGCGGTCACCCAAGTTCTCTGAACTTTCGAGCGTTAACAGGGTGACATGCAGCACTACGACTAGGCGAGAAAAAAAATTGTGTTTCCGAGCATGCGTGTGTGTGTGTGTGTTTTTTTTTTTGTTTTTTTTTCTCTCGAATTCCATACAGACTAATGGATTTTCTGATATGATTTTTTATTTTTATTTCCGTCTAAAAAATTGAGAACCTGCTCTCTATGTTTCAGAAATTCAGACGAGAAAAAGTATCCATCAGACTTTTTCCATCAGAAATTACGACCGTGGCATCAGTTGCACTTCATATTGGTGTGTTCTGTGTTTGATTTAACTTGATATTTTACTAATACCCTTAAAGTGGAGTTCCACACAAAAATGGAACTTCCAGGGGGGGGGAAGAGGGAGCCAGATACCTGTGCAGTACAGTTATTTGCTCCCACTTCCGTGATCAAGGTGACCTACACTACTTCCTGCGCCTACTCTGTCATCCCCTGCTGTCTTCTGGGAGCCACACAGGTCCCAGAAGACCTCAGGGACCAGTAAGGATGTGCAACATGACTTGCGCATGTGCAGTAGAGAACCAGGAAGTGAAGCCGCTGATGGTGCCATCAGCCTTTATTATATATAATAAAAAAAAAAAAAGTGGTTTTGTAAAGGTTCGGTTTTATTTTTTTAAATAATAAACCTGTTATACTTGGCTGCTCTGTGCAATGGTTTTGCACAGAGCAGCCTTGATACTCCTGGCTCCTCCTCTTCATCGGGTGCCCCCATGGAGAGCTACTTTCCATGGGGGCACCCGTGTGGGCGTGCTCACGAGTTCGCTGCTGCATCAATTGCCAGACCGCAGGATTCGGCCCCCCGCTCATGCTCGTCGCTGAAACTATCGTGTTCAGATAAGAAAAAGGGGGGAGTGGATGGGATGGGACGGGTTGGTTGAAGAACAGAAGGTTTTTCACCTTAATGCATAGAATGCAGGTGAAAAAACATGACTTTTCTACCCCTTTTTTTTAAAGAAATTCTAAAGCAAAACACTTGTGTGATGAGGGCAGTCATTTCATGGCTGATGTTACCCACTTATACTTAAAGTTCCTGTCTGGGAAATCTTATGGGATTCTTGAGGCAGGCAGTGGTGGCTTCCATGATCTGATCATACAATACAGGTGGTTAAAAGAGGAAAGCTACAGCGCTGACCAACACTGAATAAACGTAAAACAGTGAAAATCTTAAACTAAATGCAGCTCAAATCTGTTATGTGCTAACAACAATAAATGAATATAAAAAGGAAGGTGATGAGCGCAAAACCTAAACTAAAAGGCGCAAATAGCGCCCCTAAAGGCAAAAAGTGTAAATAGTGCACATTACAACCACAAAACGTGAACAATGAATAATAAATAAACAAAAGTCCGGTGGTGGTGGTAAATCGCAACTGCATATGATGGACGCAGAAACCAGTCCAAAAGATGAATAATGACAATAATCGTGTCGAACAATTCAATAGCTTCTATCACTTTAAGCAATTGGAAAATCCAGAGACGTCTTCCAAGATATCTGTGCTCACAGAGCGTCACGTAACGTGACTTAATCTGATGAAGTCACGTGACGCAACACGTAAGGTCAACCGGAAGTGACGTGACACCCTGACCGTCCGACCGGAAGTGCCGTTGTTGGCGTTTTTACCCGTTTTTTGTTTGCAAGTGAATTTACCCATTAAACTGTTTTCAGTTTTTACATAATTCACGATGAGAGCTTCATTTTTTCCATTCTATGCATATGCCTAACCCACGGTGAGCGGACCCTGATTACGCCTGGATGCGGACAGCATTATCTATCCAAGACGGAATCCAACAACATTATCTAGGATTGGTTTGAGGCCCTTTTCTCTCTGCTGGGAGGTAAGCGCTCTGTGAGCACAGATATCTTGGAAGACGTCTCTGGATTTTCCAATTGCTTAAAGTGATAGAAGCTATTGAATTGTTTGACACTATTATTGTCATTATTCACCTTTTGGACTGGTTTCTGCGTCCATCATATGCAGTTGTGATTTACCACCACCACCACCGGACTTTTGTTTATTATTCATTGTTCACGTTTTGTGGTTGTAATGTGCACTATTTACACTTTTTGCCTTTAGGGGCGCTATTTGCGCCTTTTAGTTTAGGTTTTGCGCTCATCACCTTCCTTTTTTTTTAATACAGGTGGTTAGCTTAAAGACGTCCATACACATACCAGTCGGCTTATTTTAGACCTAATTTACAGATAATCGAGCCATGAAAGTAACAACCTACTAATACTTTTCCCACAAGCAGGCTTATGATATCCAACACGTTTACTATAAACACATCTCGTTTACAAACGGTTTATTGAAAAATAAGTCTCAATACAGTTATGAAGTACAGTGGCAAGAGGTACAAAAACAAATAAAACATATGTACATTATTATATATATATATATCAGCAGTAAGCATCTGTGAAACATAGACAGAGCAGTAAATCAAGAGGAGAAGATATAGGTCCTGTTAAGTATAAAAGGTCATTCACTAGCAATATATAGTGACAAAATGGTCTAACGAATTAGTTTAATGGCCAATGGGAGAAAAAAAAAAAAAAGGGGGAAGATAATAGACTCAAATCTTTATTCAATGAATTAACAGACTTAGGTCCCATGGTTTCCATTTTTGATCGTATATGTCCATAGTATCATATAAGGTGTGGTGAATGCGTTCTGCTAGTTTGATGGACAACATACGATCCATAATTTGGGACCATGGCACTGTAGCGGAACGCCAGTTGAGAGCTATGGCCCAGTGTATTGATGTGAGCAAGGTGTGTATTAACCTAGTGTGGGCTATAGGAATGTCAGGGATAGGATAAAAAAGGAGACATAATTTAGGTGTTCTATTCTTCTACCTGTTATCTGTTCTATTTTGATACTGAGTTGTTGCCATGTATTTTTGAGGTGTGTGCAGTCCCAGAAGGTGTGTATAAGGGAGCCCTGGTCTGGGCAGCCTCTGAAACACAAGGGAGAGATTTCAGGATAGAATGAGTTAATTCTATCAGGGGTGAGGTACCATCTATGTTGAAGTTTTATAGCGGATTCCCTAATAGAGGCTGTTTTGGTGCATTTTCTTAGGTTATTTGCCATGCTGTCCCATTGTTCTGTGGAAAAGGATTCATCTAGATCTGACTCCCATTGCAACATTTGGCGTGTTTTGTCTGGTAAATTGTGTTCATTTAGGTTTCTGTACATTCTAGATAGCAAGCCCCTTTCTCGAGGTGAAGTAAGACACATTTTTTCAAATATTGTGAAGGGGGTTTGGAGGTTGAGAGAGAAGTTTTTTTGATAGAATTGTTTGATATTGTTGTAGTCTGAGAGATCAGTATCTTTGAGTTTATATTCTGATTGCAAATCTAAGAATGTGCGAAAAGTATTGTTTTTAGTGAATGCTTTGAGGTTAGATAGATTGAGGAGTTGCCAAAGAGAGTATTGGTTAGAGTGTAGGTCCGGGGGGGAAAATAGGGGGTCCCCCAGGAAGGAAGCTAGGGGGGGGGAGTTCTGAGGATAAATTAAATTTATGTTTATGTCTGTGCCACAATAGTAGGTCCTGGTGTACCACTCTGTTGAGGCTGCCCATTCTTTGTGTTTTAATAGATTTGGACCATAGAAGGCCTTGGAGGTGGAACGGTAGGACAGACTGTTCCTCAAATTCTAGCCACGGGATATGATTGGATGGTGCGTACCATTGTGCGAGTTGTGTATACCTGGCTGAGAGATAGTATAGCCATAGGTTGGGAATACCCAACCCGCACTTCGATTGAGGTCTAAACATTAGTGCATAACCAAATCTGGCTTTTTTATTTTGCCATATGAATTTATTTATATCTCTCTGTACAGAGTCTAGAGTGCTTTTAGGTACCAGGATAGGGAGACTATAAACACATCTCTTTGCACTAACAGATTTTCAACATGTATATTTGAACAGGCGTAAGCATTCACATGCAGTAATGCCTGCCCGTGCATGTTATATTCGTTGGTGCACTGTGGTGCTGCTCATTGTGAATGCTATCCTGATACACCTGCATTGAGTGTGCCACAATGCACAATAACGCATTACTATACATTTTCTTCTTTGGGGCCTTTTGGTACATTAGAAAGTCCATTCAAATGAATAGGCAATTTAATTTATTTTTTTGCAATGTGTGTCCATCAGACAAGTGATGAAGGAAACCCACAAACTGCAACATGGCCAGAAATGAGGATGGTTATCAGGTGAAACTTACAGCGCATCCGGAAAGTTTTTGCACTGCTTCACTTTTTCCACATTTTGTTATATTGCAGCCTTATTCCAAAACGGATTACATTCATTACTTTCCTCCAAAATTCTACAAACAATTCTCCATAATGACAACTTAAAAGAAGTGTGTGTGTGTGTGGGTTTTTTTTTTTTTAAATCTTTGTAAATTTATAAAAAAAAAAAAAAAAAAAAATCCCATGTACTTAAGTATTTACAGCCTCTGCCATGACTCTCAAAATTGAGCTTGGGTGCATCCTGTTTCCACTGATCATACTTGAGAGGTTTTTCTACAACTTGATTGAAGTCCACCTACTATATAAGGTCCCACAGTTAACAGTGCATGTCAGAGCACAAACCAAGCCATGAAGTCCAAGGAATTGTCTGTAGACCTCCGAGACAGGATTGTATCGAGTCACAGATCTGGGGAAGGGAACAGAAAAATGCCATTGAGCATAGTGGCCTCCATCTGTAAATGGAAGAAGTTTGGAACCACCAGGACTCTTCCTAGAGCGGGCAGCCCGGCCAAACTGAGCGATCGGGGGAGAAGGGCCTTGGTCAGGGAGGTGACCAAGAACCCCATGGTCACTCTGACAGAGCTCCTTGTTTCTCTATGGAGAGAGAAGTTCCCTTCAGAGGAACAATCATCTCTGAAGCACTCCACCAATCAGGCCTGTATGGTAGAGTGGCCAGGCAGCAGCCACTCTTTGGTGAAAGGCAAATGACTGCCCACCTGGAGTTTGCCAAAAGCCACCTGTAGTACTCCTGATCATGAGAAACAAAATTCTCTGGTCTGATGATATAAAGATTGAACTCTATGGCAGGCATGTGTGGAGTAAACCAGACACTGCTCATCACCTGGCCAACACCATCTCTACAGTGAAGGATGGTGGTAACGGCATCATGCCATGGGGATGTTTTTCAGTGGCAGGTACTGGGAGACCAGTCAGGGTCGAGGGAAAGATGAATGCAGCAATGTACAGAGACATCCTTTGATGAAAATCTGCTCCAGAGCACTCTAAACCTCAGAATGGGGAGAAGGCTCATCTTCTTCCAACAGGACAACCACCCTAAGCACACAGCCAAGACAACAAAGTCATTGCTGCGGGACAACTCTGTGGATGTCCTTGAGTGGCCCAGACTTGAACCTGGTTGAACATCTCTGAAGAGATCTGAAATGGCTGTGCACCGAAGCTCCCCATCATATATGTGTGTGTGTGTGTGTGTGTGTGTGTGTGTGTGTGTGTGTGTGTGTGTGTGTGTATATATATATATATATAATTATATATTCCATTTTGGAGTAAGGCTGTAACAACAAAATGTGAAGCGCTGTGAATACTTTTTCCTCCTGTATCAGCAGGGCAGGAACCGGGTACATTTCTCTACATTTCTCTAAGCCCCTTGCACATAGGAACTTGTGACGCCTGTGTGCAAGGGGCCAAAAACTGTGTAAAGACCTGAGTAATATTGAGTAAAGGTGTGTAAGTGTATAAGCAAGTACAATTTTTCTTCAATGCCATTGTGGCCCCTTGCACACAGGTGTCACGTTTTCCTTATTAAACATCAGTAAATTTATGGTACTCGTGTGCAAGGGGCCTAAATGAGTAAAATTGCTGCACGCAAATGAATTTTTTTTTTTTTGTCTGCTTGGAAACTCCACTCCATGTTGGCCAATGTGCCCATGCACACTGTGGCATTTTCAGGAGTTTGCTGGCATGTGCTCTTGCAGGCAAAAAACTAAAAGAAAAGCTAAAATTGTGCAAAAGAGCACAGAAAAGCAGCTTTAGGGGTGGGTTCACACTTGTCTGACAAACGCTCCGACATTAGGAGCTCATGTCGCATGGCGTGTGAAAGTCAATGTTTCCCTATAGGAGACGTCTTAACTTGTCTGACACAAGTCTGTAGACTTTGAAAATGCTCCCTGTACTACTTTGCTCCGACATTGATCCTACTTCAGCCCATTGAATATCATTGAAGTCGGACCAAAGTAGGAGCCTTGTCCTTATCGGACATCTACATGTGATAACAGCAGCAGTAAAAGGAATTTATCTCACTCTGGGATTGTTTTTGATTGGTCAAAGAACAAGTCAGACTATCACAATTAGGCTCAAAGTAGTATCCTGTTCATGAAAGTCGGATGGATGTAGGACCAATGTTGGACCGATGTCGCAGAGCAAAGTAGGATGAAAGTTAGGCAGAGAAATAAAAGTAAGAACTCAAATGGCTGTAAAAGCACCTCCCTCCTTCTTTTTCTTTTTTTTTTTTTTTTTTTTTTTAGCTGCAGTATGTAAACCCTAATGGGTAGAACTAGAAGTGTATGTATTATCCACAATTTTTTTATTGCTTTTTAATAGGCTGGCTTTGCAACAATGTCCAATATTTGGACAACAAACACTCGATTGGCTCCAGATGATCACACGCAGTTTAGTTGTAGCTCATCCTTTGTTTATGCAAACATATACTTATTGCCATTAACATTTACACACATACAAGAGAGACAGACATCATAGATGACACTACTTAGAAGAGGTAGGTGTAAGAATACCTTGTTGTTTGTGTGGCTTTCATAGCTGGTCTGACAGGTCCGATGTAAAGTTTCATTTACATAAAATGTTTGCTTTGATCGTTTCCTTTTTGAAGACTTAGAGCGACTGACATGTAGGTCATGTTTTGTATGAGCTTTAGGAAGTATTCGCGTCTCAAGTTACTGTAATTATAATTTTGATTCTAAATATCATGGAGGTCTTTAAAATCCTGCTTAGATTTTGCAAGGACCATTCAGTATAGGTCTCACTAGGTGTGTGTGTGTGTATATTAAAAGTAGTGGTAATATTAGTTATGAAATAACCGTAAAATATTTTATTCTCTAGGTTCTGTTGGGCTTTTACACATCAAAGAATCTTGGTTCAGCACTGAACAAGGTTGTTTTCACGAGGTGTCGACTGTTTGGAGAAAGTTCTGGATACAAGTCATCATCTTTTAAGGCAAGTGAGAAAACACCACCATACTGTTTTAATTGTATTCTTTAGCAACACTGTATAGTCTCCAGTCCCCCTGTGGCACAATAGCTCAGTGAGGAGATTGATGTACTAACATTGCATAGTTTAAGAGAGGAATGTATTTTTTTTTCTTCAGATTTATTGGTCCAATGCTGCATCTGTCCTCCAGCGTGTCTGCACTGAGAACCAAGGCCATTGAAAATCGCAGATGGCTGTTATCTCAGTTCCCTGAGCCGAGAGCTGCTGCCTGTCAATCAGCGTCTCTCCTGCTCTGCTCCTCCACACTCATTGGAGCGCTTAGCTGTAGAGGGGCAGGGAGTGGCCATCTCATCAGCTCGCTGAGACGGCTGTCAGTCCAGGCACCTGGCGGATCCAGACTTCCAGAATTGGGATGACGTGGTGCCTGGACTGATCTGTGTGATGTCAGCAGAGCAACCTTCAGACTGCTCTCTGCTGAAAACAGGTCACAGGTGTGCAAAATGAATTGCACTCCTTAGGAGAAGCCCAGCCAAAGGAGCCCAGGCTTGACTTTTCTCCTTTTTAAGCCTGCTGGATAAAACAAAAAAGAACCTGTGTGTACCAGGCTTTAAAACTACAAACTCCTATACTGTGCTCAGCATTCTCAGCTCTACCCAGGAACAAAAAGCCCAGTAAGGCCACTTGCATTAAAAGCCATACCCTATGCTTTCAATGAGTAACATTCATATCTGTGCAACTTCAAAGCAGTCTCTGCACTACTTTGGTCTGACTTTGATGCAACTTGATGTCCATAGACCTCAAGATTACCCAGGCATTGCTTAAAGTTGCATTAAAATTGTGGCAAAGACACATGACTTTAAGGGTGAAGGGGGCCTAATAGGTGAAAGTAGGGGAACATGGCTGCTATTGTTTACTTTCTGCTTCTAGAGATGGCCATCCCTGTGCTGTTTCCTCCAATAAATAGTCTCCCATTCCTAAACTGACAGGAACTGGGCTGGCTTGGTGTCGCAGTCTTTGTTCCAACTGGAATCCATTTCCCAACAATTCCTTTGATCCCCTGTCAACAGAATAGGAAGTGAATGCCTATCTCTCTAGTGGGGACACATACCTATTAAAACTCTCCCCAATTAAAAAAAAAAAAATTGCAGTTTGGATTTTAGGCCTTATGCAGACACCTGATGTACATTGCAAGGAAATTTCTGCGCCCAGGAGACATAGCTTGAGCATACAGCTGGCCACAACGACACCCGAGTATTCACTGTGCTTGTGTAAACTCATGGCTGTAAATTCTTGTGTGGCTGTTGTATGTTCATGGATTTGCCTGGAGTTGTTCCATCCAGTGTACTTCCTTTTTTTTTTCTGTTAATTATGTGTTGAAATTTGGTTTGTATAACTGGTCTGACAGGTCGCTTTGAAAAATGATGTGTTATTAACTACAGAAATTTCAAGTGGGAATTGTCATGCTGAATGTGTGAAGGAACCATGGACTCCTAAAGCGCTCTTTGTAATAAAAGCTAGCCATGGTTGGAATGATCCCTTTTAGAAGGTAGCGCTAGTTTTTACATTGGATGCCAGCCCAGGATCACTGTCTTTATAGGGCAGTTTAACAGACTCTGCTGATGTCTGCACACAAAGTAATCACAGAGCACTCAAGTGTAGGAAACCACACAGGAATTTTGCATGTCATTCCTCAGGTGGAACGCTGACCGTGGTGCATTATCTTGTCCCTAACACTTTAGTAACCCATACAATTTGCTTCTCTTTCATCGTTTGTTGCCCTGTTTTGTTGAATCGGCACAAAATTCTGCGGTAGCCATTTTTTCTTCTAGATTTCAAGTAATGGTTGAAAAGGGGGAATATAGTGGAAAATATGTCTTAAGGGTTAGCCTTTGCTATCGTGTAGGTCTTAAAGAGGTGTTTCAGTCATTAAAAAATAAATTAAAATTAAGCCCCCAGCTACAAAAGCTGTAGCTGCTGACCTTTCAGAAATCCACACACCTGTTCCAGGAACCAGCGGTGTCCTCACCCGGCCAGTTTAGTCTGTGACTTCTTGTGGCTCCACAGCCAGCTGATTTGGTTCTGCAGCTTTCTGGGAACCATGACATGTTCCAGAAGGCTGCAGGGGAAGGGGGGGTGCAAACTTCCGCTCAGATTGTTGCTGCGATCTGACCAGGAGTGGGTACCTCTCAAAACAATGTGCTAAATGTGGAGGGAGGGGGAGAAGGGCGAAGAGCGCGAAACTTCCCCTATTTGACGTTACACGTGAATAGTTTCTTGATATTGCCAACATATTAAGGCCTCAAGCAAACTGGGCTTTTTGCAAACCCTCTTATAGAAGCCTTTACTGCTGGCAGCAAAGTTGTGGCAGAAAAAATGCCCAATGTTTGCAAAATTGTTTAGTGCTTTTAGGCGCATTTACAGGCGTCAAACACTTAGGTGTTCATTTTATTGGCCACGATAATCCTCTTTATTTTGCCTATTGGAATTAGGTAATGCTTGAGCTAAACGCACCTAGCGTTGACACGCATTTACATGTGTTTTTTTTTGCCAAAACTTAGCCGTTCCTAGACGCAGTGGCAATTTTTTTTTTTTCTCTGCTGCTAAAAGCCCATGTCTGCATGGATTCATAGGCCAACATGCAGGGGAGTTTAAAGACGGGGGGGGGGGGGAATGTCACACTCCTAGAAGCAGCTGGAAAAAGACCAGTGTGCACGAGGCCGTTGGCAGGTCCACTTCTGGATTTAGCAAAATTAAGGGCTATAATAATATACTGTAAATTTTCTATTTCTATGATAAAACCCTGGCCTACTTTTTCCGCCTGGATTCTAGGTTCACCTAAATGATCACCATCACATGAAAAAGTAATAGTCTCACCTGTGACGGGAAGCACTATGTTTCTCGGAGATACTAGAATGAAAAATGTGACTGCTCGTACCGTGCCGCTTTACTGACAAATGAACATTTTCTCTTATTTAAGTGATAAGGTTAATGCATTTAGGAGTTAAAAGTATAGGGGGGAAGGGAAATCTCTCAGAAAAAAAAACAGTCTGTTTGTTTTTTTCATACTAGCAGGAAAGCGGATATATATAGGCCAAGGAACATGTTAGCCGTGTCATCCCACTCCTGCACTGTACACATGTAATCATGAAACTTTATCACATTATTATCTGGAGCTTTCTGCTCCACAACTCAACGCTCAATAGAACAAATTACACCAAATAAATAATCCTTCAGGCACAGAAAGAATTACCCAACATCCTTTGTAGGCCTCTCACACTCCGCTATAGATTGATTAGCCCTATTGCAGAGATCCTCTATCACACGGCTCACATTATTAATGCAGCTAATGAAAGAAAACAGGACTTCGGTAAGTTTAACCTTTTAATTACGGTGATGATTTGGATACAGCAAAAGTAAACAATGATACAGTGGGAAGCTGTTTATTGTACTTATGTTATAGAGTTCTGATACTTTTTGATGCTGTGTACAGGGAACATTTACCCACTAATATCAACCTCTGCCCCCTCAAATGAGCTTAAAGCAGAGCTCCACCCAAAAGGGGAATCTCCACTTGTCTGCCACCTCCCCCAACCCCTCTGCTGCCACATTTTGCACCTTTTTAGGGGAGGGGGTATCTGGTTTTGACAGGTACCCGCTCCAACTTGCGGCTCAGTTTGCCGCTGCAAAGTGACCTGGAAGTTTGTCCTAATGCAGGGGTGTCAAACTCCATTTCATCATGGGCCACATCAGCATTATGATTGCCCTAAAAAAGGGCCAATTGTATCTGTAATTTTGGATGTGCAGTGCATCCCCCTCCCCTTACATTGGATGTAAAAAGCCACCCCAACATCAGAAGTTGAGTCCCCCACTCTCCATTACATCACAATGCACACCCTTTACTTATGCTGCTGCTGGGAAGAAGCTGGATTTATTGCTTAAAAAGCAGAAATTAGGGGTCTAGCGTAGGACCAGAGGAGGGCTGGAGCTCTCCTGCAGCTGCAGGAAAGGTGCGAGGGTCACATGAAATGGCCTGGAGGGCCGGATTCGGCCCACAGGCCTTGTGTTTGCCACCTATGTCCTAAGGGGAGATCCTGACGTTTACTTGCCCTTCCTTTTTTCCCTTGTCCATTCACATTACTCCTTTTATTTAAAAGTTACAGCCAGGTGTTGTCTGTTTGAACAAAACAGTGTTAAACAACTCTTTTGTGCTGATAGACTTTTCATAACACAATCAAGTGTGTGTTTTTTTTTAATTTTTTTTTTTATTGCTTTCCAGTTGTGTACAATGTATGTCATCGGTCAGTGTGTGTATTAGAGATGCACTGAAATGTTGACGTCCGAAAATGTTGCTATATGCATTTTGCCGATGAGAGAAAAGGGGGCTGATGGTGGCACTGAAAATGCATGAGATTTTACTATGCTTATGGTGTGTGTGTGTGTGTTTAACACCGCAAGTCATTTTTGTGACTCCAACTGCATCAAAAATGTAACATGGGTGCGTTTGTTGATGCATTTTTTCAAAGCATTTTAACAGTGTTTTTTTTTTTTTGACTGATCAAAAATAAAGCAACACCACAACTGAAGCGTAACGGACCAGTGTGAAGACCTACATAGAATTTTAAAGGGATGTGTCTGTCTTGAACTTTTTTTGTGCTAAAGGTGGCAATAATGGGCAACGAAAAAATTCATGTTCACTTAAATTCATGATATTAAAAAGTCAAATATAATACAATTTTATGCACCTCTAGTCTGTATATATGTGTGGTTGAAGTCACAAACTGGTTTGGTGGAGGACCCTGCAAGAACATTTTTGCAATGCAGCCAGGTCATACAAGCAGTAAAAGCTTTATAGCCCCTTTCACGCTTGGCCGACTCCATCTCAGTGGAGTCCACCAGCTCAGTGGGAGATCTCTCCGCTGAGCTGGCGGATGACAAGTCCCTCTCTTCTCACTGAGCGGGGAGGGGCTTGTGCAGCGCCGCTGTCTCCTATGGAGAGATCTGATGAAAAACGCATATGCTGTCCGTTTTCATCGGATCTTACCTGATCCTTTCAGCCATGGACGGATGGCGACGTATCGGAATTCGTCTGATTTTTATCAGATCGTGTCGGATGTCAGCGGACATGTCACCGCTGACATCTAACGCTCCATAAAGAAGTATGGAGCGGCCGTTCAGGTCCACCAACAAATATGGCAGGCAGACCTGAACGGTCCAACCGTGTGAAGAGGCCTATTTGTTGTTTAAATTACCTCCCAAGTAAAAGATTTTACAGCTTCCCAAACATAAGGATGGTACAGTCTGTCTTGCTATAGTGGGAAACTTGAACCATCCTGTCTGCTGTCTGTGTCATAATCGGGAATTACTCTGCATATCGAATATTAAGTCTATGGTTTAAATCTAAAAGTCGGTAAAAGTGAAAGAACAGATGTCTCTGTCAAAAAGGCAAGTAAGAGAGTAGGGGTTTTGGCAGGGAGAAGTTGGGGGTGGTCCTGTCAATTGGCTGGTCATCAAGAATCTGAAGTGGTATCCTGCTAGCTTCCACTTTTGAAATCAAAGCTTTTTTTTTTTTTTAAGATTTGGGGAAAAAAATATTTCTGTGTGTGTTGAACATGCTCAACTGGTATTGGCAGCAGTAAACAATGCACGAAACAGTGGCACCCAGGATCCAAGCAAGTTTGTTACACACTTTAAAGCCCCTTTCACACTTGTATGACTTGTCCTACGATTTGGGACTGCAAAGTGGCATGACAAGTCGTTCCCCATATTAGTATGACTCAAGTCGTGACAATTTCAAAGTAGTCCCTGTTCTACTTTAGTCCAACTTTGATGTGAGTTGAGGTTCTTGGACCTCAAGTCTCCCTAAAATTGCGGCTGCGAAAGGGGGGTTTAATTGCCTGGTAGTGTGAAAGGGGTCTTATTTAGACAAGGCAGCAACCAGTTTTAATGCAGGAGGGCTTTGTACATCAAATCCACAGTATAAAACAAGCAAAACATTTGCTTGTCCATGCCATGGACTAAAATCAGATTAGTTATGACTTGGACTGCCACCTAATGGGTTCCCCAAAACAAACGGGCAACGCTTGTACCTTTTTTTTGGTGTTCTGTCTGTGTCTTTTCACCCATCAGCAGTCTTCCACAGCAGAGAAAGCAAGAGTGAACCATCAGTCAGCTCACATGTATAGGTGAGATTAGGCCCTACACAAATACATTTTGTATTTTAAATATTTTTTGTTTATCCTGCAGGCTAAACAAAAAAAAATCTGACAGATTTCTTCATCCATGCTATACAAAGTTGAAAGCTGAATCGCCCACTGTGGCTTTTGTATTGTACCTGCAGGCACCAGCTCAACACACCGTAAATTTTCTGTCTGTCTTCTTAAATTTTTCAACTGGTTCATCAGAAACCAAATGAAATTCAAATAGTGTACGGCCAACTTTTAGCCAGATCTCATCATTATCGGGTAAAATGTAATAACTAGGATTGGGGGCTTTTATCCTGCAAAACTTCCCGACTCTAGGACCTAAAACCATATAAGTGTGTGTGTGTGTGTGTGTGTGTGTGTTTTTTTGTTTTTTTTTAAGGTACATTTTTATTTTGAAATTTTTGTACATACAAAAGAGTACAACAAACACACATCCTAGGCAAACATCGCCCAGTACATCATTTTACAAAACTTTGGTAGCTGGCGCACATTGAGCATTTTCATAAAAACACACAGAGAAAGGTGGGAGTTAATGTACTCAGTTAGGTCCATACAACAGGCAGAAGTATCGGTCATTAGTCAAAGTTCAAGGAGCAGGTGGTATGGTGCTCTCGGAATCAACCCAAGAGCCCCAGACCTTCAAGAATTTTTTGGACACCCTCTGGCCTCATATGTCATCTTATACAGCGGTATAGCACGATTGATCGCGGTGAGCCAAAAGGCAACGGTAGGTAAGGATGGAAACTTCCAGTGGAAGGTTATAGACTTCTTGGCATAAAATAGTACTATCCGCAGGAAGGTTTGCATATTCTTAGATATAGTCTCGTCATCAATGTAGCCCAGTAAACACCTCAGAGGATTACTTATATTGGGTATCTGCGTCAACAAGCTAATGAAGGCTGTGACCTCCGACCAGAACTTTCTAACCGGAGCACACTCCCACATCAAATGAAAGAACGTGCCATTGGCTGCGCCGCATCGGGAGCATAGCGCTGAGTGGATTCTGTTCAGTTTAAACAGTAAGCATGGTGTGAAGTAGGATCTGTATAACAGTTTGGTCTGTATTACCTTGTCACGGGACGAAATGACGGAGGGGACCTGGAGGGGCAACACCTCCTGCCAGATCTCCTCCGTCAACTCAGGGATGTCGGATCTCCAGCTAGCAGCCGCTTTGCTCAGCCTTTGAGTCGTAGTGTGCAGGAGAGACCCATAATGCAGGTTGTGTTTTTCATTATCTTCATAGATCTATTTGGGTTTCTCTGTAGCATCTCACTGTGGTAATGGGTAATCCATTTTCTGTGCTAAAGAAAAAATGATCCTGACTTGATCGCAACCATTCCCTAGCATAATAAATCTTTGCCTGTGATAGTGAGCATTCCTAAAGCTGCATACTCATTGGTGCTCTGGATTTAAACCTTTCTTGATTCTCTTATACCAAAGGACCATATCTGGCCCTTTGGCTGTCCCTGTCTGGCCTGTGATGCCTTCAATGTCAACATGGCTGGCTGAACTTGACAAGCGATTTTAAATAACTCTGCTCCCAGAGTTTTTTTTTTTTTTAAAGCTGTGGGCATGGTATGTGAACAGCCTCGTTTTACAGTTCGGGTGGGTGACCATACCACAGCTCAGTTGCCCAATTTTACCACTACATCGCATACTAGCTCATTATGAAATGCTTACCTTGGACTTAAGCTGTTGCAGTGGCTCCTGCACACCGAGTTTCTTCCGGGTTCGCTGCACAGTAATTGGCTGGTGCCCCTGTTCAAGGCACGGTGCTTGGAAGGAATGGCACCCGGGGCCATTCTTTCAGAGCACATGCGCCAGTGATAGGTAAGCCTTATTCTAGGCTTATCTCTAGGTAAATGTCTTCAGAGGAGGTTGAATTGCGATAACGATTTTTTTTTATGATAAATCGTGCAGCTCTAGTGCCCCATTGAAAAGGCTTGCTATGGTGGGCACTCAGTGGAGGGAAGGGATTGAGGAGCGCCAGCGGGGGACCAATGAAGTGGAGGATCAGGACTACTCTGTGCAAAACCAATGCACATAAAATAGAAGTATGACACAATTTTTTTTTTTAAGGTTTACAGTCGCTTTTTATAGTGAGCAGAAATGTGTTTGACCCTCCAACAGTCCCATTTTCTCATCTGGCCCCTTGGGGGGGGGGGGGGGGATGATTTGCCCAACTCTGGCCTAGGTTATGTGTAAGGTCTGCTTCACACTGATGTGGTGCTGAATTGTATTTCTGTGAGCTAGCTACAAATGTTAGGCCAGCTATAGAAGGTCTGACTTTGGGCATCTTTTGTGCACATTCATGGCAAGTATAATGTTGCCTTCAAAATTGTAATTTTAGGTAAAATATTGTTGTGTATCAGTCTGTCACTGTTGTGTTGTATGTAGTTGCTAGGCAACACTTATGAAGCCTGAGAACTTTTTTTTTTTTCTTTCTAAATGGTGACATCTGCGACAAGTCACGTCCTGACCTGTTTATTAAAGAGTTGGAACTATTAGATTGCAGGCAGAGACATTGGTGGGTGTAGTAGGTAATTTGAAGAGAAATCATTTAGTGGGTGGGAATGAAAGCAATGAATCTGGAAACTGACTTATTGTGAAATGCTAGGAATATTCTGTGCTGTTTTTGCTTTTTGTTCTATTAAAAGTGCAAAAGTGTAGCATTCGGTTCTTGGGGGGTAAACGGATTATATGCAGTGCGTGTTTGTTTGCTAGACTTCTAAACTAGAGAATGTAAATCTGCCCATAATATACTAGTAGAATTTTTGGTTTGAGACCAGTCCTCTTGGCATTTAGTGACAAGAATATTGGAGAAAAGAGCGGGATGGATACATTTTCTCAAAGTTCTGACACTGCAGGTGGCTTTCATTTGGCAAATGACATTCATTCCATAATCGAATGTTAAAAGCAAACAAAGTTTGGAAGTACTTTGAAATGACGTTTGTCTAGCCATGAATGATACAGAGAATGTTCGCCCGAAAATCTTCCCCATGTCCGGCTCAAAGTGTTCCTAAACCCACAACAGTAAAATCTGTCTGTATATGCAGCATACAGCGCCTTCCAAAAGTATTCACCACCTTGGCATTTTTTGTGTTTTGTTCACTCGCAAACTGGAATTGGCATGGATTGTTTGAGGATTTGCATCATTACATTTTTTTATTGTGAAGCAAACAACAAACAGGACAAAATAACAGAAAAAGTCAATGTGCATAACTGCATTTACACGTTTCCCCTTAAACCATTCAAGTGTTGCTTTAGCGGTGTGTTTGGGGTCATTGTCCTGCTGAAAGGTGAACCTCCGTCCTAGCTTCAAATCACAGAGTGGTACATGATCTGCTCAAGCATATCCCTGTATTTAGCACCATTCATCTTTCTCTTAACTCTGAATCCCGACTGCTGAAAAACCTCCCCACAGCTTGATGCTGCAACCACCATGTTTCACAGTGGGGATGGTGTTCTTTGGGTTTAAGCCAGACGTATCGTTTTCTTTGGCCAAAAAGTTAATTTGGCTTCTCAGACCAGAGCACCTTTCTCCATACATTTTGAGAGTCTCCCAAGTGCCTTTTCGCAAACTCAAAGTGCCATTTTGTTTTTTGCTGAAAGTAATGAGTTTCTTCTGGCCACTCTCGCATAAAGCCCAACTCTATGGAGCATATATGGCTTATTGTAATCCTATGTATAGATACTTCAGTCTCTGTGGATCCCTGCAGCTCCTCCAGTGTTTTTGTGTTGCCTCTCTAATGCCCTCTGTGCTTAGTCCGTGAGTTGTGGTGTGCGGCCGTCTCTTGAAGGGTTTTCTGTTGTGCCATGTTCTTTCCATTTGATTATGATAGATTTGATGGTGCTCCTAGGGATCATCAAAGATTTGGATATTTTTTTTTATAACCTAACCCTGACTTGTACTTCTCAACAACATTGTCCCTTGTTTGGAGAGTTCCTTGGTCTTTATGGCAGTGTTTTGCTAGGTGTTGCCACCTCTGGGGCCTTTCAGAAAGGTGTCTATATGTAATGACAACACGATGAGACAAGTCCAAGGAAACCTGTCCGACGGACCGTTTTCATCGGACCAGGCTGAAGTCGTCTGTTGGTCTGATGTGCGTACACACCATTGGACAAAAATCCACTCGGACCAGAACGCGGTGACGTAGAACACAACGACGTGATGAAAAAACAAAGTTCAGTGCTTCCAAGCATGCTTTGAATTGATTCTGACCATGCGCGGGATTTTTTGTCCGCTGATTTCGTGTACTAACCATCGAACATGTCCGGACAGGTCTCTAAGCATGTTTAGAAACTTTTGTCTGCTGGAAAACGGTCCGATAGGCCGTACACACGATCGAACATGTCCGCTGAAACTGGTCCGCGGACCAGTTTCAGCGGACATGTTCGATCGTGTGTATGCGGCCTTAGAATGCCCACAGGGGGGACATTATTTCACTAATTATGTGACTTCTGAAAGTAATTGGTTGCACCAGAGCTTTTTATGGGCTACATAACAAATGGGGGTGTATGTATGTATGTATGTATGTATTCTGATCCATCACATTCAGATTAAACAAACATTGAACTAAAGTCTGTCTTGTAACAAAATGGGTAAAAAGCCAAGGGGGTGAATACATTTTTAAGGCACTGTAGCATGCTTGTTATACTCACTGTGGAACCTAAGGGGTTTAATCCTGTGCATTGTGTAAACAGGCTGTTTGATCCGTCTTTTCTGTACAGCCCCTTCTTCCACTGTTCCCAATACATTTCCTGATAGAAGGGAGCCTTGGGGGCACCCTGTACATGCTCCAGTTTGGTGTGTATTGGGAGAGTGTATGATCAGCACAGGGCCAATCGGCAATGTCCAGACAGTCAGAGGTAATGTAGCCTCATAGGACAGTCGGAGGAGAATGAAAACTCCTACAAGCTTTAACCAGACACTGATGGTCACAAGACTGCTATATACTGCTGATGAGAAAAGGTATTTGGCAGTTTATATTTACTAAAATAATTGGACCGCTTGTTTTCTTGCCGTTCATTCTCATCTTGCAAAGTGTTTTTTTTTATCTCAGGAAGCATTATTTTTATCACCAGCCCATGTGTGTCTCTTCCCTGCTCTCCTCATTTGATACCTCACTAAAACTCTTAGGCTGGGTTCATGCTGATGCGAATTGGATGTGGGTTTCTCTGCGTTCAATTTGCATGACAGGAGCTGGTTCACACAGGGCTACCGCGGACCGCATTGGAAAAAGAGTCCTGTGCATCTTTTGGCTCAGTTTTTCAGGTGCAAATTTAGGCAACAATTCTGACCCGAATCGATGAACAGGGATTCACTGGACCCCATGCTGTGAACTCAGCCTAAACCCACAACCGTAAAATCAGTCTGTATACAGTAAAGCATGCTTGTTATATTCACTGTGGAACCCAAATTAGTTATTCCTGTGCTTGTGTAAAAAGGCTGTTTGATCCTGTCTGCTCTGATCCTGCTCCCCCCTTTTTTTTTTCTGCTGTCCTCAATCCATCTCTTGATAGCACAGAGCCTTGGGGGGGCACTCTGCACGTGTTTTTTTATTTATTTAGCGGGGATCTTCTAACCCAGTTTCCCAGTTTGGGTAGAACGCAAAGACCAGTTCCACTTTTGTTCTGGTCTTGCCTCCAAAGCACTTGAGGCCTGAAGGCTTCATACACCGTGTTAAGTTCTACAAGTTAAGGCTATAGCACATGTTAATTTTTAAACTTTCAACAATGTTGAGTAGCTTAATTTTTTTGTAGTTGTGTTTTGTATTTTTCAGTAATGCTCATATACACGATGTATTTGTACAAGTGGAAGCCTTCTGCTAAGCTTGGTAAAGCACAGGCTGAGTAGACCTGCTTGGACGTATGTAGATGCGTCTAGACATGAGTTGATAGGCGGGCTTTTTTTTTTTTTTTTTTACATAATGTATCTGGATGAGGTATGAAGGGGGGAGGGTTTGTGAAAGGCAGAAGCTTGGTACACATCCGTATTTCAGTAACCCCTGCGGGCCCCTCATAAAGTGAGCTTTACAGAGTGCCAAGCCGGAGACATATTGTCCTCACGCTGTGTATTGGAATGTTTCATTGCAAATCTGCAGCCAGTCTTTTAATGGAAAATGTTCCTTGAAGGGATATTTGGTTGCATTTTTGTGCTTCACGTCCCCCCTCCCCACTCTCCCCTCTTTCACAGATTCCTGCAGTGATATATACACTGTGCTGTAGCGTTCCATTTGGAACAAAGGCAAGGCATGTGCTTCAGGAGAACTCATTTCATCTTTTGTTCCACCTATGCACATTTGGATTCTAAGCCTCTCTCTCTCTCGTAGTGCTGCTTTTTCGCCAGCTCTATAAATGGCTTGAGAAAACAGGCGGGCAGCGACAGAGGTCATCCTTTGTGTTTCTGATCTTGTGTCCGAAATAGGGATGTGAAGACTCCACCGTCTCCTCCTCATTTTTTTCACAGCCAAGCTCATGTAGACTTGAGCTTTTTTTGCTGAATTTTTTTTTTAAATAAAATGTAAGCACGTTACACACTAAATTTAATAATTAAAAAAAAATGATCAGAGCTTATTTTCGGCGCTCTTTTAAAAAATAAAAAGCAATTGTTGGGAGACCGTAAAAGTAATTTGAGCTGTAGTTTTCTCATCTCCTGAAGATATGTAATGTGCATTATCTGTGTTGCTGCACCATATAGGCTCATTACGGTGACATGGAGCATTTACTGCGCAATAGGCTACAGACTTGCATGCAGCTTTGGAATATTTACATGCCAAAACCATTCAGCATAATGTCTGCAGTGTTAGTCGCATTTGACATCTCAAGAGCTTATAAAAAGCTTGGTATTATCCTGAAATGCATCTCTCTGGGACGAGTACTTTAATCTCCTGGTAATGGCATTGATTTGACGCTACAAGGCCTATATCTTGGTTCATGTGCACCATGTGGGAGATTTTATTTTTGCTGCTGATAAGCAATGCCTAAGGATATGACCTGCACATGCTCTGATTTATGAATACTTCTAGTGTTGTGTGCCATATATCTGCCCATTGGGTGAAGTGGTCTTTGTCAGGCGATTGGTTTTTGAGAATTGTTACATTGGCATGTCAGTGAGCAGTATGATATTACATTTTATTTCATTAATGTTACTCATTCATAATTAAAATACATAGATTTTTATTAAAGCCATTACTCTGAGAGTTTGAATTAATTTCACTTAAAGTGCAGTTTTTAGGTTTAAATGGTTCCGTATGAAATAATTGTAAGACTAGGCGTAGATGAAGCAAGCTTTCTGTCCTTTTGAGTAGTTGGCTGGCCTCCAAATGTAGCATAGTTGATATAGGCACAGAGTTTTACTGCAGCCTTGACTACATTTCTTCATGACCTTTTTCAGGATGGTTTCCAAACTTATCACTGCTACTGCAGAAGATCATTTTGATGCCTCACTCGACTGGCACAAGTTAATTTGCCACAGTTTATAGCTGGAAACGTGGGGATTTTAGCTGGTTAGTGGCAAGCAGCATGACCTTTACCAATATATTTTCACTTGACATGGCATTTCAACCGCTAAGACAAGTGTGTGTGTGTGTGTGTGTGTGTGTGTGTGTGTGTGTGTTTTTTCCAAGAAACTTGGCTTGGGGTGAATAAATATCATCAATTATGTATTGCTTGTATAACCATGTTTAATAGTTTGTAACATATACTATATTGCCAAAAATATTGGGTTGCCTGCCTTTACACATATCATTTCATGGCATCCCAGTCTTGGTCCATAAGCCATAAGGTTCAATAATGAGTTGGCCCACCCTTTGCACCTCCTAACAGCTTCAACTCTTCTGGGAAGGATGTCCACAAGGTTTAGGAGTGTGTCTAGGAATGTTTGACCATACCTCCAGAAGCTCATTTTTGAGGTCAGGCACTGATGTTGAATGAGAAGGCTCGGCTCGCAGTCTCCGCTCCTAATTCATCTCGAAGGTGTTCTATTGGGTTGTGGTCAGGACTCCGTGCAGACCAGTCAAAGTTATTTCACCCCAAAATCACTCGTCCATGTCTTTATGGACCTTGCTTTGTGCGCAGTAATGTTTGAACTTCTGATCCAACTTTACCCTGCAACGTTAGTCTGACTTTAATGTGACTTTATGCCCCTTTTGTCATTTAAGTCTCATCGAAGTCTGCCCAAAGTAGTGCAGGAACCTTTTCTAAAGTCGGAGCAACTTGTGTCGGACCAGTTAAGATGGCTGTTCTAGGGAAACATTCATTTGACATGTCATGAGGCTTGTGCTCTCAAAGTCAGATCCTGTGTCGCACCAATGTGACCCGGGCCTTACCTTGTAGTGATGAGCTCACATGTTGTGGATGAAGTTTATAGTGTCATGACTGATCAGTTTTCCTCTGTCCATGGTTTTCTACATCTAACCTGTCCCTAATCACCAAAGGGACTAGACCACTTCCTTTTCCGGGTCACAGCATGCATTGTCATCCACTCTCACATCACAAATGTGGAAGTGCTTATATAAAATGTCTTTTGGTAGTGTGTCTATTTGTCCAGACCTAAACCCTATTGAGAATCTGTGGGACATGGAAGGTGGAGGAGCACAAGGTCTCTAACATCCACCAGCTCCATGATGTCCTCAGAAAGGAGAGGAAGAGGACTCCAGTGGCAACCTGTGAAGTACTGGGGAACTCCATGCCCAAGAGGGTTAAAGCAGTGCTGGAAAATAATGTTGGCCACACAAAATATTGACACTTTGGGCCCAATTTGGACATTTTCATTTGGGGGGTGTAATGGCTTTTGTTCACATCAGTTTAGTCATTAACCACTTGAGTCCCCGCATATAGTCAAATGGCGGCAAAGTGGATCTGAATATCCAAGTCGCCGTCATTTGACGGCATAGTGTCCTCCGGCCACTGGGGGGGGCGCGCGCACCAATGGCGCGTCCCCGGCGGTCGCGATGTCCGCCAGGTACCCGCCAATCGGCAGTTTTAGAGCAGGGACGTGGAGCTCTGTGTGCAAACCAATTACTATACGCTTATTGCGATTTTTTTTTTAATTTATTTTTTTATTTTATTTTTTTAACCAAAAATATGTAGAATACATATCGGCCTAAACTGAGGGGAAAAAAAAAACTTTTTTTTTTTTTTTTAATGGGTTTTTTATTATAGCAAAAAGTAAAAAATAGATATTTTTTTTCAAAATTGTCGCTCTTCTTTTTTTGTTTATAGCGCAAAAAATAAAAAACCGCAGAGGTGATCAAATACCACCAAAAGAAAGCTCTATTTGTGGGGGAAAAAAAGGATGTGAATTTTGTTTGTGAGGTACGTCGCATGACTGCGCAATTTTGATTTAAAGCAACGCAGTGCTGAAAGCTGAAATTTCACCTGGGCAGGAAGGGGGTATATGTGCCCAGTAACTAAGTGGTTAATGGCTGTGTGTTGAGTTATTTTGAGGGACAGCAAACTTACACCGTTATACAAGCTGTACACTCACTACTTTACATTGTAGCAAAGTGTAATTTATTCAGTGTTGTCACATGAAAAGATAGAATAAAATATTTACAAAAATGTGAGGGGTGTACTCACTTTTGTAAGATACTGTAGCTCTCACCAGCACTATACTGAAAGACCCAAGGATTGTGCGATTATATGTAGATTCTTCACAGGAAGTGTCAGTTCTTAAGGCCCGTACACATGACCGGACTTTGACAACAAACCTCAGACGGACCTGTTTTTGCAGACAATCGGACTGTGTGTACGCTCCATTGGACAAACGTTTTCATCACACAAATGTTCGCTGTGTGACCAGACAAACTTTCGCTGTGTGAACAGACAAACTTTCCGGCAGCAAATGTCCTACGTCGGCTAATCCGATCGCGTGTACACAAGTCTATCGGATTAAAGTCCAAAGTACAAACATGCATGCTCAGAACCAATACTAAAGATCAGACAATAGCAGAAGTTGCTCAAAGGATGCTGGTAAGGAGCAGAAAAACCACATGGTGCATCTATTACGTCACTACGTTCGTGTTTGTTGGCTGAAAAAGTCTGTGTGTGTGTGTGTGCATACTAAGTTCACGGACAACACCCTTTAGAGCAAAATCCACGGAAAAGTCACTTGGAAGTCCGATCGTGTGTATGAGGCTTTATACGACAGACGGAGGTCATACATGTGCAGTGCCCATGTCTAATATTTTTACACAAAAGAATGTAAAGATTCACTGTACTATAAGCTGTGCATACAGGCTAACGAATGACACCATGCAAGTACATGATCAGTGCACATCTAATGCAGGTGAAAAAACATAAGGTGCGGGTAGGAAGGTTGATATTTCCTTTTACCTGTTGGAAAGCTAATTTTCTTGCCATTTTGTTTTTTATTTTGCAAAGTTTTTTTATGTCAGAGCATTATATTTTCACCACCACATATGGCTTTTTTCCCTACTCTCCTCATTTTGATACCACACTAAAACTCTTAGAGCCGGTTCACACAGGCGCGATTTGGCCGCCTGACAGGTTGCGCTCTGTTCTGTACAATGGAATCGTTCTAATAGGAGCGACTCAAGTCACTCCGACTTAGAAAAAGTCCCTGTACTTTGGGACGACTTCAGGGCGACTTGCATTGACTTCAATACAGAAGTCATTTTGCAAGTCGCCTATGAAGTCATGGGAAGATCACTCAGCTCAAGTCGCTCTGCAATTGCTGTGCCCCCCCCCATTAGGGAAATACACCTTCCCTATTTGTCCTTTTTAGCATTGTCATTGAAAGGTAAAATACATTTCCATATTTTGGTCTGTCCCCAGAAATCTTCCAATGGGGACACTAGCTCTGGTGACCCGGGGGTCCCCGAGAAATTCTCTTATTTAGCAGGGGTTTCCTCTCACTTACTCTTTGGCTATGGGACAGGAAGTAAAGGGAAATCTCTCCAATTGAACACAGGTGGCGGGAAAAAAAAAATCTAATGGGGGTTATCCCCTCCCTCTATTCAGAATTTTAAAAACGTTTTGCCTTTTAGTTCTACTTTAATTACCAGCCCAAAGTTAGTGATATTTAAGGAGCCATTGCTTTTAGTGAATTTTAAATAGTGGTGTTTTTTTTTTTTTCATGCTTTACAAAAAATAGTGGAAGGTAATAGGAATACAGCATGTTGTACTTCTGTGAATTGTGCTAACATGGCAGATAATATATTTTAATATTGGCAAAATCCTAAATGTATTTGAGATTTAAAAACTGTGGTAGTTAACCAGTAAACTTTTTTTTTTTTTTTTTTTTTTTTTTAAAGCTGCTTTTGGAACTAAACGCCAGCATGCCCTACCAGCCCCGTCACTGACCTTATACATGACAGGACTCTGTCTGTTGCATTGTAAATGTGTGTTTTGCATTGTTGTCCTACCATGACTATTCTTTAGGTCTAAAAATGGTTGTTATAGGTAAAAGATTGTTATGAACTTTACTGCTGTGCAAGAGTTATTGCTATGTCTTCTCGCACTAGTGTGGTGTGCGTTTTTTGTTTTTTTGCTGCTGGGTAATTACATTGCATTACAGCTTTCTTGGCAGCACAGCTTATGACCATAACTTCTATTTCATGACTTTTTATGGGTTGGCCAAAATCTGTACAACGTACAATCAGTCCTACATGTTGATTGCATTCCAATCGCAGGTAATTTTTTCTTTGTCAGTTGGCGAGTGAGGTTTTCAGAGGCAGCTTTACTCCTTTGTGCTGTCAATGCACTGCTCAGGAGATTTGCTGTTCCCTGCATAGTCAGTCTGCAGTGTATTTCTTGCTTCATGGCGACTTAATTTCACAGCATGAAATGGGTGACTTGGGAAGTTTTTAAAGTAAACTGTCACAAAGCTGGGCAATGTAAAGCAAGCACATGATGGAATAGATGCATACACAGAGGTTGCCCTACTCTATGGCAAAATGAATGTTGGGGATGGGCAAATTTAACATATATATATATATAGGGGGTTATTTACGAAAAGAAAAATCCACTTTGCACTTTCAAGTGCAGTTGCTGGAGATCCGAGGGGGACATGCAAGGAAATAAAAAACAGCATTTTAGCTTGCACTAAATTGGATGATAAAAATCAACAGAGCTTCCCCCTCATTTCAGATCTACAGCGATTGCACTTCCAAGTGTACTTGTAGTGCAAAAGTGGATTTGCCTTTTGTAAATAACCCCCATAATGTCTCTTTCTGTAAGCTTCTGGTTGTCCTTGCCCTTCCACTCAAGCCGCCTCTCGTGTTGCTGAAACCACCCAGAATAAATAAGGAGATTTAGAACGTTGGGGAGGGCACAGCCAGGTTCAGCGTTTACAGGAATAGGTGAGATTTGCATGTTTCAGGAACCTGTATCTCTGAATCTATTGCGGTTTTCTCTGACATATGATATTCATTATGCCCAGGCTGGTAACATGCCTACATTTAAAAATCTCAACGTTTGTGTCACCTACTTGAACCTGTAGAAGATTTTGCTAAAGGTTTCCTCCGGTGAAGGGGACAGTGGCACAAAGATGTCTCGGTCGGTTCTGGACTGGCATTTTTCAGCTGTGTGGGATTCCTCTGATAACCAAAGTGCCCTTTGTACAGCTAATTGGTGGGTCCATCAAGCATTCATCTCTTCTCTTGTGTTACTAGTAATGCAAATGGGGATACACAAAAGAAATCAACAAGAAGAAAAATAAGTGCGGATTTTAATTGCGTGCATGATCAGTAATTGGATCCATCTAGATCCTCAATAGAAGAAGAAAGGAACAATAGACCAACTAAAAAGATAAACTGCAAGCTTAAAATGCATAATGAATCATTCAGTTTCCTCCAAAGGGTATTTATTCCTAAATGCTGGGTAAGGGTTTCCATAAAGGTCACTGTAGGGTTTTTTTGTTTGTTTGTTTGTTTTTTTAAACTTGATTTTATATGTGGCATGCATTATCACAGTAAGGTCTGTATCTTTTCGTTCTGGGGCTTTACAGGATTTTGTGGCCATAGCTTTACTAAATGTTCTGGCCTATCGGACCACCAGCCTAATGCATTATCTGAAGATAAATTCTTTTAAAGTGATTTGTAAAGTCTTGTTGTGTGTTTAAAAAAAAAAAAGTTAGACTTCCTCTCTGCAGTTGGTTTTGCACAGAGCAGCCTTGATCCTCCTCTTTTTGGGTCCCTCTTGGCTGCTCCTGGCCCCTCCCTATCTAGTGCCTCCAAAGCCAGCAGCTTTCTATGGGGGCGCTTGAGCCAAATCTAAGCTCAGTGACACGGAGCCCCGACCGCACCCCCTCACTCCCCTGATTGGCTCCCGCAGCTGTTTAAGTCAGTCAGCCAATGGCACTTCTGCTGTGTCTAAGCCGATCTCAAGGAGAATCCTGGATGACTAGAACACTTGTGGACATCGCTGGAGAGGGATGGGGCTCAGGTAAGTAATTGGGGGGGGGGGGGGGTTACTGGGGTGGATGCCACACACGTTTATTTGTCTTCATGCATGCAGATATAAAGAAAACCTGCCTTTTGCAATTCCTCTTAATTACTTAATATACTTGCAAACCAACGTATGTAAAAGCTTTTCAGAAAAAATTGCGCTTGACTGTCGGTACATCTCATTACACAGAGGAACGACCTAGGTCCAGAAGGCTAACCTGTTTTGTGGGACTTTCCCTCTTCCTTGGAGGCTCTGAGGACAAGCTTGTACATACGATGGTTTGTGAGTATATTACATGCTAGATAAAGCATATCTTAGGATAATGCAGTATGCTGGTGTGTCCTGTGTTTTTTTGTGTTTTTTTGTTTTTATGGTTGCAGTGTGTCCAGACTACCCCAATCTCGAGAGGACAGCTAAGTGCCGCATGTTGGAGTAAGCCAAGATTGGAGAGAAAGTAGGAGTCTGCGGTATTCGAGTATCGCCCTTAAGTGCAGGAGGTTTTTGTTTACTTGGCTGCATAGAACACCTGCAGTACAGCTGTCTGATAATTCTAGATGGAAATTAAAGTCTGGAATGTGTACTACAGGTAGGACACACACACCCCTCCCACCCATTTGGTTTACACCAAAGCTCGGGGCTTGAGATTGCAGTTCAGAGAATGGGTCTCTTGCAATGGAATGCAACAGCTGCCTCTACCTGTCCGAGTGAACAAACTGATCAGCACTAACAGAATAAAAGCATCGGCAGATGTGGGCTTATAGGCAGTAGCATTCCAATTTGATGCTAGATATCTGTGGCACACTTCTCTGTAGGTGCACAGGGGTATACAAAGATAAATTGCTCATTGTATAGGTCAGCTTAGTGTCTAGTAGCACCAGAGTATATATACTGATTTATCGGTGGAAGATCAGGCCATGTGTATTGTGCATGAGCAAATCTTCCATTGTCTAACGTTTTAGTTCACAAGTGTTGCAGAACCTGATTTTGGTGGCTGAATGATCAAGTATCTATCTGTGTGACCTTGATCCTTTTGCAGTGTAAGGACTTTGGAAGCCCAAACATTTCACCTTCATGAGGTTCAATTTATGTCATGCATGTTCCAAGTTAAGACGTCCATCCCAAAGGCACTATCAGTATGGATTGTGTGTGTGTGTGTGCTCTACTCCCATTACTGTTAATGCATGTGACCAAAGTGGAGATGGATGACATTGATTTATTGCTTCCTATTAAAATAGTCAAACACATTTGTCAAGGTTGACGGCTAATGGTACATGCAGACAATTGAAGAACACCAGGCTTTGGATTGAGAAGGAGGCCACAGACTTGTTGTTCCTGGCTATACACATTTGCCTATTGAATATTATGTTTTAACATTCATGCTGCAAACAGATATTGTGGGAAGTCTGAAGTCTAGACAGCTTTCCAACTGTAATGTCCCACAAAGGCAATGCCCAATAGACTACAAACCATTTCGAATTAAAATGTATCATTATTGGTAAAACTTTTACATTTTTGTTTAGCTCCTTTTTTTTTTTCCCCTTTTCAGTATCTTGACCAGACATTAATTTTGAATAGAAAAATCTTGTAGGTAACACTAGGACTTTGGTTAGTGGTTCGCTTCACGGTTTACTGGCTTGAGTTTGTAAATTGCCGATGTGTTTGAGTTTCTTTCTTTCAGGTTGACATTTATTTCCATAATTTAAAATAAAATATTGCTTATTGGGATATAGTATGATTTTACTCATAAGGCATTGCCTGCGTTGTTTTAAAAGAAACTTGAAGTAAGCTTTACTTGGTGTATTTTCACTTTTGTTGTCAAATTTGAGGACACCCCACAACATTTTTTAGTGTTGCTATTCACACAACATGCATGCATAAAAAAAAAATCATACATTTTTTTTTTTTCTGTTTGGAGCAGGATTTTAACCACTTGCTTACTGGGCACACATACCCCCCTCCTGCCCAGGTGAAATTTCAGCTTCCGGCACTGCGTCGCTTTAACTGACAATTTGCGCGGTCGTGCGACGTGGCTCCCAAACAAAATTGACGTCCTTTTTCCCCCACAAATAGAGCTTTCTTTTCGTGGTATTTGATGACCTGTGCGGTTTTTATTTGTTGTGCTATAAACAAAAAAGAGCGACAATTTTGAAGAAAAAATAAAAAATTTTTACTTGTTGCTATAATAAATATCCCAATTTAAAAAAAAAAAGTTTTTTTCTCAATTTGGGTTGATACGTATTCTTCTACATATTTTTGGTAAACAAAAAAAAAATCGCAATAAGTGACTGGTTTGCGCAAAAGTTATAGAGCCTACAAAATAGGGGACAGAATTTTTTTTTTTTTTGAGACTGCGACATTAAGCCGGACACATCGGACAATTTTAAAACATTTTTGGCGCCATTCACATTTATACTGCGATCAGTGCTATGAATATGCACTAATTACTGTATAGATGTGACTGGCATTGAAGGGGTTGACACTAGGGGGTGAGGAAGGGGTCAAATGTGTACCCTGCAATAGTGTTTTAACTGTGGGGGAGGGGGACTGACTGGGGAGGTGACCGGTCTGTGTCCCTATGTACAAGGGACACAGATCAGTCTCCTGTCTCCATGACAGGACACTGTCTCTGTGTGAGCCGGCAATGAGAGATGATCTCATATGTTTACATATGAGATCATTTCTCATTGGCTGCACAGATCGCATCGCAAGCGGCCACTCTGATTGGCCGTTCGTGGCGATCTGTAATTGGCTGTGTCCAAGGGACAAGGCCAAAACAGAGTTTCCCCGCTGCGTGCTTGGGAGCGCACGTGGGGAACGAGGAAAGGGGCGGACGTCAATTGACGTCCTGTTGGATTTTCAGGTCCGCACTGTAGCCGTCATTCGGCTATAGCGCGGGCCTCAAGTAGTTAAACAGGACTTTAAAGAGAGCATATGTTGCCTCAGTGTGGATTTAAGTTAAATTGAGGGTGTATGCTAAAGGCCCCCTAACCTGAGGAAGGAGGGGAAGACAGATCTTCTATCACAATTTGGATTAGCAGCAAGGATGGGAAGTGTCATCATAATGGGGGATTTTAATTAACCCATTCTCTGCCAGTGACATTTTATACAGTAATCGGTGGCTATTTTAGCTCTGATCACTGTAATAATGTCACTGGTGTCTGATCTGTCTGCCACAATGTTGCAGTCCTGCCAAAAAAAAATGTTGATCACCGCCATTACTAGTATAATAAAAAATAAATACTTTACTATTTTTTTATTTTTTATTCTATAAATCTATCCCCTATTTTGTAGACGCTATAACTTTTGCACAAACCAATTAATATACACGTATTGCTATGTTTTTTTTAAATGTAGAAGAATACATATTGGCCTAAACTGATGAAGACATTTTCATTTTGTATTTTTTTGGGGGGATATTTATTATAGCAGAAATTTAAAAAAAAAAAATGTTTTTCTAAATTTTCGGACTCTTTATGTTTATAGCGCAAAAAATAACTGCAGAGGTGATCAAATACCACCCAAAACATCACGATTGTTTTGGGTACAGCATCGCACGACCACACAATTGTCCGTTTAAGCGACGCAGTGCTGTATCGCAAAACATTTCCTGGTCATTAAGGGGGTAAAATCTTCCTGTCCTTAAGTGGTTAATGGGCATTTCATCCCTTGTAATAAGAGGTGCTAGCAGTCTGCTATATTTTTTTTAATTATTTACTTTTTTAATCTACATCGACATTATGCCCAGCTTGTAGCTCATGGACCTGCCGTGCAATAATGGCAGCACATGGTGGTTGGCTTATGTGTACCCTACTAGGAGAACCTTAAGCACCCTAACTTTGTATGAAAATCTCTTCACCTTTATTGGATTTATAGACACTTTGCTGTGCTCAGCAGTATCCAGTTTTCTGTGTGTATATATCTTTGCTGTCTTCACTATGGATTTCCTGCATTGTCTCTCGTCTTCTTTCCTGCTCTTTGTTTTGGAGAATGAAGTAGTACCGATCACTTGGGCCTCATGCACACTGAGCGCTGTAACATTCTAAAACTGGCAGTAGCTTTGCAGTAAGCGTTTCTAAAAAAAAAAAAAAAAAAAGTTAAATGCTGGTGCTGATTTTTTTTTTTCTGTGTTTTATTTCCACGTTCGATCGTTTTTACACTAGTTTTGTATTTTTTATTTTTTTTTTTATTTATTTTTTTACAGACAAAAAAGTTAACAGCCTATTGCCCTGTACACACGATCACTTTTTGTGATGAAAAAAAGTCATTTTTTTGTCATGAAAAAAAACGTCATTTTTCAAACTTCATTTTCAAAAATGACGTTGCGTACACACCATCATTTTTGAAAAATGATGAACAAAGTGATGGCACTCTAAAGGGGAAGTTCTATTCTCCTTGAAGCTGCTTTTAGCTGGTTACTTGTTAGTAAAAGACGATTCCTGCTTTTTTGTCTGTTACAGCGTGATGAATGTGCTTACTCCATTATGAATGGTAGTTTTACCTCCCGTCTCCTAACTTGCTTCTGGGCATGTGCGGGTTTAAAACGTCATTTTTTACGTAGTTTTGCCCACACACGATCATTTTTTATGACACAAAAAATGACATTTCAAAAAATGACATAAAAAATTCAAGCATGTTCGAATTTTTTTTTGGTCATTTTTCAGAAGACATAAAATGACATTTTGGCCACACACCATCATTTTAAATGACATTTTAAAAAATGTCATTTTTTTTCATCACAAAAAGTGATCGTGTGTACGGGGCATATGTGTCCATGCATTCCCAGGATAACATGCTGGAGATTTTATTGACTGCAGACAAAGTCTGAAGCCAAAAACAGCAGCTGTAAAAACATCCAGTGTGCATGAGGCTGTCGGCGTAGAGAATACCTCTCCCCTCCCTAAGATTTGCTTGTATTTTGGTATCAGTGGCGTTGCCTTGTCTCTGACAACTTGTGTGCAATTTACATTACAGTGCTGGCGAGTGTCTGAACTGTGAGTATAAATAGATGTTTCTTGTGGATGATGTATGGACAGAGCCAGACGCGCTTCGCTTAATAGGAATTTCTGATGCTTCATGTACAAAACTGCCAAGTCCCAACTGTGCATCCTAATAATGTTCACTTATGTTCTGTTGATTTACTTCACAAAGCATTCTCGAGCTTCTCACTTTGGTTAAGTTTGTTTTGTGTTACTGAAGACCTGCTGCAGTGCAATGTCAAGTAAAAAAACAAAAACCTGTAGTTTTAAAGTTAAAGCTGATCTAAGTTCAAAAGCAAGAATGTAACGCATTTCAGTTTACTTAGTGCTTAAGGGCCCCTTTCACACTAATAGCCCAATTAGGTTCAACCTGTCAGTTTTCCAGATGGATCCAATCGGACCAGTCGTTGCTCTCTATGGAGTGGCGGATGTCGGCGGTCATTTGTCCGCTGGCACCCGCGGACAGTGGTCCATTTCCATCCGAAAGCAAATGGAGGACACTGGGGTGTGTCTGTGTCTGCTCTTCATCAATGGATTGTACATGGACAGTCTGCTCAGCAGAGATCAGCGGAAAGCTCCCCTGCTGAGCGGGTGGCCATCGCCAGTGTGAATGTAATGGCCGCATTTTTTTATTTTATTTTTTTAAGCTTGTACAGCCAGCCTGCATCTGTAAATGGAATGACAGGTGCAAACTGACCTGGCTAGTTTTGATCAGCTTCTGTGGGTAACATGTACTACCAGGCATTGGAGATCAGCCAGGTAGTAATGAAGATTACACCCACAAATCTACTAGAAATATATGGGGAAAAAATTAAATGCATTTTTTTTTTTTTAGCTTACAAACACTTAAAAGTAGAACTTAAGTTGGGAAATGAAGTCATTCTAGATCACTTCCTTTTTCAGGTCTTGCTATGTAAAACATTAAAAATAAATGTCTATACTATTTAAAATCCAGCAATACCCTTTCTTGTTTTGCCCATGCTCAGTTGCTGTCTATTTTTAGGCATTGTGCTGAAATTCAGAGCCACTAGAGGCCAATCTGCTTACAGCCTAAAGATTTACTGCTGCTCCGGGCTTCTGCAAAATAGCCTCCAGCAAGAAGAAACGTGAGCAATGCTGGAGGGCATACAGCACGCACTCAAGTTGAAAAATAACGGGCTTACTGGTTAGATCATTGGGTGAAAATGCATCACGTATCCATCATGTTTAAAGTAGAACTAATGGCAAAAACCTATTCATTTTGGGTAAAACCCTGTTTACCCTTGCTTTGCCCTCTGGAGAGCACTATGCGTCGGACATTTGACATGCAAGGAAATCATCTCCTCGGTGTGTGCGTTTTAACCCTCCTTAAGCGATTTTTTTTATAATACTGTTGTACTTGCCTGCTCTGTGTAATGGTTTTGCACAGAGCAGGCCCCGATCCTCCACTTCTGAGACACGCCCCCCCCCCCCCCGACTCCTAACTCCTTCACCATATGAAGTGCCCCCATAGCAGGTCGCCAGCTGTGGGCTCAATCCTGTGCATCCATCGACTTGCACAGTGTGGCTCGGCCACTCCCCCTGCTCCCTCCTTTCAAGATTTGATTGACATTCCAGTGAGTAGGGAAAGAGGCGAGAGCTGCTGTTCTCGTAACACATGGCCAAATGGAGAGATCGGGCTCATGGACAATACTTAAAGGGTCACTAAAGGAAAAAAAAATTTGGCTGAAATGACTGTTTACAGGGTATAGAGACATAAAAGTTAACTGATTCCTTTTCAAAATGATTAAAAATAGATACAAATCAATCATATAATGTGCCTGCAGGTTAGTTTCACTTTTGAACTGGCTTCATGTTTCTGTGAAGTAGAAATAGACACACAGAACAAAAACAAACAAATCCAGGGCAGTGTTTTGTTTTTAAAATCAATCTGATTGGTTCTGAGAAGTTTTAGACACACAGTAATGACAGCTTAAACCACCGTGAGAAAGCTCCCATTATGGTGGTTATAAGGAAACAGACAAGCAGGAAGTGTGGAGAACAGAGCAGGATTACAGCAACTTCAAAGCAAAAACAAACAATAAGGACATGAAACCAGTACTGCAGTAAGGTAAACCTATACCTTTTTTGGATAGGCTCAATGCTTTTTTACCTTCATGCATTCAATGCATGAAGGTAAAAACCTGTATGCAACAGCCCCCCTTAAACTTGAGCCCTATCTCGATCCAGCGATGTGCATGAGGGCCTGGGCTCTCCTGGGTTGCTCCCTTTTCTTTGGATGAGACAGCAGTGGGTAGCCATTGTCCATCACAGCCAGTTATCCAATTGGGATAGAGCAGGGGCAGGGCTGAGCCACGCTATGTGTGAATTGGCACATGAAGCAGATGCTCAGGAATGAGCCTGCTTGGGTGCCCCTATAGCAAGCTGCTTGCTATGGGGGCACTAGGCAGGAGGAGAGGGGCCTGGAGCTCCAGTGGAGGACCCAAGAGGAGCATGGGGGCTCCTCTGTGCAAGACCACTGCACAGAGCAGGTAAGTGTGACGTGTTTGTTATTTTGAATAGAAGCAAAAAATATAAACTTTTTTAATTTCACTTTAATGCAGAGAATACATTTAAGGTAAAAAACCTTCTGCTTTTACAACCACTTCACAATCGCATGCATTGCACGTAATTGTGGGGCACCCTCGTTTAGTCAAACAGCAGGGGTGAGTTTTGCTGCCTTTGTAGCCTGAGAGAGCAGTTTTGGGGGCGACAAACGCGACCTAACTATGCGTTTTTTTTTTTCACCCAACCACAAGTGTAATTAAGACCCAGGAGGGTGTTGAAACTTTTTTTTTTTTGTCTGTGTCCTATTGGGGAAAAAAATTTCTGCAGTTCTTGGCCCCATATAGTTGAGATGCGAAGAAAGAGAAAATCTCTCCAAAGTGAGGGAACTTCTAGCTGTCGCCCAATCTGGTGTCCCCACTGAAAGGTTTCCCCTCTGTTCCTGTTCTGGTGACAACCCAAAATTTGGGATTGTGGCACTTTCACGCTCTGTGTGATAACAGTAAACGGGACAATGAATCAATCATGAGAATTAATCGGAGGGCAACAAAAACCTGAAGTGTGTGTGTGTGTGTGTGTTCTCGCTCTTAAAAAAGTTGGTCCAACTTTTTTAAGGATTTGGTAAACTACGATAAATTTAATAACTACTTTTTGGGTTTTGAGATGCTTTAACTGTACAAGTTACCAAGAAGAATTAATGCTTTTAGACCTTTCACTGCAAGAGGATTATTTTTTGGCTAAATACTAAAATGCTAATTTTAAGCCTGAAGATTACATAAATTGCACCTAACCACGTACTGTATAGGATATACACATGCTGGTGTGTATGTATATATAATATAAATGTGTGTGTGCTGTGGAAATTAACTATTTAATTCCTCGATTAATCGTTCCTTTTTTTTTTTGATCGATCAAAATTCTTTTGATCGGTACTCTCCTCTCCGCCGACTTCCGGGTCTTCATGGAGTCCCGTCAGAGATCCGGTGATGTCACGGACACTGGTAGGGCTTGCCGTGTCCATCTGAAGGGCTCCTTTGCTGTGCCTTCATATCTGCATGCCGGCGGGACCTTACTATCTGCCACACGCAAGGGCTGTTACACTTCCCTCTATCACTTTCCTCTATCACCCTGGGATTCTACAACCATCCACTGGGAGTTGTGATAGTTCCCTTCACGGGATATCTAAATGCCTATGGACTAATGTTAACCCCTCCTCATCTTGATTCAGCAGTGGTATCGTTGTACACATTTTTATACCAGTATCATACTTGGCTACATGTTTTTATGACTGCGTTTGCTACCGATTGGTATTACTCGCACCATTTTTACAGTTTATGTAGCTACATCGATTTTATCTCCAGTGCAATGTTTATTTTGTTACCTACTTGAAGACTATAAGTTTAATGCTATTCCCATTGAGCGCTTCGTTTGTGTGTTTTTTGTATCCTGCTATATCTATTTTTCCAGTGGTTGGTAGCTGCACTGGGAATCGGCCTGTAAGGAGATCAGCTAAAAGTAGTTGGATCTGTATGTGCGTTTTTATAATTGAAATTAGTTGATCGATTTAAAAAAAAAAAAATTTTTAATCAGTAACAGCCCTAATATAAATCTCTCTCAATTACATTAAAGTGAATACTGCTGCTCTAGCAGCCCTGGGTAGAATTATGACACAGTGTGAGGCTCAGCAGGCACAAGGAATTGTGGGAATGGGCAAACAATTGACTGCATGCATTTGTTTCTGGCTAACTGGATCCCTTCATTCTCTGCCAGGATAAACAGCCTGTAGTCCAGCCACATGTAAACCTCGCTCCATTGCATGGAGAGCTTACAGCTTGGAGTTTTCAGATGTTCTCATTATTTGATAAGAGTCGCACGCCGTGTTTTTAGGGAAAGTCATTTATCTCCTACCATTGCTGTGTCTTGAAGCTGATTACTATGTAGAAAATCCCTCCAAAGTTAGAGACTTGCTGCCATTTACTCGTTGTGTATGTTTTTGGAAGCTGTTATGTTTGTATGTTGCAGGAAAAGCTGCTGCTGCCACCCAAAGCTGTGTGCATAATTCCCACAGGGCTGTACGTCCTATTGGTCTTCGGTTAACTTGCGTTTATCATTGCGCTGCCAAAGGGCATGACAGTTTCTAAATAAGACACTGCTGCAGTGTCTGCTGCAATATGTTGCATTATGTGTGATCTACCAAGTCTGATTTTCTGCTGAAATTGGTTGCATGATAACAATCTGGAGGCCAAGGTTGGAAATATCCCTCAGCTTTTTTCGGGATCAGGAAGGAACTTCCCCCTGCTGCAGCTAACTGGACTATGCTTTATAAAAGTTGTTTTTGCCTTCTTCTGGATCAACAGTGTCTATAGGATTCTGTATATGGAGTTTTTCCATGTGTTCCAGTTTTTCTTTTGTTGGTTGAACTAAATTGACTTTTTCTAAGTGTCCCGTTTTGAACCTAAGGCCTCGTTCACCCAGGCGTGCTGAAAGGGGTTGTATGGGATCGTTTAAAAAATATAATAACAAATTTTATTCTTACCTCCACTTTGCAGTTCGTTGCACAGAGTGACCCGATCCTTGGCTTCTGGGGTCCCTCAGCGGCTGTCTCGGCTACTCCCTGCAAAAGCTAACCCGCTCTGGGAAAATCTCTTGTGTGTGTGTGTGTGTATCTATCTTATCTATCGTAAAAAAAAAAGTGTGTGTGTGTGTGTATATATATATATATATATATATATATATATATATATATATATATATATATATATATATATATATATAATTTATTATATATATATATAAATTTATTACACACACACAATTTATATTTTCCACATCTTACTCCATGGCAATAATGATAGAGGCACTGATTATCTCTAAATGACAGAAATTCCCCCTCTGTAGACATATTAAAAAAACGTTTTCAGATGCTGTATATTTTTTCATTTTTAATTGGGATCTGCGCTTTTTTTTGCGCGTTGTGGATAGAAAGCAAGTAACTCATGTGTTTGATCATCTCCTTTTCAGTGTGTGTAAATGAAGCAGATGAAACTCGGCTATTGTAATGATGTTATCATTGCTGTGTGACCAGATGCATTCTTTCCATGTTTTGTCAAGATCCTCTTTGGGTGTAACTTTTTTTTTTTTTTTTTTTTTTATGGGCTCTTGTGTAACCAAATTCCAAGCTATCATTTAGCTAATATTGCTACAATGCTGAGTATATTAATGCCTGTCTATTGTGCCTGTCTCTGTATAGCCATGTCATTTGTGGGTGACTAAGGACATTCTGTTGTGGATAGAGTAGGGAAAGAATAGAACTTCTTCTGTTCAATATTTTTTGTTACTTATATTGTCTTATCCCCCGTACACAGGATCTGAAAATCGTACGAAAAATACCGCTTTCGAAGCGATCATTTTATAATCGGATTGTTGGTACAGAGCTTTCGAGAGCCAATCATGACCGTTCATCTGATACTATTTTATCGGACATGCACACATTTTTCTTTTACTTTTTTGTACGATAAGATCTTTTTTTCCCATTTCAATCCGTGCAGCTGTCGTTCGAAAATGCAATACAACACATGACTTCACTTCTGAGTTTTTATTCTGTCGTATGAGTATTTTCGTGACTTTAGTAAACTCATCAGATTCGACGTGCGATAATCTCATGTTTACGGGGCATTAGTCCCTTCTAGGTAGATCTCCTCTTCACCTTTTTTCTGTTGTCTCGTGGAAAGGAAGTGATCGGAATTATCCCCCCGAAAGGGACTCAAATAGCTAAAAATAAACTTGGGTGTTTAAAAGCCTCCCTCCTTTATCCAAAGCTGAAAACATTTTTGCCTTTTACATACAATGTTACATTTCCATGAAAAAGTGTATGCATTTTTCTTATTTGATTGGTGGTCATATGTGCTTTTATCATATTTCTTGGTTTTGTTAGCCACTGGGGATCACATGTTCACGTTTTTGCACTACTTGCACAATGATGTAGAAAAATTGCTGGTCAAGTCACAAGAAGAGGCCCTTTGAATAAGCTGAGTAGACATTTGCACAGCAATAATTCCTTTTAGCTTTTGGTGAGTCAGTATGGTCAGAGATGCCCTTCATTCATTGTAGTAGCAGTAATCATACATGGCTTCCTGATAGGATGCACATAGTGAATATGCTGGTGAAGCTCTATGGCTATTTCTGTATGCTAAAGCCGGCCATATGGAGATATAACCAAAATACACTACATCGCTGACGCTGTGCCCATCCTATAGTGCTAAAATGTCATATACCAGGTTAAAAAAGAGCCATTGAAAGATGCTTGTTCCTGGAGGTATAGGAATAAAAATTTAAATTATTAGAAAATGGCAGTCACTGTTTTGCTGGCAAGGCTACTTTCATTTAGGGGCTGGAAATCCACAATCTGTAAAAATAGGAAAGGGAAAAAAAGCGCCAAACCGGCATAGTGTAGCACAATTTATTAAGTAAAATACCATAGAAAACAAATAGAACTCACAAGCGGGTGAGGAGGAGAGAAGGGATGACAGGCCACAGTGGAGTGTAATGAGCTGGGAGCTGTGTTGAAGTCCTTGGTGGAGAAGAAAGCTGGCTGTGGTAGGGAGCCAGATGAGCCTGGAATCCATGCAGGGAGACTGGCGTCGGGTTGCCCTGTGTGGCTGTGATGGCATATCATGAAATAGGATGTCCACCCAAAGACTATGTGTCCTGCTGGAGGAGTGAGAGGAGCCGTTAGTCCAACCGCTGTGTGAGTCAATCGGGACATGTTTCGGGAAGCTTAAGCACACCACTTTCATCAGCCTCAAGCCCCTAATGGCCCATACACACGATCCGAATATCGGCCGACGGATCGTACGACTTTTTTCGCTTAATAATCGCGAGTAAAATAAAATAGGTTTTTAAACTCACGAAAATTCTCGTACGATAGAAAAAAACTATCGGAAGTGATGTCACATGTTGTAATGTATTTGTATTGTATTGTCGGACGACGGCTGTACTGACTAAACGAAAATCGGACGATCGGACGAGAAATTTTCGCGCTTGTCCGATCAAATTTAATCGGATGAACGGTCGTGATCGGCTGTCGAAAGTAGTGTACACACGATCCGAAAATCGTACGATCCATCATCGGACGATCGTTTTCGTCCGATATTCGGATCGTGTGTATGGGCCATTAGGCTGACAAAGGTTAACCTTCTGAAACATACCCTGATTGACTCACACAGCAGTTGGACTAACGGCATCTCTCACTACTCCAGCTGAACAAATCATTTTTGGGCGGACGTCCGATTTCTGGATATACATTGGGCAGCCTGACTCCAGGCTCATCTGGCTCCCTACCACAGCCATCTTTCTTCTCCACCAAGGACTACCACCCAGCTCATTACAATCCACTGTGGCCTGTCATCCCTTCTCTCCCCCTCACCCGCTTGTGAGTTCTGTTTATTTTATATGGTGTTTTACTTAATTGTGATACACTATGCCAGTTTGGCGCTTTCTTCCCTTCCTAAAGCCGGCCATAGACTGTTTCAATCTCACCAGTTCAACAGGGACCAGCTGAGATTGCAACCATCTATTGGCAAGCTGTTTGTACACAAGTTGATCGTTCAATCGACTTGGGTACAACCAGCCTCTCGGGATGTTGCTGTGATTGCCCTGGCCACAATTTTACAGCAATTTTACCGTGCTTATGGTGTGTTTTTTGTATGTTATGTCACCCATAAACTGCATTACAAATGTAACACGTGTTATTGATGCGTTCTTGCTGTGTTTTCAATGCATTTCAACTGGGAGGTGCATTTTTGGTGCAGTCTTTTTTAATTGACCAAAAGTGCAGCAAGCAAGATAGTTAACCCCAATGGAATCGCAATGAATCCGTGTCTAGACCTACATAGAATTTAAAGGGATGCATTTCTCTTGCGCTTTCTCGCGCTAAAAGTGCTGATAATGGGCGACAATAAATTCACATTCCTTTAAAGTCCTAATAATATATAAAAAAAATATTTTACGGTCATTTTTCGGAAAATTTCCTCCTGCATCTTCAGTTTCCCCACTAATGGTTCCATTCAGTGCACCTCTACCAATTATACAACTTCTGTGTCGGATTTGATCATTTCCCCACGGTTAATCGATTGCAATCAGGCACGTGGCAGCCAAAGGTTCTTCCCATAAATGGCCTAGCATACATGTTTATGCTTATAGACCATTGAAGGGGTCAGGACAATCTGATCTGACTGAATGAATTTCGATAAAGGATTTCCAGGGACTGTCTGGAGATGACCACAGATGTATGATAATTTTCCCATTCAGACTAACGACATCAGGCTACATCAAGCATCTTGTATCTTTGAGCCTCTTTAATTCAGTGTATGTGTGTGTGTGTGTTTTTCCTCCTCTTGTCTTTGAGCCACGCTTTCACCTTTTCCTAAAGCAGACAGTACCGTCTGGCACCTCTGCATTAGGTACTGGGTTAAATCTGCCCTGATAATACCATGCAACAGAGACTGACAATAAATAGGAGCTTTTAACATTTTCCTGGAGAGCTTTATTTATTTCTGGAAAGCCTGAAGTGAGCAAGTTCATACATGAGCTAAACGCCTGGCAGACCTGACAGGAGAAAGAATTTCTTCATTAATTAGATGTTCCCCCTTCCTTTTGTGCCTGCCTTTTTTAGCTCCGTTTGCAGACAAGTCGAAGCTGTGTACAAATGCTGAAAAAAGCCAGCTAAAAGGGCAGGGAGAGCCGTGTAATCCTGATGAGGCCAGGCTATGTAAACAGTGGCTCAGCCGTACTTTTTAATGGTCAGAGTCCAGTGGAAGGTATACAGCAGATGAATTCGGAATGGTTCCTTGAAGTAAACCTCTGAAATGTGCAGACATGCAGGCACAGTTCTGCATGCAGTCATGGAGAGTTAAAGCAGAGCTATGGTCAAAATATTCATTTCCACATTGTTTTTATTTATAGCCTACTCCTTTAAATCCGAATAATTTTGTAGTTTGAAAAGCCGGCCATAGATCATTTTGGTTATCTGATTTAAAAAATAAAAATAAACAGATTCCCTAAACGCAAGCAAGACCTCCCAGAAGTTCTTTGTTTATAAAGGGGTTGTAAACCTTTGTGGTTTTTCATCTTCATGCATCCTACGCATTAAGGTGAAAACACCTTGCACTGTCTAAACCCCCCCCCCCCCGTTTTACTTGCTTGAGCCCCGAATTTCAGTGGGCGCGATCCCACGTCGCTCTCTCCACTGCTACTCGGCACTTCATTAGCTAGATTTTCAAACCGCCGAGAGGAGAGGAGACTGGCAGTAAGTCGCACCAACACTTCACTGACACCAGTACTCATAGGCACATTTAACCCCTTGCGATCACCCCCCTGTCACACTGTCACTGAATGCAGTGATCATATATACTGATCACTGCATTTAGTGTTGGTGTGACAGGCAGTTAGTGTTAGGTCCAGGCTAGCCCAGTACCCCCCCCCCTAATAAAGTTTTAACCCCTTGATCACCACCCTAGTTAACCCTTTCACCCCCTATTACCATCGTCACTAAGCGATCATTTTTCTGATCGCTGTATTAGTGTCGCTGTTGCCACTAGGTAGCCAATTTTTTTTCATTGCTATTTTTGCTATTTTTTTTTTTTTTTTTTTTTTTTTTTTACTAAAGACATGTGGCTGAATACATTTTGGCCTAAATGTTTGACTAAAATTTAGTTCATTCAATTTTTCTTATAACAAAAAAGTAAAAAATATTGTTTTTTTTTTTCAAAAATGTCGCTCTGTTTTTGTTAAAAAAAAAAAAAATGGTAGAGGCAATCAAATACCATCAAAAGAAATCTCTATTTGTGGGAAGAAAAGGACGCAAATTTTGTTTGGGAGCCACGTCGCACGACCGCGCAATTGTCAAAGCGACGCAGTACCGAATTGTAAAAACGCCTCTGGGCATTTAGCAGCATATTGGTCCGGGGCTTAAGTGGTTAAATGAATCACATTCGCCCCTAAAACATATTAACACCCCAATCGTTCCAGAAATCATTGCAAACACTTGCCTTATATCCTCCAGCTCACGTTGAGGCCGTATCCATCGTATGTGTGGGCATGTGAAGCCCAGTCCCTTTTTTCTTCCTGGTTTTCAGGGAGAGGTGCATGCTGGGCGATTTTTAGGCACAGTAATGCCCAGAGACTCTTGGGAAATGAGTGTCATCATTTTCCCAGGAGGCAATGGGGTCTTGGGACAGGAAGTTGAACCACCTAGGACTAGGAAGTAGGCAGATTATGAAATCTGCCTAGTAACATTACATTAAAGGCAAGCTGTTAATAGTTAGTTTTTAGGGTGGAACTCCACTTTAATATAAACACGGCTTCTGTAACAAAAGTTCAGCTTCAGTGTTGTCTACCCATTAGCTGCAAGTAGAGTATCCTTGAACCTAATTTGGTGCCTCAAGTGTTAAGTAGTATTCTAAAGCTTGTACAAATAGCCTACAGGGAGTTGTTAACATGCATGCTTGCAGTAAACCTTCAGGGTCATTATGAACACTGAGAACTTCTATAGAGGTTGGGTGGCATCTTTGTGGCAAGGCTGGCCAACTCATCCTTTTCATTAGGACTTGAGCTGAGCTGCAGAATCTGCATTTATCAAGAAAAATGTTCTAGAAAGTTGAAGGATCCTAACAGAATATTACTTGGTTTTTGTTCATCTGGCCCTACAAGGCCTCTGGCAGATGAGGAGTTAACACAGTGAAAAGAAGTGTGAGATGCTTGCTCCGCTTCCATTCCTTCCCTGGCATGGCTGGGTATTTTTCATGTTAAAGATGGTGCAGAGTAATTAATAAATAGCTGGCCTGCTTTCCCCTCCGTATAGGTTGCCATGGTAATTCTAGCAACTGAATTATGGGGCTTTGATTTTCTCCTTAAATTGCTTAGCATCAACTCCACATGGGTGACAATCGTTGCCAGGCTTTTTATTTTTTGTTTGGTTAAATGAAAAAAGAATGAAACAAATTACAACTGTTTTAAATGTCGCTTTAATATAGCGCCTCCCCCAGAGATTATAGTTGCATGGAAAAGCTACATAACATATATTATACAAACTTGCACTGTTTGTGTGAGACAGTCATCTGGAACATATTAGCACCAAGATACATGGATAACAAGTAATGAGATTAAAGGTACAATCTATCTGCTTGAGTATTGGACCTTGTTCTAGCTAGTTGCTTATTAAACCAAATCCCAGGCAATAAAAGATTATATTAAAGATATGAATCTTACCCTTAGGATTATGAAAAGCTGCCTATATATGCCCAGTGGAAGCACTAGAAAGTCTGAAATACTCTGGTGCCATGACTTTATACTCTACGTCTGGTCACTGCAGAATTACTAGCAGACAGATTCAGGATGGAGTATTATAACGATTCTATAAATCTGACATGCAGTGGGAAAAAGACACTATGGGCTGTTTATGAGAAGTGCAAACGTAACACAATTGTCAGATGATTGAATCAGAGGGATGCAAAAACAGGGAAATCTACTTGTGAATAGAATAGTCATGTGAAATCTTTCTGTTAATGGATGAACTACAACTACCAACATACTTTGCGTTGTGATAGTTCATTCTTCCTGTTGGTGTGTATCTGCTTGCCCGTGTGATGGTACAGGCAGACCGTTTACACTAACAGTCTGCAGGAGACCTGCATGGCATCGGCGATCTTCTGATCACGGGGGCATTGCTTTCCAAGCTCCTAAAACCGTAGGGGGCAAGTCACAGCATAGAAACACAGTCCGGATACGTTCCAGATGCTTTTCTGCATGCAGGTTTTTTCTGCATTTTTGATGCAGTCCAGTGCATCCCCCCCCTCCCTTTTTTTTTTTTTTTCTTAACCTTTTTAATTGTGTGTGTGTGTGTGTGTGTGTGTGTGTGTGTGTGTGTTTGTTTTTTTCTTCGATGCCATTAAAGAGGAAGTAAACCCTCTAAAAAAAAAAAAAAAAACACCTGCAAGAGAAGCGTGAGCATTATGTGGCACTTAACTGAAATCAAAGCCCCCAAAATGCTGCTCGTTCCCCTCTGCCACCACCGCCATATCCCCTCTGTGCTTCCTGTTTTTGCCGCTGTGATTGGCATTAACACGGGCTTAACCCTACATTATCCCATTCACAAAAACGGCACGCTCAGGGTGCTTGTGCCTTTGTGTATGGCTCGCATGCGCCGTAGACATCGGTGCCCATTTTTGTGAAAATATATCCTTACCTGTGTAGGTTAAGGAGATATTTCTTGCACCTACAGGTAAGCCTCAATTTAGGCTTACCTGTAGGTGCGAGTTGTGTGGTTGGGTTTACAACCACTTTAAAAATCCATATAACCTACTTTCCGTGTGTTTTTGATGCACAAAAGAAATATACTGCATAAGGTGTGAACTGGCCTTAAGAGCATGTTCAGCATTGTATTTCACTTTACTAAGGGTCTTTGTTTTTCCCTACATAGGGATAGATACTACCTGTATGGATAGGTAAGGGTTCTTTTATATGTCCGTGGGTAGCACTAGCATTGTTACAATAGAAGGCACTGTACAGCAGATTCATATACTGTGTATATTCTTGTATGGCTAATGTAATTTTTTTGTGTGTTTTTTTTTTTTGAGTGGGGGAAAAACCCAATACATCTGTCCTGCATGTGTAACCAGGTCTTTGTTACTAAAGTTTTGCAGGATGTGCTCAGTTCCCTTTTCTGTCACAAGATGGCGATGATGAGCACACTGTTCTGCTCCTGCTATGTATTACAAAGAATGCTGGGTACTACTGGAGTTTAACTGGGTTTTTCAACAGTCTGTACTGACAGGCTGGAGCTACAAGCTCCAAACAAAGCATATAGGGGGAGGAGTTGAGAGGATATACAGTGGAACCTTGGATTACGAGCATAATCCGTTCCAGGAGAATTCATCTAATCCAAAGCACTTACATATCAACGTGAGTTTCCCCATATAAGTCAATGGAAATTAAGTTAATTTGTTCCGCATTGACTTCTGTTGCATGCAATACCACATGTTGCCAGAGGTGGGTGGCGCCGGAGAGCCTTGGAAATATTTGGGGACAGCTTGGCTGAACTCGGAAACACTGGAAACGGAGCATCTCCGAGTAATTCCAAACCTTTCCGAGTGTCACCGGTGCCCCTGCACCTCTGGCCAAATGCGGTACTGCACACACCATTGGCTTGGATTCCGTGTTACTCGTTAATCAAGGTTCCACTGTAAAAACAAAAGCCTGGGATACTGAGGGGTCTTTTTGGCCACAAGCAGGGATGCTCGAGTGTGTGGTGTATGAGAGATCCCGTCTTGATTCACGCCACTGCTCAGTGGTCAGGGATGGGGTGTACCCTGCTTTGCTGTTTTGGGTGTTTGCCAGCTTCTCTCCGATAGCCACTAGAGTGGAAGTTCTGCCGCATCCTTCTTTTTTTTTGTCACAATGTAGAGTATAAGATTTCCTATCATTTGTGCCCAGTCTTGCCACACACAGTTACTCCAGATCTGAGAAATCCTCTTTTAATGTTCAGTGAAAATGAACAGCCTTCCAGATAAAAACCTGCCTAAATAAAAAGTCAGGTTCTCTCTTCTTGCTTTGAGTGACAGGTTATTTACATATCTAGCTTGGACATGTTTATCTTATGTTTATCATAACATGAGGTGATTCACAGTATAAAAAGCGAGAAATCCACCCCTCCCCCACATAACACATCCTGGTAATATACAATGAACTTTGGATCACCTCCTGTTATGCTAAACAGAACATATGATAAACATGTCCAAGCTAGATATGTAAATAACCTCTCACTCAAAGCAAGAAGAGAGAAACAAACTTTATAATTTGGCAGGTTTTTATCTGGAATTCAGTTAATTTTCACTGAGCATTAAAAGAGGATTACTCAGCGCTGGATTAACTCTGTGTGGCAAGACTGGGCACAGATGATAGGAAATCTTATACTCTATACATCCACTTTAACTAGCCAGTTGCTGACCCACTACGCTGTTTGAGAGACACAGTGCACCCGATACATGGTAACAGCTTGGCACAGAAAATTCCAAAGGAGGACTACACCATATCCAGGGTGATCCACCACCCATCCTCTGGGCTACGATGCTCAAATCTATGCGTCGCCAGTTACTGTACAGGGACGATCACAGGGGACCCAAGGAAGACCTACACCACATCCAGGGTGATCCATCGCCCACCCCTTTTGTGCTACACACCACACATCCTATTGCATGTCTGCCCTACCGCACAGTGTCAGACATAGGGGTATCCCGCAAGACCCCACCCACTCTTCTACACTGCAACAGCCTGTTCACAAGCTTCATCAAATTGCCACTGGTGGCCCAGAACGGCACTGTCATCGGATAGGGCCAATCCTGTTCTGGTCATAGTAAGATCGGGGTACTCTCTCCACTGCAACTGCCACCGTTGGCTATCCTATATATATATTTTTTTTTCTCAAAGAAACTGGTGAGAGGATAATTTACCCACATCGTTTTGTTGTATAAGACCTACTTTAACCACTTCAGCCCCAGAAGATTATCCCCCTTAATGACCAGGCCATTTTTTTACAATGCGGCACTGCGTTGCTTTAACTGACGATTGTCATGTGACTCTGTACCCAAACAAAATTTACTGACTTTTTTCCCCCCACAAATAGAGCTTTCTGTTGGTGGTATTTGATCACCTTTGCGGTTTTTATTTTTTGTGCTATAAACAGAGGGACAATTTTGGGGGAAAAAACACAATATATTTTACTTTTTGCTATGATATCCCCCAAATGTAAAATGATTTTTTTCATCAGTTTAGGCCGATATGTTTTCTACATATTTTTGGTAAAAAAAAAATCGCAATAAGCGTATGTTTATTGCTTTGCACAAAAGTTGTAGCATCTACAAAATGGGGGGGATATATTTATGGCATTTTGATTACCGGTATTTTTTTATTTTTTTTACTAGTAACGGCGGTGATCAGCGCTTAGCGGGACTGCGACATTGAGGCTGACAGATCGGACACTCTTTTGGGAAAAATGTGCGGTTGAGTCACGTTTTTGCTGCCTGTCAAACGTGCCAGGGGCAGCGGATAGGGATGTTTACATGCCACACCACTATGCTTCGCAGTAAAGTTGTTCCAACATGTAGCAATCTGTGGGTGGCAAGCCCGCCGACCGCTCGCACTCAAGTAAACCCCACAAATTTGGTAAACTGACTGTAAGGAGGCATTGCAATGCTTCCTCGCCGCCTGTCAATAGCCTCTGGAGCGCAATCCAAACGCCATCAGGCTTCAGAGGCATGGGAGACTTGGATGCAGAAATGCTACAATGATATAACATGAAATGCAACTGATGCCGCGAATATCCTTGTCATTATCACACACACAGCCTAGTAGCGCCAGTATTAACTTTTAATACCCTGAATATGTATGACATTCATTTTGGCATATTTGAATGTGACATTTTCACATCCTAATTTTATCAGACAGAGCTCTTATAGTCTGTTCAAAAAGTGTTTCAGTGTTTTAATATGACTATTAAGCCTTGATGGTTATTACCATTACAGTTGCAGTAAAATGTTTTAAGCATCAAGGGGTGTCTGTCAGTGCAAAATTATTACAAATGATATTGCCTTTCTGCTTTTTTTTTTCTACCATTCATTTTAGATTGTTCTTGTTGCTGAATTTAAATATAAATATTTTTTAGATCTTATACAAAACAGAGTTGTTTACCAAACTCGCAGGTAATAACAGAAGATTATGGCTCGGTGCAGGTAAACTGCTCTCCACCTGCGGATCAGTTTAAATGCGGCCCAATAACCACTGCAGAACAGATATGCCCATATATAAATTTTATTAACCGTATTCCATTCCAGAGCAGGAGGTCGCGGGCCACATGTGGCCCCCGTGCCACTGGTTGGGCACCCCTGTTTTAGACCAATTTAGACAGGAGCCAATTAACCTACCAGCAGATCGGGAGAGATCAAATCCATGCAAAGCTACTGTCTTTTTGGTGTTGATCTGAAGTGATCGAGCATTGGCCTCAGAAGTGATGTGCAGTGCTTACATCCTGGCGCGTTCTCTTCAATAATCTCGATTCTTTGCAAATTCCTGGGAATTGCAGCAAAGGTACAAGAAAGACTCTGCTCTCACTGAGTACTGTAAGGAGCCTGTCCTTTTCCCAGGATCCATTGTAGTAGGTAGCTTCTGTTATATTTCGCTTCAGAAACCGTTAATTTTCTCCTTTTTAAAGACAATATACTACCTGCTTTTCAGAGATATAGCATACCTAAATATATGCAATGATGATTCCAAAATGGTGGACCAGTTAAGGAAAATAATTGTCATTGAGTATTTTAAATGCAGGAATAAATGTTCTACCTGCTCTTTAGAGATGCAACACACCATCGCTAATACATTTAATAAGTGCCAAGTTGACAGACTCTAGAACAGGGGTCCTCAAACTACGGCCCGCGGGCCACATGCGGCCCTCGGAGGACATTTAACCGGCCCACCCCACCCTGACATGCATGGCAGTTTGCACAGCAGGTTGTAACACAGCGATCCTGCTGTGTCACAGAGATCACAGTGTTAACTGTTCGGGCCCGCTATGATAAAAGTTCCGCCCTCCTTCTGACCTAAACTAGCTTGTGTGATAGAGCCAGTGTTCTGTCTATCACAGGAGCTGGTCTAGGAGGAGGAGGGCGGGACTTTTATCATAGCGCGCCCGAACTTTTAACAACACTGTGAGCTTTGTGACACAGCGGGACCATGACACAGCAGCAGTTTGACACAGTAAGGAGTAAGGCTGTGAGGGGCTTACAATGGTGAGGTGAGGGGAGGGAGGGGGGCTTGCAGTGAGGGGCTAATGATGAAGTAATGATGAAGGTGGGTGGGAGGGGCTTGCGAAGGTGAGGGGGGGTTGTAATGAGGGGCTGATGATGGTGAGGGGGGATTGGAAAGGTGAGGGGGGTTGCAATGAGGGACTGATGATGTAATGATGGGGGGCCTGCAATGATCTTGATCGGCTTGCAATTAATGATTGTGAGGAGGTCTTGCAAAGAGGGGCTTACAATGATGGTGGTGAGAGGGGGCTTGTAATGAGGGGCTAATTATGATGGTGAGACGGGGGGGCTTGCAATGATCATGATAGTTTTTTTTTTTATAGTCCGGCCCGGTCTGAGGGACAGTGAACCGGCCCCCTGTTTAAAAAGTTTGAGCACCCCTGCTCTAGAATCTTCTCCTATTTCCATCAACATAAATATGGCCTTATGTCACCCTAATGTGCCTACTAACATATTGCCCAATACAGAGTCTGCTGGAAGGAACAAATATTTGTGGAAGGAGGGCCGGTGAGGGCCTGGTGTTTCTGGTCATTTAAAACTGTGATGTTTTTATTTTTTTTTATAAATGGGATGCCTCTGCAGGACCTACCACGTATGTATGTATGTATGTATGTATGTATGTAAAAAAAATAATAATAAGCTTGCGCGCAGAAGCGAACACATACCTGAGTAGCGCCCACATATGTAAACGGTATTCAAACTACACATGTGAGGTATTGCTGCGATCGTTGGAGTGAGAGCATTAATTCTAGCCCTGGACCTCTTCTGTAACTCAAAACATGCAACCTGTAGAATTTTTTTTTTTAAACGTCGCCTATGGAGATTTTAAAGAGTAAAAGTTTGTCGCCATTCCACGAGGAGATGAAATTTTGAAGCGTGACATGTTGGGTATCAATTTACTCGACATAACATTATCTTTCACAATATAAAAAAAAATTGGGATAACTTTACTGTTTTATCTTTTAATTTAAAAAAGTGCACGTGTAAGACCGCTGCGCAAATACGGTGCGACAAAGTATTGCAACGATCGCCATTTTATTCTTTAGGGTGTTAGAATAAAAAATATATATAATGTTTGGGGGTTCTAATTAGAGGGAAGGAGATGGCAGTGTAAACAGTGAAAAAACACTTTAAGAACTGCTGTTTTACTTGTAATGCCAACGGCCACCACCAGATGGCGCCAGGTCACAGAAGGAATCTTGGGCCTTCACAAACCTGCAAAGCCGCGGCCTCAATTACCGGCCGTCGTGGGCCCGCCGCGATCGGATTTTAACGATATATAGTGATTTGTTGCAATATCTTATGTCACAGTGTATTTGTGCAGCAGTGTTTTAAACGCAACTTTTTGGAGAATTGGACATGAATGATCATGAATTTAAAAAAAATGAAACGGTAAAGTTAGCCCAATTTTTTTGTATAATGTGAAAGATGTTGTGCCGAGTAAATGGATACCAAACATGTCGTGCTTTAAAATTGCACACACTCATGGAATGGCGACAAACTACAGTACCTAAACATCTCTATAGGCGACACCTTTAAAAACAATTACGGTTACCAGGTTAGAGTAAAAGAGAAGGTCTAGTGCTAGAATTATTGCTCTCGCTCTACCAATCGTGGCGATACCTCACATGTGTGATTTGAACACTGTTTACATATGCAGGTGCAACTTCCGTAAGCGTACTCTTTGCTGCGCAACTTTGCGGGGATGGGGGAGCTTTAAAACGTTTTTTATTTTTACATTCGGTCTTAAAAAATAAATAAAAATGATCACTTTTATTGCTGTCACAAGGAATGTAAACATCCCTTGTGACAGTAATAGGTGGTGACAGGTACTCTCTATGGAGGGATCGGGGGTCTAAAAGACCTTCAATCCCTCCTTTACACTTCAAAGTATATAGATCGCCGAAAACGGCGATTCTTAATACTTCTTTTTTTTTTTAATCCAGTGCCATCGGCAGCCGAGTAAACTAAACAAAGTGACATTGTGATGTCGCTTCCATGTTTACAGAGAGAAGTCTGGAACAAAGGCATTTCCGGCTTCATGCCAGTCTATCTCTAGGTGCCGGAAATGGTGCATTGTGTCCCCCGGTAAGAGCGGTGGGAGGGGGTGATGTCTCTTGCTCCTCCGGGATAACAACCGAGCGGCTTTTAGCTGCATCAGTTTTTATCCCTGGAAAGCCGACCGCTGGCTCTAAAAAGACACCGGGACAGGAAGGAAGGGGATGTATATAGAATACACACGCACGTAATCGTACAGTATCTCACAAAAGTAAGTACACCCTTCACATTTTTGTAATAATTTTATTCTATCTTTTCATGTCACAACACTGAAGAAATTACACTTTGCTACAATGTAAAGTAGGGAGTGTACAGCTTGTATAAGGCCTCATTCACACGAGGCGGACTGCATCGCTACGGAGTCCGTCTGCTTCCGCCAGCTCAGTGGGAGATCAGTCCGCAGATCTCCGCTGAGCCGACGGATGACAAGCTCCTCTCTGCTCACTGAGCAGGGAGGGGCTTGTCGGGCACCGCTGTCTTCTATGGAGCGATCTGATGAACACGGACAGCATGTCCGTGTTCATCAGATATGTCAGCGGACATATCTCCGCTGTCATCCGATGCTCCATAGACAGGCGGACCCGAACGGTCCTTCTGTGTGAATGAGGCCTAACAGTGTAACTTTGCTGTCCCCTCAAAATAACTCAACACACAGCCATTTAATGTCTAAACCGCTGGCAGCAAAAGTGAGTACACCCCTAAGCGAAAATGTCCAAATCTGGCCCAAAGTGTCAATATTTTGTGTGGCCACCATTTTCCAGTACTGCCTCAACATTCTTGAGCTTCACCAGAACGTCACAGGTTGACACTGGAGTTCCTCTTTCACTCCTCCCATGAGGACATCACAGAGCTGGTGGATGTTGGAGACCTTGTGTTGCTCCACCTTCTGTTTTTAAGATGCCCCACAGATGCTCCATAGGATTTAGGTCTGGAGACATACTTGGCCAGTCCAACACTTTTACCCTCAGCTTCTTTAGCAAGGCAATGGTCTTCTTTGAGGTGTTTGGGGTCCTTATGTTGGAATACTGCCCTATGTCCCAGTCTCCGAAGGGAGGGGATCCTGCTCTGCTTCAGTTTGTCACAGTTAGGGTTGTCCCGATTCCGAGTATTTGCGCTAGTACTTGTACTCGCGCAAATACTCCCGATGCTTAAATAGAATACTTCCCCCCCGCCACCAATGCCAACGCCGCGATAATCGCCGTGCAATACAGCGGGCATTACAAGTTGTGGTTTGTATACTTGTAATGCCCGCCATGCCATCTATAGACACTCCCCTTCTCTGGATTGGACGGATCTGTCCAATCGCGAGCAAGGGGGAGTGTCTATGCACGGATCCGTGTGTATAGACACTCCCCCCTTGCTCGCGATTGGACGGATCCATCCAATCCAGAGAAGGGGAGTGTCTATAGATGGCGTGGCTTGTAATGCCCGCTGTATCTTGCACGGGGATTAACCCGCAGAATGACACTGCACCGGCAGCAGCAGCGGCGGTGCAAAGTATGAGGGGCATGGCTGCAATGTGTGGGGGACATGACATGGCTGCATTTATGGGGGACAGGACATGGCTGCAATATGTGGGGGACAGGACATGGCTGCAATATGTGGGGGACAGGACATGGCTGCGATATGTGGGGGACATGACATGGCTGCGATATGTGGGGGACATGACATGGCTGCGATATGTGGGGGACATGACATGGCTGCGATATGTGGGGGACATGACATGGCTGCGATATGTGGGGGACATGACATGGCTGCGATATGTGGGGGACATGACATGGCTGCGATATGTGAGGGGACATGGCTGCATTTGGGGACACATTAAAAAAAGTATCGGTATTCGGTATCGGCGAGTACATGGAAAAAAGTATCGGTACTTGTACTCGGTCCTAAAAAAGAGGCATCGGGACAACCCTAGTCACAGTACATTCATGCATTCATGGTTTTCTCTGTGAACTGTAGCTCCCCAGTGGCGACGGCACTCATGCAGCCCCAGACATTACTTTTTTGATACTGCGTGTGTGTTTTTTATATTATATTATAATCTCCTATATTTCCAAAGGTATTGGGATGCCTTTAATGGCATCCCAGTCTTAATTCATAGGTTTCAATATTAAGTTGCCCCACCCATTGCAACTATAACGGCGTCAACTCTTCTGGGAAGGCTGTCTACAAGGTCAAGGTAAAGTCTGTCTATGGGAATGTTTGACCATTCTTCCAGAAACTAATTTGTGAGGTCAGGCACTGATGTGGACGAGAAGTCCTGGCTCACAGTTTTCACTTTAATTCACCCCAAAGGTGTTCTATCGGGTTGAGGTCAGGACTCTGTGCATGCCAGTCAAGTTACTCCACCCCAAACTCTCTCATCCATGTCTTTATGGACCTTGCTTTGTGCACTGGTTCTAATCATTTGGTGGAGGGGAGGATTAATGTGTGGTTTTTTTTATTCAGTGATTGGGCTTGTCCTGAAAAAAAGGTATAATTCGCCTGGATACATAAAGTAGTTGCTAACACACATTAAAGAAAAAGTTGTGTCACGTTTTGAGATTTCTATCCGCAAGATCCATATTAAAAGATCAGAGAAAAAATATAAAAAGAACAGATGGATGGCACAGGATGTAGTATGTGGTGAATAGAAATATGCAAAGCCATTTAACTACTAGATGCCAGTCTAAAGAATTTTTTCACCTCACTGGCCTGAGTAGGCAGACGGGAATACAAAGTACAGTTTGCAGGGGCCACCCAAAAGACCACAGGTTTGGCATTGTAATAGGGGATGGCTCAGACCCTTTTTTTATCCTGAAAAAAATAAATAAATAAAAATAAAATAAATGTATAGCATTTGTGCCACTTTGAAACTTTTTATTTCCTGTCATGGAAATTCACTCTGAAATGGTTGTCACTGGTCATCCCTATTGGAAGAATTCCCTTCTGTTCCTGTTCTGGTGACAAGTATTTGTTCATGTTTTTGCTACCTAAGAAATTTGAGAGTGATTCTTCATGGATTGGAATACAAATCTGACGGCTTTTAATGCTTCCCTGCTCCATCTAAAAAAAAAAAAGCAAGCGGTCTGCTCTTCCCCGACAAAGCACACTGTAGCAACCGGGCATCTGGGAGGATCCTGACTTTGATGTCGGGATACAACCAGAGACTGCAGCTGCTTTGTGACAGAGTTTTTTTTGGTCAGCTGATTCTGGATCACAGGAGTGCAAAAGTAAGTACATTCCTGTGGCCCGTAAGAGAAGTATTACCAACAAGCTTTGGCCATAAGAGTTCTAACTTGAGCTGTCTATTTTACCTACTCAGCTCTGTTACTTTGCACAAATCTTTATATATCGGCAGCCAATGGGGCAGTCCTGTCCGTTAAATCTCATTAGGTGCCACCTAGCAAAACTTTTTTTTAAACTCGGTGTGCACAGTCTGGGTACTTTGCAGCTTGTTTATCTGGCATTGAATTTGCAGATTGTACTGACTGACACACAGAGGATAACCATACATTTGTGTATAAGAAAAAGAAGTATTAATATGACATGGCGAGTATGCAAATAAAATATGTATAAAATTACATTTATGAAATAAACAAATACAGTAAACTACTGATAAAATAGTGTGGCTAGCATGTTTCTGCATCAGCTTGTGGCACGGCATACAATAAATTGGCCTGGGGCACTTCTCACTACCATGAGCTCTAGTTCTAGTGACTGCCATAAACTAGAGTTTCTTAATCAGGTCAATGCACTGTATTTGTTTGGATAATGCATTGCAATTACAGGTTTCATTTGTGCAGAAGGTCCATTATTGAGCTTGCGATTCAGCAGTCGGCTCTAGGTTGGGTCACTTAGAATCCAAATGATTTATCTTTTCAGGTGTTGGCATGGTTTCCTGGAAGATGGCATTAGAGATAAACTTACGACTGCCAGATGACAAATTAAAATGACATTGCTTTTGTATTTTAATTTTTTTGCAAGTACAATCTGTGATGGAATTGATGTACACTTCCATTTTTTAAATTGCGGAATGTCGGGTACATTGGCAGGTTGGGTTTATATTTTGAAATGCAGGCACTCTGTTCTAATCTTTTATATCTTTGCCTGCCTTTTATCATTAGACTTCCATCCTCACAATACTGATCTATATGCTCAGCAGGCTGTAAATCTGAGTACATTAGTGTCTTATTTTTTACATCTCTAGATGCGCTAATGGTGTTTTAATGTAATTAAAAGTTACATAATATTGGCATTTCCTTTCTTTAAACATGAAATGTTCTAATGTAATAAGGGTGCAGGTCCAGGAGGATGCTGCAGATTGGACATATTGGCCAGCAGTAGCACTAAGATCACTATCCCCATCTATCTCGGTGTGCTCCTGAGCAGATCCTGACCTTGCTTGCCTCTATTTTCTCCATGTAAGGTGATCTGGCCCTAATGAAAGCCGGAGTGATGGCAACCATTCCACTCCAGTGTCAAGTGTGTATATCCATCATGGAGTTGGGCGTTTTTCACGTAATACATGAGAATTTGGGTAGTTTATAAAGTTTTGGGAAAATGGTAATCTACCTTTTTTGCTGTTTTCTTTGTAATCTATTAGAAAATAAGTAAGCAGGGCTGATGCCACATGCTTAGGCATTCGGAGCTGTGTTATCAGAGGGAAAGGGTTTAACCCCCTTTTCTATGGGGGTGCTTTTATTAAATGCTGGATCTGGTGGCTCATATTGGCTGTTGGGCATCCTTTTAATCTGTACCAAGTCGTTCGAAGGCTCAGTATAAAGTGACCTGTACTGAGGAAGTTCAGGTGCCTGGGTACCATATGATCACTGTGATTGGTCATTGCATGTTATTTATTGTTTGATCCCTCCCCTTCCTCATGCAAAATTTGGTGCAGCTGTACATGGTAGCCAATTTTAGTTTCTAACTTCGGCTTGTTTTTTAAATCAGAAAAGTGTTTATTTAACCGGAGATAAAAACACAAGGGAATCATACAAGAATGCAAATTGTTACACAACAAAATAAAGTGCAGCACAAAGAATAAACATCGGGTACAGACCGTCACCCACAGTAACAGACAGTATAACCAGGTTTCAAAACAAGGTGTACAGTACCCACACAAAATAATTGACAATGGCATATATAATGCTGTACCATATCACACCCAAATTTTTATCCCCTGTACCTCTACATAGGGAGATTTGTTATGAAGAAACGGAGTAAAAAAAAAAAAGGAAAAACAAAAAGTCCAGAGAAAAAGGCAAAAAGAGAGAAGAGAAAAAGAAAAAAAAAACAAAATAAAAAAAAGGAGAGAAGGAAAAACAGACATACACCGCAGGGAAATAACAAAGTGGAGAAGTTTCACAGTCCATGTCACATAAGCAGTCAATCAACACAGTCTGCCTTGTAAGAGGAATACAATGGCACTACTGCAAGATCCTATTACCACATATAAAGGTCCAAGTCTCACAACCACTAAAAACAATGATTGCAGAACCCCGCACCACAATAAGTCATGAATACAACAAGAAGGTCACCCTCTCCATTCCCCCAGAGCCCTTATCACTCACCCACCCTTTACCTCAACAGTCGGTCCATCACCAAATCCACCGGGGACAGGCCAGGAGTATCTAACCAGGGTGCCCACAGTTTGTCGAACTTCCCTGACCGACCCCTATGCTGAAATATGTACTTCTCCAGGCGAATGGTATCACCCATCTGGGTAATCCATTCCCCCACCGTTGGTGGCCCAGCAGCCTTCCAGTGCCTCAAAATAATCTTGCGGGCCTGAAACAGAGCCCTAGATACGGCCTGTTTAGAATTTTCGTCCATGGGGATGTCGTCCAAGATCCCTAATATGCACGGTTTCGGGTCCGTAGGTATGGCAGTCTGAAACACACTGTTAACTGTAGCCACAACCCCTGCCCAGTATAGGTGTAACTTGGGGCACCTCCACAACAGATGAATCAGGTCCCCATGATCTCTCGCACATCTGGGACAGTTAGAATCCGATCTCACCCCCATTTTATACAGCCTATCTGGCGTAAAATGCACTCTAAGAATAATGTAGAGTTGTGAGAGCCGCTGGGCCACATTCAAGGAACAATATTGTACACCCTGGAGCGCCTCCTCCCACTGCTCTTCCTCAAACACTCCTACGTCTCTCTCCCACCTGTCTGAGGCTGCAAGGGGGAATCCCTCCAGGTATAAATGAAGAATCATGGAATAAGCTCTAGAAATAAATCCCCGAAACTGGGATACACCAGCCATGTATTTAAAAATTGGTGTCTGTGAGAATATCCAAGGTTCCCCCCCTGACTGCGCCCTCACTGCATGCTGTAACTGTCTATAATAAAAAAGCATTGACTGCGGTAGATGGAATCGTTCTCTCAGCTCTGGGAAGGGAATCGGCCTACCCGCCGTAAATACGTGTCTCAAGTGTGTGACCCCCATGCCTCCTCCACCGCGCGCCACAATCCAAAGAAAGCAACTCCCCGTAGTACCCATTGGCCCAGATCGGACTATACTCAGTAAACCCCTCCACTTCCTGCAGTTGTCTGTTTATTCCAATTTTTTTGCATCAAAACGTAAGTGGGGAAGTTTCTATTGGATTTTGCATACATAAGGGCTTCCATACCTGTGGACACGCTGTCAAGGCCGGTAACATGGCACATAAGGGCCCTAATAGGGTCCGACTGCACCCCACCCTCCCCCAGTCCCAATCCCTCCGGCATCGCCCGGGCAATATGCTGTGCCTGAGCAGCCAGGTAGTATACCCAAGGGTTAGGGAGGGCAAGGCCCCCCCCCCGTCTTGGGTTTCTGTAACTGCTCCAGTCTAATCCTGGGGGGTTTATTCAGCCAAATAAAAGATCTAAACAAAGAGTTAATAATCCTAAACGTTTTCAAAGGGATAACCATGGGCGTGTTATGAAGAAAATATAATATCTGAGGCATAAAAATCATTTTTATGAGATTAACCCTGCCCACCAGAGACATCCTAAGACGCGACCAGATCTTGATTCTATCTCTAATTCTATTTAACAGTGGGGATAAGTTGAGCACCAAAAAATCTCGTGGCTCCGGAGTAATCCAGACCCCCAGATACTTGATGCAAGTAGACACTGGCACCCCGTGGATCGACCGCTCCCCGTCACCCTGGGCAGCATCCAACAGCAGAAGCGAGGACTTAGTCCAGTTAATGACAAGGCCTGAATAGGTCCCGAATCTGCCGACCACTGCCATCGCCTCCCTCAGGGAGTCACCCGTGTCTCCCAGAAGCAGCATGGTGTCGTCGGCGTATAGCATTAGCTTTTCCTGAATCCCTCCATATCCGAAACCCCTCACTTTTTGGTTCGCCCTGATCAAGGCAGCCATAGGTTCAATGGCGATGGCAAAAAGGAGCGGGGACAACGGGCACCCTTGCCGAGTGCCCCTATACAGAGCAAAGGATTCAGAAATGTGTCCCGCCTCTCTAATAACTGCCCTGGGCGAGCAATAAAGCAGCCGCACCCACGACAGAAACTTTTCGCCAAAGCCAAATCTGCCCATGACAGCCCAGAGGTACCCCCATTCTATACTGTCAAACGCTTTGTGGGCATCCAGGGAAAGCAGGGCCCTGTTTCCCATGGTGTCCGACTGCGTCTGAATATTTAAGTAAAGTCTCCGGAGATTTATGGCCGTAGACTTTTGGGGCATAAAGCCTGACTGATCTGAATGAATAATAGAGGAGATGACCCTGTTGAGTCGCAGAGCCAGGACTTTTGCTAGGAGTTTAATATCGCTCTGTAAGAGCGATATCGGTCTGTAGGAACCCGGGTCCAGTGGATCCTTACCAGGTTTTAAAAGAAGTACGATACTGGCTTCAGTCATGGAATCAGGAAGGCACTGGTGTTCTCTAGCATAGTTAAGGACCCTTAGCAGGCGTGGCAGGATTAGTCCCCCATATTGTTTAAAGACTTCCATGGGAAGACCATCAACTCCAGGAGCCTTAGAATTTGGGAAGAGGCCAAGGGCCTCTTGTAATTCCTCAATTTTTAAAGGAGAATCCAAGAGAACCCTCTGAGGGGCTGTCGGGCATGGCAATTCCACCCCCCGTAGATAGTCCTGTAAGTCTTCATTGGAGTAGTTTACCCGGGATCTATACAAATCAGAGTAGAATCTAACCAGTTCCTGCATAATAGGCTTAGGAGTGTTCACCACTCTTCCGCCCTCAGTACGCAATGCGCCATGGATGGAGACGTTTGGGACACCTTCACTATTTTAGCTAACAGACGGCCCGTCTGCTCGCCCTCCTCATAGAAGGCCTGTCTGCAAAAAAATCTCTTCCTATCTGCCGCCTCCCTCTTGACCCGATCAACTGCCTCCTGTGCCGCCACCCACGCCTCCCTCGTAGTATCAGAAGGATCTGCTATGAATTCTGCCTCTAGCCTACTCACCAGCTGTTCGGTCTGCTCCCTGACCTCATGTGTTTTAGCTTTAATACCAGTGACTTCCGCAATCAAGATTCCCCTGAGAAACGCCTTAAACGCCTCCCAGGCCAACCCCAAGTCTGAATGGTCTTCATGACTCTGCCAAAACCCAGCTATCTCTTCTGCCACACGTTCATGGGAGGGGAACAGGTTAAGCCAAAATGCATTCAACCTCCACGGCATCCTAGGCAGATCAGTGACAGGTCTAGCATTCAGGGAGACCAATAGGGGGGAATGGTCAGATACCCCCCTACCAAGTATTTGAGGTCCTCCAGTATATGTGTCGTCTGAGGTGTACATAAACATAGGTCAATTCTGGACAAAGAATGGTAAGTTTTAGAAAAACAGGAGAACACCTTTTGCAGTGGATTACGGCAACGCCACGGATCAGACCAACCCACCTCCTCCGTGAATTTCCGCAATGCCGTTCGAGCTCTGCTGCGGAAAGCCACCGGAAGCGGGTGCTTGTCTAAGATCGGATCCATGTAACAATTGAAATCCCCCACCACAATAAAGGGAACTTCCGAATGACACAATTGAAATGACAATAGTATACGCAGCACCTCCGCATTAAAGGGGGGGGGCACATATATAGCAGCAAGTATACATTTTAGGTGATATATTTTACAAAGCAAAATCACAAATCGCCCCTCATCATCTATCAGTTTATCCATTAGTTGGAAATCTAGGGCTCTATGTACCAATACACTGACCCCCCTGGAGTAGGAGGTATGAGTGGAGTGGTAAGCCCAACCCACCCAGGAAAAACCCAGGCAAGAGACCGTGTCTGGCACAAGATGAGTCTCCTGCAGAGCATACACCGCTGGGGAATACTTCCTCAGTATAGTGGCAATCATAGTTCGCTTCAAAGGGTCCTGAACTCCCCTAACGTTCCATGAAAGCAAAGGGACAGTAGTCATAGATACGGACACTTGTGGTTACTATCGAGTAAAATATCATGTGTACCCTAGGCGCCTTAGGGTGTGCATCGGTCCAGTGCGCCAAGTGAGACAAAAACACAATACCTGAAGCACGCGTGGCATAGGTCCTGATAGAGCGCATGTGAGATCCTCTCGCAGCAAAGTCTTTCCAGCGAGCCTGCCGATTCAGAGTAATGTTATGACTGCGGTAGTCCATCAATAGAAAGAAAAAAGAAGCAAAAATAAAAAAGTTAAATAGGTAACCAAAACCACCCCGGTCGCATAGAAGTAGTAGTAGTAGTGTCCCCAGTGCCCTCCACTCCGCAAGGCAGCAAGCGAGGATTGCAAATATACACATGTAACACACCGGAAAAAAACAAAAAAAGTAGAAAAGGTCAACAGGTCAACTATAACAGGACCCATAACCGTAGGGCCCTGTCGGGCAAAACTTTCAAAAGGGCACGACCAACAGACAGTCGCTCAACTGCGTTTTGTAAATAAACTCACTTGCTCTCAACACTTATAGAGTAATAGTAGGTTGTGGCTTCCCAGCCAAGTAAGGTGAAGCAGTCCAGCTTTAGCCCGAAGCCTCAGGTATATCCAATCGGTCCCCCTCCGCCGCTCTCCTATCCGCTTGACGAACAATATGCTCATTTGCATCTATCCACGAGGACGCGTCCGCCGCGGACTCAAAGAAGTGAGACTGGCCCCCAGCCGAGATCCGGAGCTTAGCCGGAAAAAGCATGGCGTACGTTGCACGGAGCCGTTGCAGCCTCTTTTTGACGTCGGTGAATCTGGCCCTGCGTTTCTGAATTTCAGCAGAGTAATTAGGATAAAAAGAGATACGGGCCCCATTGAACTGAATATTGCGACGCTCCCTTGCCTGTCGGAGCACAATTTCCTTATCTTTAAAATTGAGAAGTCTGGCGATCATGGTGCGTGGTGGGCTTCCTGGTGGTAGGGGCCTAGGCGGTACCCTGTGCGCCCGCTCCACTGAATACAGCGGGGTGAAAGCTTCCTTCCCAAACACCTGCAAAAGCCATTGTTCCACAAATTCTGTGGGGTCCCTCCCCTCCGTCTTCTCTGGGAGCCCCACTATGCGAATGTTATTTCGCCTCAAGCGATTTTCGATGTCATCAGATTTAAGTTCGTTCGCTCTGGCCACACGTGCAGTCATTTGCGCCTCCCGCAGCAATGGAGTCAGTTTGTCTTCCAAGTCACTGATGCGGCCTTCTGCCGCTGTAGTGCGCTCCCGGGTTTTCTGCAAATCATGCCTGATAAACCCCAATTCCTCTTTGAGGCCACCAAATTGATCGTGCAGGGTATGCACTGAAGCTGTACATTTGCGCACTGCGCACAGGATGTCTGCCAGGGAGGGTTGCTCAGTATCCCCACACTCTTCCTCCTCCTCCGTATCAATCAGACTGTGGCTAGGTGAAGCCAGAGCTCCCTGCACATCTTCCCCCTCCTCTGCCTGAGAGTGAAAAGCAACAGGGGTAGCCTGCAAATCCTCACCACTCCCGTGAGCTGACTGGTTTGCCATCCTCTGGGCATAGTATAACATGTCCCTTGGGGGGTCTTTTGCAGCACCTTTGGGGGTCTTAGGGGGTTTACTCACGTCCTTCGCCTTCTCCAGTCCACGTGTGCGCTGTGATTGAGGAGCGGCGGCGCCATGTTGGAATTCCGGCGCTCCGGACTCCGTCTGTTTGCGGGTCAGCATAGCCACCGAAAGTGCTGCCGATGCCACCAGAGTAGTCCTGGGGAGGATCCGAGCAGGAGACAGCTGAATCCGGGCAAGTTTGCTGGCTGGGAAGAAGAATCACAGGAGGATCAGTGCGGGAGCTCCGTGAAGCACGTCCTCTCACATGCCGCTCTCGGCCACGCCCCCAACTTCGGCTTGTTTAATTAAACTTTGAAAAACAAAAAGGTGATTGGTTGCTATGCAGAGCTGCACCAGAATTTGCCTTTGCGCTCCAGTATTAATAAATCGACCCCATTATCTCTATGCTGTTACTATTGATCTGTAATTCAACCCTTCACCTCCTTTACCCAGCACACCTGAACATTAACCCCTTCATCTCCTGCCTATTTGTCACCAGTACATTAACCGGTTAAGACCCGAACCAATATGTAGTTGCAGGACCTGGCCCCTTTTTGCGATTCGGCACTGCGTCTCTTTACAATGGAAGAGTACCGCTACAAGCCCTGCGACCTATGTTGTGCTCACACCCTGTAGTACTGACAGGTGCAGACTCTGCGCTGATCCGTGGAAAAAAGAAATGTTCCTGGACTGCCGCGATTTATTGAAACAAAATGAACAAAGGATAAAATTCAAAGCTTTATAACATTAAAAAATTCATGCAACACTGCAATCAATGATAGAAAGTGGACATAGGGGACAAAAAAGATAACATGTTTCATATCATGGATAGATGCTTGGTCATAGCTGGGTTGTGTGAGGATCTAAAAGGATTTAAACAGAAAACTTTTGAATGCATCCAAACCAATTAGAGCTGGTTTGCACAGCATTAGAAAATGAGATACCTGATTTGAAACTGACACAACCAATGGTCAGAACAGCATCTGCACAATCAAAAACATTCTAACCTAAAACACATTTTATAATATAGACGTTATAAGTGTATGTAAAAACATACAAAGAAATGCAATAAATGAATCTATAAATATACTGCAAAAATAGTGCTATTAACCACTTCCTGACAGCCGTACAACTATATACGGCCACAGGGTGGTTCTAAATCTCCGGGAGGCTGTCTATTTACGGTCTCCGCTCCGGGCCACTGGGGGGCGCACACATCACTGAGATGCCGTTGCGCGTGCCTGGCGGCCGCGATGTCCGATACACCCTCGATCAGCGGTTACCGAGACAAGGACGTGGATCTGTGTCTGTAAACACACAGATCCACGTCCTGTAAGGGAGAGGGGAGACTGATCTGTGTCCCTTGTACATAGGGACACAGATCGGTCACCTCCCCCCACAGTTAGAACACTATGCAGGGTACACATTTAACCGCTCACTCACCCCCTAGTGTTAACCCCTTCAATGCCAGTCACATTTATACAGTAATTAGTGCATATTTATAGCACTGATCGCAGTATAAATGTGAATGGTGCCAAAAATGTGTCTCATGTGTCCGCCATAATGTCGCAGTCCCAATAAAAATCGCAGATTGCCGCCATTACTAGTATTTTTTTTTAAATTGGGCTATTTAATATAGCAACAAGTAAAAAATATTTTTTTTTTTCAAAATTGTCGCTTTTTTTTTGTTTATAGTGCAAAAAATAAAACCGCAGAGGTGATCAAATACCACCAAAAGAAAGCTCTATTTGTGGGGAAAAATACGTCAATTTTGTTTGAGAGCCACGTTGCGCGACCGCGCAATTATCAGTTAAAGCGAAGCAGTGCCGAAAGCTGAAATTTCACCTGGGCAGGAGGGGGTATATGTGCCCAGTAAGCAAGTGGTTAAATAAATATAAATGAAAACTGATATGAATGATAATGTGGTAATAAAATGTGGAGACAATGTGTGAATGTGGAGTTGTTCATAAATACGGTGCTGATCTGTGTTGGAAATAAAACATAACAATGAATTGTTGATTTGCAAGTGCGCAAAAAACTGCAATAAATATAAGAATATAAACGTGTGTGTACATGTGTGTAATAATATATATATATATTTTATGAAAACATGGTCCAACATTAAGTGAAATAAATGGAATTGGATTAAATAAAATTAAATACAGTTTTAAATTAAGATCGGACCCATGTACTGCGTCGCTTTAACTGACAATTGCGCAGTCGTGGGACGTGGCTCCCAAAAAAGATTGGAGTCTTCCTTTTCCCACAAATAGAGCTTTCTTTTGGTGGTATTTGGTCACCTCTGCGGTTTTAATTTTTTTGCCTTATAAACAAAAATAGAGCGACAATTTCGAAAAAAAATCAATATTTACTTTTTGCTATATTAAATATCCCCAATAAATATATACATTCCCCCCCCCCCCCCTCAGTTTAGGCCGATGCGTATTCTTCATATTTTATGCTTTACTGCGACATTATGGCGGACACTTTTGACCTTTTTTTAGGACCATTTTCATTTTCACAGCGAAAAGTGCTATAAAAATGCACTGATAACTGTAAAAATGACAATGGCAGTGAAGGGATTAACTGCAAGGGGGCGCTTAAGGATTAAAGGGGGTTGTAAAGGTTCGTCTTTTATTTTCTAAATTGGTTCCTTTTAAGCTAGTGCATTGTTGATTCACTTTTTCTTTCGTTTTTTTTTTTTTTCCCCCTTCTAAATGTTTTTTTTTCTTTGTTTTCTTTGTCTGAATTTCTCACTTCCTGTTCCTCCTCAGTAAGCTGTTCTAAATTACTTTTTACTGCTTGGATGATGGTGGAAAGCATACTGAGGAGAAACAGGAAGTGAGAAATTCAAACAAAAAAAACCTTTGAATTTCTCACTTCCTGTTTCTCCTCAGTAAGCTTTCCACCATCATCCAAGCAGTAAAAAGTAATTTAGAACAGCTTACTGAACAGCTTACTGAGGAGGAACAGGAAGTGAGAAATTCAGACAAAACAAAGAAAAAAAACATTTAGAAGGGAAATCGAAGGAAAAGGTAAGTGAACCAACAATGCACTAGCTTAAAGTAACCTACTTGAAAAAAAAAAAAAACCTTTACAATCCTTTTGCGTGTGCCCTAATGTGTTGTGTTTTTTTTTTCTAACTGTAGGGGGGCATGGCTGGACGTGTGACATCACTGATCATCGTTCCCTATGACAGGGAACAGACGATCAGTGAACGAGCCACAGAGAAGGTTTGTTTACACTCACCTCTCACCGTTCTTCAGCTCCTGTGACCCGATCGCGGGACACCAGCTGGGCTCTTAAAGGGGTCGTACATGTACGCCCTTGTGCCCAGCCGTGCCATTCTGTCGACGTATATCGCCGTGCGACGGTCCTTAAGTGGTTAACCAATTCCCTTCCTCCTGTGCATTTGATGGTCTGTATCTAGTGTACATTTCCCAAGCTCTATGTTCAGCACCCCCAATACTAGCATGTTCATTTTTTATTTTTTTTTAGATTTGCAAAAATTTGATGATATGGGGGTTTTCGTACTGCCCTTGCATTTTTTTAACAGGGGAAACTTTTTTTTTTTTTTTTTTTTTCAGTACAGAAATAGGTTATTTATTTAAATACCTCCAAAAGAAAGCACCAACTGTCTTGTATTACACATTTGGGTACAGTGTTGCATGATGGATTGTCAAACTATCAGATATGGTCTGATAACGGAGTTGCGCAGGCTGGCACTCAAGGGGGTAAAGGGATAAAACGCAGGAAATTTGCAAGCATTTTAGAAATATCTACCTTTTTGCCCCTTCGACATAGATTAGGATTTGATCTAGGGGCAGAAACAACCAGGCTCAATGTACTTGGCTGGCTTGGATCCCCTGCTTACTGAGAACCTTTCTAATAAGGCAGGTAATCACTGAGGGAATTCATTATGGCTGGTTTGCTGCAAAGGTGGACAATCTCTGTACTGACCTCATTCTCCCTACCGAATGTGAAGATATTCACCGCTTCGCAAGAAAGACGCAGCACAGCTGGATATTGCTAAGCATGGCTTATCTAATGATTTTGCTAACAAAAAATTCCCTATGAGATATACGGGTTTTCTTTTTTTGTCAGAAAGCTTTGGTTATATTGCAGATATTTCCTTACATATCCATATCCATGCAGAGCTTGTAACAATATTCTGTAGAGTGGTCTTTGTAGAAATCAGTCTGAGGTTAGCGAAGAGATCTGACGCATGTCACCGGAAGCCAAATGTGTTGTAACCAGTGCAGTGGTGACCCAGCAAAGTTTAATTTATTAGGTTCAGTTGATAGTCCTTTAGGTCTCTTGCACACCGAAGCTCGAAGAAGCACAGTACAGGATTTATTTTCACTGAGCTAAAATACAGCTTATTAATTGTAATGTGCCCATGCACACAGATGCGTAAACAAGCGCTGTGCATTCTTTGAAAAAATTAATTGAAAAATCTGAATTTTTTTGGTCAGTATTTCACTCTCATATTGTGTAAAACAAAAACGCGATAAGTTTGCATGCGGATTTGTTCAAAATTGAGCGAATGCATATGCGCGACAATGTACGCAAATACATGCAAAAAAAAGTAGATGGATGGATTTCTCTATATATCTAATATAAATGATTTTGTTTTAATAAAAATAAAGATGCCTATACTTGCTTGCTCTGTGCAATCGTTTTTCACAGAGCAGTCTCAATCCTCTTCTCCCCCACCGGCATTCCAGAGCCCTTCATTACATCGGGTGCCCCCACAGAAAGCCGCTTTCCCTGGGGTCACCCATGTGGGCTCGCTCCAAAGTCCCACTGCTGTATCTAATTGGCACAGTGGGATTCTTCCCCGCCCCCCGTTCCCATGTCGCAGGATTTGATTGACGGCAGTAGGAGCCAATGGCTCCTGCTGCTATCATTCTGTCCAATGAGGAGAGAGACAGTGGATGGTATCGCTGCACTCGTCTACATTGCTGGATTGGGCTCGGGTAAGAAAAAGGGGGGACTTTAGAACACAGAAAACGAATGCTCCTGCGCACAAGTTGATTGTCCAACAATTAAAGATCCGTGGAAGAATTATTGAAGGCGGTAACACAGGCCTTGCTGCCCTTCGTGTATGGGGGATGTCCTAGTAGCACACAGAAGAAAAGAGGGGTGCACCAGCCTAATGTGTTACCGTAATATTAGTTTAATAAATGTGATACATTTCAAATGTTTAAAAAAAAACATACTCACAAAGCATCATAATGGGCTTATCGACAACGCTGTAATGGATACCCTCAAACTCCATTCCACTGCTGTGCTCTGATAAAGAGGTGTTTGGTGCCTCGAAACGCGTTCACTGACCCTGCAGGGCCCTTTCACACAGGCAGACCAATTGGGTCCACCTCCTTCTATGGATCGACGGCAGTCCGCTGACATCCGCTCCGCCAAAAACAGATGAATGGAGCTCTGTTCCCCACCAGTCTGGCAGTACAGATTGGGTGGCTGTCGGGTGGAAACATATATAGGCAGTCCATTTACATCCCATAGAGCAGTGGTTCTCAACCCTGTCCTCTGGTACCCCAACAGGCCATGTTTGCTGGGTTTCCTTTATCTTGCACAGGTGCTTTAAATCGGAGTCAATGGCTTGGTATTTTGGACAGCTATTTTATCTAAGAGAAATTCCCAAAACATGGCCTGTTGAGGGGGGGTGGGGGGGTACTCAAGGACAGGGTTGAGAACTGCCATAGGAAAGCGGGCTGTTTCTGTGTCTGCTCAGCATAAGCGACAGGGGCCTGTCATCCGCCTGCTCAGAGGGGATCGGCAGACAGATTCCACGCTGAGCAGGCGGACTCGCTGCAGCCTGCCCCATGTATAAGGGGCCCAAGACCGAATGTTGTATTAACCACTTTAGCCCCGGACCATATTGCTGTCCAAAGACCAGAGCACTTTTTGTGATTCGGCACTGCGTCGCTTTAACTGACAATTGCGCGGTCGTGCGACGTGGCTCCCAAACAAAATTGGCGTCCTTTTTTTCCCACAAATAGAGCTCTCTTTTGGTGGTTTTTGATCATCTCTGCGGTTTTTATTTTTTGCGCTATAAACAAAAATAGAGCGACTATTTTGAAAAAAAAATCAATATTTTTTACATTTTGCTATAATAAAAATCCCCAAAAAGATATAAAAAAACGTTTTTTTCCCTCAGTTTAGGCCGATACGTATTCTTCTACATATTTTTCGTTAAAAAAAATCGCAATTAGTGTTTATTAATTGGTTTGCGCAAAATTTATAGCGTTTACAAAAAAGGGGGTCGTTTTTATGGCATTTTTAGTATTTTTTTTTACTAGTAATAGCGGCGATCAGCGTTTTTTTTTCGGTACTGCGATATTATGGCGGACACATCGGACACTTTTGACACATTTTTGGGACCATTGGCATTTTTATAGCGATCAATGCTATAAAAATGCATTGTATTACTATAAAAATGCCATTGGCAGTGAAGGGGTTAAGTGTGGTCCTTGTGTGTTCTAACTGTATGGGGGGGGTGGCCTCACTAATGGAAGTCACTGATCTTCTGTCCATACATTGTATGGACAGAAGATCAGCGTTTCCCCCACTGACAGGAACGAAAGGTATGTGTTTACACACATACCTCCCGTTCCCCGCTCTGTAACGAGCAATAGCGGGTGCCCGGCGGCGATCGTACCCGCCGGGCACACGCGCGGGATGCGCCGCCGGCGCGACAAGCTGCTACAGGGAGGACGTAGAGCTACGTGCTCCCGCGTAGCGGTGCCACCGTCCCGCAGTAATATGACGGTAATCGGTTAAACTTTTGTGCTGTGTAAAGTTTTGATTAGAGGTGTGTAGTCACTTTAGTTTTGTAGCTAGTAATGTTCATACAGAGCTGCACTCCAACATACGTTTTCTCTCCAGTGCAGCTCTGAGGTTTTGATGTAATTACGGTCCCATGACCACAAGAACAGGTAAACTCAGCTGACATGGTTACAGTTTCCTGTTCCCTTTCTAAACCTATTAATTTCTGTCTTGCTTTGCTCTTCGCGAGACGCTCTTTATTCGTCTGCCACAACAATGCTTTTTTTTTTCTCTCTCAAACTTAAGAAAGCAGAATGAAAACACTAAAAATGAACCCAGACTACAAAACGCTAGAGGCGTTCTGTTTTAAGTCTGCATGTTCAGGCAGCTTTTCCTGTGGTCAGGACAAATGCTGGAGCACACAGAAGGTTTCTAAGTTACTTTACTGGATGATGTTTAAGCCTAAGGCGATCTCTCTTCCACCTATTGCTGTTATTTTCATAGAAGATTCTTTCTGCCTAGATCCTTTTATCTGACCCTGTATTTGTTTAACCTCATTTTTATGGTAGATGCAGGCTCTTCTCATGCCTTGGGGGTAAATTAAATAATAGATGTTTATTTTACAGAATGAACCTATAATGTAGATTGTAGGACCTTAAAGTGTACATGGTATATGGTTAATGGGCACAGAATTTGTCTATCATTTGGAAATTGGTAATGCCGAAGTGTAATGAAGCCCAGTCCTTAATAATTTCTGGTCTTGGGATACAAGAACTGTATGTTGACCGAATAGTGCATAAAAAGAAAAAACTCCCTCTAACCCAGGTCTTTTGCGCTTGGTAATTTTGAGGTTAATGCTATCCTCTATTTTGGAACTTTTTGCTTGGGATGCCAGTTAAAAATATGTATTCCAAGTGCTTGTATTTTATCTAAGATCTACTGTGGACTGTATTACAGGATCTACTAAAAGATATCTGTTGATAAATTTATATAAAGCATTTTCTCTTCCCAAACTTATGGCTACTACCAACTGTAGTGCTGGAGGTGGCCCAGGAATTATGTTATAAATTTATGTGCAAGACCGCTTAAAGTGAGATTAAAGGATCATTCCTTTATTTTATAAAAATGTTTTACTTGTCTGCTCTGTGCAATAGAAACAGGTTTTATTTGTATCACCACAGAGTGGTACTGTGGCTACAAAGTCAAATACACAAGTGCCACGTCCCGATATATTAGACAATTGGAGAGACATTTGGATGATGGACTTCATAGGCACCACAATGACAACATATTAAAATGTTTTATTACAACGTATACAGTTGAACAATACTAAAAACATTGACTATTCTAAGTGCCGGTTCACACTACAGCGAAATTAAAGTTGGCACGACATCGAGGCGCCTCCAGGACAGGCAACTTTGCCAGTGGCCAATCAAACAATAATCGGCTCTGTGGGAGGGAGGGGTTTGCCTGAGAACCATTTTCTCTTCCTGTAAAGTTGCTTAATTTAAGCTGCTTGTCTGACTTTGGAGGCAACTACCATTGCAATCAATGGGTACAAGTCGCCTTGAAGTAATACAGGAGGAACCTTTTCTGAAGTCTGAGCGACTTCAGTAGTGTAAATTAAGACGGCTCTTCTACTTTAATTTCTCATGTCGCGCGACACAAGTCTGATCCCAAGTCGCGGTAGTGTAAAAGGGCACTTAATGCAACAGTGTTGCCTTAAAGCGGAGTTCCACCCAAAAGTGGAACCTCCGCCTAAACCACTCCTCACCCCCTTACATTGTCATTTTTTTGGGGGGGGGAGGGGGAGTGGGGGCTTTAGGAGGAGTGGGACATCCTGTTCCACTTCCTCCTTCTGCCTAGGCGATACGCCATATCTCCTACGGCGGCCCCTCCCTGTAGGCGATCGCCTGGGACACGTGACAGGTCCCAATCAGGTAGCGCCTCTTGCACATCCGCAGTGAGTGCCCACCCGTGAAGCCGAAAGCCGTCACGGCCGGGTGCCCACAGTTAGGATGGAGGCGCCGGGGGAGAGGAGCAGAGCTCCGTGCGTCGCTGGACAGTGGAGCAGTTTAGTTTGTTTATTAAAAGCCAGCAGCTATGCTTTTGTAGCTGCTGACTTTTAATAAACATAAAGGCTGGAATTCCCCTTTAATAACATTTAACACACCACCTATTGAACCAATAACATTAGGCTACTTATTGTCAAAGGAACCAAGGATCAATTTCCATTGGTGTTCCATCAGATGTCGTGTAGATTTATCTTGGATCGATTAGCTGAGCTAAAACTACAGAACACCACCTATTATTCTACAAGACATTTGATGGAACACCACCAATGGAAATTAATCCTTGGTTCTTTTGACAATAAGTAGCCTAATGTTATTTATGCAATAGTTTGTGTGTTTGACTATTCATAATGCAACAGTGTTGCCTTAATAACATCTATGTTTTTAGTATTGTTCAACTGTATATATGTTCTAATAAAATTGTAATATGTTGTCATACGCACCATTTAGAACGGTTCTATTGCACAGAATGGGGTCCGACTTCTGATGCGTCAAGTGCTCCAAAGTCGGAGCGATTGCCACATTAGTGTGAATCGGCCCTAAGAGGGTCAGTAAAGCAAAGTTTTTTACTGCCCCTCTAACAATCCAGGGGCACAAGTCTCTACTTTGCTTTTATGTGAGACTTTCCCACTGTCAGAAGACACTGATCAGTGCTGCCAGCGGACCTGATCAAGCAGGGAAAACCTGACTGGACACTTGTACACAAGTCAATCGGTAGATTGATTTCTGTAAAACCTCTCGGTCCATACATGGATTGAAATTTTGATCCATGTATGGCCCAGCTTTACACTTTAAAATTGTTTAAACTAGCAGAAAATTTGAACTGTATAGGCAAAACTTTTTTTCTTTGTCCATAACTGTGTTCTGTTGTGGAGATTTAACTTTACGTCCCATCCCATACCCAAACAGGAAGTGTCTTCAAAATAAGGGAATCCATTGGGATCCCCCAGATCATCATAATTAGTGTTCCTATTGGAAGATTTCCCCTCCTATTACCTTTTAAGGGGGCAACCCCAAATTTTGGGATTTCCTTTTACTTTCAATGACAATGGTAAATGGAACCATTAAAGAGGGGGAATCTCCCTAAGGCCTGATTCACACCTAGGCATTTTTAGTGCATTTTGCATTTTGCAGGTTTGCGCTGCAAAACGTGTTCCATAGGAAACAATGTTAAATGGACTTTAGTGCAAATCTGCAAAATGCATAAGTGTGAATCTGGTCTGATGGGGACACAGACAACGAACAATTTGAATACAGGTGTACCTGATTAAACAAAGTTGCTAGAACTTGATTCTTTACTTCTTGAGTCGATTACCAATTTAACCGCTTCAGCCCCGCCCGCCGTCATATTACTGCGGGATTGTGGCTCTCCTGGGCGAGAGCCCATAGCTATACGTCCGCATTAAAGCAGCCACTAGGGGGCGCGTGCGCGCGTCCCCGCTCGCCCCCGAGTCCTGCGTGCTTGCCCGCCGCCAGGCACACGCAATCGCGCGTTACAGCGCGGGGCCTGGGAGCTATGTGTGTAAACACACAGCTCCCGGTCCTGTCAGCGGGGGAAACGCTGATCTTCTGTTCATACAATGTATGAACAGAAGATCAGTGATTTCCCCTAGTGAGGCCACCCCCCCATACAGTTAGAACACACCCAGGAACACACTTAACCCCATCCCCGCCCCCTAGTGTTAACCCCTTCACTGCCAATGGCATTTTTATAGTAATCCAATGCATTTTTGTAGCATTGATCGCTAAAAAAAATGCCAATGGTCCCAAAAATGTGTCAAGTGTCCGAAGTGCCCGCCATAATGTCGCAGTACTGAAAAAAAATGCTGATCGCCGCCATTACTAGTAAAAAAAATATATTAATAAAAATGGCATAAAACTACCCCCTATTTTGTAAACGCTATAACTTTTGCGCAAACCAATAAATAAACGCTTATTGTGGGTTTTTTTTTCACGAAAAATATGTAGAAGAATACATATCGGCCTAAACTGAGGAAAAAAAGGTTTTTTTTTATATATGTTTGGGGGATATTTATTATAGCAAGTAAGCAAGCAAGTAAAAAATATAGAATTTTTTCAAAATTGTCGCTCTATTTTTGTTTATAGCACAAAAAATAAAAACCGCAGAGGTGATCAAATACCACCAAAAGAAAGCTCTATTTGTGGGAAAAAAGGACACCAATTTTGTTTGGGAGCCACGTCGCACGACCGCGCAATTGTCAGTTAAAGCGACGCAGTGCCGAATCACAAAAAGTGCTCTGGTCATTGGGCAGCAATATGGTCCGGGGGTTAAGTGGTTAAACAGTCATGATTGTGGGCCCATTACCTGCTCCTTAATTACATTTTTCCAACTGCATTTTCCAAGTGTATTTGTCTTACAAAGTCTTAATTCTAAGCTTGTTTGGTGCATCTCTCTGCTGGATTTTTTTTCTCCCCTTTTTGTGTTTTTTGTTAGCTTGCTTAGAACCAGTTGCATCTTTTATCTAAACTCCAAAAATGTGTTTGTTGTTTGTTTGTTTGTTACCAGGTCTGTGCTCATGTTTGACCTAGTCGCCTATTGCAACTGTATCTTTTGTTTCCTCTCCGCTTATGTAACCCATGCTCAGCTGCCTGCCTTGCACACTTTCTAATCCTGTCTATTCCAAAGAAGCCTGCTCCCAAAAGATCCAGCCAGACACCACTACCAGTCAGCCGATTGTGGTTCTGCTCTCTCTACACCACCAGCTGGCGTCTGTTGTGTGTGTGCGTTTTTTTTTTTTTTCCTTTTTGGCTGCGAAGCAGTGTTGCTTAGATCCAAGCTGACAGATTCTCGAGATGCAACCTGATAGTTTCTCCGCTCAGTAACCCCTCCAAGTCTTTTTTTTTTACTTTGCAATGTAACAAAACTAGGCTTGTTTGGAACCATTGGAGGAACATTCAATGGAACTATTGTTGTGAAAACAGAGCCCTGATTGAAAGAACTTCAGCTCCCTAGATGCTTCTCCCATGTTTTCCCCGCCCCACCTCTTATCTAGGCACTGCAGGTGCAGGAACAAGGCTTTTCTGCCATCTTAACAGCTTGTGTTCTGGAGAGGCTCTTGTACAGTGGTTTCTTGAAGCGATTACTCCCCCCCCCCCCCCCTTAATTCATGTAACATGAAATGGATACCATGCTGCTGGCTAAGAATGCCTAAAAGGCACACAAAAAAATATCCCCTATGATGCATGTGACTGCCAACTATGAGTGTTTTTTTTTGTTTTGCCCCCCCCCCCCCCCAAACTTTTCCAATGAACTTTATGCCGGTGTCTTGTCGTTCTAGTTCCCATATCGAGATGGTTCCCTGCCTGACGGCACAGACGAAGCCCACAGAAATCTCCGAACCTCGGGCGGCATCCAGGTTCATTCCTTAACATCCCCATGGATTGGAGGATGTTAAAAAAGAGCCAGGAGGCCGAGCGAGCGCAGCAAGGCTGACTGGCCACTTACCTCAAATTCCACGTCGCCCTAGAGGTTCGGTGATTTCCGTCGGCAAGGATTGCGCCTGCGCAGTCAAGACTGGAACCATATCGTCAGATCACCGAGTCCTGTTGCTGGTAAAGAACACCTGATGACGACTATACCTTTGGCCAAAACAGGTTTTTTTTTTTCCCATTGTCCTTTTTAGCACAGTTTACACCTGGGAAATTTCAAGCATGTTTCTAGAAGTACTTCAGTGCACAACACCAGGTTTCCATGTTATTCTTTTGTAGCTGTTCACATCTGAGCAATGTGCGGTCACTCAACGTTCAGAAAAAATGTAAGGGCTACTTTGGGGCATGATCGCATGTTGTTGGCCCCAAGAGACTTCAGTGAGCGAGCATGAAAAAACGACTTCACACCTAACTGCCGTCTCCTCCTTGTAGATGTCTTTCTATTGGATAAAACAAAAGCAGTCAAGCCTGAAAATGCCTAAAATGCAAGTAAAACAAACCCCTCCAAAATCACACATTTATGCTTGATTGTGAATTGAAGCTTGCTCCATGCACAAGTGAAGGAACCCTGGTGATCAGACATGCTGTGATTTCTTTGGTGCCTTCCTGGCCAGGCACATCAGTGGCTCCAAAAAAAGAGAAGGTGGCAAACGTTACCTTCTGTACGAATGGCAGTCACCGGGTTGCACAAAAATTTATGCAAGCTCCTTTCATAACGGGTCACTGCAAATGGGTAGAGAATCTATTTAACCTGTTTTAATGGACTACAGGAATTTGTCTCAATTTAGAGAGCCATCACTCTGGTGATTGCCATTTGTGTACACTATATTACCAAAAGTATTGGGACACCCGCCTTTTACACACACATGAACTTTAATGGCATCCCAGTCTTAGTCCGTAGGGTTCAATATTGAATTGGCCCACCTTTTCCAGCTTCAACTTTTCTGGCAAGGCTGCCCACAAGGTTTAGCAATGTGTCTATGGGAATGTTTGACCATTTTTTGGTAATATAGCGTATATAAATGGCAATCACCAGGATGATGGTACACTAAATTGAGACAAATTCCTGTAGTACATTAAAACACATTAAATGAAATAGATTCTCTACCCATTAGCCATGACCTGTTATTACAAAAGGCACTTGCATCAATTTTTGGAGTGCCATCAACCTGGTGTTTGCCATTCATACAGAGGGTAATGTTTTGTTTTGCAAACCAGCTGCACATCCCAGTGCTAGGAAATCAATATCCGCAAAAAAACAAAACGTTTAATTTATCTAGATTACAACACAGCCGCTTCGCTGCAAGAGGTGACACATCAGTGATGGTGAGCGTTTATGCATTTTAATGCAAGTCTTTTGTGTTTTTTGTGTTACATTTATAAGCATATGATGATGCCACACATTTTCTGCCTTGTTTAGTTTAAAGTACAATCAAAATAATTTTCATTTGCAAAATACTTGCTTTTGTGGGTAGGATTTTTTAAAGGAATTAACATTTATTACATCTCATTTACTTTAGCCACAGTGCAAATAAGACTTTTCTAAGCAGTTGGGCTCTTTTTTTTTCTACTCCTAAAAAATTGTTTGTGTGGCTTTGTTTTGTGTGTGTGTATATTTTGTAATGTGATCAGAATATTGACACAATTGCAATTTGTGTGGAAGTCTTTGTACTGATCAGAGGCCCCATTACTGCTCCATTTTCACACTAAGAGGACACGAATTTATAAGACCAAGTTGTCCATAATAAACAAATGTTACTGGCATATTGATTATTAAGAGTAAGCTGGCAATGGATGGATTGAAATTTGGCTAGTTTAGCATTTTCTGCTCAAACGACAGCTCTCCGCCCCTTTTTCAGCAGAACGTCACATATTTTTGTTGAAAAATGCCTGATCGAAATTTGGCTAGTTCAGCAGGAACCAGCTGAATTTGATCCATCTATGACCATTCCTGCTGGTCAGAAGTCAATCTAATGATCAACTTTTGTTAAGCTGGTATTTTGGGAAACGTTTTTGTCGATCAGCGGCTGCAGCCATTGATCGGTGTATACTGATGGCAGAGGAGTCCCACTGTCAGAATACAGTAACACAGCAGGGAGGATTCCTCCATTCACCTCCATGGGGAAATCCTTTTTTTTTTTTTTTCGGGGCCCGGTAGCTGAACATTAAAAAGTAATCCATGGGCAGCTTTTCATGCATTTATTTTGTGTAGGCTTATCAAAGGCGTTTTGTCTTTATAGACTTTGTTCTGTAGGATCTTGCTGTCTCTTCGGCTCACAGAATGTATTTTTTGTCATGAAGAGCTCCTACTGGGTTTTCAGTAGATTTTGCAAATCTTTGAACAGTTGAGGTGCTTGCACTGCATTTTGGGATGTGTTGGGGTGTGCCCCTTCTTACTTTTATGTAGAGTTTAATGTTGTTGCACTTTTTGAGATTCAAAGAGACCAGAGGAGGCATTTCAAAGAGCCTGTGCAACTCTTTGGCTACATTCACATCAAAGTATCAAGTTTCGGAGTGTTTTTTTTTTTTGCAGCTTTTGTCAGGCGTTTTTCAACTAAAATATGTGGAGTTCTGCTGAAAAAGTGTCGGATAGCTGCTTTTTGAGCAGAAAATGCACAACAACCCCCCCCCCCCCCCCCCAAAAAAAAGCCCCCATTGCACATTTTCATTAAAGTCTATGGGGACAAACATTTAAGTCTGCCTGAAAAGTAGCTCATGTACTTTTTTTAGCGACAGGCATTTTGCTACAAGCAACAGGACTCTCAAGTGTAAACCAGGGCTATAAAAACATTAGGTTTTGCTTTTATGAGCATCTTTGAGCTTCGAGCTACACAATGCTAGAGTGTTGGGGCCTCCATGAATTCCAGGAACTGATACTTCCCATTAGTGACTTCTTTCTTTATACTTTATATTGCCTCTTGTGAGTTGGATGTTTTCAAATGCGAAGGCCACCAGTTACCATTTCCTGACTGTGTTCGAAAACAGACTGTTAGTGCCGGTTCACACTACAGCGACTTGGGATCTAACTTGTGTCGCCCCCAAGTCACGCGTCATGATAAATTCCATTGACATGAATGAGATCCGTCTTGGTGTACACTACTTAAGTTGCTCCGACTTCAGAAAAGGTTCCAGTCCTACTTCAAGGCCACTTCTAGGCAACTTGTACCCATTGATTTCAATGAAAGTTGCCTCCAAAGTCGGATCAACGACTTAACTGAAGCAACTTTACAGGAAGAGAAAATTGTTTCCCCAGGCAAACCCCTCCCTCCCACAGAGCTGATTATTCTGTGATTGGCCAAAGTCGCCTGTTCTGGAGGCAACTTCAAGTCGCGATGAAGTCGCCTTGCAAAGTTGGCTGTAAGTCGGGTTGCCCCTGTGTAAACTGGCACTTCTGCTCACATGCTGGCATCACTACGTTGTAATTTATTTTTCCAGAATAAGTATGCAGAAGAATCAGAAGCCCTTCTCTGCATATACTTGCTCAGTAATTACAATTATTGTAGTCCCAGCGTTGGCATGATGGCCAGGCAGCTGCCATTTTCAGAACCGTAGTTTATCAGCTTCTGTTTTCTCTCTACTAGTTTTCTTTAATTTTTGCATTTTAAATGTCAGCCTTGGAGTTGGTGCACAGGGAGGCGTGACGTCTGCACCCAGTGGCCGTTCCCCTGTCAAGACTGAGTGTTATTCTAGCATTCTTGCTTTACTGCAACAGTTGTCAAATTGATTTATCAACTTGTGCAAATCCTCTTGTCTGCAGTCTTTTGGGAACTGGTTTTCAAGTGGTGACCTAGCAACATGCATTACATTATGGACATTTCTAGCTGTTGTTGTGTTCTTTATTTGTGACACATTGTAACAGTAGTAGGCATTTGGTTTACCAGTATTTTAATTAGTGATGTGCAAAGCTTCCTAGTGCTTTTTGTACATTTACTGTATGTATGTAGTGTGTTTTGCATATGTAGTTATAGCAGATTAAATCAAACATGTCTGTCCATTTGTAAAGGTTGCTGGCAGTTATCTTGGTCTCAATTTTGTATAGTGGGACCACAATTTAAATCAAACCCTATAACCACAGTTCACCAGAGGAAGGCAAAAAATAAAAATAAAACTATTATAGAGCATGGCTAAAATTGTTCTAACTTCTAATTTTTTTTTCACCAATTGGAAAACCAACAGATGGGGCCCACACATGATCGGTTTGTCCAATGAAAACGGTCCATCGGTCTGTTTTCATCAGACAAAACCGATCGAGTTTACAGGGTTTTAAATGTTGATATGCAATTATCTGCTACAGACACTCTTTGATTCAGTCAAAGCTCTATTGCTTTGCACAGTCCGTATCAGACCTCAGTTATTTTCAATGCCTCCCTAACATACTGTTTTAGTAGTGGCAACACACAGAAATTAATTATGCATATCGGGTACAGTCCATGATGGGCACCCTTTCATGCTATCATGGATATATTCACCCAACACTCTCCAGGAGGAAAACAGTGCTGAACTTATGCCCTTAGGATGATGATGCAGGATGTATGGTGTATATGTATATATCAGATCTTCAACTTTAAGGGCCCTTTCACACGGGGCGGATCAGTTATGATCCATGTCTGTAAGCTCAGCGGGGATCGCTCCGTAAATCCCTGCTGAGCCGTCGGATAACAGGGCGGTCTCTGCACACTGTGCAGGGACCGACCCTGTCTTTTCTCCGCTCTTCCCTATGGGGGGGATCGGATGAACACGGACCGTGTGTCCGTGTTCATCCGATCCGCAGACGGAAGAAAAAATAGGACATTCTCCCGTCTGCAAAATTGGATTTTTGTGGGTGTCAGCGGATAAACATCCGCTATCACCTGCCTCTGCAATCACATAGGGACCAATGTATGTCCCTTTTTTCATCTGCAAACGGATGGATGAAAAAGCAGACATACGGCCTGCACGTCTGAAAGGGCCCTAAGGGAGGGAAAAATTCACATGACTATGGCTCTTACTACTCAGCCAGGGCAGCAGTTGGGTGCACTTTTATAGGCCTAATCCTACTCTTCCACGATCGCACATTTTTTAGAAGCACAGAGCTCCCTTGTGACCCATGCAGCCAGTATGGTAGACTTGTGTACCCAGTTACAATTTTGTATGAATGTCTTTCCTATATAGTATAAAATGCTTAAAGGGGTGGTTCCCCTAAAAATAAACCTTTAACATTGCATTTCTCTTCTTAATTACATCTAGAATCGGCTGGTATTTAAAAAAAAATCCGTCCGTACATACCATTTTCGGCATGTAGTCTCACCGCCGCTTCCGGGTCTGATGGTCGGGTGTGCCTACTTGATTGGCATCCGATCGACGCATACAGCGCGTCACGAGATGCCGAAAGAAGCCGTATAGAGCCGCACCAACGTTCGGCTTCTTTCGGCATCTCGTGACGCGCTGTATACGTCGATCGGATGCCTGTCCCCAACCATCAAACCGGAAGCGGCGTTGAGACTACATGCCGAAAATGGTATGTACGGACGGATTTTTTTTAAAATACCAGCCGATTCTAGATGTAATTAAGAGAAATGCAATGTTAAAAGTTTATTTCTTTATCGTACATCACGGGACACAGAGCAGCATAGTAATCACTATGTGGGTTATAGAGCCTACCTTCAGGTGATGGACACTGGCGCACTCTTCAGACAGGAAGTCCCTCCCTATATAACCCGCTCCCCTAACAGGAGTACCTCAGTTTTTTCGCCAGTGTCTAGGTGTTGGTCACGGTTAAGGCCTGGTCCATTGTGGCTAGGCCAGCTGCTTACCGGATCCGTCCAAAGTGCCGCAGTGCCAAAGTGGACGGTACCCGGGCCCCGCTTAGAAGACCGGGGTCTTGCCTATAATGCTTCTCTTTTGAGAGCTGGATCCTGGGTTCCAGAGCATTGATCAATTACAGGGTCAAATGTCTGTCTGTTTGCCAAAGGTGCTTGTATAGGTCCAGGGGTGGGTGAGGCTGGGCCTCTTGCTTTGAGCAACACCCTGCAGCGTGGACAGGTAAGTGGAGGGCTGCAGGACGTGGTCTGTTGGCAGTCTCTCCTAAGAAAGGGGATTGTGGGCTAGCCTAGATGTGCTGCTATGCACAGGCAATGTTTTCCACTATGTCTGCTGATGACAGGATGGTCCTTCTCCCACACTGTTCCCCTAGCTGGCTAAGTGTTTGTTTGTATAGGGGGGTGCACGTCTGTTTAAGCACGAGAATGGTGCTTACAGGGCTAGAAGCCGTCATATGGCTGACCGGAGTGATCCTGATTCCCCCTGCAGCGCGTGGTCTCCTCCTGCCTGACTGCATGTTCCTCCCCTGTGGGGGCCGCCATGAATCGCCGCAGCATCTTCCTGCTAGTGCATGCGCGCGGCTGGGCAGGAAATAGGAGCAGAGGTGCGCGGCGTGACGTGGCGGCCTGGGGGGGAGGCGGAGCGGCGTGCGGACGCCGGCAGGATGAAGCAGGTTAGTCAGTGTGGCATGGGGACTCGCAGAGAGCGTGTGTAGTGCCTTCAGGAGGGATCCAGGACACTCAGACGTGCACCAGTTCAGGGGCTGTGAGCCCAAATCTGGACACACTGCTCAGCCTAAAAGAGCGCTGCAGGAATACTCCCTAGCCTCCTTCCCCCCAGAGGAGACGGGCTCTACACTTGGTCAGCAGATCGGTTGTTGCCTCAGACAGTCAGACAGCTACCTAAGTTCCTGAGCTCTCCTACCAGTGGCCTGATTACTCCAGAGTGGCTGTACTACAGGGGTACCTCGGGGTTGTACACATGGCTCCCAAGGGATCAGGCTCTGCCAAAGGGTCTAAGACGGCAAAGAAGGCTAAGGGATCCTCATCAGGCTCAGAGGATTTGGGTCAGGCCTCGGTCACTCTGCCCTCCCCAGAGAGATCAGTGTTGGGGCTCCAGAGCGAGTCATTGGAACCAGCGGGTGCTGAGGCTGGCCCTAATCAGCCACCCCCGGTCTACGTGACTGAGGAGGTACTGGCTGCCACCTTGGGGGGGTTGGAAAGTAGACTTGCAGCCTTGATTGCTGCCTCCCTACCAGGGAAAAAACGCACTAGATCTCCTTCTCCTGCACTGCAGGCTCCAGGTTTAGATCTCTCCTCAGACGAGTCGGAATTCTCAGGATACCAGGGAGAGGAGCTGGAGGAATGGGAGTCCACCATCGAGGAACCCTTCTCGGCTTCTCAGGCAGAGAAACTATGGGTCCAATCTCTAACAGAGACGGTTCGGTCTGCCTTTAAATTACCCACACCGGTGCCTCCGGTTGGTACAGTATCCTCTTTAGGGTCCTTGAAGGCACCTCAGGCTTCTATGTGTTTCCCGGTCCATCCCCTTTTAGAGGATGTAATGTATAAAGAGTGGGGTAAGTCGGATAGAATCTTTGTACCCCCTAGGAGATTCGCGGTACTATATCCCATGGAGGAAAGATTTGAAAAGAAGTGGGCTGTCCCAGTGGTGGACGCGGCTATTTCGTGTGTCAATAAAACACTGACCTGCCCTGTCGACAACGTCCAGATGTTCAAGGACCCGGTCGATAAGCGGTTGGAGACCTTGTTGAAGGCCTCCTTTGCCACCGCTGGGGCAGTAGTCCAGCCGGCTGTTGCCGCCATTGGGGTATGCCAGGCTCTTAAGGACCAGGCCAAGCAGGTCCTAAGGGACCTCCCAGCCCAACAGGCACGGGATTTGGCAGATTTGCCAAGGGCACTCTGTTTTGCGATCGACGCAATTAAAGATTTGATCCAGCAAGCCTCCCGCCTCTATGTCCCTCGTTCATATGCGTAGACTTCTTTGGCTAAAGAATTGGGCAGCCGAGACTCCATGTAAAAGACTCCTGACGGGGTTTCCCTTTCATGGGGAGAGGCTATTCGGGGAGGACCTGGATGCATATATCCAGAAAATATCCAGCGGAAAGAGCACGTTGCTGCCAGTAAAAAAGAGATTTAGAGGGCCCACATTTAAGCGCCCTGCTTCTCCCGCGCCAGGGTCTTCCAACTCTAGGCAGTATTGACGGCCGGCAGGTCGGCCTGCCGGGGAGAGCAAGTCTCAGGGTCAGTTTTCAGCAAACAAAAGACCCTGGACCCGCAAAGCGGGGAAACCCGCCCCTAAGGCGTCTCTCTGAAGGGGCGCCCCCATCCTCACGGGTGGGGGGAAGGCTCCAGCACTTCGCAAGGGTCTGGGAAGCAAGGATCTCCGACAGATGGGTCCGCTCCACAGTCACTTCAGGATATCGGCTGGAGTTTCAACATTTTCCCCCACCTCGATTACGCAGGTCTTGCGTACCAAGCGAACCCAAGTAAGGCGGCGGCACTCTTGGCATCCTTAGACCGCCTCCTGGATCAGGGGGTGCTTGTCAAGGTACCAGTTCAGGAAAGAGGAATGGGATTTTATTCCAATGTCTTTATTATCCCAAAACCAAATGGCGATGTAAGGCCTATCCTGGATTTGAAGGGCCTAAACAAGTACCTGTCTGTCCAGACCTTTCGGGTGGAGTCCATTCGTTCAGTTGCCGCTATCCTCCATGGGGGAGTGTTTCTAGCGTCAGTAGACATAAAGGATGCGTATCTGCATGTCCCTATATTTTCTGGCCACCACAAATTCCTGCGGTTCATCGTAGGTCGGCGCCATTTTCAGTTCGTAGCCCTCCCTTTCGGGTTGGCCACGGCCCCCAGGGTGTTAACAAAGATCCTGGCTCCACTACTCGCAGATCTAAGAACCCGTGTGATTCTGGTTCTGGCCTATTTGGACGATCTCCTCTTGATAGACCAGTCTGCCCCCAGCCTAAGACGGTCAGTTCAGACCACCGTTCGGTATCTAGAGACCTTCGGTTGGGTCATAAACAGGGACAAATCTGCCCTGCGGCCAACCAGGGTCCTAGAATACCTAGGCATACGTCTCGATACGAATCGACAGAATATTTTTGCCACAATCAAAAATTCTCGCCTTGAGGGCATTAATTCTGTTGATACTGAAGAGGAGGAGGCCATCCATGCGACTCTGCATGCAGCTGTTAGGGAAGATGGTGTCAACTTTCGAGGCGGTACCCTACGCTCAGATTCACTCCAGGAAATTACAGTGGATCATCCTGTCAAGGTGGAACAAACAGGTTCAGACCTTAGATCTACCCATTTTTCTCTCCCTGGTAGTCCGGGAGAGTTTCAGTTGGTGGTTGGCTCCCGGAAACCTTCAGAAGGGGAAACCCTTCAACCCAGGACCGTGGCAGATAGTCACGACAGATGCCAGCCGGACAGGTTGGGGTGCAGTCCTGGAGAACCTATCCCAACAGGGGAGGTGGTCAACCACGGAGCAACTCCTGCCCATCAACATCTTAGAGATGCGGGCAGTCCGGTTGTCTCTGAAGGCTTGAACATCCAAGCTGGTGGGGACAGCCGTCAGAATACAGTCGGACAATGCTACGACGGTAGCATATATAAACCACCAAGGAGGTACAAGGAGTCGGGCAGCTCAGAGGGAGGCAGATCAGATATTTGCGTGGGCAGAGGCCCACATACAGTGCCTCTCAGCGGTATTCATTCCGGGAGGACAGAATTGGCGGGCAGATTATCTCAGCAGGAGACAATTATTGCCAGGGGAATGGGCCCTTCAGAGACATCTGTCAGAGATGGGGGACACCAGATGTGGACCTAATGGCGTCAAGATTAACCACTTTGCAACCGCCCTATGCCGAAAGTACGGCTCTAGGGCGGTTGCTGTATTCTAACTGGCCGTTAATTAACGGCCTGTCAGAATCGCGCTCCCGCGCGCCTCCTGAGGCGCGCACACGGGAACATCCGTGACCGCCGGGTCCAGAGGACCCGGCGCATCACGGATCACGGTAAATCGCCGCTGATAGCGGCGGTTTACCACGTGATCGCGCCGTCCAATGACGGCGCGATCAGATGTAAACAGACCGGCGTCATTTGATGACGCCGGTTCCTCCCTCCTCTCTCTGTACCGATCGGTACAGTGTGAGAGGAGAGGGGAGGGAGCGGATGGCAGCGCCAGTGCTGCGGGCTGGATCTGTGACAAATGTAGTCACAGATCCATCCATCCCTCCCTCCCTGCTCAGCCATCCCTGCTGCATATACTCTGCAATACTCACCTGGGCATACTCTGCAATACTCAGGCATACTCTGGCAATACTCTGGGCATACTCTGCAATACTCTGCAATACTCTGCAATACTCAGGCATACTCTGCAATACTCTGCAATACTCTGGGCAATACTCTGGGCAATACTCTGGGCAATACTCTGGGCAATACTCTGGGCAATACTCTGGGCAATACTCTGGGCAATACTCTGGGCAATACTCTGGGCAATACTATGGGCATACTCCGCAATACTCTGCAATACTCTGGGCATACTCTGCCAATACTCTGGGCATACTCTGCCAATACTCTGGGCATACTCTGCATACTCTGCATACTCTGCAATACTCTGGGCATACTCTGCCAATACTCTGGGCATACTCTGCAATACTCTGGGCATACTCTGCGATACTCTGGGCATACTCTGCGATACCCTGGGCATACTCTGCAATACTCTGGCAATACTCTGGGCATACTCTGCAATACTCTGGGCATACTCTGCAATACCCTGGGCATACTCTGCAATACCCTGGGCATACTCTGCAATACCCTGGGCATACTCTGCAATACCCTGGGCATACTCTGCAATACCCTGGGCATACTCTGCAATACCCTGGGCATACTCTGCATACTCCGCAATACTCTGGCAATACTCTGGGCATACTCTGGCAATACTCTGGGCATACTCTGCAATACTCTGGGCATACTCTGCAATACTCTGGGCATACTCTGCAATACTCTGGGCATACTCTGCAATACTCTGGGCATACTCTGCAATACTCTGGGCATACTCTGCAATACTCTGGGCATACTCTGCAATACTCTGGGCATACTCTGCATACTCTGGCAATACTCTGGCAATACTCTGGCAATACTCTGGCAATACTCTGGCAATACTCTGGGCATACTCTGCAATACTCTGGCAATACTCTGGGCATACTCTGCAATACTCTGGGCATACTCTGCAATACTCTGGGCATACTCTGCAATACTCTGGGCATACTCTGCAATACCCTGGGCATACTCTGCAATACCCTGGGCATACTCTGCAATACTCTGGCATACTCTGCAATACTCTGGCAATACTCTGGGCATACTCTGCAATACTCTGGCAATACTCTGGGCATACTCTGCAATACTCTGGGCAATACTCTGGGCATACTCTGCAATACTCAGGCATACTCTGGCAATACTCTGGGCATACTCTGCAATACTCTGGGCATACTCTGCAATACTCTGGGCATACTCTGCAATACTCTGGGCATACTCTGCAATACTCTGGGCATACTCTGCAATACTCTGGGCATACTCTGCAATACTCTGGGCATACTCTGCAATACTCTGGGCATACTCTGCAATACTCTGGGCATACTCTGCAATACTCTGGGCATACTCTGCAATACTCTGGGCATACTCTGCAATACTCTGGGCATACTCTGCAATACTCTGGGCATACTCTGCAATACTCTGGGCATACTCTGCAATACTCTGGGCATACTCTGCAATACTCTGGGCATACTCTGCAATACTCTGGGCATACTCTGCAATACTCTGGGCATACTCTGCAATACTCTGGGCATACTCTGCAATACTCTGGGCATACTCTGCAATACTCTGGGCATACTCTGCAATACTCTGGGCATACTCTGCAATACTCTGGGCATACTCTGCAATACTCTGGGCATACTCTGCAATACTCTGGGCATACTCTGCAATACTCTGGGCATACTCTGCAATACTCTGGGCATACTCTGCAATACTCTGGGCATACTCTGCAATACTCTGGGCATACTCTGCAATACTCTGGGCATACTCTGCAATACTCTGGGCATACTCTGCAATACTCTGGGCATACTCTGCAATACTCTGGGCATACTCTGCAATACTCTGGGCATACTCTGCAATACTCTGGGCATACTCTGCAATACTCTGGGCATACTCTGCAATACTCTGGGCATACTCTGCAATACTCTGGGCATACTCTGCAATACTCTGGGCATACTCTGCAATACTCTGGGCATACTCTGCAATACTCTGGGCATACTCTGCAATACTCTGGGCATACTCTGCAATACTCTGGGCATACTCTGCAATACTCTGGGCATACTCTGCAATACTCTGGGCATACTCTGCAATACTCTGGGCATACTCTGCAATACTCTGGGCATACTCTGCAATACTCTGGGCATACTCTGCAATACTCTGGGCATACTCTGCAATCCTCTGGGCATACTCCGCAATACTCTGGGCATACTCTGCAATACTCTGGGCATACTCTGCAATACTCTGGGCATACTCTGGGCATACTCTGCAATACTCTGGGCATACTCTGCAATACTCTGGGCATACTCTGCGAATACTCTGCAATACTCTGGCAATACTCTGGCAATACTCTGCAATACTCTGGGCATACTCTGCAATACTCTGGGCATACTCTACAATACTCTGGGCATACTCTGCAATACTCTGGGCATACTCCGGCAATACTCTGGGCACACTCCGCAATACTCTGGCAATACTCTGGGCATACTCTGCAATACTCTGGGCATACTCTGCAATACTCTGGGCATACTCTGCAATACTCTGGGCATACTCTGCAATACTCTGGGCATACTCTGCAATACTCTGGGCATACTCTGCAATACTCTGGGCATACTCTGCAATACTCTGGGCATACTCTGCAATACTCTGGGCATACTCTGCAATACTCTGGGCATACTCTGCAATACTCTGGGCATACTCTGCAATACTCTGGGCATACTCTGCAATACTCTGGGCATACTCTGCAATACTCTGGGCATACTCTGCAATACTCTGGGCATACTCTGCAATACTCTGGGCATACTCTGCAATACTCTGGGCATACTCTGCAATACTCTGGGCATACTCTGCAATACTCTGGGCATACTCTGCAATACTCTGGGCATACTCTGCAATACTCTGGGCATACTCTGCAATACTCTGGGCATACTCTGCAATACTCTGGGCATACTCTGCAATACTCTGGGCATACTCTGCAATACTCTGGGCATACTCTGCAATACTCTGGGCATACTCTGCAATACTCTGGGCATACTCTGCAATACTCTGGGCATACTCTGCAATACTCTGGGCATACTCTGCAATACTCTGGGCATACTCTGCAATACTCTGGGCATACTCTGCAATACTCTGGGCATACTCTGCAATACTCTGGGCATACTCTGCAATACTCTGGGCATACTCTGCAATACTCTGGCAATACTCTGGGCAATACTCTGGGCATACTCTGCAATCTGCAATACTCTGGGCATACTCTGCAATACTCTGGGCATACTCTGCAATACTCTGGGCAATCTGCAATACTCTGGGCAATCTGCACTCTGGCAATCTGCACTCTGGGCATACTCTGCAATACTCTGGGCATACTCTGCAATACTCTGGGCATACTCTGCAATACTCTGGGCATACTCTGCAATACTCTGGGCATACTCTGCAATACTCTGGGCATACTCTGCAATACTCTGGGCATACTCTGCAATACTCTGGGCATACTCTGCAATACTCTGGGCATACTCTGCAATACTCTGGGCATACTCTGCAATACTCTGGGCATACTCTGCAATACTCTGGGCATACTCTGCAATACTCTGGGCATACTCTGCAATACTCTGGGCATACTCTGCAATACTCTGGGCATACTCTGCAATACTCTGGGCATACTCTGCAATACTCTGGGCATACTCTGCAATACTCTGGGCATACTCTGCAATACTCTGGGCATACTCTGCAATACTCTGGGCATACTCTGCAATACTCTGGGCATACTCTGCAATACTCTGGGCATACTCTGCAATACTCTGGGCATACTCTGCAATACTCTGGGCATACTCTGCAATACTCTGGGCATACTCTGCAATACTCTGGGCATACTCTGCAATACTCTGGGCATACTCTGCAATACTCTGGGCATACTCTGCAATACTCTGGGCATACTCTGCAATACTCTGGGCATACTCTGCAATACTCTGGGCATACTCTGCAATACTCTGGGCATACTCTGCAATACTCTGGGCATACTCTGCAATACTCTGGGCATACTCTGCAATACTCTGGGCATACTCTGCAATACTCTGGGCATACTCTGCAATACTCTGGGCATACTCTGCAATACTCTGGGCATACTCTGCAATACTCTGGGCATACTCTGCAATACTCTGGGCATACTCTGCAATACTCTGGGCATACTCTGCAATACTCTGGGCATACTCTGCAATACTCTGGGCAATCTGCAATACTCTGGGCATACTCTGCAATACTCTGGGCATACTCTGCAATACTCTGGGCATACTCTGCAATACTCTGGGCATACTCTGCAATACTCTGGGCATACTCTGCAATACTCTGGGCATACTCTGCAATACTCTGGGCATACTCTGCAATCTCTGGGCATACTCTGCAATACTCTGAAGCAATACTCTGGGCAACGCATACGCAAGTCCCGCCCACATATAAAAACGGTGTTCAAACCACATGTGAGGTATCTTTATATCATGTTTTGGGGTTTTATGTATTTTTCTAGCAAATAAATGATGATTTTTACATGTAGGAGAGAAATGTCAGAATTGGCCTGGGTGCTCCCTGCATGTTGGGCCTCTGTATGTGGCCGCACTGTGTAAAAGTCTCACACATGGGGTATCGCCATACTCGGGAGGAATAGCAGAATGTGTTTTGGGGTGTAATTTGTGGTATGCATATGCTGTGTGTGAAAAATAACCTAATAATATGAAAATTTGATGAAAAAAAAAAAAATCTTGATTTTGCAAAGAATTGTGGGAAAAAATTACAACTTTAAAAAACTCACCAGGCCTCTTTCTAAATACCTTGGAATGTCTTCTTTCCAAAAAGGGGTCATTTGGGGGGTATTTGTACTTTTCTGGCATGTTAGGGTCTCAAGAAATGAGAGAGGCTGTCAGTACTTCAGGTGTGATGAAATTGATCAATTTTCAGGATTTGGTACCATAGCTTGTAGACCCCATAACTTTCACCCAGACTAAATAATATCCAACATTTTTTATTTTTTTTACCAAAGATATGTAGCAGTATACATTTTAGGCCAAATTTATGAAGAAAAATTACTTTTTTGCAAAATTTTATAATAGAAATGAAGAAAAATTATTATTTTTTGCAAAATTCTGTTCTTTTTTCATTTATAGCAAAAAAAATAAAAACCGCAGAGGTGATGAAACACCACCAAAAGAAAGCTCTATTTGTGGGAAAAAAAGGACAAAAATTTCATTTGGTTATAGTGTTGTATGACTGAGTTATTGTCATTCAAAATGTGAGAGCACCGAAAGCTGAAAATTGGTCTGGTTATTAAGGGTGTTTAAGTGCCCAGTGGTCAAGTGGTTAAACACAAAACTGCACAGGTTTGTGTCCAGAACGAGGGACCCACGGGCCTGTGGTACGGACGCCCTGGTTTGTCCATGGCACCAGTATTCGCTGATATATGCCTTCCCGCCGCTTCAGCTGCTTCCCCGACTCCTGCGTCGGATCAGGTCAGAGGACAAGACCATAATCCTAGTGGCTCCAGCGTGGCCCCGGAGGTCTTGGTACTCCCTAATTGTGAGAATGTCAATCGGAGACCCCTGGCCTCTGCCACTCTGGCCAGACCTGCTATCTCAGGGACCAATATACCACCCTGCCTCACAGTCGCTGGGTTTGACGGCATGGCGGCTGAGGCCTACGTCTTAAGGAAGAGGGGGCTCTCGAGGTCTGTGCTTTCTACTGTAATCAATGCGAGGAAACCAGTTTCGAGCCATATATATTACAGGGTGTGGAGAACCTATGTCGCTTGGTGTGAGACCAAAGGGTGGCACCCCTGTAGGTTTGTGATCGGTAGGATCCTGGAGTTCCTGCAACGCGGAGTAGAGAAGGGACTGGCTGTCGGCACTATTAAAGGCCAGGTGTCAGCATTGTCAGTTCTCTTTCAGAGGCCGTTAGCCACGCACTCGTTGGTCAAGATTTTTTTGCAGGGGGTTCTGCGGATTAATCCCCCAGTCAGACTCCCGGCTTGCCCCTGGGACCTAAATTTGGTCCTCTCGGCCCTGCAGAGGCGCCCCTTTGAGCCCCTAGGTCAGATCCCATTGGTGCTGCTATCGAGGAAGTTGATATTTTTGGTGGCCATGACCTCGGCCAGAAGGGTCTCGGAGCTGGCGGCCCTTTCTTGCAGGGAGCCGTACTTGATTATCCATGAAGATAGAGTCATTTTACGAACCTTGCCCACTTTTTTGCCTAAAAGGGTCTCAGGTTTTTTATTTAAACCAGGACTTGGTCCCCCCGTCGTTTTTTCCCAAACCGGGTTCCAGGGAGGAAAAGTTATTGCATTCCTTAGACGTGGTAAGGGCTATCAAGGTCTATTTGCAGGCCACAGCTCATATCAGGAAGACGGATACGTTTTTCGTTCTTCCGGAGGGGCCCAGAATAGGTCAGGCGGCATCAAAGGCCACACTAGCCAGGTGGATTCGCCAGGTAATCTCACAGGCCTACGGCCTGAGGGGTAGGGACCCCCCGGCCTCTATCAAGGCTCACTCAACCAGGGCTTTAGGGACTTCTTGGGCAGTCCAGCATCAGGTTTCCATGGACCAGGTCTGCAGAGCAGCAACCTGGTCGTCAGTTCACACGTTCACAAGGTTTTATCAGGTGGACGTGAGGAGGCGCGAGGACCTGGCCTTTGGCCAAGCGGTCTTAAGAGCCGCCCTTTAGTTTCCTTGCGCCCGGTGGCATCTTTTGGTCCTTCTTTTGGGCCTCCCTCCCCTCAGTTGGCATTGCTTCTGGACATCCCACATAGTAATTACTATGCTGCTCTGTGTCCCGTGATGTACGATAAAGAAAAAGGGATTTTTATAAACAGCTTACCTGTAAAATCCTTTTCTTGAAGTACATCACGGGACACAGAGCTCCCATCCCTCCTTTTTTTGGGACAAAACTGAGGTACTCCTGTTAGGGGAGGGGGGTTATATAGGGAGGGACTTCCCGTCTGAAGAGTGCCAGTGTCATCACCTGAAGGTAGGCTCTATAACCCACATAGTAATTACTATGCTGCTCTGTGTCCCGTGATGTACTTCAAAAAAAGGATTTTACAGGTAAGCTGTTTATAAAAATCCCTTTTTTTAGGGGAACCGCCCCTTTAACATGGTTTTGCAGTTTGAGAAAAAGCTTATTGACGTATTCCATACAGTGTTATTGGGGTATAAAATATGCAGTAACAGCGCTCTCTGAAACTTTTTAAAAAGTGCTCTTTATTCTGTGTATGAAGTGGCCTGCTTTCTTTTTGGCACTGAAGATAATATCAAGCATTAAGATATTGCTACCACTGGTTTGGGTAAAATGATTCATTACAGAGAGCTTGTGTGCTTAGAGTGGTAATCTTGTGACATAGAACTGAATTTCTGGACAGTGCCTCCTTACTGGACCCCAGATGAAAATATTCTTTCTGTGGTATGTTCTGAATCCAGAAAGGATTAACATTTAATTCAGTCATTTGGACCCTCGAGAAGAGGAAGTCTGCTGATTTCTAGGTTTCTTTTTAGTTCCTTTTTGAAGGAATTTAGTGTTTTCCCCCATTACTGAAAATCGTTTCCAGTCTTTTGAAGTTTAGAGCTTTTCCAGGGCTAAGTCTGTTCCTCAAATTTTAAAAGTCTTAAGTAGCTTTTGTGTTAAAATTCGACATCAATATATATCTTCTGAGTAGAATTGCTTGCATTCTTGTATGCCTCATTATTTCCCCACATTGGATATGCATTTCACTAAAGTTTTCTTTACTTGTTGAGGTTTTAAGAGAACATTGGCCAAGGACATTGCCTTTCTTCTTGTATGAGGCCATGTTGGTAGAGATTTTTAGTAGTACTCATGCTCTAACTGTGGTTCTCCAAACTACGGTCCTCCAGCTGTTCCAGGACTACACATCCCATGAGGCATGGTAAAACGCTGACATTCACAGACGTGACTAGGCATAATGGGAATTGTAGTTCCTGAACAACTGGAGGGCCAAAGTTTGCAGACCCCTGCTTCTAACCCAATAAACAAAGTATTTACTTTTCTTTCTCCTACATTGAGGGGCTCTGGAAATATTTAACATTTTGCTTGTACTCCCACCTACAGGACTGGACAATGCTTTGCTCCAATCGCAGTGATCCAGCTTGGTTGTCTGCAGCCTGGCTTTTCGAATGCCACTCTAGATGCTGCAGGGATATCCTTGAAGTGACATTCAGGCACCAAGTTCCATGTACTTTGCTTTTCAGACTCTGTTCTGTTAAAGCTGGCTGTAGAATGCATTTTAGCTTCCAAGCTGCTGGAACTGCCTTAGTGATTGCTCTGTCCGACCGTGATTGCTCTGGAAATTCCGACCGTGTTTTCGGGGCATGAGAGCTGATGTCCTCCTATTAGATGGAGTGTCGTACACAATTTCTTTCCCACCATTCAGTGTTAAAGCATCTCTGTTGCTGCAAAAAGCTTTCCTCCACAAAAACTGCTTCCTTATCTGCTCTGGTCATCCTCATTGCTCTAGACTGGCGCAGGTAGATGTGGAACAGCAGCCTGGTAGGATTACTTGCAGATGCTCCATGGGCTCTTCCAGATGGTCAGGGTCTTCTGGCCCAAGGATCAATTTGCCATCTTCCTTTGCGATTGCTGGCAGGAACAGGGGCATCTTTTGTGTGCGATTCCTAAACCTAGGAAGTCTATCACCTTTAAAGGTCAATACTCTGTCATCGAAGGCAGACTTGGTGTGAGTCTCTGGGCATCCACCCTGGGAGTTTCATCATAGGAATTTAATAATCTCCTTCCTGCAACTGGGTCTAGACCAGCGTCTTTCAGCTTTCCACACCTTTCTATTCTAGTTTCAAAGACCATCGGCTTTCCTTTCTTTAACTAAGTCCTTTGCATTCAGGGTCGCCCCATCTATTCCCTTGTGACTTTGTGGTTCTTCTTTGACACTGATGTTTAATCCCACCAAAGATTTAACTCCCTTCACTCTCATCCATGAGGTTTTTTGTTTGTTATTGTGACAATCACCTCTGCGGGATGGACAGGAGGGCCTTATCCTGCAAGGAACTGTTTTTGGTTTTGCATAGAGGCTACCATGGTGTTGAGGTCCATGACTTCATTCTTAACTAAGGTCATTTCTGCCTTTCACTTCTACCAGGACATAGTTATATATATATTTTAGGTCAAATGGACCCTGTAAGGTGGCAAAGGCTTCTCATTTCACCATCCTCTGGGAACTCACAGCCTGTTTCCTGTAGATGCCGATCTGATCAGTGCCTCTGAACCACTTCCCTTGACCATGCTCTTGCTTCTGCTTTGTGACTCTCACATCGTCTCCTACGGGCTACAAGTGGCTGTTTCAACACATTATGCATCGATGGTCCATGGTTGTCACTCTGAGGAAAATCGATGGGGCCACTGGATAGAAAGTGGTCATACAGTGGCTGCAGGAGATCGCCTGCACTGAAATGCAACAAAGGAAAAAGGGATAAAAAGGATTATTGTATTTAAAACAACTGACTATTGTGCCTTAACAACCTAGGTGTTGGATCAGTAAGAGTTTACATATATTCCAGGCTTGGCTACTATGTAAAATGCATAATCCACAGCTTGAAGGCAAATATGTTTATTTCCTCTTACTTTATATGTATGTGTTTTGTGCTGATCCAGGAGAAAGTTGCTTTTATAGGCTTGGATCCCAAGTGTTAATAATAAACCTGTAAAAGTAAGTGTTGGCATCTTGTCACTTGACACCCACTGGAAGGTGATGTATAAATATGATAAATGGCTTAAAAAGTAGGTTTTTATGAGGACGGCGGCACTGGCTGTTTTTATTTTTCTTCTTTTTTCTTTTTAACCTTGTTTAGATGGAATGTTCTCTAGTTAAAGTATCCAACTAAATAAGTGGCTCAGCCCCTGAACTTTCACATGGCTTCTATAGTTATTCCCTTTCCGTATTACCTGATGGCTCCACAGGTGTAGACCCCTCTTGTTGGATGGGGGGTTTGGGAGGTGGTACTGGGACCTTGCTGGTGGTTGGTCCTAGGGGCGCTCCTGGTTGCACATTGCTTAGGAGCAGGCCAGGGCACTTGTGGCCCTCTTGAGGGAATGCCCATTTGTAGTTTCATGATGGGAAGCAATCTGATTACATTGGCAAATATATTGCAGTAATGTGGTCTCCGTAAAGGAGTTATGGGTAGAGTTGCTGGGTACAAACTTCTTGGATTCAGTTGAGGGTGCCAGTAATTTTCAGTTGGGTGTGGAATCCTAGAAGTAGAACTTTAGTGGTATCTGCTTAACTATGCCTCATTGCAGTATATATTTGTAAGTATTTGGTGTCCAGTAAGATTAATTTACATACTGGAAAATACTATAAATCGGTTCCTATGCCATTTAGCTTTGATTTCCCTGGAGCTTCCAGAGTTAAAAGAACATTGTGGAATGATTAGGCAGTAGAGCAAAGTTTCTGTGTGATGGTGTGGTTTTTGGGCACTTTGAATTATGCACAGTAGCGTGCAGTGTTGGCGTTACTGTACAGTGTACAGATGCCCCATGTTAACTGCTGTACTTGTGTATTTACTTTGATGTTTTCTGTCTGTTTTTATAATTATGTACTTTGGTTTGTATACAACATGTCTTTTCAATACATTAAAGTAAATGTGGTGTTTTTTTAACTATACATATGAGCATAATTTAAATAATCTTGTCTTTGAAAGTTCTGTTTTTAAATTTTTTTTTTCTATGTATATGTAAAAATCATGTTTTCTCATAAAAAAAATTAACTACCGTAAGAGCTAGAAGAGCTATGTATATAAAGTCAGCAGCTACAAATACTGCAGCTGCTGACTTTTTAAAATAAGGACACTTGCCTGTCCAGGGCACCGGCGATGTTGGCACTCGAGGACGGACCCGTCCCTCGGTGCTGCAGCATCCATCTTCGATAAGGGAATCAGGAATTGGATCCTTAAGGCTTCACTTTCAGGTTCCCTACTGCGCATGCGCGAGTCGCGTGTCTCCCAGAAGAAAATGGGGGGGGGGGGGGAGTGGCGTAACCTGCAGATTCTACGGCTATCTATTCCCGGAAGTGGGTACTAATACCTGTATTATACAGGTATCTGCACCTCTCTACCCCATGTCGCCAAATGTGACACGGGGGGGGGGGGGATCCTGTGTGGACCTCTGCTTTAAAGTGTTACTAAACCCACAGCAGTAAAATCGCTCCCTATACAGTAAAACATGTTTGTTATACTCACTGTGGTACTTAAGGGGTTAGTCCTCTGCATAGTGTCAAATGGCTGTTTGATGCAGTCTTTTCTGATCCTCCCCTTCTTCCACAGTCCCCAATCGATCCCCTGATAAGATGAGCCTTTGGAGTCAGGCATCACATGCTCAGTTTGGTGTGTATTGCTTCTTTCTTTCTTTCTTTCTTTCTTTCTTTCTTTCTTTCTTTCTTTCTTTCTTTCTTTCTTTCTTTCTTTCTTTCTTTCTTTCTTTCTTTCTTTCTTTCTTTCTTTCTTTCTTTCTTTCTCTGGCTGCACCTTTGAGAGGCGGAGCATATCGGCCTTTTCCATCTGGCACTGGCCATACCAAAGCATATGGAGGTCATGGAGCAGCCAACCAAACCTTCCTCGCCCTCCAATGTGCAGAGCAGCACATTTTCACCAGCAATTGAAAATGCACTCTTTGCTCATCCATACTTTAAACGTCATCTTCTCAACATGTTTAAAACTATGATAGGAACAGCCTACCGTATGCTAAACAGCATGGGTCCATTCAGAGGCTTAACATGAGCTTTGTAATGAATGCATATCAACTGAGATAGTGGCACAGCATGCGTATGTAGAAATGATAGAGGGAAAAAAAGGGAGAAGAGGCTGCTGTAATGCGTTTCGTTTATCCAGACCGCCTACATACTGAATATTTTTGTATTACCGTTTGCATCTTTGAAAGTTGGGAATGCTACCACTGAATAATCACAAAATTACACACTTTATTTTTATTTTATTTTTTCACCTGCAAAAAAAATGTGCATTTATTTTTTTAAAGACAAACTTATCTTTTAAACTGAAACTTGACCAGTATTCCCCCGCTTTCCCTCTTGAAACCACCAAATCATAGAAACATGGCAGTTGTGCCTGTTTAGTAAAACATTTATTGAGAGAAGACAGTCTTGCCAGTAGTGATGGCATAATGCCTGAATGTTCAGCCTGATCATTTTGTGAGTTACCTTGGCTATAAATCTGTTTAACATGTCAAGCCTGAAATGCATTAGCTCAGTTTGAGAGAGCTTTTGTGGCTGATGTTTTTCAGGTGCACTGCCTGCGCTCTGCGTGGGCAACGCAAGTCTTAATTGTAACTTGCCAAGTCTAGCTTCTGAAAGCATTTAATTGTAAGAAAGCAATCCCCCATCTCTCCATACAGATATTTTTTTCCATCACTGTAAACAAAGATTAGCAGAATTAATTGATCCAGAAGGCATCAAAAACATGTATTGCTTCTAAAGAAACATGCCATATATCATGAGATATATATATATATATATATATATATATATATATATATATATATATATATATATATATATATATATATATATATATATATATATATATATATATATATATATAATTTTAATGCTTAACAATGTAATTCAAAAAAATCAATCTCCGTGTTAGATTGCTTTGGTCTTTGGTTGAGCTGTGCAGAATTTTTGTGTGCATTGATCGGCTTTCTTCAAAATAGAATGCTGGATGGTGTGCAATAGGTGGCTGTCCCTGTCACATCTCTATCTGTATTTGACTTCATTTGATGTGATTTTTCTATCCTGCCAGTGATATAACAGAGGTCATTCGTTATCGCAACAGTTCTGTTAAAATTGGTCGGTATTGTTGGCGCTTATGTACGATGTTTGGCTCTTGTACTGCTAATGGTTTGTTTTTTGCACAACAAAAGATCTGTTTATTAAAGCTTGACTTAGTTTTAAAATGGTTTTATTTTGTTACGGATGGAGTGGGAAAATAGAAACTGTGCCCAGTTTTTAATGTTTGGCTGGGCCCTTGGAAGAATTTTTTTCCACATTCTGTCTCCGTACCCCGTCATTGGTGGCAGTGGGGGGGGGGGGGGGGACGATGCCCCGTCATTGGTGGCATTGGGGGGGAGAACGATGACCCGTCATTGGTGGCAGTGGGGGGGGAGAGAACGATGACCCGTCATTGGTGGCAGTGGTGGGGAGAACGATGCCCCGTCATTGGTGGCAGTGGTGGGGAGAACGATGCCCCGGCAGTGGTGGGGAGAACGATGCCCCGTCATTGGTGGCAGTGGTGGGGAGAACGATGCCCCGTCATTGGTGGCAGTGGTGGGGAGAACGATGCCCCGTCATTGGTGGCAGTGGTGGGGAGAACGATGCCCCGTCATTGGTGGCAGTGGTGGGGAGAACGATGCCCCGTCATTGGTGGCAGTGGGGGGGGGGCGGTGCCCCGTCATTGGTGGCAGTGGGGGGGGGGGAGAACGGTGCCCCGTCATTGGTGGCAGTGGGGGGGGGGGAGAAACGGTGCCCCGTCATTGGTGGCAGTGGGGGGGGGGGGGGAGAACGGTGCCCCGTCATTGGTGGCGGTGGGGGGGGGGGGGAGAACGGTGCCCCGTCATTGGTGGCAGTGGGGGGGAGAACGGTGCCCCGTCATTGGTGGCAGTGGGGGGGGGGAGAACGGTGCCCCGTTATTGGTGGCAGTGGGGAGGGGGAGAACGGTGCCCCGTTATTGGTGGCAGTGGGGAGGGGGAGAACGGTGCCCCGTCATTGGTGGCAGTGGGGGAAGAACGATGCCCCGTCATTGGTGGCAGTGGGAGGGAGCACGATGCCCCGTCATTGGTGGCAGTGGGAGGGAGAACGATGCCCCGTCATTGGTGGCAGTGGGGGAGAACGGTGCCCCAATATTGAGGCAGTGGCCCATCATGGGGGGAAGGGGGGCGCAGTGTACCATTACTGGTGTCAGTGGCTGGAGCTCTGCCCCACTGTTGCTGACAATGGTGGGAAGAATGCCCCAAGGTCCGGATTAAATCAAAAGGCCACAGTTTGGTCTCCAAAATCCAGCTGGCTGAATCATTGATGTGGTTTTCAGAACAGGTTACAGTCTATAAAGCTGAGTAGTAACTCAAGCAAAAATGTTTACATGGTGCCTTTGCTGGGCATAAATGTGTGTCTGATGTACATAGGTTGGATTATGCTGGACTTTTACCACATCTTTTAAGGATCTATATAACTGGCCTGGTTCTTTATAACTGGCTGATTTTACCATAACTAGTTAAATGGGGCCAATTCCTGGATCAATGGTGGCTTTGGTTACATGCAAAGGGAGTTTGCAAAAAAGGCCCCTTGGTTGTCCGATTGGCAGATGCACCCGGACAAGGTGTTCAAGAAAAAGAATAGATGGCAGTCCTCTGTTTTGTATAAAGTTTCTTTATTTCACCGAATAAAACAGTTGGTCACTTAAAGTTGCCACTTCCTCAGTTCAGGGCAATAACAATGAGCTCTGTGGGTAAAGGTTACATAGGTTACAAAGAGTTTCTAACCTATAACAATAATAAAAAAAGATCAAGTGTAATGTGATCACGGATGGTTATGCATAGATGGCGCGGATAGTAAATAGAGAGTCGGTATGAAAAGAATACAGTATAGGATATAATCGTGTATAGATGATACATTCTAAAAAACAGAAAAATAAAAACATCACATTGTATTCTGAGAACTAATCTGAGAAAATGATGAAAAATAAACTGAGACGTGCCTGAAAAATAACTGCCAAATATCAAGATGCAGTTGGAGTTTTTCCACGGCGAGTGCGCCATTGCCGGGTAATTGTACAATGATATGTCACAATTGGGAAAGCATATTTGATGGCCACTTGGTCATATTATTTTTTGGCCCTTTACCTATGTCGGAATAACTGCCAGACAGCTTTTTAATTTCTGTCCCTAGCAGCCTAAGACTCTTGTATTATACAATCCCTTACATTGTGACATCACAGTATGTAGGTTGTGTATGACCTTGTACTCTATCAGCTCACATTATTACATAGAATGGTGTTGCTATGGCCCTCTGTGTTGTAGTGATGTCCAATTCATTAACCAATTGTTCTTTCGAATCTATCAAATCCATTTGAAACAGTTCACTATGGACTCAATAGGCAAGCAGGTTCCAGATCCTTTTCTGCATGTGCACTACTGATGCGTTCCAGTGTGTTTTTGATGCAGTCCTGTGCATTTCCCTCCTCTTCTTCCTTAATCTTCAAGGACGAGTGTTCCAGTGGCTTTAGGTGCATTTTTTAAGGGGGTTTAAAGTAGGGGTGCAACGGATCAAAAAACTCACTGATCGGATCGATCCTCGGATCAGGAGTCACGGATCGGATCATTTTCGGATCCAGCAAAAAAAAAAAAAAAAGATTTATGAAAAAAATGTCAGATTCAAGTCTGGGCTCTAGCTGGGCCAATGGCTCTATATGGTAATGTCCACCATTGCCCCCGACTCGTCATCACCATCACTGTTCCAGTCCAACATTGCCCCCACACTAGTAAACAGTAACATTGTAATAACCATTTTTCCCCACTAAATAGCCAACATGATGAATCGACTCACTGTACTCTGTTGCATGCAGACAGTACGCGCTCTTGCAGAATAGAAGATCCACGAGGGAGGGGTGATGACGTCAGCGGGCACTGCCGCCGGGTGTACCAAGATGGCCGACCGCTCCGGAGCTAGGCCGAAGCCGAGGTCTTTCCTAAGGCCGCGCCGGTGGTGTGTTCCGCAGATCGCATTCTGTGCTGATCCGAACAGGTCGACCCGTGCGGATCAGGCACGATCTGTTGCACCCCTAGTTTAAAGCATTCCAGTACAGTCCAGTGGAACAAGAATGCAGCATCTTCTTCTTCTTTTTTTTTTTTCTGGAGCACACAGGAACTGCAAGCACTGGTGTGAACTTTTCCATTGAAAACCATATAACCTACTTTCCATGTGTATTTGATGCAGAAAATAAAAAGGCACTGTGGTGGTTTATTTTAATTTGTCTTTTTATTAAACAGTAAAACCAATATGGGACACTTTGTAATAGTTATCACACAGAACTCTATGATCCGATTGATCATACTGATCAAAAGATGGAAAGGGTTAAATACTCTATAGGTGACGATTTAAAGGCCTGTACAGGACATCCATTTAGAATTTACCATGAATTATATTTCTAGAATTGTTGCCCTCACAATGTTTAGCAATCATTGTTTATGTAAACATGTAAACATGCATGCCCTGCGCACGTTTACTCAAATGCAGATATCTGGGCCGGTGGGGATGGTTTTGGTTTTTATCACTTTTTTTTTTTTTTTTTTTTACCGAACAAGGATCTGCCAACCTTCTGTGAATTGGATTATTCTGATTCAGATCATTTTATAAGGTTGAGTCTGATCCAAAGCTTTGATTCACTTGCTTGTCTGCAGACTCAGCAAACGAGTCTAAGAATCGATTAATGAATCATTTCATTTCAATGAGCATTTGGAAATGATCCGATTTGCGTAAAAGATCTGAACTTCCAATCACTACTGTGTTGTAGAGGTTTCTCTGGAAGGAAACCATCCCGTGCTCCCACCACAAACACCACCACATTGAAACATCTCCCAGAACTGTGCGAAGTGGGTGATTGCCTGCAAGTGCTGACATCACCATTCCATGATCCGTGTGGGAAATTCATTCCAACAATTCTGCTGAACACATATTTCCCTAAGCAGATGGAAGTCAAATTTTGGCTGGAAAGTACAACCTTTTTTTTTTTTTTCATCTGAATGTTCCATCATGTGCAGTGTTAATGCAACTTTTAGCCAGATGTTGAGCATTTGCTCTGTGATTCCATGGCCATATGAATCCAATTGACTTCACGCTATGCTTCTTTCAGGAAATAGTTTGTTTCTGTCCAAGGTAAAATGAAGACCTCAAGGTCTATAGGGCATGTAAGGAAATGCAAGGCATCTGTAGTGAAACAAGTCTTAAGCCTCATACACACTATTAGATTTTCTGCTGATTTTTGTCTTCTGATTTACTAAAATCATATAAAATGAGGTCAAACCTTAACCACTTGTTTACTGGGCACATAAACCCCCTTCGTGCCCAGGCGAAATTTCAGCTTCCGGCACTGCTACGCTTTAACTGACATTTGTGCGGTCGTGCGACGTGGCTCCCAAACAAAATTGACGTCCTTTTTTTCCCACAAATAGAGCTTTATTTTGGTGGTATTTGATCACCTCTGCGTTTTTTATTTTTTGCGCTATAAACAAAAAAGAGCGACAATTAAAAAAAAAAAAAAAAATTATATATATATATATATATATATATCTCTTGTTGCTATAATAAATATCCCAATTTTTTTTTTTGTTTAAAAACTATTTTTTTTTTTCCACAGTTAAGGTGTAAAAAAACGCAATAAGCGACTGGTTTGCGCAAAAGTTATAGCGCCTACAAAATGGGGAACAGAATTAGGATTTTTTTATAATTTTTTTTTTTACTAGTAATGGCGGCGATCTGCAATTTAACTGGGACTGGGATATTGCGGCGGACATATCGGACACTTTTGACACAAATTTGGGACCATTTATACAGCGATCAGTGCTATAAAAATGCACTAATTGGTGTATAAATGTGACTGGCAGGGAAGGGGTTAACACTAGGGGGTGAGTAAGGGGTTAAATGTGTATCCTGGGTGTGTTCTAACTGTGTGGGGGGAGGGGGGTGACTGGGGGAGGTGACCGATGCTGTGTCCTTATGTACAAGAGACACAGATCGGTCTCCTCTCCTCTGACAGCACATGGAGCTCTGTGTTTACACACAGAGCTCCACGTCCCTGCTGTCACCTGCTTGTGTTCCCGCCGACCGCATGTACCCGACGGACATAGCAGCCGCCAGGTACATGCATCGGATCCTCAGCGATGCGGAGGGACAGTGTTTACCCGCGGCGCGCCACCCAGTGGCGCGCGCGGGTAATGCACTTCAAATCACGTCCAAAGATGTCTAGTTGGCGCCTCAGGTCCGCGCTGTTGACGTATTTTGTCAATAGCGCGGATCTGAAGTGGTTAAGTCCGCGTACACACGAGGAGACATATCCGATGAAAACGGTCCGACGGACCGTTTTCATCAGACATGTCTCCTGGGATGTTTTGGCTGGATCTGTGTACACACGATCAAACCAAAATCCCTGCGAACAGACAGCGCGGTGACGTGGCGGTGACGTTGATGCCGCCACGTCACTGAACCAGGAAGTAAAATACTTCCACGCATGCGTCGAATCCATTCGGCGCATGCGGGAGATTTCGGTACGCTGGTTAGGCGTACTAACCAGCGGACATATCCGACAGACGGCTTTCCAGCAGACAAGTTTTAAAGCATGCTTTAAAACTTTTGTCTGATGAAAACCTGTCTGCTAGCCCGTACAGAGTCAGACGATCGAATCTGTCTGCTGAAACTGGTCTGCGGACCAGTTTCAGCAGATATATTCGATCGTGTGTACGCGGCCTAATGCCATGTACACACGATCATTTTTTGTGATAAAAAAAGACGTTTTCTGTGAAGTAAAAAACGACGTTTTTGAAACGTCACTTTCAAAGACGATGTTGCATACACACCATCGTTTTTTTTCACAAAAAGCGAGGTTACGTTCACCACTCTTTTCCATTGAAGCTCACTTCATAACTAGCTTCTGGGCATGCGCGGGTTGAAAAACGTCGTTTTAAACGACGTTTTTGCTACACACAGTGACTTTTTGTTAAAAAAAACGTTTTGAAAAACGACACAAAAAATTCAAGCATGTTGGAATTTTTTTTTGGTCGTTTTTTTGAAGACAAAAAACTAAGTTTTACCATGTTTACTCCTTAGCACTTATTGCATAGAAATACCATGTTGTATGCAGTATAGGTTTAGAAAAATATTTTTAATTGAATTTTTTTGAAAAAGTGTTCACTTACGTAGTGACAGGATGGATATGAGATGCACAGCTCAAACGCAGCGGAGATAAAGAGCGTAATAGTGTTTAAGGTTGTACATAATTTGTAAGTTTTTTTTATTCACCTAATAAAGAAAAAAAGTCTGCCGCGGCAAATACTGTAGCTGCTGACCTTTTTATTAAAACCTACCTGTCCAGAGATCCAGAGCTGTCCTCAGGCTGGTTCTTCACAAATCTTTGAGTCCCCCTAACCGCCATATTTACTGTGGGAAGCTGGCAGTGACTCTTTACAGCTAGCTTCCCACTGCGCATGTGCGAGCTGCACTTTGTGAATGGACTCGCAGCCTTTTGAGACATGTGACGTGTCCCAGAAGGCTGCAGGCAGAGAAAGGGGGTGGGGGAATGAATTAATATTAATACTCATTGTTCAGCTTCCTTTGTGAGGAAAAGGGGAGGGCTCTCAAGTCTAAACCGATCAATGTTTACTTTTGTGATTTGCTTTGAGTGGCCATCACAGGGATCACCAGGTGTGTTTTGCCTGTGATCTGCACTGTCTAATGATGGGGTGATCATGGGCATTGTGTGCACGCTAAATGTACACAACGTACATTTGGTGGTAGTGAAGTGGTTATTGTGAATGATTTGATGGCAGCTCCCCCAAACTTCCCTTCTTTCCCCTTCCCAGTGGAAAGAAAAGGCTATAAGTCATGACTTGCTGCTTGCATGGGGCTAAGAAATCCACCCACCTCCCCTCCCCAAATGTGAAAGCTTTAGGTTAATAAAGTGTACATATTTGCCAGCACGCCATGGATCGACAAAATCCGTCCAATGGTTTCTTTAATGAAAGAGATCACATCACAAAGGAAAGTGCGATGTTTCGGAGACATTTAGGGCTCCTTTGCCATGCATGACAAAGGGCCCCTTTTCGGCTCCGAAAATGTTGCACTTTCCTTTATGATGTGATCTCTTTCATTAAAGAAACCTTTTGGACGGAAGTTGTCGATCCATGGTGTGCTGGCGAATAGGGCCGAAACAACTAATCGATCGACCACTAATCTATTATGAAATTAATCGATTATGAAAATAGTAATCGATTGATTGGCCAGTAACATAATGGGGTTAAAAACAAAATTGGCCTTTTATAGACAAATCGCTACTGTAAATATTTCACTGTTCCACAGTAAAAAAATTAACCCCTTACAGTAGCGATTATTTGCTTTTTTTGGTACTCATTTTAGTTAGACGTCCACAGCGCGGCTCTCAAGTGCTGGGTGGACGTCCTCGTATTTACATTCCCCACGCGCGCGGCTGGGAAGAACTGTGCCCGGCGTGGATGTGTCCACTTTTCTGCGATTAGCGGGGGATCTGTGAGTGGATCCCCTGCTGATCAGAGTGGAATCTGTCACATGTAAAAGGGGCGTACACATGGGCCTAATGTCAGCCAGTTCACTAGAAACTGCGACGTGTTGCCAGACAGAAGCTGGTGGGACAAACTGAAAAAAAGTCTGCCGCCCCCGCTGAGCTATTTTGTTCTAACATCACGTAGTGTTGGTGCAGCGGCTGGCTCCTCCTGAGCATGTGTGTATGTATATATATATATATTTCAGGCTACTTTACCTTTCATGTGACAGGTGTGCTTTAATTGGACACATATTAGGTCTTTTTTGTGTGCTTTTTAGGCATTTAGTATTGTATTGTGCCCATAATAAATATAACCCTGCACTTTACACTTCATATGCTGTATACTTTACTTTTAGATATATGCTAATGGGATGTGCTATATTTTCCATTGACTAGAAAAAACATTTTTTTTTTTTTTTTTTAAAGGTCCGTTATCTGAGGTGAAAGATCCTTGTTCTTACGTTAAGTTTACTCAGTTATAGGCAAATATTGATATTACTGCTACTACAGAAGGGTAATGGGACAGAGGCAGTGAATGTTCTGCTGTCTGGCATTTACATATTATATAGTAATGTAACAGTTAATGCACTGTTTTTATTCTCCTTTTTAAGCATGAACTGTTCTAATTCTCGTGTTTAAGCAGTCTTTTTTTTGACAATGTTTTGTTTTGTCCAATTCTAGGATACAGCCTAACGGCGAAGATTAAACGTCTGGATTAGACTTGGGGAGGGAGTTATTCTTCAGAAGCAGCTCCTTGGCAGCAGAGGAGGAAGAGATGTGAGAAGCGATTGGGATGTAATTCTGCGGTGGCGATCTGTTAAGGAGCCCAGATCGGAGTGCAAAGAAGCAATGGGAATTGGAGGCCATGGTAACCTGACATAAATGGCAGGCTGGAGGCGATTTCACCTCTTTGCATCCTGCTTTTACTTCCTTTTACTGTGCTGTTGCTGCTGCTCTCCTGAGGGACTCCACATATTGGCATTGCACAGCCAGAGGACAGTGCTAAAGAAATTTAGGTGAATGCTGGAAGCAGGTGGGGTGTTTTGACCTCACCATGATTCATCTATGGAAACTGGTTCGTCACATGCGACAGCTGGAACTGCACCGCTTGATATTACTGTTGATTGCATTCAGCTTAGCCTCTATGTGTTTCTTGGCCTACTATGTCACCAACAGCCCTAAAATTAAGGAGCCTCCCCCTCTACCTTTCAGTGACTGCAGCAGCCAGCAGAGAATTGTGGTTCAGCCCCAGGCTAGCTGGCGGATAGCCAAATCTGTGGACACCTCCCGTACCGAACCCGTGGTGCTTGTATTTGTTGAGAGCATATACTCCCAACTTGGACAGGAGATTGTTGCCATCTTGGAATCTGGCAGATTTAGGTACAGGACGGAAATTGCTCCAGGGAAAGGAGATATGCCAACTTTGACCGATAAAGATCGGGGCCGTTATGCTCTGATCATCTATGAGAATATTTTAAAATATGTAAATTTAGATGCATGGAACCGGGAGCTTCTGGACAAATATTGTGTGGAATATGGTGTTGGCATCATTGGGTTCTTCAAAGCGAATGAGAACAGCTTGTTAAGTGCACAACTGAAAGGTTTCCCACTCTTCCTACATTCCAATTTGGGATTGAGAGACTACCACATTAACCCCAATGCTCCACTTCTGTATGTTACTAGAGCTAATGAGGTGGAGCAAGGTCCTCTTCCTGGAGATGACTGGACAGTGTTCCAGTCTAACCATAGCACGTATGAACCTGTACTGCTGGCTAGCACCAAGTCGGCTGAATCGATTCCTCACCTTGCTACACACAAAGCACTTCATGCCACCGTTGTACAGGACTTGGGTCTTCACGACGGCATTCAACGTGTACTATTTGGCAACAATCTTAATTTTTGGCTTCATAAACTTATTTTTGTAGATGCTATTGCTTACTTAACTGGCAAGCGTCTCTGCCTCACTCTTGACCGATATGTTTTGGTGGACATTGATGATATATTTGTTGGTAAAGAAGGAACACGCATGAAGGTTTCTGACGTAGAGGTAAGTGGTGCACTAAAAAAAATGTATGATTAAAAATTGTGTTTCTTTGAAGATCTGCTGGTTTGTCATATAATGATCAAAAGGTATTATCCTCCATTAGTCCTCTGCTTGGTCCTCCAGCAGTGTCAGGTTCAATGCAGGCATCAAAAGGTAGCCATATAGTCAAGCCTTTTCACACCTGAACAATTTGTGGCTTGAAGCTTCTAAATGCTGAGCAGACCAAATTCCATCCCTGTTGACATTAGAGCATTCAGTTGCTTGTCAAACATGATATAATGTACACAATTTGCAGCACCAAGGCACTGCAGCGACAATCTGTATAAACACAAGTGGCCAGCATTTTAGCTTGTAGGTAGGCAGTTGGTCAATTAAACACCTTGGCTTACCTGATCCTCCACTCTCCTGGCAGATGGCGCTCTCCTAAACTCCAGGGGTGTTTATTTTTACCTTGGTTACATTACTTTCAGTGTAAGGCCTATGGACCCTGATCGCTTTAGTGTTTCTCAATTCCAGTCCTCAAGGTGCCCCAACAGATCATGTTATCAGACTTTCTGATATTTTTCACAGGTGATTTGATCTGTTTCACTGCCTTAGTAACTACCACAGCCGTTTCATCTGAGCATAATCTTGAAAACAATACCTGTTGGGGGCGCCTTGAGGACTGGAGTTGGGGAAACGCTGCTTTAAACAACATCAGTACTTAATACTGCTTTAACGTAGGGGAGAAAATTATGTGGGGGTCTGTCTTGCAGCTCTGTAAAATCTACTTTAACAAGTCCCCAAGACCTAAATGAGCAATTAACCCTTAGGCTGGATTGACACCTATGCAGTTTTAGTGCTTTTTGCATTTTTCAGATTTGCACTACAGTCCATTTAACATGGTTTCCTATGGAACACGTTCTGTAGTGCAAATCTGCAAAAAGCATTAAAAATGCATACCGTAGATGTGAATTGGGCCCCACTGCAAGGGATTGTTAAAAATTGAACTTTCGCTTATCCCACTCCTCACCCCCTTACATGCCACATTTGGCATATAATTTTTTTTGGGGGGGAGTGGGGGCTTCAGGAAGAGTGGGACTTCCTGTCCCACTTCCTCCTTCCGCCGAGGGGCTGGTAAGGTGATTAAGCTTAATCGCCTACAGCAGCCCCTCCCTGTAGGCGATCGCCTAGGACACGTGACAGGTCCTAGGCGATCGCCTGTCCAATCGGGCCCGCGCAGTGGGTGCCCGGCCGTGAAGCCGAAAGCTGTCACGGCCTGGTGCCCACAGTGACAATGAAGAGGGGGGGGGAGGAGTGGAGCCCCGGCCGGCGCGTCGCTGGAGCAGGTAAGTGTCTGTTTATTAAAAGCCAGCAGCTACACTTTTTGTAGCTGCTGACTTTTAATAAACATAAATATTGGCTGGAACACCCCTTTAAGTTTCCTGGAGTTGGGTTTTAACTTTCCCTCAAAGCACCCTGGATGGCCCAAAATGTAGGAAGTTATACATTAAGAATTTGAACATCTAAGTTGGTGTTTGGCCTTGTTAGTGGGGCCGCCCAGTGCGTGGAGCGTGCACGGAACCTGCATTTAATTTGCAACAATTGGGCTCTGGGTTGCTCAGCAGGAAGCTTCAGTGCAGCATAGGGAAATGATTTGCTCAAAATGCTGGATGGCCATTTGAATGTGCTTGGTCTTTGCTGTGGAAATGCCTAAAATATTTTTCAAAGCGGAGATTAATTTCTCAATCAACATTGACTATTTTTTTTTTACCTATGCTGCTTATGTAAACCTTTTTTTCAGTTATTTATTCATTATGTAGTCTGCTAGGATTGGCAGAGGTGGTTACAGAGGCTTGGCAGGCTCTGTAGTCATCAATAGAGTGCATCGCCTGCCGGGATTTGCTGAGCAGCGCATATACTGAATTGCATACAGCTTTACAGAGCATCCGGTGGGCTGCGGCCTCTTTGTTTTTAAGCAGTATTACCACACAAGGGGGTCGTCTTGATACAGGGAGTAGAGCAAAAACCACTGTTTTAAACTGAATATTAGGGGGTTGTCTTATGTGCCCAGCCGCTTAAGGTATCAATTTTGTTTGGGTACAACGTTGCAAGACCGCAATTAACCAGTTAAAGTAGCGCAGTGCTAAATGGCAATAAAATGGCCTGGTCATGAAGGGGGTAAAAATCTTATAGAGCTCAAATGGCTGTAAACAAAATAAGGTATTCTCTTAATGACAGCCATGCCATGTGAGAAAACCCCTTGATGTTTACTACAGTATACAGGAAGGCATTTGCTTGGCACGGTATCCAGAAGACCACAGCAATTACTGTACAAAATGCAATACAACCTGTATCTAGAATATAATTATTGTGATGCTTGTGGGTTTTATATATACTACCAGAGCTGTTCTTTTAATGACACCACTAGATGCTGTGTTCTTCAATTAAAAGCTCCACCTTTTTACTGAGATGTTGTTCTGGAATGAAAAAAAAATAAAAAAATACAACGATTTGTCGCCCCGTGCACCCCCTTTAACCGGCCGCTAATCTCCTGACTACAGAAGCCTAATTACCTACCTTCTCTCATATAAAATGGTGCACATCCTGAACTCCCAAACCATGTGACTGCAATCCTATTATAATAATCTCTTTATTTGGTATTATCCAGTTGCAAGATTTCATAGGTCTTATGCTTTTGTATGCTGGATTGTAAGCACCTTATATCGGAGACTGTTGTCTGTGAAATACCCTTCATTTAAGTTGCAAGGGAGTTTGCAGTTCAGCTTTGAGCTTGTATGCATTGTAAATATATAGGCACCTGCATCCCTCACAAAAACATTCCTTCCGGAGCCCAGGTATCTTCTGAATTTTACAGTCAGACACTTGCTGGCTATTTTTAGAGTAATATAAATGTATATCCTTAACTTTTTTTTTTTTGTTTTTTTTTTTTTTCACTTCTGATTTTTTTTTTTTTTTTTTAAGATATGTTTGAGATTTTACAATTTACAAACAAAGGTTACAGCCGCAAGCAGAACCAGGCTTTGGCCGTGAAGTCTCACCTATAATGATATACATTAGATCTGATTTATAGCAAAAAATATAACGTGTAACACTTGTCTTAGGTTACCGAGTCACGCAGGGAAGAAAAACGCATATAGACTAAGTTCCTGAGCTCAAAGGCACTATGGCCATCAATTCCATAATTTGTCAAAAAGGAGAGGTTTTTGTAGCCCAAAAGTGAGCTTATATAAGTGTTGACTATTATTAATCAATTTGGGCCAGGTGGGTTATAGTGGGTTGGGAGGTTCCCTTCCAGCTCAAGAGAATACTCTTTTCTGGCGAAAAAATATACTTAAAATGCGTAATCGTTTAATGTGTGTGTGGAAACGGCTAATTCACCAAAACCATTAAGCAATTTTTTGGATGCAAAATATTAGGGATACCCAGTACAGTGGATAGAAAGGGGTCCACTTCAGACCCAAAAAAAGACTAATAGGACCAAAAACGATGAGACCACTTTCACACAGAGGTGTATTTCAAGCATTTTAGCCTTAAAAAGAGCACCTGTATAGCGCCTCTCATGCCTCCCCTGTGTGAAGGCCTGAGTGCTTTCACACTGGGGCATTGCGCTTGCAGGACAAGAAAAAAAGAAAAAGTCCTGCAAGCAGCATCTTAGGGGCGGTGTGGGAGTGCTCCCACACTGCCCTTGCCCTATAAATTGAGTGGCAGCCTGCAAAGTTTCGGAAACGCAGCAACACGGGAGCTTTTAACCCTTTCTTCAGCTGCTAGCGGGTGTTAGAAGCGCAGCTAAAACTACCCTTCCCCAGTGTGAAAGTACCCAGAAGGAAATCGGCCTGAGTTCCACAACCACAAAACACTCTGGCGTGGAGGGTAATCCCATCTTACACATGTGATAAGGGATGAGAAGACTATGATAAAAAAATATTTACTTGTATAACTATATCTAGAGGCTATGACCAAACTTTTAAAGGTATCTTCGAATTCCGCCCAATCATCAGTAAGTTGAATATCTAAAGCAGCCCAGCGAGTCTGTGCAGTCACAAATGTAATGTAGAGTAATATTGGGCGATCAGCTTGGTATCGATTTGAGTTCCTGAGCAACATTTCTAAGGGGTCCATCTGTAGTGGAAGCGGTAAGCAGTAAGGCTTTCAATTTCATTTGATGTCCCTATATAGGGGTGTGGAGGGAAGGGAGAGTTGGAACAGAGTGTATCCGCAAAATCTTTGGTCATTAAAGTGGTTGTAAACCCTCTTGTATGCCCAGTGAAATGACTGGCCTCAGGTGAAACATCCTCCTACATAAGTTGTACGTGTGTATTTGCAGCCCCCTCTTCTCTACAGCCCCTCAAAGTGCTGAATTATAAAGCGTGTCAGAGTACAGAAAAAAAGGGGCAGAAATCTGAAGTTACTCTGCAAAGCTCAGTGAACTGAGAGCTAATAGGAGGGAAAGGACATAACCCCCCCCCCCTCCTCACAGGAGCAGAGCTGAGGCTGCCAATCACCTGGAGATCCCTCCTCTGTCACCTTTTTTTCGCTTGGTGTCAAAAAACTGGTCCGAAGTGATTCATGCAGATGGGAGAGGAATGGAGCAGTGGACAGAAATTACATTGTAATGCTCCTAATTGAGACAAGTACACACTGTAAAGGGAAATGCTTTGTTCATATTTCAGGTCTGAGGTTTACGGCCACTTTACGATAGTAGACTTTGAAACAGAGAGCTTCCCCCTAATACAGATTTACATTAACTTCTACTTTACCCTTCAGACAGATTTGATGCTCCATTTTGTATACATTGCTTTTACATTCTATTGAATGATATTACATTTTTTCTTCTTCCTGGGCAATGTTTACGTTTTTGCTCGCTGCCCCCTATATGTCGGCATTCCTAAAGAACCCTGCATTGTCATCGCAGCCGACTATCTTTTCTTCTTTGAGTTTATAAAATGAATACAGTTGGTAAGTGCATCAATTCTGCCTTCAGACATTTTAATAATGACTGGATCCCGGATGCAGGGTGCTGACGTAATTAAAACAAATGCCAGCTGGCATCAAAATCTTAATGGTGTTTTTATTGTTCTCATTGGACGCTGTGTTCCCTGGCTCCTTTACATTTGTGTAATCGCAAACTAGATTGTATTTTCAGTGAATACACGCTTCTAGTGCTTACCCTAAACTGAAGTGCTTTTTATTAGCGTGCTGTTCCATATAGTCATGTTGAATATAAGGTTTTGTAGCATCGCCTTCTCTAAATGCGTAAGAACTTCAGTCAAGCCTCTAATAGGATTCACTTCCTAAAGATGCTCTTATTTTCATCTACTAGTCTGCTCGATAACTTTATAGTTCATAGTGGACCCGAACTCTGGAAACTGTCTCCCAAAAAGACAGGCATGTGACAAAGTACTGGTCACTACAATGTCACTACAGATCTCCAGAAGCAGCTGTTCCCCGATGCTTCTAGAAGCTGAAAATTGCTGTAGTAGACTCCGCTACTGCAGTGATTTCCACTTGCTTCCGGGTCCTTTATCAAACTGCTCTGCTGCAGTGCGAACGCAGGAGGTCGGCTGCTCAGCTTCTTCACCGCTCAGAGTGCTTTATTTTCTCTCAATGGTTGCAAAGCATTCGTTGATTTTGCGCATCAAGGCCATGGGGTAAAACTGCATAGGTTAAGCATTTTAATAATATAGAGGTAGGGCAGTTGACTTAACGTTCTCCGCCTCATCCAATCAGAGAATTCTTTCTCATTAAGAGAAAACAAAACATTCTCATGCCTAGTGGCCAACCCTCCAAACTGGACCAATGCAAAAATGCCATACCTGGAATTCTTTTGCAAGGAACATACAGAATTATAATGTAGTAAATCTTCCTTTTTTGAGTTCAGTTCCACTTTGTTCTACTAAACAAGAAGCAGATCTTGCATATATGAGGGAGTACATCACTCCTGTGTATGTGTGTAATTGAAAACTACCAACATAAGCTGATCAAGTACTTGTATGATCTCTTTGAAAAGATTATAGTTTCCCTTTAGGGTTTAAGCACATGACCAATTCGAGCCACACCGCCACCCAGATCAGTGTTTTTGTGCAACAGGTAGCGCCAGGTTTTGTAAATTGGTTGCTTAGACCAAACCAAGGTTATAAAAGGTACCTCATCCCTAATGGAAATTTAAAAAAAATGTGGAATGAGACTTTGTACAGGTACCAAATAACAATGAAAAAATGTATTTAAAAAGATTAATTTTTTTAGTAACACAGCTTAAAATATGTTGCCATACATGTGACATTTTATAAACAAACCAATAATTACAACATTCATTAAAGAAGATGTCTCCAATATCAGTCTGGAAAACCTCAACGTGTGTCAACTCATAGTCTTCTTCAGGAGGTAAAAAAAGGGCTTTCTGAAATGCAAATATACATCCCAGTCCCAATATATGTCTATGTCCCAGAAGTAATACGTAAAACTATTACAATCACATTACGAAGCCAGTTAATTACATAAAATCACATTTGTCTTGCTTTGCAGCCTGGAATGAAGATGGAAACTGTTTTTGTTTTATCCAGCCGTATTTATTCAGTGCAACTTATAACGTGTTTTAGAAAAAAAATGAATACCACAGTCGCTAACATGAAAAAATCTCAAACAAAAAGCAAAAACAAAATCTAAAAACTGAAACAAAGAAAAAAATCAATAAAAAAAAAATGAAGCAGCTGTGTAATAGATACTTTGATAGTCGGCAACAAAGCCAAGGGCTTCCAGGAACACCTTGATGAAACCAAACAGATCCTGGCAATGGAAGTGTATTAAAGTACAGCTTAAATGATGCAAGCCAGGGAGATCATGCTATAAATTGGCCAATCCAAATTGAGCCAGTAATGAGGGGTTTAAAATGAGGCAACTGGGCAAATTAGGAGGCTCATCAAATAACTGGCCTCCAACCATGTGTCGTCGTCCCAACAAACATGCAACCCCCCCCCCCCCCCCCCCCATCTGGAGGATTGTAACTGGCACTTAGTTCCAGTGATTTACTGACCGCTATTTTGAAGAGTTTCCAGAACCCCCCCCAGCTTCAATTATCTGTCAGAGCACACCAAAGCACGCATGGAGGGACCAGTAGTGGCTCACACCACTTCCAAAAAAACAGCCATCCAAAATGTCAAAGTGAGAGCATTCCAGGGGACCCAGAAGATGAACGGTCCAAGAAAGAGCCGAAGATGGCTACAACTCCCTCCCTCCCTCCATCCGTAAAAGGATGCTCACTGATCTGTGTTTCTTGGACAATTCCGTGTATGTATACAGTTGATTCCAAAAATACATTTGGTGTTTTAATGGATTACTGCTTTGCTTGGTTATGTTGGGATGGGACAGGGGAAGTTATCCAACTCCCCAAAATGGAGACATTGAATGATTTTGGTAAATGGGATTACCGATTGTGGCGGCATTATTCACTGATGAATTTAAATCTGCCCTCGGTGTAGTGATACCAATTTTGTAGAAGGGATAGTCGGCTGCAAATCACTTCAACAAATACAGTTACAGCACTTGTGGTGACTTTAACGAGCATTTGTAGGCTATGAATGTAACAAGTTGCATCCATCCTCTGTCTGGTAGTTTCTAAAGACCATCCGGAGGATTGTAACTGTCACTTAGTTCCAGTGATTTACTGACCGCTATTTTGAAGAGTTTCCAGACTTGGATCACCTTTTTAAATGAATGTGAGAAAAGCAGCTGAAATTAAACTGGCCAAACAGCAGTTTTCTTACAAATTCAACCAGCTTTTGATCTGAAACTGGCCATGGCAACGTATCTGTTTCAATCATTTCAAAGGATGGATGGATAGACAGACAGACAGATGTATCTATAGAGATATAGATATCTATATCTCCATCTCTATATTTTATAGTACAATTTGATTTTTTTGTGGTAGCTGATGAGTTTAAAGTCCCAGAATACAGTACAGTTCAATTTACCAACACATTGGTTGGGGGGACACAGGCCTGTTGGGCTTCCACTTCAAGAGTCAATCCATACACCCATTCTAAAGCTCAGCATTCCCATTCTGATACATAAAACTGAACTAAACACTCAAATCAACAGACTATATTTTTAATCCTTATGCTGTAAGCATTAGGCTCCTTTCACACGATCTGACTTTTCAGGTCCGCCTGTCATTTGGGGTGTTGGATTTCAGCGGAGACATGTCCGCTGACATCTGTCCCGATCTGCCAAAATCGGACGAATAGCGATACATCCCCATCCGTCCATGGTGGATCAGATCGGGTGAGATCTGATGCAAACGAACATGCTGTCCAGTTTTCATCAGATCTCCTCATAGATGACCGTGGCACTGCACAAGCCCTTCCCCGCTCAGTGAGCAGAGAGGGACTTGTCATCCGCCGGCTCAGCAGAGAGATCTCCCGCTAAGCCAGCTGGAGCTGGCAGACTCCGTAGCGACAGTCCGCCTCTTGTGGAAGAGGGTTTAGAAAAAATTTATAATTACTTGTCGTTACTTTATTTTATTTTTTACCTTTTGTATTTTATTTTTTTTACCTACATTTCTTCAGTTGCCTGATTTCTGGCCAAGACCAAAATGTCATACATCCCATGAGTCTTCATGGACACTTTTTTTCTTTTTCCTTTTCTTTCGCTTGTAATGGGGGAGGAGGGGCTTTCTCAGGCACACTGTCCTGCCTACATGCTTGAGCTAAGGGCAGAGGGATTCCAGGAGTTAAAAGCTACATGCGTCATCTGCCCTTACGCAAGTTGACTGCTGCCAGAACTGATGTGTTTTTCAAAGTGACTTCTCAACAAAATAAAGCACAGAGACATGGGATGGTTGAGTTTGCTTTAAATATTAAAAGTGAATACAATTAAGTTTTCAGTTTGTGTTCAGTTTAGTTTCACTTTAACAATTCCCTACTCTACAATTAGGAGAGATGAAACTACTTGAGTGCTACACACTTTTGCAGGTTCCTGAATATAGTGGGAAAAATTATTCTGCTGTAGTAATTTAAAGCGGAACTTCACCCTAAAGGCTTTGACAAATACTCACCTCCACTTCCGGTTGGATTGCCTAGGTGTGTACACTGGAAGTCCTGCCCCCCCCCCCCCATTTCTGCCTTCAACGTTCAGGGACGCCGTAGGTCCCAAAAGGCTACAGGACCATTCACACAGCGCAAAGCCGTAGTTAGTCACAGCCAGCTGGCTGCCCACAGTTAACATGCTGGTGCTGGAAACCCGAAGACTGGTGATTAAACTGGCCTGGGTAGGGATGGCACTGGATCCCTGGATGGGTAAATGTTCTTTTATTAAAACAAATACTATAGCTGTTGACTTTTCAGGGTGAAGAACCTTTTTAAGCATAGTAGTATACCTGCTGGCTGTTGGCTGAATCTCACTCAGCTGATTGAGACTCTGGAGGGAACCCGACTTTAAATTTAATTGAAATAGCTTAAAAATGCATCAAAATGCACTTTGACATGTGACAACACAAATCAACGGGTTGAGGCTTTTTTTTTGGGGGGGGGGGGGGGGGGACTTATCAAGCTAAAATAGAAAGGTTTGAATGCCGCATCAAAGTATTACCTTGATAGCAGCGCTTCTTCTTCTTTTTAGCTGAATTTTGTAGATTTTGTTTGGCTCGTAATTATTCCTAACTGAAGAGAGTGTTAATAGAGGTTTTCAGGAGAATCAGGTGGCATACAAAATCACAAGTACTGTTGCATATTTCTCTGGATCCTTTTCTGTCACAATGTGGGTTATTGGGGTTGAACTTTCATATCTGTAATATGGTTTTTATTGGTGCATATGCACAAAGGCTAAACAAACACAGCCATCTGAGATGCAGAATGTGATGGTAAAAAGGGGTTAAATGTCTTCTATTGAGCTTTTAAAGCATTACAATCTCAGGGGAGTGGAAATGTTTCATATGAGATAAAGTAAAATGTAGAACACAATGGTAGCAGAGCACATTTTCTGTTGTCGGTTTGCTTAGTAGGAAAAAAATGAAGTGTGTGTCGGTTGCTTGCCAATTGATGTGAGAACGGGACAGTGTCTGACCTTTTTGTCTCATTTGCTGAATGATCTGCCTCTCTGTGGTCAGCTTTTAGAATAGCATAACGATTACCAGAAGATTGCCAAGTTGTATAAATCCCTTATAGACTTTTTTTATTTATCATCCAAGGGCACAGGAGCAACGTTCTCCTCTGTCTGGTTACTGTATAGAAAAGGAGGAAAATGTCATCAAGACGTTTTCTATAGCAGCTGAGTGCTGATAATGGTCATAAAATGGCAATAGCAGCACCTTTTAAAATTCCCTGATGTAAAATAAGTTTCCATCAATAATTTTGTCTTAAATGGAAGGCTATTGGATAATTGCAGTTTTAAAGTGTGCGATTTGGATGTGAATTGGAGTGCATTTTTTATTGAACACTTAGCAGAAGTGAGCCTTTTATTGTTTGGCATTTGGAGCTGTCCTGCCAGCTAATTGATTTTCCTTCTCTGAGTTCCGAGCTGCCAGGGCTTCTGTAACACCAGTATTCATGTTTAGGGGTTTGACCTGTAGTGTAACAAATGGCTGCACGTTGCGTTCACATCACACCGCTGGCAGTACAGCTTGCGCTACATTTTCCCCTTTTTATGGCACGGTTGTATCTGTCGTTTTTTGCTTGTCCATTACAGCAGAATAATCAAAGCTTCTCAGCAAATCAAGCTGTTTTCTTATAACACAATAAAAGTTTAAGTAATCCTGTTAGAGAATTGTGGGTCTATTTACATTCCCTTTATGTGGAATTGCCCGGTTTTAGTTTAGCGCATACTTTTTCAGAAGTTTTCTAGTGCTGGAAGAAACCTACCACCAATGAAATAATACAGCCTTTTGTACATTCTTGTGTACTTTATTGTAGCGGTCACCGACCAGTGGTTCGTGAGCAAATTTTGGTGGTTTTGTGCCAGGGGTTCTGCCACAAATAAACATTGTGGCGGATGTACAGTGGGTTTAGAAACGAATCATAAATGTGGATCAAGTAGGTTTTGTCCCAGGAAGGGAGGGTATGAACAATAGCATATGAACCATGCTACTAATGCATAGGGGTCAGAAGAAAGAGTCTTGCTCATGTCAATTGATGCTGAGAAAGCATTTGACAGAGTAGATTGGGGGTTTATGATGGAGGAAGTATGCAGCATAGGGATGAGCCCAAAATGTATGAGATGGATGGAAAACCTATATAAACAACCCACGGCCAGGGTGAAGGTGAATGGAAGTATGTCGTCCGCTTTTGAGATGTTCAATGGAAAAAGACAAGGCTGCCCGCTCTCGCCACTACTGTATGTAGTCGCATTAGAGCCATTGTTGGAGAAAATAAGGAAAATTTTTGATATAGGAGTGGTTAGAGGGGGAGAAGAGCACAAAGTAGCAGCCTATGGGACATGGATGGGAAGGTACATAGGGGAAGCACAATTAAAAGTAAAAGACTTAATCACAATGCACGGGTGGCAGTTGGTAAGCGAATGGGAGTATTTACAACTTAAACACTTGGTAAGCACAATCCCCCAACCAATTAGAGAGGAGAAAACAATGAACCCAATGGAAAAGCTTTGCAATATCAAAACACCTATGACATTTCTCAAATGTATCATCTATTAACAGATCTAGAAGGTAGCAGGGCCTTACCTTTGATAGGAAAATGGGAACAACGCCTAGCAATAAAGCTAGATGAAAGACAAATGATAGGCACAGTACATGATTATGCAACAGATATCACTTCGATATAAGCCAACTATAAGTGTTTGGTAAGATGGCACCTGACCCCGGGGCAAATTAATCAATTTAAGCCAAGTAGGTCTCCCCAGTGTTGGAGGGAGTGTGGACAAAGGGGAACAACAATACGCATTTGGTGGGAGTGTCCAAAAATAAGAGTACTGGCATAGTATCCTAGATTATATCGAGGAAATAACCGGGGAAAAGATCCCTCAAAACGCCTGGAACGTGGTGTTCCATGGGACAAATAAAACCATAAAAACAATACAAAGAAACGCTGGTCCCTCCCCTTCTCAATGCTGCAAAGGCTCTGATCCCTAAAAAATGGTTTCAAGTAGAGAAGCCATCTATAAAAGCATGGATACAGAGAGTGGATCAGGGGTGTGAGATGGAGTACTGTGCAGCAGGGAATAAAGGAAAGATATAGATTAACCTGGAAGAAATGGAGTGAGTTTAACCAAACCGAGAACTACGCGGTAGTTTATGATAGAAGCAGATGGGCCTGTAATGAGCTAAGATGGTGAAAATAGCAGATCTTGGGAAGGGGTGGGTAAGGTTAAATAATTATAGGATGTTTGTAAGCATTTAAAATGTATATATTTTGTACTGTATGTGGAAATATCTCTAAAAAAAAAGTTAAAAAAAAATCGCCCCCTTTTTCAAATCGCAGCCTGAAATGCAGACAGTTTTTTTGTTTTTATCCAGCTGTATTTATTAGTGCAACTTATAATATCTAAGTGAAAGATATAACACCAATGTGTCAAAACAATAGAAAGGAAAACAGAATCACTGAGTTGTAAAAGGACGCCCCCCCCCAGCATTGTGTATGTATAAGGCATGTAAAATTCATGTTTGTGGTACCTGTGAAGTCTAAAAGCATAGAGACCCCAAGCTTGGTGTGATGGTTCTTGCCGTAATAGTTGATTCTTGTAGAACTAAGATTTAAAGCAATCAATGCTCTAATTTCTCAGCTATTTGCAACTGTGTATTTATACATTTTTCAATCGGTTCAATCGGTAGTTAAGCGCTGCTATATAATTTTCTTTTTAGTTATATCATAATGTGCCAGTATGCACAGCATATTGGTAGATTATTGCAGACTTGCCCGTAAAACCGGTGCCCTTCAGCGCTGTGGCGGGAACAATCAGTCAGGTCCCCGACGCTTCCATCTTTGTCTGGTCTTCATTCCGGGTTCCATGCTTTTGGCCGTTTGATAGGCCAGCCGTGACGATGTTGCGCTTGGGAGTCGCATCGCCGTAGCACAGACCGGGGCCGTAAATGTTCACTGCACATGATAGCTGACAGGCAGGAGGATGCATTTATTATGTCAGACTGATGGGATCTCTTCTTTGAAAAATTAGATTTACTTTTTTTAGTGAAAACCCTTGATTCTCTTTACAATGGTATCAAAAAGTCAGTGGTATATAATGGGCTGAAAGTGAACATTTTGTCCATAAAGTTAATGTGGTGAAAGCATAAAATAATGGGCATTGCAGTTTGTGTATGGGGCTGCATAGCCACAGACTGGTCTGGGTGCTCAATCTGAATAAGCAATGTATTCCCAATGCTTGGAATCTCCAACTCGATATCCTATGTTAAATAATAATCGTGCAAATAAAGATTCAATCTACAAATTATCTTCTTTGCAGTTCTTAGAAAAACTATAAACGCTCACCAGAAAATCAGAGCTTCATAAATACGTCATATCAGACAGTTTTTGCTATATAAAAAGCCATCAGGTGTCGCTTTCCCTCTTCTTCACTTAATCATTCAAAGTCCTTTTATTTTCTTCCGTAAGTGTATAAAAGACAAAAACAATCTCATAGTGCAATACTGCGCAAATGAATAAAACTGATTGATGTGCTTATATAAAATGTGAAAGTGCAATCTTTAAATCTACCAATGTGTGCACCTTATCTTCCTCTCCAACCACTGTGCTGCACTCCCATGCAGTGGAATGTCACCAGATGAATGAAGTGACCTATAGATCAGTGTTTCTCAACCTTTTTCCAGTCGGGGCGCCCTTGAAAAGTATTTTCAGTCTTGAGGCACCCCTGTCCAAGACTTGGTTCACGTCGATGTGTGTTGCGGAACACGCGCAAAATCGCGCTTGTTCTTGACACACAGACAAATGCTCTGCTCTTTAGGGGTGCCATTAATTCTTAATTGTGCCCCATCCATTGGCAAACATGGGTTGCTTTTGTTATGGCACAATTAAAAAAAAAAGGGTCGGGGACTTCTTTCCCCGCATTACTGCGGGTAGGGAAATGAATGGGCTGCCCTACACGCAGAACGCATCCACACAGAACCAAGAGCTTGTTCACATATCAGGCTGGAGGGGCAGTAAAACCACATGGTTGAGCTGTTTTTACCACCCCCAACTTTTGCCCCTTTAGCTGCAGAGGCAACAGCTGGGGGTGTAAACATGCTGTGGCTGCAGCTAGAGGTATACCCAGGGATAATGGGGCTGCATTGCAACTACCCCGCAACTGTGTGCATTGCATGTACAGGCTTAAAACAGGTGGCGAGGAGGCAAGATATGCCTCTTTACTGGCTGACAAATGCCCCTGAAAAGCGATATGAACACAAATTGCTTTTCAGAGGAGCAGCAGTCCTTGCTGCTATCTCGAACCCTACAAAAGTAGTTCTGATGGTACAGGAATAGGGGGGTCAGGATTAAAAGTAACATACATACAGACACACGTACATCTGTCTGTATGTATGTTACTTTTAATCCTGACCCCCCCCCCTATTCCTGTACCATCAGAACTACTTTTGTCACACACACACTAACAGACATGTGTACACATACACTGAAAGAAGAACAGTCAGAGCTGCATAACAACCAACACTGGTTGAAAAACGTTGCATTAGATAGCAGCCATAGCTGCCAATATTTGGGGTCATTTTGCCGTGGCACACCTGGGAACTCTTCGCGGCACACCAGTGTGCTGCGGCACACTGGTTGAAAAACAATGCTATAGATCTTACTGGGTCATTAACGGCATGTCATGATCTTCATTGGCCCCTGAAATCACTCTCCTTGTGCACCTTGTATACGTCCAAGAAATGTCAAAAGCTATTGTAGTATTACATTTTTTTTTTTATGCTTGCATAGAAAGTACAGTGCAAAAAATGCTCCCAGTATAATCAAAGATGGTGGAATCGCCACTTCCAGTTTTGACATGTCAGTTCCTTAAAGGGGTTGTAAAGGTACAATAGTTTTTTATTTTTTTCCTAAATAGCTTCCTTTACCTTAGTGCAGTCCTCCTTCACTTACCTCATCCTTCCATTTTGCTTTTAAATGTCCTTATTTCTTCTGAGAAATCCTCACTTCCTGTTCTTCTGTCTGTAACTACATACAGTAATGTGAGGCTTTCTCCCTGGTGTGGAGTGTCGTGCTTGCCCCCTCCCTTGGACTACAGGAGAGTCAGGACGCCCCCTCAAAAACACACGGCTCCTCTCTCTATCTGCAATGTAGAGCGTCCTGACTCTCCAGTAGTCGAGGGAGGGGGCGAGCACGACACTCCACACCCTTGCATTACTGTGTGTGGTTAGACAGAAGAACAGGAAGTGAGCATTTCTCAGAAGAAATTAGGACATTTAAAATCAAAATGGAAGAATGAGGTAAGTGAAGGGGTAATGAGGTAAGTGAAGGAGGACTGCACTAAGGTAAAGGAAGCTATTTAGGAAAACAAATTGTACCTTTACAACCCCTTTAATGTATTTTGTTGTATAGACTTTATCAAGAGGAGCTCCTCCTTAATATATATATATATATATATATCTCGTATATGACAAAACAGTTTAACCACTTGGTTCCCAAGTCTATTCTGACACCTCACAAGTGTTAATTATAATTTTTTTTTTTTTTTGCTAGAAAAGGTATTATAATAATAAATATAATTTTTTTTAAGCAGAGGCTCTAGAGAATAAAATGGTGGGTGTTGCATTTTTTTTTTTTTATACGTCAGATGGTATTTGCACAGTATTTGTTTTTTCAAATGCATTTTTTTTTTTTTAAATACACTTTAATGAATTTGAATGCATAAAACACAATATACAGTGAGGGGGAAAAAAAGTATTTGATCCCCTGCTGATTTTGTACATTTGTCCACAGACAAAAATCTGTGTATAATTTTATAGGTTTATTTTAACAGTGAGACAACAAAAAATCCAGAAAAACACATTTCAAAAGTTATACATTGATTTGCATTTTATTGAGTGATATAAGTATTTGACCCCTTTGCAAAACATGACTTGGTGGCAAAACCCTTGTTGGCGATCGGAGGACAGACGTTTCTTGTAGTTGTCCCTTACGTTTTGCCAACATCTCAGGAAGGTTTTTGCCCCACTCCTCTTTGCAGATTCTCTCCAAGTCATTAGGGTTTCAAAAATGTACAAAGGAAGAGAGGGTGCAACGACTGACTTAGTGTAATATCGTTTTTAATAATAAAATGTCAATTAAAAGATCGAGGATTGCACTCACAAGCATGGAACATAAGTTCACATGTACAGCTGCATGTAAGCCTCATTTCCTGGTCTGTGTTAATCGGTTGACTCCCAAGGACGAGTGGTGGTGTTATGGGATGTGGATTCTAAGAACCCATTTCCTCATCTCGGGCTGTGTCTGCTGCTCAACACACACATGGACCAGCCGGCGTTGCGTGACGTCACTCGTGGTCGGAAAGGGGAATCGAAGGGAGTATGCTTTCTCTAACACACGTACAAAAACTGGTTGCTATGACTACATGTTTTAGAGGCGCGGCCTCCTTCAGGTCGTTAAGGTTTCGAGGCTGATGTTTCGTAACTCGAACCTTTAGCTCCCTCCCACATTTTCTACGCAATTAAGCACTGAAGACTGGCTAGGCCACCGACTAGGCCACTCCAAGACCTTAATGTGCTTCTTCTTGAGCCACTTCTTTGTTGCCTTGGCTGTGTGTTTTAGGTCATTGTCATGCTGGAATACCCATCCACGGCCCATTTTTAATGCCTTGGGAAGGAGATTCTCACCCAAGATCTGATGGTACATGGGCCCCGTCCATCGTCCCTTTGATACGGCGAAGTTGTTCTGCCCCGTTGGCATAAAAATAAATCCAACGCATCATTTTTGACGGTGTTCCTGGGGTCATAGGCGGCATTCCTCCTCCTTCAAATGTGGCGAGTTAAGTTGATGCCTAACGGGCCTGTGCATGTGTTTTTTTTATTTTTTTCTTGAGCAGGAGGACCTTGTGGGCGATGCAGGAATTCAGACTTCCCAGTGTAGTGTTACCATTTTCTTTTTCTTGGCGACTATGGTCCCAGCTGTCTTGAAATTGACAAGGTTCTCCTGTGTAATTCTGGGCTGATTCTTTACCATTCTTGTGATCATTGAAACTCCATAAGGTGAGATCTTGCATGGAGCCCCAGACTAAGGCTGCATTCACACCTAGGCGACCTGATCGCGGCGTTTTGTCCCGCGAATTGCGGCGACAAATTGCAGCGTTTTGTTCCCGCGATTTGCGGCGACAAAACGCAGCGATTTAACCTTCATTTAACCCCCAGGTCCACATCTCCTATGCCGAAAGCCGCCTGAAAAAAGGGTCCGGGACTTGTTTTAAGCTTCAGGCGTACGGCGTTTCGGCATGGAGATGTGAACCATCTCCATAAAGGGGAATGTTAAATTTCCCTCTAGCGTCATAGGGCTGCATTGGCGTCCTGCTTCAGGCGACAAAACGCCCAAGTGTGAATGCAGCCTAAGGGAGATTGACAGTTATTTTGTGTTTTTCATTTGCAAATAATCGCACTAACCATGGTCACCCTCTCACCAAGCTGCTTGGCGATGGTATTGTAGCCCATTCTAGCCTTGTGTAGGTCTACAATCTTTTCCCTGACATCCTTGGACAGCTCTTTGGTCTTAGCCAATTATAGCGAGATTGGAATCTGATTGCTTCTGTGGACAGCGGGGTGGATTTCATTTAAATCGAGTCGATTTTAAATCACTAGTAAAAAGGCTTGCTTTAAATCCACGCAATTTTAAATCCTATTTTCTAAAGAGCAACTGTCATCTCTGTTCCACAGCGACAATTCCCCTGACCTGCTGTTGACTAACCGACCGTCCCATTCACTTAATGGGATGGCTGGTGATGCAGCAGTGACACAACAAGTTGAGGTAAGTGGCGGGAGCAGGTGAGTGGATGCCTGCTAACTGGCATCACCATGATGAATCTAAAATGACAGGTGCTCTTTAAATGTAAGGACTTATTCTTGCTGGTAGTTAGAATTTTATTTTCTCAAAGAAGTTTATTAAAGAAAAATACATGAACAGAAAAACAAAACCGAGCACGATTTCTAATTCCAGTGTTACATTCAGTGTAAACATTGTTCACACTGCATCATTGGATAACTTGATGAAATATTGTGCACCACTTTTTCATAACATATCCGGGTCGGGTAGTTAGAATCTTTCATATTTGCAAACAAAATGAAGTTTTCCCATTTAGAATATTAAGCGGTCAGGTTAGTAAATCTTCCCAAACTGGGCCTCTTTTAGAACCTGCTACCATTTTGCTGCTCAAGGGAGGAATAAAGCACTTCAAGCTATGAGCAGAAAGATCACAAGGTTTATCAACTGCTTAGAAGGTTTCACTTTTACTGCATGATCATGTTCAAAATACAAATACAATAAAACAGTCTTTTGGTATACAGAGTAAAAATAAATATAAATAAACTGTATTTAAATTGTTATATAAATATATATTTTAAATCTAATTGTTTGACAATAACATGATGTGGGTGTATTTCTGGCAGTCACGGTCTGTGTCGCACGCCTCCAGCCCGTGTCTCAGAATAAAAGGGCGGTAAAGCCTCCACCAATCTACATGTAATATCCCACCCCCATTGTGTTTAGCTGGTTAGTGGGAAGGGAGGGAGGAGGGAGAGAGTGGATGGTCATTTACCATTGTATATATGCCTGCGTGTGTGACTCTATATAGTCTCATGGGATGCTCAGATGTGATAGGGAGGAAATGGTCATCATACAAACTCACTGAAAAATGAGCATGTGCAGAGTTGCCGCCACAGCTGCAAAATACCTAGCTGAATTGTGGGCATGAACAGAAGGGGGAGATGAAGAGCAGCAGGAGTTCTCCCAGTTTTTTTTTTTTGCAGAACACAGAAAAAGAATCTTATAGTGACAGAGTAAGGCTGCATTCACACCTAGGCGTTTTAACGCCTGAAGCAAGACGCTACAATACGCCGGAGGGATGAAATAACATTATTGTCTATGGTGACTGTTCACATCTTAACGCCGGTCGCGTGAAGCTCAAACAAGTCCCGGACCTTTTTTTGTCACGCGTATCGGGCGGTTTGGGCGTATTTGAGCGTTTCCATTTCCCATAGAAAGTAATGGAAACGCTCGATTCAACTGACTTGCGCGACAACAAGCGTTTGCTACTGGCGTTTTGTCGCTCTAATCAATAGAACTTTTCACCCAGGCAGAAGAATAAAAAAAATCTACCAACATAGCAACAAGTGATGAAAAGATGATGATTTTTCCTATTGGCTAAAATAAAAAACGTCGAAGTACAAAAACGTCGGACGACGCTGTATGCAAACGCACAAATAAGCTTCAATACGCGCGGCAAAAAACGACCGAACGACGCTCAGGTGTGAATGCAGACTTAGGCGGCGTACACACGACCGAGGTTCTCGCTGGAAACCAGCGAGAACCTCGCTGGAAGCTGCATTCCAGCGAGGACCTCGGCCGTGTGTACGCTCTCGGCGAGCATCCCGTCGGGAAGCCCGTCGAGCAGAAATAGAGAGCACGCTCTCTATTTGCTCGACGGCCCGCCTGGATGAATGGCTGGTTGCCATTCCCGACGGGCGGGTCGCCGATTTCGACGGCCGGCAAATATTAATGGTGGGCAACCTCACCCTTAAAAAAAAGTGTCACTAAACCCGCATCCTAAAAAAACATCAATAAATTGTATGCTACGTATGCTACTCTCAGGCCGTGTACACACGGCAGAGAACCTCGACGGGCAGAACACATCGTTCCGCCCGTAGAGGTTCTCTGCCGTGTGTACACGGCCTGAGAGTAGCATACGTAGCATACAATTTATTGATGTTTTTTTAGGATGCGGGTTTAGTGACACTTTTTTTTAAGGGTGAGGTTGCCCACCATTAATATTTAGTTAAAGATTTTCTTTGTAAATATATATAATTTACTATTACAGGTAAAGCGTTTGGAACTGCCTGGCCACAAATTCATGGCTGTAGGAAAGCCGTGAGGGTGACCCATCAAAATGACTTTAGTGCCATCCTCCCGCCTTTTCATATAGTTGATTTGCATGCCAAGTGATTTATTTCATTTACTAACAGACTACAAAAATGAGGAGAATCTGTGAGTAGTAATCAATGGAAGAAACTAGCACATAACTAAATGGATTTGCTTTCAGCCACTCCTGGATTTGCACATAAGAAGGATTTAAATTTTCTTCAGGCGTGAAGTTTTAAGGCCCTGAGACTGCTCCTTTCATGTTATTTCAAGGACATGTTTTCCCTTTTTTCTTTCTGGTATCACATTGCTGGCAGAAATCAGGACTCCCTCCCGTGGATACATGCCCTATCTGTGCTCTACGTCCAGCTTTATAGGCGAGGTGTGGATTGTGTTATTGGGTGCGAGGACTGAGGGTGGAGGAGTGCAGACTTGTCAGCAGGGTTTCTATGTGACAGCTTGTCATTCGGCTCCATGTATCTTCTGTGTCCACGCTTCCCTGTGCCCAGCATGCCTCTCTGATGCCCGCTGAGATTTTCTTTGCCTTTGCACCTACTTGTTATCTGTTAAGGTTTCACATGGCTGAAAAAAAAACAAATATGATCCCAGGAAAGCTCTAGACATATATTTTTTCTTTTCCACATATTTAAACAGATGACTTGTTTTTGTGTAATTCACTTTAATGGGGAGAGCAGACTTGTCATTTCTATAAAATATTTAGACAACGAAGGCTTCACAAAGCACATTTCTCATTGTTTTATCTGTTTTGCATGAGTTTTATCTCCGGTTTCTCTACCCCTGTGAGTTTCTTTATGAAGATTTTCAGAAGTCAAGTAATAGATGTATAAATTGTATATGATGTAGCTAACATATTGTTGTAAAGCAGAAAATGATTAATATTTATGGCTTGTAAAAATAAAAAAAATCATGGCAATGACTGAGTCGCCGGAACAATCCATTCGCTGCACAGGTCTATATCACTAAAATTGTCTGTCAAGGGAGACTAAAGGATGAAAAACGATCAACATCTGCAACAGAATCAGCTACACAGCAACTTGACATAGACTGTTACAGATTCCTGTATAATGGGCTGAAACCTTGCCTAATTGTTTCCTGCATTTAGATGCCATTCCTTGTGTACAAGAGGGGCTGAGCCTCATACTGTGGGCAACATAGAGGAATGCTAGCTGTAATAAAAACTTGCATATGCAATAGTGGTTCTGACACTTGAACTCCCCAATGAGAGTCTAAAGAATTTTAATGTCTACACAATGCACTTCTTTTTCTTGGATTTTTTTTGCAGAACTTCAGTAGGAAAGGATGAAGGGTGGAAGGGTAGGTAGGTAGGTTCAGGTGCATAATCAATATTGGATGGCAGAAGGGCCTTTTGCCAATTCACCAAGGCTTGTTTTTTTTGTTTTTTTTGGTGGCCTATTTTAAAGTGGTTTTAAACCTCTCATGAAAAATGAACAAAGCATATTCCTCTTATACTGTGTGTACTTGTCTCTCTCCAAGGCACCTATTGTGATTTCTGTCTGCCCTGCCTTCCCCCCTGCTATCTGGGTGACACCACAGAATCCCTGAAGAGTTGTCACCCCCCCCCCCCCCCCCCCCAAAAAAAAAACCAAAAGGTGATAAACAATCTGCCTGACCTTTGCAAGATTCCAGATGAGAATGTTGTCCATTCCCTTCACTCAGGTCACAGATTACACTTGGCCTCCTAACCTGTGCTGCGTGTGACACTAAATCCTCTGCCTTCTGTAGCTGAGAAAATGGCATTTGATCTATGTAATTTAAACAGGTGTACAGTGGAGATGGCTGCAGATAAACATGAACAACCTATGTAGAAGGGTTTGTTTTATTTCTGTTATCTGAGGCCAGTCAATTCAGTGGGTATAAGTAAGGGGTTACAATCACTTTGAAAAAGGACCTGTGCTGTGAAAGTTGTGTCCGAAGTCAAGCAGAGAGCACAGGGTTTTACCCCATTATTGCCTGTTTTTCCCAACAGCTGATCTTTTTCATTTCTGCCTTACCAAACCTTGTTATGCATTGTGTATCTGTGTTGAGGTCATCTTGGTGAAGACACAGGGCTGCCGCACTAGCAGTCAGAGGCAGTGTCTTGGATCAGGGGTGCCCAACCTTTTCTAGAGCGAGGGCGAGCGGAGGTGCAGCCGCGTGTTGTGTTTTTTTTTTTTTTTTGTAGCTGCTGACTTTATTTTAATAAGGACACTTCCCTGTCCTAGGCGCCCACGATGTCGGCCCCCCCAAGGCCGATCTCTCAATTGTGGCAGGTCCAGGCGCCGCCATCCTCACTTAGGGATACAGGCAGTGGAGCCTTGCAGGTTCACTGCCCGTTTCCTGCTGCACATGAGCTCTTGTTGAATGGGCGACTATTCTGTGGGATACACACAGTTCCCAGTAGACAGCGCGTGCCCCATTTCCCCAGAAGACACCGCGAGGAGGACAACCAGCCGTGACTAGGAAGAGGCAGATTAGGAAGATCGCCTAGCAATCGCCATTTTTTTCTTTTAAGCATTTTTATGTATTTTTTTTGGGTTGACCTCCGCTTTAAGCCACTTGGTAACCAGTCACTGGCAACAATGAAGGAAGTGAGCAGATGACAGGTCCATGTCCACTCTGCATATGCAGAGCGGACATAGACACAGCCTAGTCTATGGGGCCTCCGATCCACTCTGTCCAGATATTTTTTTTCTTGATTGGGGGTAAATGGAGCGTCCAATTGGGTTGGACTGATTGTTGGAAAGGGGCCTAAGGTGCTTTCACACTGATCTGCTGCAGTTTGCCCACACCACGGGTGCTGCACAGTGAACTTGTGGCTTTCCTGCAGGTTAGCTGCACTTGGTTTGACAAATTTGCTTGGAATCTAGGAGCCAGCTAAAGCGAACGCAAACGTGAGTAGTGCCTGCATATGAAAGCGGTGTTCAAACCACACATGAGGTATCGCGATAGGGAGAAAAATAATTCTAACCCTAGACATTCTCTGTAACTCAAAACGTGCAACCTGTAGAATTTTTTTATTTATTTTTTAAACGTCGCCTATGTAGATTTTAAAGGGCAGGTGAAAGTTTAAAGGGTAAAAGTTTGTCGCCATTCCACGAGCGGACGCAATTTTGAAGCGTGACATGTTGGCTATCAATTTACTTGGCGTAACATTATCTTTCACAATATAAAACAATTTGGGCTGACTTTTTTCTTTTTTCTTTTTTAATTTAAAAAAAGTGTATATTTTCCCAGAAGAGTGCACTTGTAAGACCGCTGCGCAAATACGGTGTGAAAGTACTGCAACGACCACCATTTTATTCTATAGGGTTTAAGAAAAAAAACATATACATATAATGTTTGGGGGCTCTAATTGGAGGGAAGGAGATTAGCATTGCTGGTTTACTTGTCATGCCAACGGCCACCACAAGATGGCACCAGATCACAGAAGGAAGCATAAGCTAGCAGAAGGCCGCAAAGCCGCAGCCTCAAATACCGGCCGGCGTGATCGCACGGCTGGGAAGGTATCCTGGGTCTCCGTGCGCCCCCACCTCACGATCGCCTTCTGCAGGACTATTCTTCCTTTCCCCGGGCACCAGGTCGCTAATTCTAGTCGCAATTGCGACCGGGCGTCCGAATTTTGTCGAACCCTCCCATAGACTTATTATATCTTGCAGGTGTAGTGCACTTTTTGAGAATGCACCAAACCCACAGGTAATAACAGAAGTCTTTGGCTCAGTGCAGGTGTACTGTGCTGCACCTGAGGATCAGTTTGAAAGCAGCCCAGTAACCCCTGCAGAAGAGAGATGCCCATATATACACTGTGATTTTAGTAATAAACTTGCCTTTAATAAGTCTTCAAATGCGGTATCAACAGCTGTTGCTGTCCCAGGTGAAGTGCATTTGGTATCGCATGAAGCATCGGCTTATAGGGCTCTGCTCCACAGCCGATTGCTTCCTCTACCGCTGACCTAATTCACAACCCTGATGGCAGGTCTGCAACCAGCAATCTGTGCTTGCCAATCAGCCATCCCAGACCAGGCGTTTGCGGGCCATGTCAAAGCACTTCATGGGCCACTGGTTGGGCACCCCTGTCTTAGATGATCTCGCACTGCTAATGTAATGTAAGAAGTACCTGGACACGAGCACTGCCATTTTGTCATGAGAGATTCAAGACTAAGGGTAAATCCAGTTAGTTCTGCACTCCTGTGATCTGGTTTCAGCAGATAGCGGGCTAAAGCCTGCTGTCAGCTGATGTCACAAAGCCGGTGCAGGCTTTGAAAAGATCCTGACTACATGGTTTGGATCTGTCCAGAAACCTGGGCTGACAGTTGGTTGGCTCAGCCTTTCAGCGAGCTGCTGAGCCTGAGCCAGCCACTTGATTGATTTTACAAACGGCAGGAGGGAACACCCTCTGGTGCTTCTACCGTGCGATCAGCGAGCCGGAGAATTAATCGTCTGGAGTCGCCTATTTACCATAGAGATGCCCAGGGACCATATGGTCCCGGGTCATCTGTATGGTTTTCAGAGGCCGGGCGTGACCTTATGACGTCAGGTCCAGCCTTGGCAGATGTAATGACTGACGTTTCTTCATCTGGAAAGCCAAAATCGGAAACAAATGCGTTTGAAAAATTGCTGCACTTATACCGTGCAACATAAAAAGTTGCAACAACCACCGTTTTATTTCCTGGGGTCTCTGCTAAAAACATATATAATGTTTGGGGGTCCTGAGCAAATTTCTAGTAAAAACATGATGATTTTTACATGTACGAGAGAAGTGTCAGAATTGTCTTGGGAGACAAGTGGTTAATTTAAATAATTACAGTGCCATCTTACAGAAATAGGATCATGTGTAAATTAAACAATGTGTGTTTAGTATTTTTAAAATGTACAATAACGTTTTTGCATAAGTAGACCAAACATTGAATGTGCATACCTTCCATTTACAGTCTTCTGTAGAAAAAATAAATAAATGATGTAAGCTTGCTGGTGAACAGACCTTTTGTTGATCTAGCAGCATTTTCCCAAGTCTATCAATGCATGTAGTATGTCCAAAAATAAATGTGTATCAGGAAAATAAATGCTTACACAAAGTATATTCTAGTCATTGTTTGTTTGGAGCTTGTGTGTTTCCCACAGGCTTTGTATAGATGGAGTATGGTACTTGAGTGAAGTAGCACTCCACAGCTCATCCATATTCTCATGCTTCATGCACTGAATTGTCTCTTGTATAGTCACTTTTTCTTTAGTGTTACATTACACAGCCTTATGGTCTTGTTTTGGACTTCTCATCTGACAGATGTGCTGTCATGGCAACTCCAGGCAATCTCTAAATCTTCATTGGTGCACAAAACTGTTCCCCACCCCTCCAGCCTGCTTTCCTTTTGCTGAATTCTGTTGCCCTAAAAAAAAAAAAAAATCTTCCAGCCAGTGGATGAGAGCCACAGAAAACACGCTCCGTCAGCTTCCTTCTTTTGACTGCACAAAGTATTACATCAAATCAGCCAGTGTCGCTAGATGGATGTGTTCCTGAGATTGCATCTTCAATCACAAGGCTCCTAATGTGCTTTTGTGTGGCTGCAGAAATTAGCAGCAGAGTGCAGGTTTCATAGATTGAGAGCACACCTGCTCTTTGTCTAACAGTGGAAACGATCTTCCTGTCATTCGCACAAAGGCGTTCAGAGCACTGATTGACAATGAAATACGTGTGCTTTCATGCTATAAAGCTGTCCATGGGCAGAGGAGCTTTTTTTCCCCCTGGTCCGCTTGACAGCCATTAGCAAAGCCTAAAATACCAGCTACTTTGTCTAAAAAGAGCTATTGGCAAAAGCTTTCCGTCTGTATAGAACGATGGGTGGTAGAGTGCTAATAATCGGAAATTTTTAAAAAGGCATTTGAACGAGCCCAGAAACGTACAACGATCAGTCAAAAGTCACTAGTCGGGATAGAAATCCTAGGATTTTAGGTTGGGATTAGGAAAATTGAGAGGGGCCAAGAAGTGGTGGTTCTACGCCAGCTTCTAGGGATTTCCTGTTCTTTATCATCTTTCCTATTGGTGTAGAGCTGATTCAGGGCAGCCCCTTCTCCTGAGACAACTGATCAATGTCCTACTGATCTACTGGTGGCTTATAATAGCACTTGATAGATAGGTCTCTATTATTGTAGCCATACACATCAATGAGGCAACTAAAACTGAAAAAAAATGGCAAAACTAAACATTTGCTTGATTTTTATCTCCCAATTGATTTATACTTTGCCGCTCCATGACTTTTTTTTTTTTTTATCATCCTGCCAGCGCACTGATCGAGTGTGAAAGCTTTTAAAGTTTTAAATGGGCGGAAGTCGGCTTTTGCGTAGCAACACATAGTAAATACTATAAGTCAAAACATGCTTAAATTTGTTCAGTCCACATCATCTTCAGCCCAAACTCAAATTCTCATGTTATACAACTTGAAGACATGGTTTTGTTTATTGATATGTTACTTGTAAGTACAAGCCCAGCCCATATGATTCACAACATTCTTAATCAGACAAGTCTAGAGCAGATTTATCTTCACATTGGATCATCAGCATGGTACGTTACTAGCTTACAGCTGAATGTGATAATCCTCCAGCTGTTTTTATGCTGGGACGTGTAGGGGCCACTCCTCGCATCAATAAGGAATTACGTTTTTATATGCCCACAGGTTCAGTACCAGACATGCTTCTATACGTTGTGGGGTTAGCATGTTTCCCAGCTTTTAAGTTTCTTTTTCAAACTGTGTGTGTGTGTATATATGCATATATGTATATATGTATGTATGTGTATATATATATATATATATATATATATATATATAATGTGTGTGTGTGTGAGAGATTTAACTTTCATTTTAAATCTACAAACTACATTCCTGATCTGCAGTCTTACATTTTTCTTTAGAAAGCAGCCATAGTAGAAAATCCTGTCCTCTGCCAGCATACTGCAAAGAGGTTCTGCCGATTGAAGAGCTCTTGCCCTGGTTCTTCAGGGGGCATGCTAGACCCCTCCTGCGGGCACACTGCTTCCACACTGAGAACAAGGGATCTTCTGTGCAGCACACTGACAAGAATATCGGTACAGTCAACCCTCGACATTTGTTGGGGGTTACATTCTCGGAGAATCCGCAAATTGTGAAAATCTGCTAATTTTCGATGTGGTTAAAAATGTCTATAAATGGTTCACAGGGACGGCTTCAACGTCGTCCAACTCTGATGCCGCACCATACAGCACGACTTCAGCGCGGCTTACGAAACAACTTCTGTGTAGAAGTCAATGCAAGCTGCTCTGAAGTCTCCCCCAAGTAGTACAGGAACCTTTTTGTAAGTCTGTGACTTGAGTCGCTCCTATTAGAACGGTTTCGTTGTACTGCATTGAGCGCCACTTGTCAGGCTGACAGGTCGCCCTGATGTGGGAATGCTGAGGCCGCAAACTCTGAACCGTGACTTTGCAGCAGTCGACTGTACATGTTGTTCTTCTCTAGCTGTGGCTAATGCCTAAGGCTGGGTTCACACCTATGCGAATTGAGTGCGGCTTAAACCGCATCCAATTCATATAACATAAAATACATTGATTTCAATAAGGCTGGTTCACATATATGCGATGCATTTGCACTGCACATTGCCGAAAAAACGTGTGCTTTTTCTAGGCATTGCGATGCGGCTCAGGTGCGAATTCAGGCCTATTATCTATGCATCTGATTCGCAGATGTGTTCATTTCTCTCATTCACCTCAATACACTTCCCCCCTCCCCCTTCCCAGGTCTCCAAATTCGCAGCTAAAACGCAGATGATCTGCTAAACAGTTCTCCTATCTTTCTGCAGAGATAAGAGAGCTGAAATTCGCACCGCACAAGTGTGAATCTGAGCCTAAAGAAAAAAAATGCAAGACTTTGCACACACGTTTTCATGCACCTAGAATATAATTACTTGCAAGATCAGTTGGGCTTTAATGCCGTTTTTGTTGTCCAGAGCAACTAACCAGTTTCTCAAGTGTCCTAAATTAAAAGGAAAGTAATTATGTAATCTAATGGGACGCTCGCATCGTTCACTCATTCACTCATCCGTCTTGATTGCGGCCCAGTGTTAGCCCACTGCAGACTTTTAAGATCGAATTCTTTTTAATTATGTATTCATGTGGACCAATCCAGTGACCTGATTTAGAACATGCAAGTTACTTTGTTGTTCTTTTACTTTGTACAAGTTAAGAGAGCAAAGTAGCCTGTATGTGATGGGAGGAGTGGACACAGCAAGTGCTATCTGTGCCTTGTTTAGTTATTTTCCTAGCCAGTCTATAGAAAAAAAGCACATGAATTGCCCTGCTGCTTGTTCTCCACAGCCCACATTTTGCTCTCGGCAGGGAAGGGTATTTTGCAGCCCATTTAATACACTCAAGCTTCTGGATCAATGATACACATTGAGAAATCTTTGATTTTTCACCTCTCTGCGTCTGAAAATAATAAAATGGTGTGTTGGCTTTCTGCGTGCTTATGGCAATTTCAAAGGTGCCTCTTGTCTTTGTGCACTTGGGCTTCTCTCGGCTTAAATATAAGTAGCTGAAGCGATCTTTGTTATAAACATGTAATTTTACAGCCCCTTGTGTCTGCTAATAAAGTCTAATACCAAAACATAAAGGAAAAGATTTTATTGTTAAGCATATATTCAATTGTTGGAAATGTGTAATTGGCCCATAACGTATAAAGGACTGGCTTGTTTTTAAATAGAAAAAATGGTTTAGCGCATTCTGGTATTAAGAGGCGAAGATAGATTTTCTGCAAATAAAAAGCTTACATATTACATTAGTTATACAAACTCCATTACTGAAAGATCTCATAGTTTTGAAGACCTCATTGGATATAAATTGAGCGGCTTTGTGTAGATGGCATTTGCACTATACTTTTATTGGTAAACCTATAGGTTGGAGATTTGGTGTTTACAAGTTAAAAACATTTTATTTTTTTGCTAGACATTTACTTTGAACCCCCAAACATATATATATATATATATATATATATATATATATATATATATATATATATATATATATATATATATATATATATATATATATATATATATATATATATACACATACACACACATACACACACACACACACACACACACTAGAGAATAAAATGGCGGTCGTTGCAATACTTTGTCTCACATCGTATTTGCACAGCGGACTTGCAAGTGCACTTTTTTGGGGGAAAAAAAATACACTTTATTGATTAAAAAAATCATAAAGTTAGCCCATTCTTCTTTTTATATATATATATATATATATATAATGTGAAAGATTGTTACACCGAGTAAATTGATGCCCAACATGTCACGCTTCAAAATTGCGCCCGCTCGTGGAATGGCGACAAACGCTTTCCCTGAAAAACCTCCATAGGCGATGTATAAAAAAATTCTACAGGTTGCATGTTTTGAGTTAAAGAGAAGGTCTAGGGCTAAAATTATTGCTCTACCGATCGCGGCAATACCTCACATGTGTATTTTAAACACCATTTTCATATTTCAGGTATGCGTTTAAACAATTTTTTTTTTTAACACTGTTGCCTTTCCGCCAATCATCTCACACTGCAAGTGCACTCTCTACCCACTGCTGGAAGAGGAAGAAAGGTTTCCATCATGATCTGCTCTTTCCAAAGAGTGTAGAAAGGAGAAGACAGCAGATATACATGTAAAACCTATGTAGGGAGTTTTGTTTCATTTGTGTATATCTGAGGCATTTCACTTCACTGGGTACAGGAGAGTGTTTTTTCATCCACTTTAATGCAAACACAACTCCCTCATAAACAAAAAAAAAGTAGGATTTTCATCACTGGAATTATCAGAAATTAGGGAAGCAGCAGGCTTTATTTAAAAAAAATATATACAGTATATATTTTACGTTTTTGATGTCTGAAAGAAAACCTGTAACAAATATCAGTTAGATGGTGGTGTTCCAGTTTGGGTGCAAAGGTAAAGATAAAAAATACTTTTCCGGTCAGTTCACTTTATGAATGCTGCACTTTCACCATTTACCACAGAAGGGGTGACTTCATCCTCTTTCTGCACCCATCACCATTAAAAATCCAAATTGAAGCGTGAGATGAACTTTAAATAAACTTGTCATGAGACCGTTTTGGGACTGCCATGACTTCTTTCTGAAAATGCCATTTAGTTTATGCTGAACGGCTGGGTTTAAAACTGACCCTCGGCACAAACTTCGGAAGACTTGGAGAAAAGTCGGAGGACAACTGCATGCTTCCTCAATGCATTGAAACCTAAGGGTCCGTAAATAAACTACTGTTTTTTTTAGGAGGAGTCTGTAGTGGTGACCTCCATGTTTCTCCATGAGACACAAGAGACAAAGTAAGAGAGTGATTCAGTATTTGGTGGATTGATCTTTCAATAAACCATCTAATAAGGGCATGTGTACCTTGGAGTTGCCGGAAATGAAGCTGAAAATCTTAGAATGAATACACCTGATGGAGAAGATTTCCCTGGCTTTGGAAAGGTTTCCAACCACTACCTGTTGTATCGCTGAGGCAGTGAGTGGACAGTTTTCTTCTCAGTAAGTGAAGGAAATCCCAAAATTGGAGTGGAGGTTTACACATTCCCTACTTTATACAAAACCAGAAAAAAAAAAAGTGGCTTTAATTATGATAGGGTCTTTTTTCACCATGCACACGCATTAATGCACATTATACCATAAATTGGATGAAGGTGCTTCCTGTATATGTCTGTTGGCGAGGGGAAAAAAGTTGCGTTTTAGTAGCACAGGCAGTGCTAGCAGTTACCGGTAAAAGGGTTTCTTTTGGCTTTGTTTTCTTCCCGTATATGACACACTTGTGCAGGCAATGTTTGAGACAAACTGCTTGTGATATTGGGTCAGTTGATGCAGTAGGTATTGGCAAAGGGATGTTTCTCTTGGCTGGAGACGTGAAGGGAAAGAGAATTTATGTTTCTCTCTGGTTACAGAATAGCAAACAGAATTGCTATGGTGACTTGTTGCTAAAAAAGGTTTAGCTACCTCATAAGACATGACCTTAGAATAAGGATTTCCTCAGAGATGTGTTTGATGTATGAAATCCTTTAATTGGGTTTGTACCAATACGGAGACGTACTCATTCCAAAAGTATGCGTGTGTTGGATAACCTTTTTATAGACCAGGCTTTCTCCTCCTCCGTCCTCTGAGTTAATTAACATTTCCTTTTTCCAGTTCTAAAAAAAAGCATATTTTAAATAGTTCATTAAAGAGACAGCCCCTACACATTCGATATCGTGTTTTTTTTTACTTAAGATCCTATTGAATGGGAAAATAACGTGTGTGTGTGTGTATATTTAAAAATGCATTTTAAAAACTAAATTCAATTGATCACTGCTCCAGAAGATCCACTTTCTTATTCAAATACTGTTAATCTGTTTTGTGGAAAGCACCACTTTGTACAATGCAATTGTTAATTTCTTCTTGCATTCCCATTTCTACCTCCTCTTCTGGCGAGATCATCAGAACAATTGATTAAGTGGATGGCATAGTAGTTAATTGGTTAGAACTCAATTTATTTTCATTATTGCTGCCCCCTCACTTCCTCTCCTTTTGTCTCTGGGAAAGAACGTGAAATGAGATTCTTTAAACGGATTGCAATAAAACCATATTTTTTTCAGTAACTCGTGGTTGGACCCAAGAGCTAGGTGAGAAGGTTATTTGGAGGGATGTCTGAGTAAGGGTCCTTTCACACGTGCGGACCGTTCGTCCGTTTTTAGACGTCCGTTTTTTGACCGCAATGCTTTCCAATGGGTCCTTTCACACGCATCCGCTAACGTCCGTCTTAGTTGAGCTCCGTTTTTTGAACGGAAGAAAACCCTTTTTTTCTTCCGTCAAAAAAACGGAACGGATGAAAAACGGACGTTAGCGGACGATCCGTTTAACATCCGATCTGCTAACATCCGTTTTTCATCAAAATATGTAATAAAAATAAAGTTCTAACCAAAAAAAAACGGATGGAAAAACGAATGAAAAAACGGATGGAAAAACGGATCAACTGATGATAAAAAAACGGATCGAAAAAACGGTCCGCACGTGTGAAAGGACCCTAAAGTGGACATGAGCAGGTTTGAGAGACTGCAGCGCATTAGTAGAAGTCTAGTATAGACCAGTTTCTCAACTCCAGTCTTCAAGACACCCCAACAGGTCATGTTTTCAGCCTTTCCCTTATATTGTACAAGTGATTTGATCTGTTTCAATGCCTTATTAATTACCACAGCCGTTTTCATCTGAGGGAAATCCTGAAAACATAACCTGTTGGGGCACCTTGAGGACTGGCGTTGAGAAACGCCGGTATAGACCATTCTTTTTCATTCCAGTTGTATAGTGTGAAACGCCTACACTTTAAAAACGTTTCGGATGGGGGAATTTTTTAGCGCACCTTCTAGCTCTAAGTTTTTTAAAAGGTTTCGTACCACAATTTTTCAGATAATATAAATAGTGTTAGGCCTATATATATATTTTAAAGATCATTTTGTTACCTTCCTGAGGAAGCAAGCCAGGTGGTCTTCTGAATCTTAACCAAAGTCATAAAGAACTATCTTTAGCAAAAACAAGGGGGTCCTGGAAGAGATGGTATGGTCCACCCAAACTGGACATCATTCTTTTTTTTTTTTAAGATTACATGAGGAGATAGAATTAACTGAGACGACCTAAATACAAAAAAGAACCGGGGTTGGTTTTCCAAGACTTTTGGAACAGCCTACCTGCTGAGTTCCTTAAACCTTGTATGCAAGTGGACCCAGCAGAAATGTATTCAGTTTTTAAGGCAAAGGATACAAACCAAATAAGTGTTAATAAAGCAAAACTAATGCATTTTTTTACATAGTTTTTTTTTTTTTTCACAAATGCGCAAATATTTTGCACAGTACTATACATATTTTTGATATCTGCAGTGATACTAACCCAGACAGACCACCTCTATTAAAATAAATCAAAAAAAGTGGAGGTAAAATGTTAAAAGGTTAGTGGGCCTTACAACACTATGCTCAATGTACATTGGCAGTTTAATTCCAGTCCTGAGAAAACTAGAAATGTTTTAAAGCAGCACATTTGTCCTCTATCCATTCAGGTTACTTAGGCCTTAATGGAGGGAGTATTAATTTGCTGCTGCTAAGAAGTAGAAACTAGTAGGATTCTAGCTTTAATTTCCAGTGCAAGTTGATGGCACTCTAGGTGCGTCGGTCTGCGCTGGGCAGCCATGCTTGGTCAAGATTCAACGCATGGACAACGCAAATTTTCTTTATGTCCTATTTGTTCGGTTCACAATACTGCGCTGCAATGGAGTAGAACATGTAGTATTTATTTCCCACAACCACATTGTATTGATCCTACATCCCATTGCATGTGGGATAGCTGAGGTGAATTAACACAAATGGAATGACATTCCAATAAAGTTGGGGGATGAACAGTGCGAACCTTGTAATCGGAGCATCGGCTCTGTGCACTCCACCGTGCAAACCAGCAGCAATGTGAATGAGTCCTAAGAAATATACAGTTTTATTCCCTACCTGCAGATCTCTGAAGCATACAATTTTGGTTTCCTCACAATATATAAAACCATTGCCTATTTTTGTTGTTGCATTATAGACGTGGGTGGTCTCTACTTTAATTTGAGAATTTGAAGCCTAAGGTAAATTTTCTTTCCTTTTTAGGTGGTTAAGTGATTTCCATACTTGGGTAAACTGCATTATCGTTTTATTAACCTTGTTCTGTCAGAAAAACATTTAGGCTGCTGCAGTTTTATGGTCTCATTTGCTCTTCAGAGATTCAATTCTAGCTTGCAAGGTTTGCTCCCAACACCTCCATCTGTTGTCTTACTTTCACTGAAATCAAGTGATAATTTGCTTTGTTAGCTGGTGTAGCATCTTCAGAGTGCTTATGTGTTCTGCAGACAGATTACATGTGGGTAGTAGCCATGAATGGACATTAGGTGGTCTTGCATGAGATTTGTTTTCATGGAACTGGCAGTAATAACTGGGGGGTGACACCGGAGTAATGACACCCAGGTTAAATTATTAAATAAAACATAGTTGTTGAGCACTATTTTCTTGGTGTGCAGAAAATGCATGTAATTAAGCTATCTTGCATATGGTTCCACCATTGGGGTGTCCTAATTTTTGATCAGCCTTTTGACAAATGCAGCGGGAGACCTTGGCTGCTCTCTAATACATAACTGTCTGTTTTTACCATAGGCGCTGCTGAATACCCAGAGCAAGCTAAGAACTCTAGTACCAAATTTCACTTTCAACTTGGGCTTTTCGGGAAAGTTCTACCACACAGGTAAGTCATTTCTTGAATATATATATACATTTTTTTATAGGTTAGAAGTGGGAGCATCAGCATGCATCCTTGCCTTCTTTAATGTGAATGTTAAAATTGGGAACTTTTAAGAACTACCTACTAAATCTCAATGTGGCAAAAAAGCCTGTCTGGATTTTATAGTAAACAATGGAACAATTCTGAACAACATTTGATGGCCAAGGAGTTCCTGCACATCATTACGTTTTGCATTTTATTGTTGTTTGTTTTTGTAAATACGTTTTAAGATCAGAGTATTGACGAGGATCTTGTGAAGCCATTCAGTGGGGGTGCAGTAGCTATAACCTATGCCCTTGCTTAGAATGTTATTAATGTTGGTATAGTGCACATTGGACCTATGGAATGTTGGGATTTCTGTTGCTGGCTCTTTGTGGCAAAATACTTGGTAAAGAAAACCTTGGTATGCAGTACCTGTCGCCGAGAATTTTTTCAGCACGACAGCATCGCGCTGATTCTCGGCGACTTGGTGCCGACATCTCGCACTCGCTCCAATAGAGAAAGCACATTCCAGCGAGCGCGTCATAGAAGCGACGGGGATTCGACTTGGATTCCCGCCAATTCTAGCTGTGGCGTTTGGTATGAATCATGAGGGGGAACTTCATGCCAAATTTTAAATAAACCGGCACGGGTTCCCCCCCAGGGGCATACCAGGCCCTTAGGTCGAAAAAACGGGCCCCCCCCACAATCCATACCAGACCCGTATCAAAAGCACGCTGCCTGGCCGGTCAGGAAAGGAGTGGGGATGAACACCCCCCCTCCTGAGCCGTACCAGGCTGCATGCCCTCAACATGGGGGGTTGGGTGCTCTGGGGCAGGGGGGCGCACTACAGCCCCCCACCCCAAAGCACCTTGTCCCCATGTTGATAGGACAGCGCCTCTTCCTGACAACCATGGCCGTTGGTTGTCGGGGTCTGCGGGCGGGGGGCTTATCGGAATCTGGGAGCCCCCTTTAATAAGGGGGCCCCCAGATACCAGCCTCCCACCCTGTGTGAATGAGTATGGGGTAAAGTCAATTAAAAAGAAAACCACAATGCAGGGTATTAAAATATTTTATTAGCTCCGGGGGGGTCTTCTCCGCTCTCCAGGGGGTCTTCTCCACTCTCGGGGGGGGGGGGGGGTCTTCCATCTTCTCTGCTGTCTACATGGCGCTCCCCGGTTCTCCCGCTCGCTCTCCGATGCCTTCTTCGGGGCTGGTCGCTGCTATCTTCTTTTTAGCTCAATTACTAGTGGCGGCGCAGCCTGCTCTTCTTTGCCGCCTTCCGCCGTATTCGTTTCTTCTTTTCTTCAGATGTTGACGCGACTCTTCCTCCCGCTGTAATACCAGGTGCGCGGCTCACCCCGATTTTATATAGCCCTCCTACGACGTCACAGTCCCATCATGCTTCAGGTACCCACGTGGGTTCCCCCTCATGATTCATACCAAACGCTAGAATTGGCGGGAATCCAAGTCGGATCACCGTCGCTTCTATAACGGCTTTGTCCCCATCGCGGCGAGCTGGCTCCTGCAATGGGGCTCGTAGGTGGTCAATCTTGCCGAGAAAGGGAGCGAGATTGACACAATATCGTGGTCACCCACTGTACATGGTAAACATTCTGCCTGATAAAGCCATTTAAGAAGTGTAGAAACGTTTCAGATTTTTTAAATAAGACAAGCGGGGATAAATTGAGTACAGTACTTATTAAAAGCAAAGGAATGAAGAATTTGAAGGGTAATAATGAGACATTAGAGAACTGCCTTTTTGGCTGCCGATAAGAATTCTGTCAGATTAAAAAAATAACTAGTACAGAGTTCAAAAATGGCGGGGAAACAAAGTACAGGAGACTGAAGGAAAGAATTTGAGGAAATTTGAATGTGGCCTAATGTGTAGGTATATGGTGATGTTTAAAAATGTTTTTATATATATATATATATATATATATATATATATATATATATATATATATAATATATATATATATTGTGTGTGATTTATTTTTTTTTATTTTTTTTTATTGATTTTTTTATTATATTTTAGGCACAGATGAAGAAGATGAGGGGGATGACATGCTGCTCATGCACAGGAAGGAATTCTGGTGGTTCCCACATATGTGGAGTCACATGCAGCCTCACTTATTCCACAATGTCACTGTTCTTGCAGAGCAGATGAAACTCAACAAGCAGTTTGCTTTGGTAATGTCATTTATATAACTGTAATCCTACATCTTTTCTTGTGTTACCATGTGCTGAAGAATATATTCCGGTTTCTGAGAAAACTATATAGTCATATGTGTATAGCCAACTGCTTCTAAGTGAAGCCAATGGGAAACCGCTATTCCTGGAATGCCTCCAACTGCCCTAATATACCTGGAAGGTCAAAAACGAATTGTTTGCAAGTATTGGGTAGTTATTATTAGGGTTCTGCTTTCCAATTACTTTCAGGTGGTAAAATGGTCAAGGCAATATGAGAAACGTTCTATTCTAATCGAGTTCTGAGCTAGGAAACTCATACAATACTAAAGGATTGTGTTTTTTTTTATTTATTTTTTACTATGATCAAACACCAAATTTTTAGTCAGTAGATTTGAGTTGTCATTTTTAGGAGGTTTCATCCTAGTACACTCATGCTTGGGTATACGTATCATTGTCTGACCCTTTGAAACATACTAAGATTCAGCAATTCATAGTAACTAACCGTCTTTCATTAATTTGCATGCTCTGCAGGTGCTAAAAAGTAGAATCTGTTTTTTAATGGGCTGATGATAGAAATATAAAAAACATAGGGATGCAAGAAAAAATGCAAAATTAGAGAACCTGTAGCAACCAATCACATTTCTTGTTTGTTTCCCAGGTGAAAAAAAGAGGTAGGCCAAATGGCCTCCAACTTATTAGTTCCTTAGTTTTTATTGATCTGCCCAAAGTATTTATATGAAGAGAATCCAATAATTGTGTGCTTCATCTGTACATGTTATCTACATTAGGTTGGCCACAGACCTATAATAAACCCATCATGAAACCCATAAGCAAGCAATGCTAATGATTTTTGAATATGGTAGGGATTATCTGGGTTTATTAATACACAGGGAGGCTTTACCATCCTGTTATAATACCTCCCTATAAGTGGTTATTGACCCAGTTCTTTTCTATGGGTAAGAGTAAAGACCCCTAGGCATTGCACAAGCCCCACTCTTGATTTAAAACGTTTAACCTAAAATAAAATTATGGATCCTGTCCCTTTTTTAAAGCATGTTATACAACCCAGTGCTTGTGCTATCGTTTGGCCTCCTGTGTGCCCTGAAATACCTGGCTGATCCTGCCAGTTTCTGCCCCACCCCCCACCCCCTGTTAGCTGACCATGGTGTATCATGGCTGCTGAGCCCTGACACTGTGGTCCGCTTGCGTGGCTCCGTCATCCATCACGCTCCTGTCTCTCCTCTCTCCCCCTCTCTGCCTGTCTGCTCCTGTGACAGTGCCCACCCCTGCAAATCCTCCTACTCTCATAACTGTTAAAATCCTTCATAATCCTCCTTCCCTAATGACAAGCTCCTGTCTGTGTTTTTAAAGAATGCCTTACTTGCCGTATTTCAGAACTGCTTCTCGCAATCACGTGACTGGCTGGCTTTCTCCTCTCCTCCTCATGTCTCGACTGATGTCAGTGGGGGGAATTTCGGCCCCGCCTGCTGCATCTGTCAGCCGGGCAGAGGAAGAGAGCCAGCGGGTCACGTGATCAAAAGGAACCGCTCTAAAATACGGTAAAGGAGGCATTTTTTTTTTATAAAACAAAGACGGGAGCTTCTGTCATTGGGGAACAAGGAGGATTATGTAAAAATTGCAAAGTGCATTAGCAACCACTTTAAAGTAGTGTTGTGGCAAGTCTTTCCACTGCCTGTCTTTCTGAGACAACCACCCGTTGGAACTTTGTCCTCCTCTTGTAAGATTGTTGGGTTGCCCCGTATGCCATCAAAAACCTAACTGATGTTTCTAGCTTAGACTGACAGTGACTATAGGTGAGTGCCTATATCCAGGAGATCAATGCAAAGTTTGTACTGTCCAACAGATCAAAGTGATTTATATACATCTTGTATTTTTTAGACCCTTGTAGCCTGGCAGACTGTTCACCTACCAAATTGGGATAAATGTTAACAACTAGTCCCTGACATGAAAGGTTGTGAACCACCTTCATACACATCAACCAGATGGGCGTTGCAGAGAAATAAGTCTTTACAACTTGTATTTGTAGCATGCTACTTCACGATTTGCTGATTATTGTAAAGGTTAGGAACTGGCAACCCATGTAGTACACTTGTTGCCTTCTTCAGTAAAGCATCTTCTTCATTTGAAGTACTCAGGCGAGTGAGATTTTGTTATAGCTAAGAAGAAATGCTTGACTTGCTTTACAATGTTCTGTGGAATATAGGTCATGCAAGACATTTCGGGAAAGATTGATAAGAAAACTGAACATAGGCATTCAGGCAATTAAATTGGGTAAATGCATAGTGCCTGTAGTATGAAAAGGTACCTTCTGTTTCGGTGGCTATGACACCTGTGTGGAATAAAGACCAGGCCAGCCATGGTGAGCCATGACCACACATGCATGTGAAGCTTTTTTTCCTTAAGCCAGTGCTTGTTCTCCTTTTCTGTCTGTAAAATGTAAATTCTGCCACTGCGTAGTAATAAATGTCTGCAATCAAGCAACTATAAAGCTGGCCATAGAGCATTTTTCTTTCCTGCAACCACAGGTTGACAAAAAAAATTGCTTGCTTCCCCCATCAACACAGTTGGTGCTGATTGGGAAACTCTCCCGCAGAGCCGTTCTGTTCTCCCAGCGGGAGAAGCCGTCCCTGTCAGGAGAACACAGTGATTATTGCTAGCCGCTAGCAATAATCACGTGTAAAATCCAGTAGGCTGGTTGTGCCCAAGTTAATCAACTTGGGTACATTCAGCCTGCCCATTCATGATTTAAATCTTGGCTGGTCCCTGCTGAACCGGCCGAGATTCGAACAGTCTCTGGCCAGCTTTAGGCTGAGCTTAGAATCTTTTGTTAGTCTGCGCATTGCCAGCTCTTATATTTGAGTTACTGTGCTGACCTTGAATGGTCTCTTTCTTGTAGTTGGTCCTTTCTTTGTGTCATTATGACAATGGTGAGAGTGAACTTGAAAATCTGCTAAGCAGGTCTGCTGGTATCTGGTTACAATGTTGAAATAAGGACAGGCAGCTGTAAGGTCATTTATCATTTGCCTTGAATAGACTCTGCAGCCTTCTGTAGATAGCTGTTTGCTCAGTATTGCATGATTCATACTTGCCAGCCGTTAGCAGCTTAGCTTTTAAGTTGGACATCAAGCTGCTGGTTATAAACTGTACTGAGCAGTCCCCAAACCTTTTGCCTCGAATTCTTTTCTTCTGTAGATAAGAGCGTAAATATTTCTGTCCTGTGCATAGCGAAATATAGTGCACACCGGGGGAATTGCTTTGTTTCAAAAGAAGACTTGCACTTAAACTGATTAGGTTCATTTTAGGTGACTTGTGCGATGGTATGTGTTAAATTATGCTTACGTTAACAGTCGCATTGGGAAGACCTGGTGTCCTGAAGTGATACTCCACCAGTTCTATCCTTTCTCTGGTTACTCTTCTGCTTGTCTTGTCAGAATATCATATTTTATGAGGAATCCTCAGTCAAGACATGCAGAAGCAGCATAATGAGAGGTTGCCAGGGGTGCTTGGTTCAGTTTATAAATGTACACATATTTATATAAAAATTTTAAACTTGTCAATTTTTATTTTCATTCTTATCCATCGATCTATACTCACACTACTGTGCAGAAGTTTTTTGGCATGTGTGAAAAAATGCTGCAAACTAAGAATAGTTTTATTGTGAACAATTAAAGCGGAGTTCCACCCTTAAAATCACTTTGTTTCATTACATCCAGCATACTGGCGTCAGCGCCAGTATGCTGTTTTTTTTTTTTAATGCACGTACTTACTTTATATAAAATCATTGAATTTCAGGCGCACCGCGGAATGTCGCCGCTATAAGGCGTCACGCCTTCCGGAAACAGCCGATTAGCATTCGGCTTTTCTCGGCGCCTGCGCACAGACCCAGGAGCTGACTGCGCAGGCGCCGAAAATAGCCGGTCCTAGTTCGGGTTTTTTCGGAGGGCGTGAAGCGGCTATATACGGCGCCTGCGCAGTCAGCTCCTGGGTCTGTGCGCAGGCGCCGAGAAAAGCCGAATGCTAATCGGCTGTTTCCGGAAGGCGTGACGCCTTATAGCGGCGACATTCCGCGGTGCGCCTGAAATTCAATGATTTTATATAAAGTAAGTACGTGCATTAAAAAAAAAAAAAAACAGCATACTGGCGCTGACGCCAGTATGCTGGATGTAATGAAACAAAGTGATTTTAAGGGTGGAACTCCGCTTTAAGTATGTTTTTTCTGCACCCCAGTTCCTATGTTTTCATGCATAGTGGAGTTGATTAGCCTTGTTTCCACATCACATGCACAAAACCATAGAATATGGGGTGCAGAAAAATGGTGGCCGGTGCTCTGAACTGATGAGTGAAAATATGAAATATTTGGCTGTAGCAGGAGGAAGTTTGTTCTTTAAAGGGCTGGGGAGCGGTACAATAATGAGTGTCTGCAGGCAACCATGAAGCAATAAGGGTTCCTTGCAAGTTTCTGCAAATTGAGTTGGACGTTTTATAGTAGTTAAGGTTGAATAAAGACAATAGTTCATCCAGTTTACCCTGTGTATGTGTGTCAATGTCCATAATCATTTCCCATATCCCTGTATGTTGTGTTCACAAAGATGCATGTCTAGGAGTCATTTAAATATATCAATACTCACAGCTGACTCCACCAATTGTAGAAGAGTGTTACACATCCTTCTTTGTATTTTTTGTGTCTATTATAACACATACCTTTGGTGCACAGACCCTAGTTTTTCCTCCATCAGCAAACTATGATTGTCACAGCAGTTTTCTTGCCAGCTATCGTCACATTGAAAAACGAACCCCCATCCTATCAAATATTTGGATTCATTATTTTGGATAGCCAGTGATGTTTGGTATAACTGTGTCTGGACCTCATGCAATGTTTATTTCCCCCCAGAGTAGCTGATGTTTGAGTATATGTAATCCTGATAACATTTTATATATATATATATTTTTTTGGTAGGAACATGGTATCCCCATAGATTTGGGCTATGCAGTCGCACCTCATCATTCTGGTGTGTACCCCATACACAGCCAACTATATGAAGCTTGGAAATCTGTATGGAATATCCAGGTTACTAGCACAGAAGAGTACCCTCACCTTAGACCCGCTCGCTATCGCAGAGGGTTTGTACACAACGACATCATGGTAAGATTTACCATTTTCTTTGGGTAGCCACATTCAATATGGGTATTTGTGATATTGGCTTGTCAGCTAGACTCACAATGAAAGCAGGGAATTTTTGGATGCATGGAATACATTTTTCTTCCAATTTTATTCTCGGAATATTTTCTGCTAGTTTTTGCATCTTTTTCACTAAAGTTAACAAACTGTTGAAGTCATCAAATGTGTTGGATGTCCCCAAATAGGATAAGATCCAGTCTACTAATAAACTCCATAGGGAGGTTAGGAGGATTATTAAAAAAAAAAAAAAAAAAAAATTGGTTTTAACTCCACACCCATAACGCCTACATCCAGACGGCTTTCCCTGAGCAAGTTTCCCAGTAAGAGATTGAATCATGTGACTTGTATAAATGAGGATCAACCTCCTGTCCCCCCGTCCCCCCCTTTTTTTTCTCCCTGTTAAGTGTTATCAATAAAGCAGAACCTCACCATTTTATCTATCCAATCTGGTGCTTGATGGGGAAAAATGTGCTGCTATTTAATCGCTCCAGCCCCTCATATATAAGGGGAGGTCCAGATACCTTTTTTACACTTTTGACAGCACTCTAGTTGGGTCTATGGCTAGGGCTGACACAGCCTGTTTTAATTTCATCCTCCATTATTTCAGCATCTGTGCTTGGGCTGTGGGCAACTGAGGAAAATTTAGAAACCCCAAAATATAAATGTATATTGTGATGCATTTTGAGTTCGTATAGAAATGTATACACTTTGTAAAATTCAAAAAAGCTGTTTATTATATCATCAGTATCGGAAGAAATATGGCCTTCTGTAGAGGTAGAGATAGCGGTTGTTGCTTGGCAGTATAGTCTAGTAGTTTATTAGAGTGGCGAGAATTTCTCTCTATCAGGATAAAGCACGAGAACCTTTCTGAAAGTGTCGCCAAAAATCTATCCACCTTAGCTCAAACTTTTGCAGGAAGGTATTAGGGCGTTTTTTCAATGGGGGAATGGAACTGCTATGTCAATCAAGGACTGGGTTTTAATATTTTAAAGTCCCACCATACAAAATGTACATGCTTTGGGGTATTTTTCCATAAGAGAGATGGCAGCATTAATGATATTTAGTGAAGCAGGTTGTATGAGTTTGTTCTTACCATGTCCCATCTCTTTTGCGCTGGATAGACACGGGTCACTGCAAGGGCAAATGGAAAACAGTGTGCCTCGTTCACACCGCAACACAACTTATATGCAGAAAAATGGAAGGCAACGCGCATAAAAAAACATGCAGATGCGTGTTACTGTACATCCATATTAAATGACCAAAGAGTGACTTTCCTGGAGCAGGAAGTAATATATTGATTGTCTAGAATTATTGTGACCAAGGTTTATGGAAGACTTTGTGTTCTTTATTTCATTGGGCAATAATGTGTGCTTGGACATGAAAGGGTAGCTAAGATCTCTTTTACTTTATTTTACTGTTCATTTAGTCAAAGCTCTGCGCACTCGTTTATGTATGCATGATGTCTGCAAAATGCCATTAATTGTTAATTTTTTTTTTTTACGAAGAATGATTATGTGACCTTTTTTTTTTCTCTCCAGTTTTATATAACCTAAGATACATGTTGAAATAATGGTAGACAGCTGCATCACAATGCAGAGGCGAGCTATAAAAAATATAAAATTCTGCATACTGAAGTTCTGCTTTAATATTGCTAATATGACAATGTGCATGGGTTTTCTCTGTGTATAGGTGTTACCAAGGCAGACCTGTGGACTGTTCACTCACACAATATTCTACAATGAATATCCAGGAGGATCAAAAGAGCTGGATAAGTCCATTCGTGGTGGTGAACTCTTCCTGACTGTCCTCCTTAACCCGGTAAGTCAGTAGAATCAAATTACACTGTCTGTTAAACAGGCTGTTCAAATTATATACCATGCAAAGGTGCTAAAAAAACTACTATTCGATATTGACCTTCCTAAGATAGGACGTTCTAACAGCCTGCCTTAGTGCAACTCCTTTAATTGGTACTGCAACCATCTTTCAAAAGACTGGGTTCAAAATAGAAAAGTATTCAGCACTGGAAATAAGTAAATTAAATGTAAATAGCATGCAAGCCAGCATTAAGGACAAACTCATAAAAAATTCCCAAAGTGACTACAGGGAGTGCAGAATTATTAGGCAAGTTGTATTTTTGAGGATTAATTTTATTATTGAACAACAACCATGTTCTCAACGAACCCAAAAAACTCATTAATATCAAAGCTGAATATTTTTGGAAGTAGTTTTTAGTTTGTTTTTAGTTTTAGCTATTTTAGTGGGATATCTGTGTGTGCAGGTGACTATTACTGTGCATAATTATTAGGCAACTTAACAAAAAACAAATATATACCCATTTCAATTATTTATTTTTACCAGTGAAACCAATATAACATCTCAACATCCACAAATATACATTTCTGACATTCAAAAACAAAAACAAATCAGTGACCAATATAGCCACCTTTCTTTGCAAGGACACTCATGCAGCCTGCCATCCATGGATTCTGTCAGTGTTTTGATCTGTTCACCATCAACATTGCGTGCAGCGGCAACCACAGCCTCCCAGACACTGTTCAGAGAGGTGTACTGTTTTCCCTCCTTGTAAATCTCACATTTGATGATGGACCACAGGTTCTCAATGGGGTTCAGATCAGGTGAACAAGGAGGCCATGTCATTAGTTTTTCTTCTTTTATACCCTTTCTTGCCAGCCACGCTGTGGAGTACTTGGACGTGTGTGCTGGAGCATTGTCCTGCATGAAAATCATGTTTTTCTTGAAGGATGCAGACTTCTTCCTGTACCACTGCTTGAAGAAGGTGTCTTCCAGAAACTGGCAGTAGGACTGGGAGTTGAGCTTGACTCCATCCTCAACCCGAAAAGGCCCCACAAGCTCATCTTTGATGATACCAGCCCAAACCAGTACTCCACCTCCACCTTGCTGGCGTCTGAGTCGGACTGGAGCTCTCTGCCCTTTACCAATCCAGCCACGGGCCCATCCATCTGGCCCATCAAGGCTCTCATTTCATCAGTCCATAAAACCTTAGAAAAATCAGTCTTGAGATATTTCTTGGCCCAGTCTTGACGTTTCAGCTTGTGTGTCTTGTTCAGTGGTGGTCGTCTTTTAGCCTTTCTTACCTTGGCCATGTCTTTGAGTATTGCACACCTTGTGCTTTTGGGCACTCCAGTGATGTTGCAGCTCTGAAATATGGCCAAACTGGTGGCAAGTGGCATCTTGGCAGCTGCATGCTTGACTTTTCTCAGTTCATGGGCAGTTATTTTGCGCCTTGGTTTTTCCACATGCTTCTTGCGACCCTGTTGACTATTTTGAATGAAACGCTTGATTGTTCGATGATCACGCTTCAGAAGTTTTGCAATTTTAGGAGTGCTGCATCCCTCTGCAAGATATCTCACTATTTTTGACTTTTCTGAGCCTGTCAAGTCCTTCTTTTGACCCATTTTGCCAAAGGAAAGGAAGTTGCCTAATAATTATACACACCTGATATAGGGTGTTGATGTCATTAGACCACACCCCTTCTCATTACAGAGATGCACATCACCTAATATGCTTAATTGGTAGTAGGCTTTCCAGCCTATACAGCTTGGAGTAAGACACCATGCATAAAGAGGATGATGTGGTCAAAATACTCATTTGCCTAATAATTCTGCACTCCCTGTATAAAGTGTGCGTCTCGAAAGCCTCATACTTCGAATTTAGTATTTTTTATTGAAAAACGTTTTCTTCCACACAAAAACACGAACATTAAGAAATTAAAATAAGAAGAAAAAAAAGCATACAAACCTTATCAAAGGAGCCTGTAAGAGCAATATTAATATATAATTATAAGTAAATTAAAAAACACCTGATTTTTTTCAACAAATACAATTCCTATGCTTTAACATAGGCCTTATATGATAATATACCTCACTGTAAATTCACTCTCAGTATAATTAACGTATTACCATAATAACCAATCTCGAATAAGTTCCATAGGGGCAACCTGGGGTGCATTTAACTTGGCCAGACACATTTTTCAAATTTTAAGAAACATCCTTTTTTTCATACAGCAGTTTTTCCCAATGAAGAGCAGTAATTCTCTTATTTAATTCAATCATTCACTGTTGGAGGAAGTGGCACAAGCCATTTCCTAGCCACTAGTTAAATTGCAAAGATATTTACCTCTAAGGCTGCGTACACACGATCAGACCGGTCCTATGAAACTGGTCTTAAGACCAGTTTCATCGGACCAATTCGATGGTGTGTACGGCCCATCGGACCGTTGTCCGTCGGACCAAAGTTTTAAAATCTGTCCGTCGGACCAAAACGATGGTTAGTACACAAAAGCATCGGACCAAAAACCTGTGCATGCTCAGAAGTCGACGTATGCTTGGAAGCATTGAACTTTGTTTTTTCAGCACGTCGTGTTCTACGTCACCGCGTTCTGGCCTGATTGGATTTTTGGCCCGATGGTGTGTACGCACATCAGACCACTTCAGCGTGGTCCGATGAAAACGGTCTGTCGGACCATTCTCATCGGACCGGTCTGATCGTGTGTACGTGGCCCAAGACGTTCAACCCACCTAAAACACAAGTAATTGGGGTAAGAGAAATTTGAATACCATATACAGTATTATAACCACAGTCTTGCCAATTTCTAAACTATTTGGGGTGTAGCCCGGGTTTCAAAGACATCTGGGGCAAAAAGAAGTCTCTCTCTATCTGATCTTCTGGTATTCTGTATGTTCTATATTTTATATGAAACTGTCTCATCCTACCAGAAATGGATAAACATGTATTGGGCACATTTCGTAAGATAAATTCCCATTGATCTTTTGGTATATGGCTTGTGTCTTGTTCCCATTTGCCTTAAACATAAGGGGGCCAAAATGACCTGAGATTCGAACAGCTTTAGATACAAATAGGAAACTTTACACCTTTTACAGGAGAATTTAAGTACTCTAAACAACTCTGTTAGTGTATGTAATCTAAAGCTGGGTATACATGGGCCGAAAACTTTTGGTTTGGCAGTACTTGGATGACTTTCGGCCTGTGTGTACAGCTATCTGTTCTACAGAAGCTGGTTTCTGATGAATGGGCATGCTGGTAAGTGTGTTCTGATTCCCCATCAGAAAATAATAGCACAGTGGGGGAGATTTCTGCACTCTCATTGCTTGTGGTAGTACTGTGATCTGTCAGTAGGGTTGAACCGCTAGGTTGAACAAAAATTAAACTTATGTGTACTGCGCAAAAGAGAGCTTTGCTTCTGTTGGGCATGTACAACATGTTGAACTTGGAGATATTGAAAAAAGCTAGTTCTTGGAATTTGAAACGAATCTTGTAATTGTTGAAAAGATTTTAAAACATTATCCTTAACCACTTTAGCCCCTGAAGGATTTAGCCTCTTCCTGATCAAGCTCTTTTTTTGCAGTTCGGCATGGCGTTGTTTTAACTGACAATTGCGACATTGTACCCAAACAAAAAAAAATTCCCCACAAATGGAGCTTTCTTTTGGTGGTATTTGATCATCTCTGCAGCTTATTTTTTGCGCTATGAACAAAAAAGCAACAATTTATTTTTAAAAAAAAGCAATATTTATTAACTTTGTGCTAAAATTAAATGTCCCCAAAATATATATAAAAAAAATCTTCCTCAGTTTAGGCCAATATGTATTCTCCATATTTTTGGTAAAAAAAAAAATCACAATAAGCGTATATTAATTGGTTTGCGCAAAAGTTATCACGTCTACAAAATAGGGGATATATTTATGGCATTTTTTTTTATTTTTATTGGTAATGGCAGAGATCTGCAATTTTTTAAAGTGACACTGACATTGTGGCGGCCACATCGGACATCTTTTTCACACATTTTTGTGACCATTGACATTTTATAGAGCGATCAGAGCTATAAAAAAATGCACTGATTACTGTATAAATGTCACTGGCAGGAAAGGGGTTAACACTAGGGGTGATCAAGGGGCTAACTGTGTTCCCTCACTGTGTTCCAACTATGTGTGGATGGGACTAACTAGGAGAGATGACAGATCGCTGTTTCTACTTAGTAGAAACACACGATCTGTCTTCGCTCCTCTGATAGCACAGGGATTTGTGTGTTTACACACATAAATCCCCATGCTGGCTCTAGTGCACACGATCTCACCTGGCCGACATTGATCGCACCCACTGTCCACACACCCTCTGACAGCTCTTAAAGGCACGACGTACCCCTACTTGATTTTTCGCAGCCCTGCCACTTTGGCAATGTATATCTGCATGGGCCAGTCGGCAAGTGGTTAAAAAGTTGATACACATCTTATGTCTCCATATTCCCATTGTTCAAAGGGACCCAGTTTAGCGACCTCCAACAAAGTGTCATTCCCCCACAATAGGGTGTATATGGAGAGTCCCTCATACTTAAAAATGGATTTAGCTGTGTCCCAAATTTTTGGGATTATTAATAAAGTGCGATGAGTCTTCAGGTGCGAAAACTGTCTAGCCTCTAATATAGAGGCCACCAACCAGAATACTTTTTATAAATATATGCATAGGGTCTTGATTTCCTACCTCAAGAAAGTTTGTCAAGTGTTGAATTTGAGCAGCCATTTAATCTTGCCAATACTTGGTCTAATGCCTCTGTGACTCTTGGTGAACCTCCCTTCTATACTAGCTTATGAAATGGCATCAGCTAAACAAAGCCAACATTTAGGGATCCAAACAGATGCATTCTACAGTAAATACAACTGAGGGAGCCATATCATTTTAATTAGGTTGGTTCAGCCAACCATTGGAGGCGAAAGACGACCCCAACTTGAGACATAGACTACCTATTCCAGGGGTCAGATTCAAAGACAAACAATTATTTGGGCAATAAGAGATATTGATGCCTAAATAATTAAATTCATCCACAATTTTTAATCATGGCTGTGGCATCAAGCTAGGGGACACTTAAGGAATTTTATCTCTAGGCCTGGGGAAAAAAAAGCTTAACCTGCTCATTGGGGACATTAAATGAATTCAAGTGGTGGTTGTATGTCTTTAAAAAAATTAATAAAATAGAGTATCGTCGGCATACAATATTTTTTCCTCCACTAAAGCCAACAATATCAGGAGACTTGCGCACCGTGAGTGCCAGAGTAAGATGAAGAGGCGGGGCATGGCCCATTAAGAGTTATATACACCGATGATTTGGAGTTCAAAAATGTAATCCAATTGATAGATTTGATCCCTATTACATAAACAATGCAGTACCTCAATACCTCCCATAAAAAAGGGCCATTTGACAGCATTTTCTGCATCGAATGATTAGCTCCATTTCCTGGTTCAACTGCTAGATGTTCAAAGATAAGAAAAACTCTTAAGAACACTAATGAAGGTAGAGCAGCTTGAAATAAATACAAACTGTGACCCCATTAATCATATTATTCATATATAGTGACAAGCAATTGGCAAGAACCTTTTGCCAATAGCTTGGTGTCTACACTGCATGCAAAAAGGGTCTGTAAAGAGTGGGCAGAGTTGCATTTTACCTGTTTTGATGAAGTAAAATTAGCCTGATACATAGGAGCATAGGAGCTGGAAGCTGACTTATAATGGAGGATGTTTATGAAAGTTTTTTTTTTATTTTACAATTCCGCTGGTAATCAATCAGTGCCTCAAGTTTTAGTAGCGGGTAAATATTTCAGAACTTCAGCGAGTTCAGTTAAAGAGAAAGGGGTCTCTAAAGCATCTTTCTCTCCTGACATCAGTGGAGGATTTAAGGTGCTTAACATAAGAGGCTTCCTTCTGGCTGCTTATGACCTGGGCTAGTAAATGTATCACTTGTTCCCCTTCCGTAAAGTGCTTACACGTAACAAAAAAAGCTCATCTGTTCTGCCTTCATCAAGGATCTATTCCTTAATGCTTTTTGTGTTTGAAGAAATTTAGCTTTAGAAACTGCACCTAGGTCAGCTAGCTTCTAATTATCTGAACTACCATGAGATATCTCTTTAATAAGAAGGCAAACTCGGACATGAATTGTGAACAAATCACATCCCTCTGTAGTGTGTACGGCGCTAAGGCCCCTTTCACACTGGGGCGGGAGGTGTGGTGGCGGTATAGCCCCGCTATTTTTAGCGGCGCTATACTGTCGGAATTGTGGTGGTATTTGGTCGCTAGCGGTGCGGTTTTAACCTCTGCTAGTGGCCGAAAATGATCACGGTGTCCCGTTGCTTTCAATAAGGAGGAGCGGTGTAAACACTGCTCCTCTCACTGCTCCAAAGATGCTGCTGGCAGGACTTTTGGAGCAGTCCTGCCAGCGCATCGCCTCAGTGTGAAAGCACTCGGGCTTTCACATTGAGACTGCAGGGCAGGAGTTTTTCAGACGGTCTTTAGGCTCTATTTTTAGTGCTAAACCGCCTGAAAAACTCAGTGTGAAAGGGGTCTAAGGGGTTGATTTACCAAAACTGCAGAGTGCAAAATCTGGTGCAGCTGCACCAGATTTTGTACTCTGCAGTTTTGGAAAATCAACCCCCAAGTATAATTTCTGTCTGGTGCTTGGTTCCTTTGCTATGAGCATTAGTTCACTTCTAACAAGTTTGAGAAAAAAGGGGGCAGAGCTCTCCAGCTGATTGTGCTGTGTGCTGTGTTTCCCTTCCTTCCAGTCAACTCTGAGCTCTCCTCACTGAGCTCTGCGGAGTGCAACTTCGGCACTCCGCCCTCTGCTTTCTGGCAGCTTGGACAAGCCCTATACATTCAGGACTTTGAACAGATGTAGAGGAGAGAAGACTGCAGATAGGTAAAACTTAAAGTAGGAGGATTTGTTTAATCTTTGGGTATCACTTGAGGCAAGTCACTTCACTAAGCATATGTAAGGGCTTACAACCATTTTAAGGGAATCCCACACAACTGTAATCAAGGCAGAATCCTTATTTATTAAAGTAAATTCCTCTAACATAGACAAAACAGTCAGAGCCGGTACACACTTAGGCGGCACGACTTTGGGGGCGACTTGCAAAATGGCCTCTGTATAGAAGTCAATGCAAGCCGTCCCCGAAGTCGTACAATAACCTTTTTTTCTAAGTCGGAGCGACTTGTGTCTCTCCTATTAGAACGGTTCTTTTGCGTAGAATGGGACGCGACTCATCAGACCGCTGAGCCGCCTGACGAGTCGCCCCAGTGTGAACCGGTTCTCCGGCTTTGGTAAAAAATTTAAAGCCAGGAGTTAGCGGTTTACTTTTCAACCTAACGATTTGGGTTGATTGCACGTATCCGTTATTTGCAAAGGAGAATGATCTGAAAGACAATCTAGTAGAAAATTACATTCCGACACTGTGGAGGCAAACTAACGAAGACCTTGTCAATTCTGGATAGAATCATAAAGGTTTTAGAAAAACGTGAGAGAATCAACAGGACAACAAGACCACCAAAGATCTATTAAACCCAGTTCCAAGATCATTTTATCAAATGTTGAAGAGCTAGAAGGTGTTGGAATAGTTGGGGCTTGGTGTCTATCAACCAGCGGGTACATTAGTGTTAGAATCCCCTATTAATAATGCAAGTATGTTTTGTTTACCCATCCAGATTTGTATAACGCACTTTATTGCTTCCGATATGTATGGCGGAGGAATGTAAACATTGTCAATTATGCATGGCAAGTTATCAATCAAAGCATATAAAAAGTATCTACCATAATCTTAACGCCAACTTTTTGCAAACAAAGCACAGGTTCCTATTAAAAAACCTTGGGCCAGTTTCAAAGAGAGAGTACGCCGGTGTATCTACTGATACACCGGCGTACTTTCAAAGTTCCCGCTTCGTATCTTTAGTTTGAATCCTCAAACCAAGATACGGCGGCTTCTGGGTTAGTTCCGACAGGTGTACGCCTTCGGATCTAAGATGCAATACTTCTGCATCCGAAGTTAAGCCAGGTAAGGTATGGTGGCGTAGTGTATCTATGATGCGTTGCACCGATGCAATTGTATGTGGATCTGGCCCCTTGTACTTGACCTGTAATCTCTACCCTTTGGCCTTCCAAGAAACCAGAGACCTCCATACAGGAAATTGCCCTGCTTACTTTTGTAGAAACCGTTACATTTTACGGTCTGTCCAATGAAAAAAAATTGACCACACAGCTTCTTTCCTCCCCTTCCCTCATACACCTTTTTCATTTCTAATCTTTCCTCCAAGCCTTTCATCCCAGTCCCTTTTTGCATGGAAATCAGACTACCTGCCATGGGTGATTGAGTTTATCAATGCAACAGGTGTCTTTCCTAAATCCCACTGAGAATCAAGGGGTCCCCATCTCATACTGACCCTAGCTACATGTGAGAAATTGCATTCTGACTTATGAATTCTGTTTTTGAAAGATTTATACATCCAGACCCAACCCAGCTCGCAAAGTTTTTATTTAATATAAAAGCTGCTGAATACTTCAACATTTTAAAGATGCCTTAAAGGATCACTAAAGGACATTTTTTTTTTTTTTAGCTAAAAAGCTTCCTTTACCTTACTGCAGTACTGGTTTCATGTCCTTATTGTTTGTTTTTGCTTTGAAGTTGCTGTAATCCTGCTCTGTTCTCCACACTTCCTGCTTGTCTGTATCCTTATAACCACAGTACTGGGAGCTTTCTCACAGTGGTCTAAGCTGTAATTACTGTGTGTCTAAAACTTCCCAAAACCAATCGGATTCATTTTAAAAACAAAACACTGCCCTGGATTTGTTTGTTTTTGTTCTGTGTGTCTATTTCTACTCACAGAAACATGAAGCAAGTTCAAAAGTGAAACTAACCTGCAGGCACATTATATGATTGATTTTTATCTATTTTTAATCATTTTGAAAAGGAATCCGTTAACTTTTTGTCTCTATACCCTGTAAACAGTAATTTCTGCAAAACATTTTTTTTTCCTTTAGTGACCCTTTAAAAGCAATCTCAATTGCCAGTTCACTCGCGGAAATATCGGAAACAAGCATGCCCCTTACACACAAATGCTTTAATGAAAACATTGTAAATGGTTAACTAAGCTTTAACCAGGTGGTACTCAATACCTGGCAAGCTACAAAATATATACCTGGGAGCATCAAATACGCTATATTAACAAAAGTATTGGGACGCCTGCCTTTAAATGCACATAAACTTTAATGGCATCCCTGTCTCAGGCTGTAGGGCTCAATAGTGAGTTGGCCGGCCTTTGCAGCTATAACAGCTTCAACTCTTCTGGGAAGGCTGTCCACAAGATTTACGAGTGCGCCTATGGGAATGTTTGACCATTCTTCCAAAAGCGCATTGGTAAGGTCAGTCACTGATGTGGGTGAGAAGTCTTGGCTAGCAGTCTCCACGCTAATTCATCCAAAAGGTGTTCTATTGGGTTGAGGTCAGGCCATGTATTTATTTCTCACTTTTTGGGAACAGTTTGGGGATGGCCTCTTCCTGTTCCAACATTACTGCACAACAGTGCACAAAGCACGGTCCATAAAGACATGGATGGGTGAGTTTGGGGTGGAGAAACTTGACTGGCTTGCAGAAAGTCCTAACCTCAACCTGAAAGAACACCTTTGGGATGAATTAGAGGGAAGACTGCGAGCCAGGCCATCTCGTCTACATCAGTGCCTGACCTCACAGACTAACATTGGGATGCCATTAAAGTTCATGTGCGTGTAAAGGTAGGCATCCCAATACTTTTGGTAATATAGTGTATTTGCTGAAGATATAACACAGAGCTAGGCTCCATCTTCCAAATATGGTGAACCTGCCAACTTATCAAATTTCAAGAATCCCTGGTACCTCTCACCCCCCTTGCACCTTGTTGCTACCTCCTCCAGGAATCTCTTCTTGCTAAATTTAAATGTGCATCCATTTAATAAAGCCACCAAGACAATAATTTCCTTGCACTGAAAATACACTACTCCTGCTAGCAGTTCAGAGTGGATGCTGTATAAAAAAGCAGGAGAGGAAGGAAAGGGCAATGGCTGTTGACAAAGCAGATCAATAAACATTGGTCAACCTGGCAATACTATAGTCCAGTTATGGTGAACCTTGGCACCCCAGATGTTTTGGAACTACATTTATCATGATGCTCCAGTACACTTCAGAGTGCATGATCATCATGAGAAATATAGTTCCAAAACATCTGGGGTTCACCATCACTGCTATAGGCATTACATCCCTTGAGATAATCGACCACTATTTTCACCTCCATGTAACACTTCCTCCATTAGAGTACAAATGTACTTATCCTCTAGAATGGCTCGCCCCTCTTTTTTTTTTTTTTTTCACGCTTCCCTTGTCTTTCGCCTTACACAGGCACACATTTCTTCAACTTTGCACCCCTCTGGTTTTAGGTTTTCCCATTCCTATACCACTTGTCCAGTATTAAACAACTGCTTTTCTTGTGTGTGTGTGTGTGTGTGTGTGTGTGTGTGTGTGTGTGTGTGTGTGTGTGTGTGTGTAATATATATATATATATATATATATATATATATATATATATATATATATATATATATATATATATATATATATTATATAAATTATACAAATTATACACACTCTGCACCAAGAACACTGCCTTGCCTTCTCTCTACAACACATAGTTGGCAAAATGTAATACCTCATTCCCATGCCTTTTTTTTAATTATTTTCTCTTCCCCCATATCAAAAATGTATAAGACTAGATGCACTCCAATTACTCTAAATTGTGGCAACACATGCCGATTTTTGTTATCTGCCTCATTACCCACACACTAGTGTATGCTCTGGGTGTCTAGTTATTAATATAAAAAGGACACCATAGCCTAGCATTTCTGAATTGTCGTCCTATTGCAGTGTGTTTGTGTATATCAATAAGCTGGTGCAGTGCTGTGGGACCAAGGTGCACCTGCAGGCTAAGTTAAATTTACCTGAATAATTAGATGCATTACATTTCTGCCTCACAAGGTAAAATGAAAACTCTTTTGACGTAGGACGGGTACGAGATCTGGGGGGGGCGGCCGCTCCTCCCCGACAGTTTAGTGTTACTTTTTGGGAAATGGCACCTTATCTTTAAGTTGCTCTGTTGTACTTTTGCACTGTACCAATATGTATGTTGTTTGGGGACCATGTTCAATGTGAACATCCCTTCTGTTTGTGTATGCATGTTCCTTCTCTTTTCTTAATAAAAACAGATTATACAAAAAAAATATGAAAACTCTTTGAAGTTACTTCAAATTTCATCAATGGTTTTGGAATGGGATGCCAAACATGCTCATTTAGGTGTCAAGTATCAGCAGAGTTTTTTGGCCATCTGTTGAGTTCTTCTTTAAATTCAAGTGTCCTTGGATACTGTGGTTTCTGGCTGCGCCAATATCCCACTGATAGTCATCTACTTTAAGTGGAAATAGAAGTGAACATGATTTTTCACAAAGTTTTATTTAATCGGCAACTATGTTGTATAGGTTTTCTATAGTGTATTTTAGACGCTCTTTGTTGCCTGTAAAGTACCAAATGTGTTTTGTAGGATTGAAATCCTTGGAATTGTCATGATTCAGACTGCGGCACTTCTTTCATCCTAAAGCCATTATGTATAGACTTATTTTGAAGCTTTGGTAAAAGAATCACTAGAAATGAATTGGAAGATATAGGAGTGGCAACCTGAGTTAAGATGAATGAGAAGTGATCCAACGTTGTAATTAAACCCAATGATGAAAGGGAAAGCACTGTGGTGCTGTGAGAAGCACATTATGTTAAAGAAGTGAATTGTCTATTGAAGAGATCATTGTTAGAAAATTCCATTTAACTCTGTTTAAATCTGATTGTGTTAGAATAAAAAAGGTGAAAAAAGCTTGTTAATGAAATCAAATGAATGGGGATAACTAAAGGCATTTACATACTGAAAGTACAGTACATATTTTTAGCTTCCTCTGCGCATTGAATCCAAGACTGCTGACCCCGCTGAAAGCAAAGTCTTTGTGAATCATACGTTTTGGGCCTTTCCACTTATGTAAGTGATATGCATATATGCATAATTTTTGGAGAATAGATACAGTGGATATAAAAAGTCTACACAACCCTGTTAAATTGTCAGGTTTCTGTGATGTAAAAAAAATTGGACAAAAAGATAGTTCCGATTTTTTTTCCACCAATAATGTAAACTATAAACTGTACAAAAAAATAAAAAAGCTGAAATCTTTTAGGGGAGGAAAGTAAAATACAAAACTGAAATTATGTGTGTGCACACCCTCTTTTAACTGGGGATGTAGCTCTGGTTCAGAATTCAGCAATCACATTCAAACTCATGTTAACCTTTTCCCGGCCACTTGCAGTCCTTTTGATGGAGGCAGAATGGCTCCCCTGCACAAATCGCCTTGGCTGTACGGCAGCCGATTTAAGGGGTAGAGGGGGTCCCCGCCACGTCACGGAGGAGCCAATGTGCTTGCCTGGCGTAAGCGATATTCGCCAGGCACCTGTGCTCGCATCTGACAGTGTGTGTATATGACAGTGTGTGTGTGTGTGTACACACGTACCCACATCCCCGTTCTGGCAGGGGAGAGGAGACAGATTGTGTGTTCCTAGTATATAGGCACAACAATCGTTCTCCTCCCCCTAGCAGTCCCACCCCCCATACAGTTAGAACACTGAGGTAACACATTTAACCCCTTAATTGCGTTTCAACAGTATTAGTGTAAGAGTCTGCACACGTATGCAACCATAATTTTTTTATTTTTTTTTTACTTCCCTCCACCTAAAAGATTTCAGTTTGTTGTTAATCACTTAAGAACCTTGCCTGTTTTTCAGATTTGGTGTTTACAAGATTAAAAAAAAAATTCTGCTAGAAAATTACTTAAAACCCCCAAACATTATATATTTTTTTTTCCAACACCGTAGAGAATAAAATGGCGGTCATTGCAATACTTTTTATCACACCGTATTTGCGCAGCAGTCTTACAAGCGCACTTTTTTTGGAAAAAAAATCACTTTTTGGAATTAAAAAAATAAGACAACAGTAAAGTTGGCCCAATTTTTTTTATATTGTGAAAGATAATGTTACGCCGAGTAAAATGATACCAAACATGTCACACTTCAAAATTGCGCCCGCTCGTGGAATGGTGTCAAACTTTTACCCTTAATCTCCATAGGCGATTTTTAAAAAATTCTATAGGTTGCATCTTTTGAGTTAGAGGAGGTCTAGGGCTAGAATTACTGCTCTCACTCCAACGATCGCAGTGATACCTCACTTGTGTGGTTTGAACACCGTTTTCATATGCGGGCGCTACTCAATTATGCGTTCGCGTCTGCGCGCGAGCTCGTCGGGACGGGGCGCTTTAAAAAAAATATATAATTTTGTTTTCTTATTTATTTTTATTTTCATTTTTACACTAAAAATAAATGGGTCACTTTTCCCATTACAAGGAATGTAAACATCCATTGTAATAGAAAAAAGCATGACAGGTCCTCTTAAATATGAGATCTGGGGTCAAAAAGACCTCCGATCTCAAATTTAGACTAAGATGCCTGCGTCCCCCCCCCCCCCTCCATCCTGCCTGCGTTCCCCCCCCCCCATAGTAAGGCAAGAGGCTATCTCCTTTTTTATATACTGCTTCCACTCCACCCTATTGATTTTAGTTCATACAGGTGTGTGTTGATACTGGCATGCGACGCTCGCATAGAGCGTATCTGTGCCATGTCTGGTCTGATAGCAAACGATCAATTCACCTGGAATCTTTGTATGTTGACCTAAATCAAATCATTGCTTCTATATTGTTGCCGTGCCATGGATTAACATATTGTAATCATCCTTTACCATTCCTATGCAGCATTTAGGTGTGCAATAAAAAAAAAAAAAAATTAAAAATGTATGAAACTAAAAATATGAATCTTGTGCAGCTCTACAAGTTTAGTATTTTGCAGTAGTAAAATCAAGTGAAATGTGATTAGGTAAGATAAAAATGCGTTGCTTGATGTATTCTGTGGCAAAGCGTGTGACTGCGCGTTCCATCCTGCTGATTGCCCTTAGTATATGTAAATTTGGTACTGCAGATTCCTGTTGTGTCTATGAGCACAAAGTGTGCTGACAGATATAAGCAAGTCCCACAGCCATCAGGAGTCACTTCTCTGCCTATATACAGAGAATATTGCTTCCTGTGGTTTCTTATTACACCACTGCATTCAGGCAAAACACACGTGCCACAGTTTTGTTCGTAAAGTGATCACAAAATACTGGTTGTGTTGTGTTTTTTTTTTTTCTGCTTGCACTTGACTGAAGTTGTGTGTTTTTTTTTAATTTATTTTTTATTGTTTGAACAGCTAAAATAAAATAGCAAGTGAAATTTCCTATGAATTTATGAAAATCTACTAGTGTATGGCCAGCATTTGGAACATTAGCACTGGCTTGTCAAGGAGTGGAAAGACAGGGGCCTGGTTTTATGATTTTATTTTTTTTTCATCCTAAGGCCTTGTACACACAATCAGTCCGTTTTCATCAGTTTGGACTGAAGTTCAGTTTCATCGGTTCACAGACTGATGGTCTGATGGTTCGTACGCGCCATCAGTTCAAAAACCAATCGTGTCAGAACACGTGTAAAACACAATGACGTACAGAAAAAAATGAAGTTCAATGCTTCCAAGCATGCGTCGACTTGATTCTGAGCATGCGCCGGTTTTGAACTGATGCTTTTGCGTACTAACCATCGGTTTTGACCGATCGATAGGCGTCCATCAGTCCAGATTTTTAAAGCAAGTTTTAAAACTTTAGACTGAAGGACAACAGACTGATGGGCCATACACACGGTCGGTTTGGACTGATGAAACAAACAAACTTCAGTCCATTTTCATCAGTTTGGACTGATGGTGTGTACAGGGCCTAAGATGTTCTTGGAGACCATTTCCTGTCTTCAAAGCAGAACCGCAGACAAAAATAAGCACTAAATGAATATCCCATCAAAAGATACATTAACAGAAATTTGACCTAATGATGCCCAGAATATCCCTGTCTAGGTTCTCTCCTGGTTGAGGTGGACCAGAGCGCAGAGTCCTTTCCCCTTCCCCTCCTTTTCTTCTCGTTCTATATCTCAATTTTGTGATTAAGGATTTGGACTGTGTAATTCCGTGGTTGTGGGGATTTGCGCTCCCTAACGTGAAGGACGTACTCTGAATCCCTTTAAATTGCATTGATACCATAATGTAGAAGTACGTACTGAGACTTCTAAGTTTTACAGTGAGTTTTGCAGTCTATATGTAAACTAGAAAATTAGACCATGGTTAACTGAGCATCAATTGTACAGATTGTGGTTATATGCCTCCAATATATGTGAGGACAATAGTCTCAGTGTCCATGGGTCTTTGCCAGTGCGGATTGTTGGAGTATGTCCTTCACTTTGTACTAATACAGTTACAACGTATACTGTATATACTAGAGTATAAGCCGAGGGACCTAATTTTACCACAAAATAACTGGGAAAACGTATTGACTTGAGTATAAGCCTAGGGTGAGAATGCAGCAGCTACTGTAAGCGTAAAAGAGGGTCAACAATGCCCATTTGCATGCCTCACTGTGCCTATCGCAACCTCCCTGTGCCCAACCTCACTGTGCCTATTGCAGCGTCACTGTGCACGGAGTTGGTGTACCTGAAACTATTGACAGGCTGCGGGCGTCCATTTATTGTTTAAAAGTTGCCATCTCCTCCTGGTCCCTTCCGTAATAGGCGTTTCTCAGCAGACACAGTTCCGCCTATTATGAACGTTCTCTCATCCTCTGACTCATCCTCGTTCCCCAGCAGGAACTGTGTTCAGTGTCCTATTAATCACGGACGTCCTCTTGGCACAGGGGGTGTAAAAGACGTCCGTGATTGGCGAACACTGAACACAGTGTCTGCTGGGAAGCTGAGTCCGAGGATGAGAGAACGTTTGTGATAGGCGGAACTGTGTCTGCTGAGAAACGCCTATCATGGAAGGGACCAGGAGGAGACCGCGACTTTTAAACAATGGACGCCCACAGCCTGTCAATTTCAGGTACACTGAAAGCCAAAGGGGGCATTTTCAGCCCTAAAAAAATGCATCTTTCAACCCACTTACTTTGGGCTTGTCGAAAGATGCTGCACCGCGAGTAACTCATCTCTTTCACTATTGGCATATGAACCATTTGGCTCCTGTTACTGCCCCTTCTCACACTCCAGCCCTCTGTAGGGGCTGCAAAAAGCCAATGCCAGTTCAAATGCAGGTGCTTACATTTCAAGAATACATTTAATGATGGTATTAACCGCTTAACGCCCGCCGCACGACTATGTACGTCCACAGAATGGCACGTACAGGCAAATGGGCGTACATGTACGTCCCTGCCGCCTTGCGGGTCGGGGGTCCAATCGGGACCTCCTCCGCTGTGTGCGGCGGGCGTTTTCCCTCCAGGAGCAATCTGGGACGAGGGGGAGGCTGTTCGTTTTTGTCCGCCCCCTCGTGATCGCTCCCAGCCAATCCTCTGAGCCTCCGCCGTTTCACTTCATCTGCCTGTATAATGTAAACACAGGCAGTGGAAGTGATGTCTCCTCTCGGCGGTATTTTCAATCCGCGGAGAGGAGAGAAGACATCACAGTAAGTCGCACCAACACTACACTGACACCACACACAATAGGCACACTTAACTCCTTCCGATCACCCCCCCCAGCCCCCTGTCACAATGTCACTGATTACAGTGATCATATATTTACTGATCACTGCATTTAGTGTTAGTGTGACAGGCAGTTAGTGTTAGGTCCAGCGTAGCTCCGTACCCCCTCTAATAATAATGGTTTAACCCCTTGATCACCGCCCTAGGTAACCCTTTCATCCCCTATTGCCAGCGTCACTAAGCGATCGTTTTTCTGATCGCTGTTGCTGTTGCCGCTAGGTAGCTAATTTTTATTTTTTTTTTTTACTAAAGACATGTGGCTGAATACATTTTGGCCTAAATGTTTTACTAAAATTTAGTTTATTCGATTTTTCTTATAACAAAATGTAAAAAATATTGATAATTTTTCAAAAATGTCGCTCTATTTTTGTTTATAGCGCAAAAATAGAAATCGCAGAGGCAAGCAAATACCATCAAAAGAAAGCTCTATTTGTGGGAAGAAAATGACGCAAATTTTGTTTGGGAGCCACGTCGCACGACCGCGCAATTGTCTGTTAAAGCGACGCAGTGCCGAATTGTAAAAACGCCTCTGGGCATTTAGCAGCATATTGGTCCGGGGCTTAAGTGGTTAAGGATTACAGAGCTACATTTGGTCTTTTATATGTGTATAGTGTTCAGCTACAAATAAATGAATTATTCAGCGCTAGAAGGTAAACACACAATGAAAAAACGAATGCAAGCCAGCACTGAAGGTTAATTCAAATAAAACACCCCAACAGAAATGATGAAAAAATAGTGCAGCGCAGAACAAATTAATAAATACTTTCAAAAAACATATATAAGAAAAAGCAAACAGCCATAAGTGTTCAGATAATCCAAAGTGAATATGAGGAGCCAGAAACAAAATGTCCATAAGTGTACTAATATTCCAAAGTGAATATGAGGAGCCACATCCAAAACGTGAATGGTGAAATCAGAAGAAAACCTCCACCAAGAAAGGTAAGAATGGCCTCTCACCTTATTGCCTAGACCAAAAAGGTCAAACAGCATATGATATCACGGATCTCCCGAATGGTCCAATCAGTTCAACAGCGGATCACTCATGCGGCATCAATAAACTCAAACGCCAGTAATGGTTTATGCAAAAAGAATAGAAAGAGATCTAGTGCTCTCTGAAGCGTACTTTAAAATTTATTGCATATAAAATAAAAACTCGCATAAAAAGCACTCGTTCCTGAGTGCTAGGTAAATAGCCATACAGCCGGGAATCCATCAAACAAATTGTTAGGACACACGGTGTGCAGTCGCGGGTGACGTCACGCATGTAACTCCCCCCTCGTACGTCGTTACGTCCACTGGGCGGGACTTCATCAGCGTGGGAAAGGCATTCACGTTTTGGATGTGGCTCCTCATATTCACTTTGGAATATTAGTACACTTATGGACATTTTGTTTCTGGCTCCTCATATTCACTTTGGATTATCTGTACACTTATGGACATTCTGTTTGCTTTTTCTTATATATGTTTTTTGAAAGTATTTATTAATTTGTTCTGCGCTGCACTATTTTTTCATCATATAGTGTTCAGCTGACACAATTCCTTAACCACTTACAGCGTCATAAATAATGGGTCAGGTACCTCACAAACTTGGCAGAAACTGTTTTGAGGGTGACTTACATCGGTTTTAAGAAACAACCTAGCTAGGAACAGGGTGATAAACACCATAAACAAAAATGTATATGTCATTGTGTAAAATGTTGCACTTTGTACAACTTGGGGTGCATCCACACAAACTATTATGGCTGCGGCAGGAATCGCATGTATGTAAAGAATGTGCAAATGATTGAGAGGTTGACAGCAGCAGCATTGTGAAGGTACCAGAGATGCTGTCTACAAAACCCTTTTATAAAATACATGGAAAATATGTAACTACTCCCAAGTAGACAGGCTATAATAATGATCAGCCTTCCATTTGAATGTATGGCCTAGGTGAGGAAATGGTGTCTAAAATGATAGCATGCTGTTAGTAACCCTTTTGTATTGACATGAATATAAAATAAAAATGCTGCTTTGTTATCCTGAAGTAAGAATTGAATTTGCTTTGTGTATGGTATACACTAATTACAGAGTAGTGTTTAAATGAGTGTTTTTGTGACAGTTGGACATGTTCCCAGTCTCTGTCCCTCCTGTTTCAATTTTAAAGTTAATAGACTACAGCCAGTCCTATTTCAGCCTGTGACATGAGGAAGAGTGCTGGTAATAAGGTTAAAAGTTCATGTCCCTCTGATGTATACTCGTGCTGTATCTTGTATTTTTTTTTTATCTTAATCTTCGGCACCCTTTTACTACAGTAATCGTCCTTGGTCAGTCTGAACTTTTTGTGCATGATACTCCTATTTGTGTTTCCACTGCTTACCAAGGCACCTTATATTTGGGACGAGGTGTTTTTTTTTTATTTTTTTTTATATATATATACATACCAAAAGTTTGGACACGCCTTCTCATTCAAAGAGTTTTCTTTATTTTCATGACTATGAAAATTAGAGTCACACTGATGGCATTAAAACTATGAATTAACACACGTGGAATTATATACATAACAAAAAAGTGTGAAACAACTGAAAATTTGTCAAATTCTATGTTCTTCAAAGTAGCCACCTTTTGCAGCAGACACATCTCTAGAACAACTGTTAAGAGGAGACTGTGTGAATCAGGCCTTCATGGTAGAATATCTGCTAGGAAACCACTGCTAAAGAAAGGCAACAAGCAGAAGAGACATGTTTGGGCTAAAGAACACAAGGAATGGACATTAGACCAGTGGAAATCTGTGCTTTGGTCTGATAGAGTCCAAATTTGAGATCTTTGGTTCCAACCACCCTGTCTTTGTGCGACGCAGAAAAGGTGAACGGATGGACTCTACATGCCTGAGGAGGAGGTGTGATGGTGCTTTGCTGGTGACACTGTTGGGGATTTATTCAAAATTTAAGGCATACTGAACCAGCATGGCTACCACAGCATCTTGCAGCGGCAATTGCTATTCCATCCGGTTTGCGTTTAGTTGGACCATCATTTATTTTTCAACAGGACAATGACCCCAAACGCACCTCCAGGCTGTGTAAGGGCTATTTGACCAAAAAGGAGAGTGATGGGGTGCTGCGCCAGATGACCTGGCCTCCACAGTCACCGGACCTGAACCCAATCGAGATGGTTTGGGGTGAGCTGGACTGCAGAGTGAAGGCAAACGGGCCAACAAGTGCTAAGCATCTCTGGGAACTCCTTCAAGACTCCTGGAAGACCATTTCAGGTGACTACCTCTTGAAGCTCATCAAGAGAATGCCAAGAGTGTGCAAAGCAGTAATCAAAGCAAAAGGTGGCTACTTTGAAGAACCTAGAATATGTCCCAATACCACTTTTTCAAGTACTCGCTGATAAAAAATATATATTCTTTTGTCATTTGACAGTGGCACATGTGGTCAGTATTTTATTTTTTACAATGTTTTGTGTTTTTTTTTTTAGGGGGTGGAGTGGATGCTGTCAGTGTTTTTTTGTCTTTTTTTTTAATTTAAATGTTTTCTTTATTGCACTTTTTTTTTTACCTATTGGGGGGCTTTGGTGAAATATCATGGGTCTTAACAGACCTCTGACATCTCCCCTTTGGGACAGAGAAAGGGACTAAGGACACAGATTCCACAGTCCCTTTCTCAGCAGCCTCAGCTGCACTAAAAATGTTTGTTATAATATGAATGGACAGTCAGTGATTACTGACTCCATTCGGAAAAGGTAGTAGCCGGGTTTAGCGGCTCCTACCTCCGCTCTCCATCCTGACAGATTGAGGACAAGGGCGGCGGAGGAGCATATGGAGGAGAACACGGAGCACGGAGGGGGATAGCAGAACAACACAGGGGGGCACCTAGCTCGGAGGGGGAGAGCTTCACGGGTTTCCACTGGAGTTCCTCTTCCACTCCTCCATGACAACATCACGGAGCTGGTCGATGTTGGAGACCTTGCACTCCTCCACCTTCTGTTGGATACTGGCAAGGTAGGTGTCTATGCTGGGTGCAAGATATAGAGAAAAGACCAACAGTGTGCCAGGGTGGGATCACGCTGGATTGGAGCCAGGATACCGCATATGGAGAGTGGCACTTAGAATAGTGATTTGTTTTTGCATAATAGAGGGCACCTTTTAAATGCCTGCCCATTAACTCCTGATAAGCGTATAGAATTTTCAGTATACGTTATCTGTAGGTTCCGTTGATCATGTCACTGACACAGATTACCCAGTCCTTTTTCCTATTTGGCTCATTAACCACTTGCTTACTGGGCACATATCCCCCCTCCTGCCCAGGCATAATTTTAGCTTCTGGCACTGCCTCGCTTTAACTGACAATTGCGCGGTCGTGTGACGTGGCTCCCAAACAAAATTGGCGTCCTTTTTTCCCCACAAATAGCTTTCTTTTGGTGGTATTTGATCACCTCTGCGGTTTTTATTTTTTGCGCTATAAACAAAATAAGAGCGACAATTTTGAAAAAAATATATATATATATATTTTGCTATAATATATAAAAAAAAAATTCCCTCAGTTTAGGCCGATAAGTATTCTTCTACATATTTTTGGTAAAAAAAAAAATCGCAGTAATGCGACTTGTTTGCGCAAAAGTTATAGCGCCTACAAAATAGGGGACAGAATTTTTTTCTTATTTATTTTTTACTAGTAATGGCGGCGATCTGGGATTTTCATTTGGACTGCGACCTTATGGCGGACACATCGGACACTTTGGCACATTTTTGGGACCATTCACATTTATACAGCGATTAGTGCTATAAATATGCACTAATTACTGTATAAATGTGACTGGCAGGGAAGGGGTTAACACTAGGGGGCGAGGAAGTGGTTAAATGTGTACCCTTAGTAAAAAAGGAGGGGATGATGGGGGAGGGGAAGTTCGCAAGTTATTTTAATGGTAGGGGCAAGTGTGTTTGCGACTACCTCAGATCTCTCATCAAATGATGGTTGTATTGCCGTAACCAATTTACATGACTAGTAAATGTATGAAAGGTAATAGGGGGACAAAGAAAGGGGTGGATGGGATTGGTGATCTCAGAAGAGATCAAAAAAAGAAAAGGGGTTACTATGGCAACTAAGCAAATGATCCGAAGTTAATATTCAGTACAAAAAAGAATTTTAATTATTAAAATATCTGAGCATAATTAATACAGAAAAGAATATAGATTTGTTCTTAACAAATCAATTATCAAAATTGGTGTGGTACCATGAACATAAATAACAAACAAGACACACAATAGACAGCAGAAATCACAACAAGTAAATGTGTACCCTGCATGGTGTTTCTAACTGTGGGGGGAGGTGACCGATCTGTGTCCCTCTGTACAAGGGACACAGCATCAGTCTCCTCTCTCCCTGACAGGACGTGGATCTCTGTTTTTACACACATAGATCCATGCCCTTGTCTGTTTAACCACCGATCGCGGATGCCTGGCAGACATTGCGGCCGCCATGCACCGCCATGCACGCACATCAGCATCTCATCTAAGCTCGCGTGTGCCCCCCCAGTGGCTAGAGAAGCCGAGGACATCTAAAGCGGTGGTATTTTCTTTGACTAAAACCTTTTCGTTGACCAAATTCAATATTATTTTAGTCTACTAAAATACGACTAAAACGAAAACCATTGGGATGACTAAAATACGACTAATGGCATTTTAGTCAGGAATATGACTAAACCCTAATTTGAAATTTGACATCCAAAATTAACACTGGTCTGTAGTCCATGCTCAAACCTTGCTACCATAAATCACGTATTCGATTTTTCACTCCAGCAGTATATAAGTTTGAAAATGGTCGAGAAATTCTTAAACAATACATTACATTACAATTCAATTACATTGGATTTCAGACTACAATGATTTTTGTGTACTAAAATGTACTGGAGATTTTAGTAAAAACAAATAAAACAATTGCAAAAGACTAAAATGCTATTTTAGTCTGGACTAAAAGCCTTTTCACACTGAGAGCGCCCAGGTGGTAGTTTTAGCGCTTTACTGTAGTTTTAGAGGCCAAATAAAGGGTTAAATGCACCTGCAAAGCGCTGATGTGCAGTGTATACACCATTCCTAAAGCGCCTTAAAGAAGCTGCTTGCAAGATTTTTATTGCGCACTCTGGATTGCAGATGAGGCCTGAAAAATGCCTCCTGTGTGATAGGGGTTTTAAACAAAATCAAAATCAAAATTTGCTGCCAAAACTAACACTGATGCAAAGTTCCTACTGGAGATTGCAGGATGTACGGTATAGATAGACATACACTAATATTTAACCCCTGCAGAGCGATGGGTCATCAAAACTAGAAAACTCGGGACTGTTGGATAATGATTTGGAAGTATTATTTCTTTAACATCAGAATTCTGTGCATGCAGAAAGTCCAAAATACTGTTACACACACTGCAACTCTCCAGGGGTTGTGTCACCATTAAGCCAGTCTGTTTCTTAGCCCTTATACAGTTCTTTGGACTGCATAATGGATCTTGAGAGTGCAAGTGCTTTACTGTGGTTTTCCAGACATACACCAGCGAGGACCCCACAGAGCTCACTAAAAACCATTTTCATGCTACAGTTACAGCAAGCTGGAGAGAGCTCCAGCAGAATGTGAAAATGAAGTCTGTAATCAAGAGCATAAGAGGGAAGGTAATGGTTGTTTGTTTGATCGATGCCTCTTCACACCGTCGGTACACAGATTTCCAGCTACTTTCTCTCCTAGACCTGTTGCTAAAAGTAAGTAAACATATATCTATATACCCACTTAGGAGCTCTTATAGAAGTCTAGGGTGACATTTTGTTTTCATGGCTTTTTATAGTGTGTGAATGTTTTGTCTTCAATATTTAGCTCAAATCCTGGAATCGTGACTACTGCACACTGGATGTAATTGCTAGATTCATTATCTGATCAAATAATTGAAACAATTCCATTTTAAATGTAGCTGTTTTCTCATTTATTGTTATCCGAGAAATTTAATATAGGTGAAATAAAAAGAAAAGCCAGATGATCTTATGATCTGCATGATGGCATATGCCCAATACATGTTTGCAGCTTCAATGAAATTCTGGAATTCTCTGTTTGCATTCCAACATTTTAGTAAATGGTACCTTCTACAATGGGAACACGTCTTCCCATGTCATTCTTATAGCAAATGGTCTAGTAGGCGATTGCTTGGAGATCTGTAGGGGATGCACAAGTAGAGCAGAACGCAGTCTTCCCATCTCTCCCTTGAAATATTCAACAGGGCACAACGGAGAGGTCATGAAATATTCAATGGTTTTAGCTCTGTAATGTCATGTTAATGTCAAGAAAAGACTGCTTTACATCAAGTGAATGTGAATCCTAACCAGAAAATTGGACCGTGCTCTAAAATCCCACAGCACCTGCAGCACCTTTTCTTGCATACTGTCTTTTATCTCCCTGCAAGACACATTCATAATAGATGTGTGTTTATACAGCCAAGTACTGTGCTTAGGAGAATTAACCTAGATGGCAATCCCTGTGTGTGCCTGTTACAGATCAGCATCTTCATGACACATCTCTCGAACTATGGCAATGACCGCCTGGGGCTGTACACGTTTGAAAGCTTGGTGAAGTTTGTGCAGTGCTGGACCAACCTTAGACTACAGACTCTGCCACCTGTCCAATTGGCTAAGAAGTATTTTGAGATCTTCCCCCAAGAGAAGAACCCACTGTGGCAGGTAGGTGCAAATATTCATTTGTACAACACTCCTGAAGCCTTGAGAGCAAAACACTCGGGCGTGTTATGATGATTACATAAGATTTTGCATCTGCTGCATTTCAAAGGTCCCTTGTGTTTTTTTATATATACATATAATATATTTTTTTTATGAAACTCTGTGCAAGAAACTGCTAAGATTATGTTTCACAGTCAGTCCTTATTTTTATTTTTAAGATGACTAGTAATTGGCATATAACCGAACCCCGCAGGATGTTTTTCTTGTTTCATTTAAAAATCCTACTCTGTGCACCCCTCTAAAATTCATTTTACAGTTTGTTTGGTTTTCATGATTTTAAATACTGCTTAAGAGCAGACACAATTTGCCTGATTTTACTTACAGCCAGCCAACGTGTCAAACACAGGGCGCGTGGGCCAAATCCGGCCTTCTAGGCCATTTCATAAATATATATAGTCTTACAGATACATTCGGACCTTTTGAGGACAACCATAATGCTGATGCGGCCCACAATGAAATTGAGTGGGACACCCCTGCACTAGCCAGAAGAGCTCAATTTTGTGTGCCACTCTGTATGGCTGTGTCCATGTAATTATTGATTTTCCTAATGCATTATAAAAAAAAAATTGAAAATGTATTGGCTTCAATTTAAAAGCTTTAAGTAGCTTTGGTTAAAGGATTTAGATGCCTTTTAGTGAAACTAAATGTAGGCTCTCTTTATTTAAATACTAATTTTCATGCCCTACTAAGGTTTAGCTGGGTTAGAGGATGCAGGAATTTGAGGCTGAATGGATGCAGGAAGTGGGAACCCGCCCATTGAATGCCAACATTCCAAAAAAAAAAAACTATTTTGTATTCCCAAGCTGCATATACTGTACATTGGGTGATTTACATTTTATATTGGGTGCAATTCTCCTTATTCCAACATGTTTCAATGTTTTCTAAAAAAAATTGTAAAAACAATATCACAAAGCAATATACCATCTATGATAAAGACTATATATAATTATATCAAATTCACTTGCACCCCCCATGATCACCCCTTCGTGTGGCTTTTAAAATTATTTTAGAGAATCACAACTCGTTCCTCCAACTAACCCAGGAATGTCTACCGCAACAGGATTCTAAGGGTGCCAACTCTTGACAGGAACAATTACTCTAAATAATAACTCTAAATGCGCTCTAACTAATAAGTTATGTAATAAGCTATTCAAATGTGCCCCTGTTAAGATTATAGTGTGGTGGTTTTCTTTTTCTCCTCCCTTTTAACTTGGTTATAACTATTTAAATAAGCCTACAGCCAACCCACAGGCCACTCTCAAACCAACAACAAAGATTTCCACTACTGTCCACGGAGCAATCCAAGAGGCCTTATGGTATTCGAGGGTTTTTTATAGAGCCCATTGAATACAAATTGATGCAATAATGCCTCTCCCAGCGTAAATATCGTACAAGTGTGGAGCACCGTTTCCTCAATCCCTGTCAGAAGAATAAACAAAAAAGGCACCCATATAATCAGACTCCTGCATGTGTCACCATGCACATCTGCGCCAGAGACCATTACCAAAGTATCCCAAGATGGATACAATCAGTTTCAATCAAGAAAAGGCTTGTAGCTGCATTCAATCCAGGAGGTGAGATGGCTTGTAGATGTACAATCCACCTCAACTAAACCTGTAACAAACCTTTATCCCAATTACCAGCATGAAGGGTTCCCATGCACCCTCTCAAATGCCATACATGTCACAGACGATACATCTAGAAGGCCTCTGGGGAAGAGACGTACTTGGGCATAGTAATCTGAGCTGATTGATTGTTAACCATACGAATTATCGAGACCCAGATTTACAATTGTTAATGCCGACAACCCCTTCAATTTAATGTAATGTGTCCAGATTTATGCTGCCTAGAATTGTTTGAATTTATTTTCCCCTCAATATAGAACCCTTGTGATGACAAGAGACATAAGGACATCTGGTCTAAGGAAAAGACTTGTGATAGGCTCCCTAAGTTCCTTGTTGTTGGACCCCAAAAGACAGGTACATCTTGTGATGATTTCCATATAATGTACCAGGATGAATGGAGATGACTGACCTCTCCTCACTGCCATATATTTGGGTCATTCCAACAGGTACAACTGCACTATACACCTTCCTTACCATGCACCCTGCTGTTACCAGCAACTTCCAGAGCCCGGTTACCTTTGAAGAGATCCAGTTTTTTAATGGACAGAACTACCACAAGGGCATTGATTGGTAATTACTTTTGTACACATATACTGTTTTTTTGGGGAAAAGTGGTATGCATTTTATTTAAGTGTTTCTCATATCCCCATAGGTACATGGATTTCTTCCCTATACCTTCAAATGCCAGCACAGATTTCATGTTTGAAAAAAGTGCCAATTATTTTGACACAGAAGTGGTACCAAAACGGGCAGCAGCTCTTCTACCCAGAGCCAAAATCATTGCCATTCTGATCAGTCCTGTTGATCGTGCTTATTCCTGGTATCAGGTAAGTGACTACTGAAAGACATAATTCTTATTCACAATAGCACAGAAATGTCCTGATGGTAAACTACATAATTGGTCTGATTACAGGAGTAATTGCACAGACATTCTAGACCAGCTAAACATTCATTAATGCACAATACAAAATGGTGTGTAGACAGTAGGCTTTTAACACATCTGACCATATTTACTATGCCCAAGCCAACATAACATTTCTCTAATTTCCTTTAGTCCTATTAGAGCTGTTTTGGCATTATCAGATTCCCTTTTCTTTTCAATAAAGAAGTGATCGGTAAATATAGGGTTCTCTGCATAATTTGTATCGTATTACTTGTGCAGTTAAGCCTAGGTTCACATTGGAGCGATTTGTCCTGCGATTTGAGAGATCAAATCGCATGACAAGTCGCAGCCTATTGACAGTAATGGCACTGTTCCAATCGGTGCGACACCGATTTTGAAGCACGGCACCGATTTGCAAAAGTAGTTCCTGCACTACTTTTGGCGATTTCAGGTGCGATTTCTATAGATATCTGTGTATGAAGCCACACATTTCTATCAAGTAGCACCTGAAATTGCGCGGACCTTGCTACTTTGAAATCGCGCTACTTCAAGTAAAGTAGCACGATTTCAAAGTAGCATCAATGTGAACCAGGGCCAAACCCTGTATTAAACTCATAATGTAAAGTATTGCAGTTTACCAATCATTAGATGTGGTGGCTACATCAGTTTTCTTAGGCCCCCCCTTTTATTTTCACCTGGTGATTTGGCCAGTAACATACCTCCTGTGTTGGACTGCCCCCACTCTGGATGAATAAACACGGCGCACAGCAGACAGGGGGCATTGTCCGTCTGGGGGAGGGGAGTGTTGGATGTACAACCCAATGTGTGACGACGTGTAAAATCTACCTAAAAACAGAATGCAATGATTTGCAAATCTCAAATGTTTAAACTGAGAAAATTTACCATTTTAGGGAAAAAAATAAAAAAGTGATTTTAAAATTGATGGCAGCAACACATCTCAAAAAAGTTGTGACAGGGCCGTGTTTACCAAGGTGTAGAATCCCCTCTTCTTTTACCAACGCTCTGTAAATGTCAGGAAACTGAGACCAGTTGCTGGTGTTTTGGAAGAGAAATGTTGTCCCATTTTACCCTGATATATGATTCTAACATCTCAACAATCCTGGGTCGTTTTTGTATTTTTCATTTCAAGGTATGCCAAAGATTTTCAGTTGGTGAAAGGTCTGGACTGCAGGCAGACCAGTTAAAGGGGTTGTAAAGGTTTGTTTTTTATTTTCTGAATAGGTTCCTTTAAGCTAGTGCATTGTTGGTTCACTTACCCTTTCCTTGGATTTCCCTTCTAAATGTTTTTTTTTTTGTCTGAATTTCTCACTTCTTGTTCCTCAGTAAGTTTGCCCCCATCATCCGAGCTGTTCTGGCTGGGGGTTAGTTGCCCCCTCTCTTGGAACTACATCCCTGCGGAAAGACGCTGTGGACATTCACATCGGCTCTCCGCAAGGATGTAGTCCCAAGGGCCAGAACAGCTCGGATGATGGGGGCAAACTTACTGAGGATGAAAAGGAAGCGAGACATTCAGACAAAGAAAAAACAATTAAAAGGGAAATTGAAGGAAAGGGTAAGTGGACCAACAATGCACTAGCTTAAAGGAACCTATTTAGAAAATAAAAAACAAACCTTTACAACCCCTTTAAGCCCCTGGACTATTCTACTACGAACCCATTCTGTTGTCAACAACTTTCTTTTGTGCATGCTCCCAGACACATCATTGAAGGCACGTGCTTTGTTGACATGATGATGAGGGCAGTCTGCTTTGGATCAGTCGTATATGAGAAACACGATATTAGTCACTGATCAGTTTTGTCATAACTGTGTGCTTGTTCTTTAGTTGTACCCCTGTGTGTTTTCAGCTGGACACAAATTTAAGACTTTAAGAAAAGCCTATAAGGTTCCAGGATTACATTCCACCAGTCTATTCTTTGCAGAGGTCAGGACTTTCATGGATTTGTAACTCTGATGCCCCGACACTGTCGCACAACCATTTACATACATATCCGAGTAGATTTAACAGGTGACAACATATTTGAAGAATGTAGAAAGTAGCTGGAACACAAGAACATGCAGAACAGTAAAACAAGCAGATAAAGCCATGGTTGGGTTCAGTAAAAATGCCCAGTGTTAGGCCACAGTGAAAATATGTGGAGGCAATAAAAGTGTGCTTTACATGGTCACACCAATTTCCTCAATCCAAAGAAAGAAACTAACACTGAAACATAAAGAGGATCAGGATTTTCCTATCTAAATCCCAGTGTGAAAGTCGAAGTGTGTCATGTAGGTACAATAAATGGGTTTTCAGTCATAACTTTAGAACCGCAAAACTGATGGAATAAGACCTAAGAAAAAATGGGTCAACACTAGCGAAGACCTCCAAAGCTGTATAAGAAATAATGAGGTACTGAATAATAGAAATTGGGTCTGATTTTGATAAAGTGTGAAGCGAGGTGAACCTGTGTTCATTTCAAACATCCAATCTTTTACAGTAACCTTTCAGTATCTCACTTCAAACTTTAGTATGTCAGACCCATTATGTTCAAAATTCTGCTAGTTGCATTTCGCCCTGCTTAGCAAAGCCTTTTGGTAGCTATTGAGTCCTAATAATGGAGGAAGTCTATCAAACCTTCATGATGGCTAACTGATTTGTCAGTTGTATTAACTGATTGGGGGTAGATTGCATAACCATGGGGTGAGAATTAGGGTTGTCCCGATACCACTTTTTTAAGTACTGATACTTTTTTTTCAAGTACTCGCTGATACCGAATGCTTTTTTTAATGTCATGTGACAATTTTAATAATGGACATGACGGGGGGCACTGGCGGGTGGATGGAACTACTGACCAATGCTCTGTCCACTACACTATATACTGAGCAATACTGACTTGTCTAACCTCTCTGGCTTACAGTCTCACCTGCACTATTCACAGGGACACAAGAACATTAGGGGGACGGATTTGGCAGTGACACACACTGCCTGGCGTCCCCCTAAATGTATGCACCTGGCGCGTCCACGCTACCCCACTGGCTCCGCCCCCTCTCCGCCTGCCGATTTCCGGGTATTGGATCAGGCATCGGGAGCATTTGCAACTCTGCTCATCCTGGCTAATCATGACAGCATATATTAAAACAAGAGCATGCCAACACCCGGACCACCACTAAACTATTAACCTTTAAGGACCATTCTATTCAATGCATTAAACGCATAAACACTAAACCACAGGAAGCAGAGGATAAGAAAATCTAGACAAGATTTCACAGATGTAATACAGAAGGGTTGGAGTATTATAGGGTTTTGTTAGAATCTAATCAATGAACAAATTAGGGCAAATGATTACTAATGCACAGCTTCCATGACCGATATTAAGCAGTGACATCTTGTCTAGATTTTTTTTATCCTCTGTGCTTCCTGTGGTTTAGTGTTTATGTGTTTAATGCATTTAATAGAATGGTCCTTAAAGGTTAATAGTTTAGTGGTGGTCCGGGTGTTGGCATGCTCTCGTTTTAATATAGGCTGTCATGATTAGCCTGGATGAGCAGAGTTTGTGGCCGCAGTTAAAAAGCTATTGCCAAATAAACAAGATCAGAAACCAGAAATAGTCTACAGAGGATTCAGTATTGATTTAACTGTTTGTGGTCACTTCTGCGAAAACTTTGCTTTAGTTCATTAAAAAAAATTGTATTGTGACGATGATTTTATTTTATTTTTCCTATGTGTAATACTTGAAAATCTCACTATTCCCTGAATGTTCATGTTTTTACATTGTGAGCCCTCCAATGTCTGTACAGAAGTCCTGAGCACAGTTTGCCAGTTCTCCCCCTTTGAATACACACTACTTTATAAGTGTGTTAAGTCATCTATCCATGGAGAACTGCCAGATTTTCCACACTGTACTGCTATGTGCGGATGTGGGAAGGGCTGGGGGTACTGGGTAACCAATAGATAAGAGAATTCCAATGGCAGGCAGTTGTAGGTATTTGTTTCCTCTTGTAAAAAAATGTCTTCATACAATACTTATTTTTTTTTTATGTGATATTTGTCAGCAGCTTATTATATGCAAATTTTCACGAATAAAAACACTAGCACAAATGCAATATCATTTTTTTAGTACAATATAAAATGTTGCTTTGAGTTTAATGGATACTAAACATGTCAAGAATTAAAATTGCGCGTGCCTGTGAAATGGCAACAAGCTATAGTAGCTAAACTTTCCCATTGGCGAAGCTTTAAAAATCTTTACGGGTTATCTGTTTAGAGTTAGAGCTATGGCATGAGAATTTTTATTTTTTTAATTCAACATTTTTTATACTTTGCTTTTTTTTGTTTTGTTTTTTTAACTTTGTTATAAAGGGTAAAAAAGCCCCCAATAGTTGTAGGCAGTAATGGGTATTCTCTATTGAGACATAATGGGTCTCATTGGACCCCTGATCATTCCTCTGCCCTCCAGGACCACTGATCAAACACAGATTGAGTTTGATCATCTGCTTTCCTGGTTGTACTGGCCCGTGAATGACGGCAGTGAAACTGGAAGTGACAAAATCCTAGTCGCTTCTGGGTTCATTCGTCGTAAAGGAGCTTGGAGAATGGATATTCCCCCATCTCTTTTATGGGCAGCCAACTTGACGGCTTACCTCAATGGAGGAGGACCCTTCCGAGTGCTGTAAAAGTGATCAAGTGTCTGTAAAGCTAGGATTCTAGTATAAAGGATTACTGCCCACGCCGTATATAAATATAAGAAAAATAGAGGGCGCACTGACCTAGTGCATTATGCAACAAATGTTATCAAAAATATCCAATTAAAACCAAAAAGATTTGGTTAAAGGACCCCCTCCCTTGGTCTTTTAGTCTAAGCAATTTGTGAGAGACTAGCCACCTATGTGGCACGGTGAGCGAGTTTTCAAGTTCATGTTTGTGTGTAGACATCTTTCTTTTAGTTTTATCAGATATTTTTAATTTGTTGGCTAATGCACTAAAACAGTGCACAGTCCTTTTTTTTCCCTTCTTATCCTTTTTTTTCCCCTTCTTATCCTTCTTATATTCTTTCAGCACGGCCAGGGTGACCCCAGTCTTGGAGGGCAGCAAGGCATTTAGGGATTATACAGTCTGACCGAGTAAAGCAGCACTATAGAGTTGGTTCAGTCATGCACTGGAGTATGTTTTATTTGTATACAGACATACGCTGGGCAGCAAGTTGGTAATTGTTTGGTCTGTCTGTTTTAGATCTAATTACTGTTTAGCTCTCACCTTTAGAGCACTAGACTGAGACCCAGTAATTGTGGGATATGTGGTTTCTTAGCAAAAAGTGTTGGTTCTCAGACTTGGTACATTAACCCGGGTAGTACTACGCTGCATGCCTCATGTTTGAACACAAATAGAAACTTCAGACACAGGAATGTGAAGATGTACTCTACTGTAGGCTGTCCAAGCAGGGCAATAAATAACACCATAAAACTACATGATCAATGCACATCTTATGTAGATGAAAACCATGAGGTGCAGGTAGGGAGGTTTATAATGTCTTTAATGAATTGAATTGGTAAGACACTGTCCTAGTCTTGTATCACACATAATGTTTGGAAAGGACTATGAAAAGCAATGCTCTGTATGAACAGTTGGTGGCAGCTCTTTATTCTTCTATATAATGAGTTATGACTTTGTGCTTTTCCCTGATAGCACCAGCGAGCACACAACGACCCTGTGGCACTGAACTACACCTTTGCTCAAGTAGTAACTGCTGGATCACATGCCTCACAACAGCTGAAGAACCTTCAGAGTCGATGTTTGGTCCCAGGATGGTATGCTACTCACCTAGAGAGATGGCTAACGTACTACCCACCCAGTCAAGTAAGCCTAGTGGGTATAATCCTGTCCAACATGTGTAGTTGTTTGTGCTGTGCCTGTACTATGCTTCTTTGTAAAAGAAATTACCTAACATGAAATTCAGGTGTGTGTGTGTATATATATATATAATCATTTTTTTTTCTCTCTCCAGCTTCATATAGTTGATGGTCAAGAGCTGAGGAACAACCCATCCACAGCAATGGACAGTGTCCAGAAGTTCTTGGGCGTGACACCACATTTCAATTACACACAGGCATTAAAGTAAGTCATCAAGCCATGGGCCCCGTATTTGTTCACTCATATTCCGTGTAGTTCTGCACTGGATCCCCTTTCTCAGCACCCAATCAGACAGAGGCACCAGTAGAAGTATCCTACAGCCTTCTCTGAACAGAATGACCTGTTTTATCCTCGTCTGTTTTGAATATGTGCCTGTGTCTCTTAAATCTGGAGCTGGGGGCGGGGCTGGTAAGCAGAAAAAGCAGGGCCTGGAGGAGGACCAGTGGAGGGCGGGACACAACTGCCTGAGTCTGCTGAATGGTGAGACAGAGACAAGAGGGTACTGGGGCTTTACAGAGAGGCGTAGGATTGGTAGGAGGAGTTCTGTCCTCCCATTTGCTGCTGAGATGGGGTGGGGAGGCAGGGAGGAGCTCCTCCACGGCTGCATAATGAAGTGCAGGATCTGGCTGGGGGAGTTCTGTCTTCTCTGCTGCTAACTGCCAAGGTGGGGCGGAGATGAGGGCGTGCTGCAGGAGACCATGTGAGGGCCAGATTCGGCCTGTGGGCTTGTGTTTGACACATGTTGTCTAATGTGTTCCTCGATTAATCTTGAAAACTCAGAGAGCAAAAACAAATGGGTGTCAGCTGGGGTGTTCAATTCTAAACATCGGCAGGAAATCTTTAGTGCCGATCCCAAAAGCGCGTAGTCAATTTTTAGAATATAATGATATGCCGTTCTTTAGGGATTTACTGTATTTAAAAAGTGCAATAGAACATTGTCGTGTTTTTTATTAGGAGAAAAGAAAACATTTCCCCAATATATAAGTTCTTTGGGTTGGCATAATCCAGTACTTTTCCTTGCAGGGGATTCAGAATGAAAAGTCTCCTTGAGAATTTCATATATTTGTACATCATAATTATATCCTCTCATAGGTGCCTATTTTCTAATGTAAACAAATTAGTTAGCCGGCTCTTTCCTCATAATGCAGCCCTTTCATTCCCTCTGACTGACTTCTTCACAATGACACTTTTGTTCTGCCGGTACTTCTACCCAAAGTAAATTGAAAGTGAGGACTTGGCTTGGTTAACCCCTCGCAGCTCGAGATGATGGTTTCCTAACGTTCCTCTCCCAATCCCTGAAATGGAGAATCGCATCCCCTGATATAGTTCTAGAACACCTTCAATGAAGGTCCCTTTAGTCTTTTACCTGTTGAAGGAAATGTGCCATTATTAATCTCCCTCTGAAAATACTATTTGCCTGGCAGTCATGCTGATCTTCTAACTGGCAACCTAGAATAAGCATGCAGCTCATTTGTATACTTGTTGGGAGGTCAGTAAATCAGAAAGTACTTCAACCTTTAGATCAGAGTAATAGCCAAGCGTTTTTAGAAGTAAAGGTCAGCAATGGCAGCTTCAAGTGGTATTAAACCCGAAAACAACAAATGTATTTCATTGCAGCAATTCTTAGATGTGGCTGCATTAGTTTTCTATTTTTCCTTTTATTTTCACCTGGTGATCTGGCCAGTAAGTCTGTTATTTTTTTAATTCCCTTTAACAGACCAAGCTGTCCAGTGAAAGTGGCAGTAGCGGGTTGAGACAACCATTTAACACTGACAGGGGTGCTATGATTGTCCGCTTTTATTTATGTAAAACCGTTATTCCAAAAGGAAAATAATGGCGCTGTAACTGCCCAAAACGTGTTAGTTGGAGTTCAGCTTTAATTTGTTAATGAATTCTAGCTAGTGCACCTAACACTATCCTCTGCCCAGACTGATAATTCTGCCGTCAAGGTGTCTCCACTGTCATAATCCAGAGAGCAGACACCTTAAAGAGGTTATGAAGGTAAAAACATTTTTCCCTAAATAGCTTCCTTTACCTTAGTGCAGTCCTCCTTCACTTACCTCATCCTTCCATTTGGTTTTTAAATGTCCTTATTTCTTCTGAGAAATCCTCACTTCCTGTTCTTCTGTCTGTAACTACACACTGTAATGCAAGGCTTTCTCCCTGGTGTGGAGTGTCGTGCTTGCCCCCTCCCTTGGACTACAGGAGACTCGGGAAGCTCTCTACATTGCAGATAGAGAAAGGAGCTGTGTGTTAGTGGGCGTCTACAGTCTTGACTACAAAAGGGAAGTATGGGAATTGGGTTTTCTTTAGAATCATACTTGCCTAGCTGGATGCATCTGTCCCCCGCCAGCTTGAACCCTGAGAACCGAGCAATCGATCACTTGGTTCTCACAGGTCCCTGAGCAGAGAACTGGGGACTGTAAGTCATCTGCTCTGCCCTCCGTGATCACTGAAGCACTGGGCTGTGGAGGGGGCAGGAGCGGCTGGCTCAGGCTCTCAGCGGCTTGTTGAGAGGCTGAGCCCGGGGGCCTCTCTGTAAAGCTGCAGTACCCTCTTGTCTCTGTCTCACTATTCAGCAGACTCAGGCAGTTGACTCCTGCCCTCCTCCAGACCCTCCATTTTCTGCTTACCAGCCCCAATTAGCTTTGCCTGTACTTCTCCTTTAAATACTTTTAGGGGATAGGTTTTGGACTTTACCATTCGTTTATTTTCCAAAAAATCTCTGACTTTAAACTCTTGTGTAAAAGTTGTTTCTTGGATCAAACCACCCTTGCAGCACCTTGTACTTCTTTGGGATCTTCATTTGGTTCTCTCTGCCCTGCAGAAACCACCATTAGAACCCATTAGGGAACTCCACATGTCCGCTGTGAATTTCCTAAGCAGCGGTTCAGATGCAAATTTTCGGAGCTGGCAGCCACCGGCGTCTTAAACATTAGCTGGTTAAGGAGCGGGCTGGGAAGCCCTTAACGGATGACTTATCAGCTTGGGTCCCTTTTGGGTCTGGTACAAACCCCACGCCAAAATTAAAATGCATGGTGTCCCCCCCCCCCCCCCCCAATTCATACCAGACCCTTATGCCGCGTACACACGATCACTTTTTGTGATGAAAAAAGTCATTTTATCTCACGAAACAAAACAACGTTTTTCAACTTCATTTTAAAAAACGACGTTGCATACACACCATCGTTTTTCCAAAAAGCTCTAGCAAAGCTACACCACGTTTGACGGCACTCTGTTCCATTGAAGCTCCCATCTCATAACTTGCTTCTGAGCATGGTCGTTTTGCCCTCACACGATATTTTTTTATGACACAAAAAACATTTTAAAAAACGACACCAAAAAATTATTGGTCGTTTTTTAGAAGACATAAAACAACGTTTTGCGTGTGTACGCGGCATTAGGCTCTGCCTTCCAAAAAGCACCTTGTCTCCTCCTTATACTCCTACTTAAAAAACAAAAAATTTAAAAAAAAACACGTTGGTTTTGACAGTTCCTTTATTAAAGTGGTTGTAAACCCTGTGACACTACTTGCACCTACAGGTAAGCCTACATTAAGACCCCTTTTTTTTAAATGTCCCCTGGTGTAGATCCATTGTCAATCATCCCCCCCCCCCCCCCACCGCTACCACTGGGCCATAAAGTGTGACAATTTTTAAATATGTAAGATATAGGCCCACCTGGTGACAGTGGGGGTCTGGATCTGCAGGCCGTCTGTCTCCAACATGGGGATAAAATGCTTGGGGGCAGACCAAGGCACACCCCTTAAGTTGAGGACATGTGGCTTGGTATTTGGAGGGGGGGCCTTGCGCGTCAACCCTCCCCCTTTTTTTTGGCCTGGCAGACTGCATGCTTGGAAAGGGTCTGGTAAAGATTTTGAGGGGAACCCATGCATTTTTGATTTTTAAATTTATGCGTGGGGGTTCCCCTTAAAATCCTGTACCAGACCCGAATTCACCCTGCTGCTACACCAGACATATGTGAATCGGCACCATAGAAAGCTGGTTTAATTCACATGCCATGAAAATTAGATGTGGCTCAAAATGCATCCAATTTGCATATATGTGATCAGGGCCTAAATGATGTCTCCTTCAAGAAAGTTACCTTCCAAGAGAGATATCTGACTAATGTGATAGTCAAGGTAAGACCCTCCTTTCTCCCTAGGTGGTGTCCATCATCCACATCAATGAAGGCATATTCCTCCTTTCTCTACAAACCACCCAAAAGAGATTGCTGATCACTGACTGGACATAGTTAGAGCTGTCAGTGCTTACCTCAGAGGTACACCTTCCATCAGGAAGACTGACTCCTTTTTTCACCCTAACCTAATGACCTCACAAGGAACATCCTGCTTTAAGATCCACCAATGCTAGCTAAATACATATCATGCAGATTGGTGAGTTTCCAGGGCATTCTGTAATCAAGCATCTGTTGCCCAGGTTTGTAAGGCCACCACCTGTTCTTCTGCTCATGGTTGTTCCAACTTCTACTAGGAGGATGTCCAATCACCTGTGAAACAGTTTTTGGTCCCAAGGTCCTTGTAGCAGCTCTAAGTCTGTTGACCCTTCTAAATGTTGGGCCTGTTGGTATAGTTCTGTTTGCCTTGTTTCTGTCCAACCTTCTTATTTATTGCTTGGGGATATCTCGGGCTCTATGAATATCAAGCCTGTGTCCTGTATGGTGACCTTTCTTTAAGAGAAAAGGAATTTTAACTTGCCTGTAAATTTCAGATGATGGAGTTCAGTGTAGGACACAACCACCCCTCTCTCTGTTCCTATGTTACTCTGCATTGCTTGCTGAGTAGGATAACGTTATAAGGGGATGTTGAAGGGGCATGTCCTCAAAAACTTTGACAGTGTCCAATCACCTGAAGGTACCGACCTATAACCCAGGGTCTGTGAATAATACACCCATGCGTTTTCTGTACTCAAAGATATGGAATTTACAGGTAAGTCGAAATTCAGTTTTATTGCTGAAGGAAACTAGCATACCTGTGATTATACAGTCTTCCCTCCATGTAGTGCACATTGTCTGATTGTAAGGACATTGGAATATTTAGACAGGCATTCACACTACAGCTTCTAAATCTCAGAGAATCCAATATCATATTGTGATTTGTGGCAAGGGTTAGCAAACTCCTACTCTGTGCCCATGTTTCTTTTTCTGTATGTGATGATACCATACAGTGCAAGTTCAGAATCTATTTCTTTCCTGTTCAAATTTTTTATTAAAGGAACATTTTTTAAATCAACACGATGCATCGAAAATAAAATGTCCCCCAGGATCGGTGTAGGAAAATAGTAGTGACACATTGCAGAGGTAGGGACACAGCCCTTTGTAACCGAACATACAGAGGGGAATAAAAATAAACAAAAGGCTACGTGTGTGGGTTAGTTTGGGGACACTTAGCAAATTGGTGGTAGGCGAGATCCATGAACCGTTACATTATTTTTCTTTAAATGTGAGGTACGCCCTGAAATATGTTGGTGCCATGATAGGTGCTTGGGAGCAGAGTTACGAAAACATATTCCAAGTATCACGAATAACCTTTAGTGACACTGAATAGTTCCAGCTGTAAAAAAAATGGTAGTAACATTACAAGGGTATACCTTACTACAGCCAGCCTGACGTAGGACAGACTCGTGTGGTGATGATGCTGTGTAGGTGTAACTCCAGGTAATAAGTGCTCACAATCCATTTACCTGCCAGAGGATTTGTTTTTATTCAGCGGTTCTTTAAAGCGGATCTCCACCCTAAAGTGAAGTTCCGCTGATCGGAACCCTCCCCCCCTCCGATGTCACAATTGACACCTTTCAGGGGGAAGGGGGGTGCAGATACCCATCTAAAGACAGGTATCTGCACCCACTTCCGGCTCGCAGACACGAAAGATGGGTTTTTCCCGTTGTGTGCTGGGAACTCTCGGCTCCCAGCACACAGCGGGAGCCAATCGACGGGCGCGACTCGCGCATGCGCCTTAGGGAACCGGGCAGTGAAGCCGGAGCGCTTCACTTCCTGGTTCCCTCACCGTGGATGGAGGGGGGAGCAGCAGAGAGACGAGCGAACGATTGTCCTCTGCTGCGGACGCCGCTGGACTCCAGGACAAGTAAGTGTCCTAATATTAAAAGTCAGCAGCTGCAGTATTTGTAGCTGCTGGTTTTTATTTTTTTGTGGACCATCCGCTTTAAGGTTTGTATATCTGCTAGAGATCTTGTAACATCACCTCCCATCTCATGGTAATTCATTACTGAGTGGGCAGGCTGGAGGTGCAGAGGTTACGCAGGAACCGACTCACTGAATTAAGAAGTGTGTGTCACTTGTGTGTAAATCACATGATTGAGTGACAAAGTAAAAAAAAGTCAGGATAGACCTGTGTATTGATATTTGTTTATCGGCCGTTCTTCATGCTCTTATAATTGTAACAACATTTTCAGCCAGAGCGCCACTGTTGGACAGAATATTTTAATGCTTGTATTTTTCTAGGTTTGAAGAATCTAAAGGCTTTTGGTGTCAAGTGGCTGAAAATGGAAAAACAAAATGCCTTGGAAAAAGCAAAGGGCGGAAATACCCCGACATGGAACCTTCGGTATGTCTTTTACAAGCAACTGATACAAAAATGCCAGACTGAAGAACAGGCTCTATATCCCTCATAGTAACCGATCAGCTTCCCAGTTTCCTGCGATTGCAGCAGGTTAGAGAGAAACTGATTTGCTTTTTAAAAATCAACATTGGCTGTCCAATCAGAATTAAACACATTCCATCAGCACCCTGACCAGTCCCCATACACAACAAACTGCAATGCATTGTGTGTTCTGATGCCTTTCTACCAGAACCAGGATTGATTTTTTCAGCAATTTTAGCTAGACCGGGAATATCATACAAGAGCTGCAGCTTTGGAGATGCCTTGACCCAGCCATCACAATTTGGCCCTAATCAGCAATTGTTTTCTCCTGGAGTGGGGAAGTGGTCCCTGCTGGGAGAAGACAGTAATGATCACTGATCATCTATAGCAACCGCTAGTGATTGCAAGAGAATCCAGCAGGCTGGTTGTACCCAAGTTGATAAACGTGGTACATTCAGCCTGCCCATTAACAGGGTTTCAATCTGGGCTGGTTCCTGCTGAACTGGCCAAGTTTCAAACCATTCATGGCTGGCCTTTGTGTAATCCGATGTTTTCTATCCAGTACTAGAATGACTGTTTAGTCAACGCCACACACACTTGTGTGTTTATTTTATATACATATTTATGTTCAGAAAAGAATTGTTTTTATGTGCCATATAAACCTGTATATTATGTACATTGAGGCCTAACAAGAAATCTGCTGGTCTTTCCACAGACACGGAGCTACCTTGTAGACTTTTACCGGGAAAACAACATTGAGCTGTCTAAGCTGCTGAATCGATTGGGACAACCTCTGCCAACCTGGCTGCGAGAGGAGCTTCAGAATTCCAGCAGGAGTTGAACTTGGCCTCCAGGTGGGAGGGGGTGACCATTTCTTGTCTCTGGTGATTCTCAGCACTACTACGACTGTTCGCCGTTACTTTTGGGAGCACACAGACTTAAGTTCTCATTGCTGTGGAATGTGGACATCTGGTACTGCGATGATGAACATCACCATGTGATCATGACTGGGCCTCCTGGGACTGGATAACAGGAGTCTTTAGTGACTACAAATGCACCTCTTGTGGGAAAGCGTTAACATTTTGTTACACAGTATCATGGAGCCAGCATTGCATAAATAAAATTGCGTACTCTGAGCACAGAGGAAGGCCAATCATGATTTTATGGGGCATGTGCCACCCTGTTCATGGATCTCCCTCCTCTGGCACATGTATGCATTTACAACCAGGAGATGCATCTACTGTGGGTTTTTCCAACTGCAAGGTGACTCAAGCTGCGGCAACTAAGACCATTTTTGGCACTGGACTATGTTTTCATGTGTTTTATGAAAAGTCTGGGATCCTTTCCTCACAGGCTGACAAAGGTCAAGGCAGTCTAAGCTCAGAAAAGATAGCGGAACTTCGAAAGATTTCTTGAAAAATGGAATCAACAATCATGCTTTCCTGTATAATCATGGTTTTCCTTTCCACATAGGGCTTGTTGAATGTAAACCAGAATAATCTCGGTGTGTTGTGAGAGATCACATGGGCTAAAGTGGTTTATTTTTCATGATGCTGCTCTGTGTAATAGATGTGACACTGACCCTGCTCATTGTCCACCCGATCCAACGAGGGGAAAATCACATTACTATCAGTTGGATTTATATTTGAACTGATATTTTAATTTTGCAAGCATTTGTTAGTGTAAACTCTCTGAATTACAGTATTCAATTTATGAACTGCTGACCAGGAAGTCCTGGGAAATGAGGTTCATAATTATCTCCACAATGTAAGATTATTTTTTTCTTTTATTTGCTCAATCTGTTGTGGGTCTGTCAATGGGGCTGGGCATTGTTTACATTTATAGTGTAGGTCCATGTTAAAGGGAACCTTTACTTTGGTCAAGCAAGATTTGGTTCTGTAGGCTGCCAGCATCATCTAACCCACCAGGAGTAGATACTTCTAGTGTTGGGATGTCCCTGAGGGGGGTTGAGTTACTGAAACTGTAGTGCGCACAATCTGGTGCAGCTGTGCACAGTAGCCAATCAGCTTCTAACTTTAGCTTGTTCAATTAAGCTTTGACAAAAAAAAATCCTGGAAGCTGATGGCTACCATGCACAGCTGCACCAGATTTTGCACTCCCAGTTTCAGTAAATCAACAACTGTGTAAATTAATAGTATTGTTACGTGTACTATACCCTACTGAGAATCTCCTTTTGCCTGGAACAAAAGTTCCAGCCAGCAGTGTGGCTTAACCCTCTTATACAACACTGTGGTTCCCGAGAAGTTGAACACTGGAGGGCTGGATGTTTAGAATTTTCTCCCACCAGTCTATTATATACTGAAGGCCGACACAGGTCAAGGTTCTTTTGGACAGCAAACATTCCATGTAGTTGGACATTAATTAGCTTGGTTATGGCTTCCAAGGCAGAAGAGCAATGAAATGCAGAGCAGACACGGCATTGTGTCTTTTAATCTGGGTTGGTGATCCCAAATGAAAAGGACACTTTAGCATGGTTTTTAGTATTTAACCTTTCCTTTTAGATGGGTTTTAACTGTCATTCCACAGCAATGTGTTTTAGGGTGCCACTCTACAAAACATGTTGTCGTCTTAACAGACTGAGGGGAGGGAGAGCAGATGGGGCATTTTCCACAAGCTTCTTAAGTTAAGCTGTAGGTATTGTGTATTTTGTAATATGGTCCATTTACTCTTGTATGTTGAAATGTAAATAATATGCAATATAGCATTGTATGCCATGTACTTTTTTTTCCAGGGGGGGGGTTACAAATTGTGCAACCAAAAGCTTACACACAAGGAAAAAGTTACATGTGGTATATTTTGTCAACAAGCCCTCTGTCCCCCTGCTGCACTGAACCCTCATGTATTGTGTCATTCACATTGAATGATGATAATGGAGAAATTTTTGGCTCTCGCAGCTGAACACGTCTAAATAAAAGCTAGAAGTAGCATTTGTGGATTCACTAAATGTCTTGCTGTTGTCACTCGCACCATTTATAGAATTGCATACACTGCTTTAACAGGTATCATCACAAAGGCCCAATCACCGCTGTAAGTGTGGACTGTAATGTACTTGGTGTGGCTTGTAAATGGACTAAAATATATATTTTAATATATATAGCGAGCAGGCATCCAGATTGTTGTCTTAATACTTTTACCTGCATCTCTATAGTTATGTGAAGATGCAGAAACGACATCTGTCAAGAAATCCTGTTAGTTTTTCCTGAATGTTTAGTCAGACTCAATGACACAATCGTTGCCTCAGTATAGAGCTGAGCTACTCCCGAGCTTAAAGTAACATCACAAAGAGCAGCGATAGACAGCAAATTGTACCAGCCAATCAAACATTTGCCAAAATATTGGTTTTGCTGCTATGGGGGTCTTGTACTTCACTTGAGACTTGTAGTGTGAAAAATATGGGCGCTTACATTGCTGACCTTAAAATGCTAGTTGCCTGACTGTTTGATGCTTTGACAAACATGCATATCAGGAAGCCACAAACGTCTACTCTGTACATATGACAGGGCTCGACAAAATCCGGGCACCAGGTCGTAATTGCGACAAGAAATTGTGAGCTGGCGTCTGCTGGTAATTGAGGCCGCTCACGGTCGTGAGGTGGGGGCGCACGGAGGCAAAGGATCCTGTGTCTCTGTGCGCCCCCACCACGCGATCGCGGCGGGCACACAACGGCCGGTAATTGAGGCTGTAGCTTTGTGAAGTCCTAAGCGTCCTTCTGTGACCTGGCGACATCTGGTGGTTGCCGTTGGCATTTCAAGTAAAACCGCAGTTCTAATGTGTAATTTTTCACTGCCATCTCCTTCCCTCTAATTAGAACCCCCAAACATTATATATATATTATTCCAACAGCCTAGAGAATAAAATGGTCATCATTGCAATACTTTGTGTCACGCCGTATTTGCACAGCGGTCTTACAAGTGCACTTTTTTAGGGAAAAAACACTTTTTTTAATTAAAAAATCAGACAACAGTAAAGGTTATCCCAATTTTTTTTATATTGTGAAAGATAATGTTACGCGGAGTAAATTGATACCCAACATGTCATGCTTCAAAATTGTGTCCGCTCGTGGAATGCTGACAAACTTTTACCCTTTAAAATCTCCATAGGCGACGTTTAAAAAATTCTACTGGTTACAGAGTAGGTCTAGGGCTAGAATTATTGCTCTCACTCTAACGATCGCGGTGATACCTCACATGTGTGGTTTGAATACTGTTTACATATACAGGCGCTACTCACGTATGTGTTTGCTTCTGCGCGTGACCTCGTTGGGGCGCGTTTTCTGGCTCCTAACTTTTTTAGCTGCCTCCTAGATTCCAAGCAAATTTGTCAAACCCTGACATATGATATGAGTTATATAAGGGCTGATTCTTGGGGAGCGCTTTGGGAATTGCTAACCTGGAAGAAAGGAACATACGGGTGTGCGATTTTAAAAATCTGAAAGGTGGCATGACTCTGGTCTGCACACTTTTATGTCGGTGAAACTGCCAGCTAACTGGCATCTTCAAAAAGGATACCAGTGGCAGCTCCCTCGCTTTCTTTCAGGGAAAGTTTACTTTACCATCAACCTTCATAAAAAATGTTATTCGAATGGCGTACAATTCCTGCCTTAATCTTTTGGTGTGACAACTAACAGTTTCCTAGAGAGATGTATTTGTGAAGAGTACACAATTTCCAGCATGTTACAATGGTTTCCTTGCTGGCAGACTACACCCCCTCCTTCAAAGTGACTGATTATGGGTCCCTGTGCCCAGTCTCCTACCAATTTGCAGCCACACCAGCACCTCTGTAACATGCATATCTCATTCACCACATTCCAAATGTTACTAGAACAATCAAGCAAAGGAAACTTAATGTAAATAATTGTTTCTCTTTTAATTAGGAAACAAAAATAAGACACAAAAGCATTAATCTAACAGGAAAGAAAACCAACAAAAAGGACAAATACTCTGCTTTTAAGTGGACATACATAATGAAACTTGAACATCCCTGTTGGGGTTTTGGCTGGTGGTAAAACAGACACCAGTTCTCTGACAGAGTATGGAATAAGCCCCCGTAGAAATGCTCTGAGAATATTGGCTAGGAGAAAGGGAAATAACCCCTTTTCTGTATATCTGTAAATAAATCAAACTTCAAAACTGTACTATGGGCCCAATGCCAGAGCAAGTGCCAAACACAAAAAAAAAACCACAACAAAATAAATATTTTATCCCAAGATGGGAACTAGACAAACATGCACCCCACGGCAAATGAACCCCAAGTAACTGAAGGAACAGTTAGAAGATAACAAAGACCCAGCCAATATCACCAAAGCCAACATAGGAAGTGAGGCATAAACGTCAACAAGTGTTCTGTAATATAAGGAATGACACAGTAAACCTGTGATTGTATTAACTAAAATAAAAAGTATATTTATATATATTTATATAATTAAAAAAAAAAATCCAACCTTGTACAAAGAGTTCATAGAGCTGCAACCCTATCAGTTTCTCGCTGTACGAAAAGCCAGGCGCTGGCTCTTATGTCCTGCTGGCGCTAAATAACCATCAATGAGATCTCAATGCTTGACCAATACAGTGCTACAGTCTTTGATGTAAAAGCCGTTCATTTTGCTACTTGCTTTGACCACAATAATTCTGACTGCTGTTTCTGCACATTGCTGGTGGGGTCAAGGTGAGTAAGTAGCCATTTCCAGTGATACCCTTTGCCACAACTCCTTGGTCTGTTTGCCCCTCTTCAGATTCTGTAGAATGTCATTGAACTGCATGGCTCCCAAAGGGGTGAGACAGAATGCACTCCTTGCACTGCGAATGGCATTTACAAAGTCGTCATAGTCCGCTGGGGTAAGGTGTATTAAACGATGGTGGATGTACTGAAAGAAAACAGATTTATTACTTTGGTCTTACAGATCATATTTCTTTTTAATAGACAAAATGTTGCTCACTCTTATCCCTTAATGCACCAGGTAGTTCATGGCCTGATGTTTGACTCGGGAAACTGCATGCATAACCTGATCTGAATATTACTTGGTATTGAACATATATACATTTTGTAAGAATAATCTCCTGGCCCCATCTTTTATACTTGTGTGATGTATGCAATGAACACATGAGACGCCCAGTTTATTTTATATGAACAAAAATATGTTTCTCCCCCCCCCCCCCATCAGGGTGGCCTTACCTAATGTTTTTCACCAACTTCTTGCTGTTCTATTTGCCTACTGGGAGGAATTATTATTTTTTGCATGGTGTAGTAAAGGATGTATGGACTGGCTTTAAGAATAGTGGCTGTGATCTACACATGTTGGTGGTCATAAATTTGCCATAGTCTTTCTGGCAATATGATCCCTGGAAGTGGAGCTAGGAGACTGATCACCACATGCATGCAAACCCTGTCAAGTCCAGAGCAGGCAGTGGCTAAGGAGTCTGTAAATTCATTTATTTTGGTTTTCACTTTCAAAAATAACCCACATTAGTGTATATTATTTAGTCTGTGGGCAAGTTAGAGTCTACAAACTAAGGTATAAAATATTTGAAAATGTATCAATGCCCATTAGCCTATCATTTATTGAGCCCGGAAATGCCAGGACAATACAAATGCTACCTTTTTAGTAATGAGCTAGTCCATGGTATTTAGTAAGAGGGTTTTTTTTTTTTTTTCATACAGTGACCAGAGTCGTACATATTGCACTGGGGGGGTCTGCCGGACAAAGCACATCTCAGATCATGTGGAAGGAGGACCCCCTCCTGAGATAATAGTACACCCAGCCATATTATTATAATTGGTTGGGCAGGAGGTGGTTAAAGAAACCATTCATAAATAAAAAAATGTTTTTAACATTTCTTTTAACCTTAATCAGCCATAACCGACTCTTCTTTGCTATACTTGTTACCATTATTTTATTTCTCATCTTTCAGTTTTTATAGTGTTGCACTAGAACTGCACAAACTTTGAAGAAGAAAAAAAAAAGCTTGTTAGATTAAAACAAAAAAAAAAATGTTTGTCCCTAAAATCAGTGTATGTGGAAACTTCAATTGCTGTGCTCCGTGATCTACCTCTACCATGTGAATATAGGAACGTATAACTTCAACTCATGAGATACAGTAAATCTATTTTACAAACAAACAGCAAAGGTCACCATTGTTGTTTCTGGCAATAAACATCATACAAATGTACCGGATTACTTTCCCATGAACATAGACATGCTGTGAAGGGAAAAATAGACCATTAAAATATTTGTTGCTTAGTCATCTTCTGGACATCTGTATAGATATGGCTGCAGCTTGGGGACTAAATGGAAATGGCAGCACAGAGTTTGTGGAACATTGCGCGCTCCATAGACAGAATGAGTTTAATACTATGTGCATTGAGACATCAGAATGGACAACACTCAATGGGCATTACTACCCAACACCAAACGGCTCTATACCCACAGCACTTGGCATCATGGTAATCCATTTTCTTTTATTAGGAACCATGTTCTGTCTGGCTGTAAGGTTGAAAAATTACATGGATCCATCCAATAACCCGTCTACCTCCAACTTCTTTAGGAAGACATCTAAAAGTGTTTTTTAAAGTGTACACGCTCAGCTAAGTTTCACTTCCTGATTGGGGGGGGGGCGCCGACACATTTTTACTGCTTTGAAGGAAAAGAACACTTTCTGCAAGCTAAGATTATGATCTGACTGCTTTGTTGTAAAGTCTCCCAGGATGTGTACAAGACCACAGTGCTTTAGAGAGAATCTTGCATAAAGCCACCAGAAAACTGAATTCATTCTACTACCGCATCTTGGATAAACAAGCTTACCAAATACCAAACAAAGCAAGATTAAAGCTATATATTAACAAGACAGCAATAATGAAAATCTCTCTTCCATTGTACATGGCTGAAAGCAAAAAAAAATAAAAAATCAGACTAGACCCAGACTGGCTTTTACTTGCATGTATAAAAGTGACAAACGGATGCTCCCCAGAATACTATTCAACCTTTTCTATACAGGTTGGGCGCGGGCACAAGGCATTTTAAAGCATACTGAAACATTTGTCACCACTTAAGGCAGAAATTCTGTCACTGTTTACACAGTTCAAAAATAAACCATTCAGGAGACAACAGCAATGTAGATTAAAGCATATCTAAACTCCAAAAACAAGTAATCTTTATATTAGAGCTTACCATTCATTACATGGCTGCATTTGTTTTTCTGTCTCTTTTCTCCAACTATTGATTCTGCCAGCAACAGACTTCCAGACCTAAGGGGGTTAGCGGTCCCTAAACTGTATCCAAGGACTTCAATGGGCTGCCCTACAAGCAGCAAACATGGCACAGTAGCTTATGGGGCAGTTTGGGCGTTTTTTGCATGTGGCAAAATGTGCGTTTAGGGTGCCCTTAACAATGAATGGCACCTAAAGCACAACTGGTTCATTTTAGGTATAAAAAGGTGGCCAAACACTATACAATATGATTATGGTTTATCAAAACTATATAATAGGAGGACACAGCTATCTATCCATCTTTCCTGTTTTCAATACTACTACTCCATCTAGGCTGCTGATTGCTCAGCTCCTGCACATTCTGCCAAATGAAGGATCTATGCACAAAGAAGGCAAGGTAGAAAGAGATCCATCAACGGAGGAATGGGTTGATTTACTAAAACTGGAGAGTGCAAAATTGGCTACAGCTCATGGTGGCCAATCAGCTTCTAACTTCACCTTTTTTAAATTAAGCTTTCACTAGAAGAAAAAAAAAAAAAAATCCTGGAAGCCGATTTGATTACTGTGCAGAGGTGCACCAGATTTTGCACCCACCAGTTTTAGTAATATCAACCTCACTGGCTATGTATTTCGGGAGAACTGTGCTCACTGATGTGGCCTGCATTGAAGCAGCATGATACTACAGAGGTGGCTGAGAGCAATCGCCTGGAGGGGGGTAGGGGCAGGTGCAGGGTGTGTTTATATAAAAAGGTCAGTTGCTGAACTACTTCTATACATTACAAACAGTTTTCAAGTCCTATAGGGACATAACACTAGGAACTCACAAAGGAGTTTCATATAGAGGGAAAAAAAGCAGTGGTAAAGCCCCTGTAGAAAATATATATTTTTTTCCTGCAACAGATGTACAATAATGGTATATTGTTACATAGGGAAGCTAGAGTTTTGGGGGGGACAGAGGAGAGAGTAACTTAGCCGTAGTTTTGGCAAATAATAGAACAAAAAACCCACCAGGGATGGTATTTACAAAAAATGACATGTGTCCCATGTACTGGTAGATGCTGTATTATTATACAGGATTTACATAGCGCCAACAGTTTACGCAGCACTTTACAATATAAAAAGGGAGACAATACAGTTATAATACAAGAGAATTAAGAGGGCCCTGCTCAGAAGTGCTTACAATCTAGTTGGGTGGGGCAGGTGGTACAAAAGGTTGTAACTTTGGGGAATGAGCTGATGGAAGTGGTAATAGATTAGTTGGATACACGATAGGCTTCGTCTGAAGGTAGCAAGAGAAGGGGATGATATTAGCTCCGTTTTAGAGAGATTTAGTTTAACCACTTCAATACAGGGCTTTAAAACCCACCTCCATACCGGGCCTATTCTGGCACTTCTCTCCTACATGTACAAATCATCATTCTTTTGCTAGAAAATTACTCAGAACCCCCCAAAAACATTATATATGTTTTTTAGCAGACACCCTAGGGAATAAAATGGCGGTCATTGCTACTTTTTATCTTGCACGGTATTTGCGCAATCATTTTTCAAACGCCTTATTTTTGTAAAAAAATGGTTTTGTGAATTAAAAAACAACAAAACCGTAAGGTTAGCCCAATTTTTTGGTAAAATATGAAAGATGATGTTACGGCAAGTAAAGAGATACCTAACATGTCGTGCTTTAAAATTGCGCACACTCATGGAATGTCGCCAAATTTCGTTACTTAAAAATCTCCATAGGCGACGCTTTAAACTTTTTACAGGTTACCAGTTTAGAGTTACAGAGGAGGTCTAGTGCTAGAATTGTTGCGCACGCGGCGACACCTCACATGTGTGGTTTGACCGAGGTTTACATACATGGGCGGGACTTGCGTGTGCATTCACTTCTGAGCGCGAGCTACCAGGGACAGGGTCGTTTTAATATTTATTTTGTTACTTATTTATTTTTTGCACTTTTTTTACATATTTTTTTTTCGATCGCTTTTATTCCTATTACAAGGAATGTAAACATCCCTTGTAATAGTAATAGTGTGTGACATGTCCTCTTTATGGAGAGAGGCGGGGTCAATAAGACTCTCCTCCAGGCTGGAAAGAATGAGATTGTGAAATAAAATTCACAGATCTCATTCTTACTAGCCGCAATTGCGGATAGTTTACTTACGGGTATCCGGGTGTGACGTCATTACATCACGCCCAGGCCTCCGACAGTCATAGAAATGACTGGTGACCATCTGGTCAACAGTCATCTCTATGCTGCACATCCGGCGGACGGCGATCATCTCTCTGGGCCCCTGATGGGACGGGAGAGGCCGGAGAAGCACCTGATGGCGGCGGGAGGGGGGGGGGTGTCCCCTTCCGCCGCCTGTAAGAACGATCAAGCAGCGGAACCGCCGCTATGATCGTTCTTATGGTGCGCAAAATCGCCGCCGGAAGAAAACGATATCTGAATGATGCCCCTAGGTGCAGGCATCATTCAGATATCCTCGCACAAAGTACAGGACGTCATATGACATCCACCCTGGATAACAAATCCCCTTTTTGGTCGTCATTTGACGGCGTGTGGGTTTAAAGTAATTAAGCAAGTGGTGTGACATCCATGCTGATATATGTCAGTAAGTAAGCAATGCGAGAGGAGACTAAAGGAGTCAGGTGAGGAGTAGACAGATCAGCGTATAAGCGGTATTCAAAGCCGTGGGTGGATATCAACTGACCAAGGGAGGAGGTGGTGTAGATAAAGAAGGGGTCCAAGAACAGTGCCTTGGGGGACCCCCACAGAAAGGGGCAATGGAAAGGAGGAGAAAGTGTTGTAGGTAACACTGAAGGAGCACTGTGACAGATAGGCAGAGAACCAGGATAGAGCAGAATCTTGGAGGCCAAGGAAATGGAGTGGATGGTCAACAGTATCAAAGGCCACAGAAAGGGCAAATAGTAGGAGTATGGAGTATTGGCTGTTGGCTTTAGCAATTAATAAATTCATTAGTGAGTTTTAGTAAGGCAGTTTCTGTGGAGTGCTGCGAGCAAAAACCAGACTAAGGGGTCAGAAAGGTTATTTTAACTGAGGTAGGAGCCAAGACGGCTGTAGACCAAGCATTCTACAAGTTTAGAGGTGAATGGGAGCAATGAGATGGGTCTTGAGTTGTTTGGGTTGGTGGGGTCCAGTGAAGGCCTTTTAAGTATGGGAGTGATCTGTGCATGTTTTAGAGGGAAGGTGCCACTAGAAAGGGAGAGATTGAAGATGTGAGTGAGGGAGCATAGGATAGAAGAGGGTGACCATAGTAGTTGTGAGGGAACAGGATCCAAGGGACAATTGGTTAGGTGGGCATCTGAGAGAAGTTTTGTAACCTCTTCAGTAGTAGCCAATTCAAAAAGAGGAGAGTGTTGAATGTGCAGTTAGGCAAAGGTATGTTGGGTGGGGAAGATGTACGCACAGTGGAGGTCAGGGTTGCCAACTTTCAGTAAATTTACAAACAGTTTGTAAAATCCATAATTGTTGCATCTGTCAATGAATGTCAGTTACAGACATGCAGCCTACCTGTCGGTAATGGATATTCAAGGACACATGCAAAAAGTACAGATTTTACAAACTGTTCGTAAATTTACTGAAAGTTGGCAACCCTGGTGGAGGTGTCCTCACCAGATACCCCCTAGTTGTGATTTTGCCAGTGCTGCAGGGTTTAATATGAGCGGCTGCAGCTGTGACAAGGCACTGTCAAAATGCCGACTACGACTATGCCCAGGATGGCATCTGCACAATTCACAAAAGCTGTTCTATTGGTTCTCACAATGAAAATGGCTCTATGAATGGAGGAGGGGGTAGATAAATGAATGACCTGCCTACTCTATTCATAGAATGCTTTTTTGGACACAGCCTCTATGAATGGGGTGGGCTGCACACTTTTCATCTATTGTAAATACCGTAACGTTTTTTTCCCCTTTAAATCCCTAAACATCAGCTTTAACCTTTTTTTTAGGTATAAAATATCAATTGTCTGCCTGTGATATCACTACTCGTGAATTGAAAGTTTTCACCAGAAAATAAGATGTAAAAGAAGCAATGCACTCAACTTTTACAGCTTAGTGAATTCATGCAAATAGAAGTATAAACTACACAATGGAGACCTTTCAATGGATATGGAAAAAAATAAATGGTCTTTTTGGTATAAACTTGTGACAATTCGATATGTGGGGGACTATTCCAGTTGCATATAGTATTTCTTACCTGCATGTAGGACTGCTGACAACGTTGAACCAGCTGATGGAAAGCAGGGGTGCGCAGGTGGTTATGGATGTGGGCGGGGTTAAGACGCTGAAGAGCCTCCATAATGATTTCCTGTAGGACAAATGGACTGAGCACGCCTTTTGCTGCCCCAACACAGAACTGATGCACATAATTCACTCCTAGGAAAAACAAAATAGGTTAGAAAATAGAAGAGTGTTTATACTTTAACAGTTGACTATGCATGAAGAACTGCATGACACAGTCTGTGATGCCTCAACTTATTATTTATGAAGCTGCACTGATGAATGACGGAGTGAACACAAAGCATTCTTTCACAAACACTGAGATATAGAGCCTGTCATCCTTCTTTCGCTTTACCCTGAATCAATGGATTCAGAATTTAAAACAGCCTGAATTTGATGGACGCCTCAAACTCAGCAATCACGTAACTGTATACAACTACAGAATTGAAGGGACTGGAGGTCACAACCTTTTGGACTTTAGAGGTGTTATATGTAGGGATATAGAATCACTAATACAACATATAAAATGTAGACATTTTTATTACAAAAGATAAAAAACATGAGACAACTTTGTATTCTTATCACAAAATCAGTTGTTCCATTGAAGCATACTAAACAGACTGCACCACTCAACATGTTTCGCTCGATAGAGCTTCCTCAGGAGACTTTGGTGTGGCGTCTATTATTAAGAAACGTTCTATCACTCATAAGAGCAACTCTTTTGCACATATGCGCTCTCTGGCTGCGGCAGCTTTTTTGATTTTAACTCTGTTCCATAGATTTTTATGATAGATTTTTTAGGTCTTCCCCTTGGGGAGCGTCAGCCTTGGGTCTGTTTTGGCCTATATTTTTCCCAGACTGACTGCCCCCCTAACAAAAACATCCAATTTCTTGGGGTGAATGTTTATTCACCTCATTAGGTGGGATCCAGGAACTTATAATTGATTCAACCCTGTGGACTTTTTGAAGGTAACTGGTTTCCCTTCCTACATATGATTATTTGTTTTTTCCATTTATGATCCCTATATTTCTATTGTGTTTTTTCCTACAGAAAAAAAACCCTAAATAATCTTTTCTCCTTTTCTGCAAACCCTGGGTAGGATCAATGCAAGCAGGCAAAGTGTTTGTGCACACAATATACTTCTATTTCTTCATTCAAATTACAAGTGACACATGTATACTAAGTGGCCCTGGTAAAGTTCATTGTTTTTGTCTATGTAGCCATTATTGACATGTTTTCTATGCCCCATACTTAATATTTCTCTATATATGTTGATGTATTTGCATAATCCTCATATTTATGCCAACCTGTATGTTTTGTATGCATACCATATTTTCAACATTAGCATTCATTCAATCTTTTGTTGTTTATAGCATAATAGACGCCACACCAAAGTCTCCTGAGGAAGCTCTGTCGAGCGAAACATGTTGAGTGGTTCAGTCTGTTCAGTATGCTTCAATGGAACCATGTAAATATGAACAATTGTGTAGGTAGCTGTGCCTTCGATTACACACCATTTATACCTCCACCTGTATAAGTCATTCATATGACACAAGTCCGAGGTCAATTAGCACTGCCTCCTACACAATGTTGATTTATGGGTCAGCTTGGTGTCCATTCACACTGTACACATATAAACATTATCACTAAATGTTTACTTGCCTACACCATAAAATCCAGTTCAAGGCAGCACTGCAAACACAGATTTTTCTTTTTTTTGATTTACACACGGATGGCCACAAAGGAGCCGAGCGGATCGGGCCATAGCATGCTGCATTCACATAGGTACGGATATGTTTGCAGCAAACTGTACACACAAAGTGAAACCGGGGGGACAGCTAATTATGTGGTTTGATATAAGACAAAGATTTGTAATTCTTGCCAGTGTTTGTATCATGCACAGGCAGACATGTGACATGTGAGAGATTCACCTTCATTTAAAGCGGATGTTCCATTTTTGGGTTGAACTCAACTTTAAGCATTTTAGGCAATACAGGGTTATAACCCATCAGACCCACCCCCCCCCCCCATATCATCATCATCATCTGTGTCCCATGGTGGAGATTTCCCTTCACTTCCTGTCCCATAGCCAAACAGGAAGTGAAAGGAAAGCCCTGCAAATTTAGGAAGTCTCTTGGGGCCCCCCCAGGTCACCAGAACTAGTGTCCCAATTCGAAGATTAGCAATCTATTACTTTTTTGGGGACAACTCAAAATTTGTGATTGACTTTCAATGATAATGGTAAACGGGACAGACAGAGGGTGAATCTCCCTAACGGGGGCACAGACAGAAATAGAACCTGTCAAAGGGGGTCTAATCCATCTCCACTCAAAAACTAAAAAAAAGTTTTACCTTTAGGTATACTTTATCACTATATAAACAGGCACACAGTGAAAAAAAATGTTCCATCCACAGGGGTTTAAAGGCCCGAGAGTGGAAGTGGTTAATGCAGGTTGAAATATGAAATGTGACATTTGATTGGTTAGTACAACAGACCTCCATTTATAGAATAACACCCAAAGAGCCTGGGAATCATCGTTTGATTAACCCATTAATGAATAGAAGAGACACCCAACACGTACAATGTCATTTAAGTGTGACAAGCAGAACACTCCCCCATCCAGCACAAGCTTTCTCTGAAAAGGTCAGTTAACAGAGGATGCATAAACTTGGTCTCATTACAGCAAAGTGGCTGCTGCAATCGGAGAAGCTTGGCATTTACTGCATTCAACACAGGATTAAATATTTCAGTTGCAGAGAATAAGATGGCTTATCGGTCTGCAGGTCCAGCCCATGATACATCATTAGACGACCTTACCTAACTTGGCAGCTAAACTTAGCAGCCACTTCACATCTTCCGTGTATGGGGGGCTTCTCGAGAAGTTGTTGGGATGGTCATTGTGAGCTCTGCGTCCCAGCATCTCTAATGCCAGCATCCCTGAGGACACAACACATTTTATGTTAGTATGTAGTAAAAAAATACAAGTAGGAGCATATTTTATAAAAGCATTACTTCCCCCCTACAAATATAAAATCCCCCATCACTACAATTCTCTATTGAAGCAAATCTACATCCAAAACTTTATTTTTTAGACCGAATAGAATACATCTATATCCAAAACTTTTTAGGATAGAATAGAGAAAGATTTGGACATCTCTAATGTTTTACTGTGGTATGTGTCCCTGCTGATCACAATTATGCCCAAGACACAAAGCTGACGTCTTGACGAAACGCATTGGGGCATGGCTTTCACCATCATAAAGCATGGAGACATTTTAACCATGCAAGTACATTTTGTAGATTTTAAAATATGTTTAAGGATTTCACACTAATGTGGACTTTTTTTTTAAACATGGACAACTGCAATACTTACCGTACATGCATCGTGCAATTTTGTTTGCGTGATTGCAGTGCTATCTGTCATGCAACACCACAAAACGCGGTGTGATTTTGGCACGATTGCAATTAAGCAATAAAAATTGCACAATGCATTTCTCCCAAAAGAAGCACCACGTTTAGGGTGCCATTAATAAATGTTGGCATTGCGAACGCACCCCGCATTTTGCAGTGATTCTGGAATCAAGGGCAGAATTGCAGCGATTGCGCTTGCGATTCAAACCGCCAATGTGTGAATGGAGTCTAAGGGGGTTGCGAGCATGGTCTTTTGTAATTTAATTAAATTCCTGTATTAGAGTGCCCCACTCTGGATGAAGGCCCACAGGAACACCTTTAGACAACAGCACTGTCAGTCTGGGGGGAGGAAAGTGTTAGGTAAGGTATAGTAGCAGATTTGGATGCACTAACAAATTGAAGCCAAACTCTAGCTCACACTGCAATCACACAAGCCATTGCTTTCTTTTTGGATAAAGGTTTTATATGAATAAATAAAAGCGGACCATTGTAAGCACCCATCAGTGGTAAATGCCACATTCAGAGGACAGCTTGGTCGTCTGAAAAAAAGCAACACACTTACTGACTGAATTACTAGAAGAGAATAGCCTACAAAAGAAAATGAATGCAGCCATCACATCTAAGAATTGGTAAGCTGCAAATATAATAATGGTTTGCATTTGAGTTTAATTTCGCTTTAACCCTAATGATCACTGGGTGGGCAAGCTGGGCCAGTGGTTCAGAAAGGCTCAGTTTGCCATAAGCAGGCTCTTCTGAACAGCCCTCCTTTTTCCAAGAGTATTTAGTATGGTAGGTGGAACTATGACCCAAAAGCTCACAAGACTCACCTGCAAGCATCAAGAGGCGATGTTTTCTCAAAATTAACCAGGCCCCTTTAAAGTACAGTAAAACCTTAGTTTGAGAGTAACTTGGTATGAGAGCCATTAAACATTTTTAACATTTTTAAGTATTTATGAATAAGATGGTTGTGGAATGAAACATTTGAGTTTCAATATTTTTTTATGGGGAAAATTGCTTTGATATACAAGTGGCTTTGGATTACAAACATATTTTCTGGAACGAACTATGCTCACAATCCAAGGTTTTACTGTATATGTAAACCTTAACTAAATGACATCGAAGTACTGAGTACTGAATAACTGCAATGCTTGTTTGTCAGGGGTGCCCGCGCTTGGAGATTAGTAACCGGGAGAAAGAAAATGTTCTGTTAGAGACTTCCATATAGGAGGCCATCCTGTAAGAGACTGTCCACAAGTGACAAACAAGGCCATACATGTCAAATTACTGTTATGTTGGGACTGAGAATCGGACCCAGAATGTGTAAAAAACATGGAGATGAATCCTTGCTTCTAATAAATATTACAGCAAGTAAGCTTGCAAGTATGGCTACATGTACTACTTTAGCAGAGCAGGGTTATGGACAGTGGCAGAGCAGCCAAGTGTGTACTGGCTTTAATGTATATGTCTGGCTTAAGCCAGGTACACACTACAGTTTTTTTTCGTGCGCCATGCAAGGTCAGTCCAGGGATCTCCCCCGCTGAGCTTCCCCCAGAACACTCTGATCAGCGCACTCTGTCATTGGCTAAAAGCACTGATCGGGAGTCGACGGCTGCTGGTTTTCTGGAATGCACGTCCAACATACACACGGGTCGGACGTTTCTTTTTTTTTGTTTTTGTTTTTAAACCGCCCGTGGTCTCCCAAACATGTGGCCTGTGTGTAAGGGGCATTACATTGTGGAGGCTTGGGGTAATGTTTAGTTAGTATGGAGACTGTCCTGTTAGAGACTGCCTTGTTATAGGAGTGTCATCTGACAAATAGCCCATATCCTACTGGTAGTGTAATGACTGACATTCAACCAACATACAAAAAAAACACACAAATACAAAACCTTCATATATACACAATCCTATACCCACAGTTGGTCCAGGGTAAGGCACTACTTTTTACCAATTTTATTGCAACATTTAAAAGAAGTCAATGCATGTTGCAATTTGCAACATGCATAGACTTCTTTTAAATGAAGCCCCAACCAAAATCAGAGGTGCAAATTGCACTGATTTACGTCTTTGAAATTGCCCTGAAGTAGCAAGATTTCAAAGCCGCACTGGTATGAACCATCTATCTATCTTATGACATGATTAGGCATCTTTCACAGATGGCAGGTATGATGAATGCAGATGAACCATTGGAGGTTATTACGGGATCTTACTTTTAGTTAACATTTGTAACTTGCTGGATCATACCAGTTGAGTACATTTTTGTTTGTTTATATGCTTTGCCTAAAAAAAGGCTACACTGTCAGCTTTACATCTCATTCGATGAGTTAACATGCAGGGCTTGTGTACGCCAAATATAATAACCTCTCAGCAAAGGAAAATTCCACTTTCATTAAAAATGATGCAATCTAAATTACTGCTGCACTCATTTAATTAAACAGTTACCTTTCAATCTGCAGCCATGTGATTTTCTAAATCTGCCATAAAATTCAGATGTTATTTCCTTGAAACCATGGCAATCAGGATAATATTGGGAGTGTTCTGTATGCAAGAGATATCCGCCGTTTCTGCTTGTGCGATTGGCTCACAGTTTGATCAGAACAGCAATAAATAAAACTCTTAATGATGTCCAATAAAATCACTGTAGTGTGTAACCTGGGCCGTATTTTACAAGAGACACAAATTACAGCTACAGGTCAATTTTAGCTGTCAGTCTTCAGGTGAACATTGTGTTATTGTCGCCGCCAGCTGTGAAAGATGGTGGATGAGGAGGATGTACACGGCTCAATACGCTACACAGGAGAGCGAGTCACATACAGAACAAACAGTTCTCGGATCGAATTGCTGAAAGATTCTTTGTTTCTATTTACATTTCGGTCAATTCACTAAAAGAAAATGCATAGCAGGCTAGTGAGAGAATCTAGGTACATGAAAATGATTTCTCTTTCCACTAGAGCTTCTATAGAACCCTCTCATCCTGGTCATTTTCTTGCAAATGTAATCTTTCATGTTATTTTAAAGCATGTATGTGATGTAAATAGCTATCAAATGTCGATTGTCATACAGAGATGTGATGGGAGTGGTGTCTACACAGTTCAGTTGGGTTTCATCCTTAGGACAATAACTATATTCAAACTATTAAAATATTAAGGAAAAAAAAAAGTACAGGCTAAATCAACCTACGCGTCATTACTCATACCATTTTGTAAAGCATGCTGTGCTTTCGGATAAGAAAAAGCAGCATTTGGATGGTCCGTTAAAGCGGAGTTCCACCCAAAAGTGGAAGCTCCGCTTGTTTGCCCCCCCCCCCCCCCCCTCCGCTGCCACATTGGACACCTTTTAAGGTATGTTTTTTTTGACAGGTACTCATCCCCTTTTCCGGTCTCCTGGAAGTTCGGCCCCACCCTTGCCATTGGGCCATTTAGAAAGTGCAGTAGGGAGATGGCTGTGAACCCGCAAGTCTTCACTGCCAGTTTCCCTTATGAGGAATGGTAGCATCCGAGAGCCAATTGAAAAATCGTCTGGGGCGTCAACATCGCAGTATTCCTGGACAGGCAAGTGTCCTAATATTAAAGTCAACAGCTAGCAGTTATCTGAGCCTCAGTTTGTTGTTTGAAGCCTGCAAGTAAAAAATAAGCCTTCTTTAAAAATTAACAGTACTGCTTACCTCCCATAGAAAAGCTAACAGTGGTGGATAGCTCTTCAGAGGGCAGAAAAGAAGTGGATTTTATTTCTAAATTGCCAGACTTGACACTTGGGGCGGAGATTCACCTTCCAGCAGGACAACAACCCTAAACATACAGCCAGAGCTACAATGGCACGGTTTAGATCAAATAATATTTATGCAATAGAATGGCCCAGTCAAAGTCCAGACCTAAATCCAATTTAGAATCTGTGGCAAGACTTGAAAATTGCTGTTCAGAGACGCTCTCCATCCAATCTGACAGAGCTTGAGCTATTTTGCAGAGAAGAATGGGCAAAAATGTCACTAGATGTGCAAAGCTGGTAGAGATCTCCCCAAAAATACTTGCAGTGAAAGGTGGTTCTACAAAGTATTGACTCAGGGGGGTTGAATACAAATGTATAATTTTCCTTCTTCACAATTATGTGCCACTTTGAGTTGGTCTAGCACATAAAATACATTTACGTTTTTGGTTGCAATATGACAAATTGTGGCAAAATATGAGAAAATATGAATACTTTTTTAAGGCACTGTAACTCCATCACAGCAGGAATTACCAGACTCTGAATATGTATTGTTTTAAACTGCTCTGCCAGACTATTTAACACAGGGATCCTCAAACTACGGCCCTCCAGCTGTTGCAGAACTACACATCCCATGAGGCATTGTAAAACACTGACATTCACAGACATGACTAGGCATGATGGGAATTGTAGTTCCTTTACAACTGGAGGGCCGTAGTTTGAAGACCCCTGATTTAACACAACAATTTCACAACAGGGCTCATTAAGCCCTTTAGGACGAGTATACGCACTTACGTGGCCCCACTAAAGTGTGTCTTATTCTATGGCACCACAAACACTTATTTGTCCTGCTCTGCGCAGCCCTGAGCCTCACACTAATGATCAATAGCTGGGAGGACCCGCTCTTGATCACACGATCAATGCAATAGCCTGTCTCTCACAGTGATCAGTAGCAGTACAACCAGCACGTGTACTCTTTCTACTCTTAAATGGAGAATAGGATACAACCTTTTCTCTTTGCTACAGAAAATGTAAATGAAAAAAAAAGTTGTGCAAGCCCATACACCAGGGGTCGACAATCTATGGCCCACGCCGCTGCTAAATGTCCAGCTCGCTAGTGAATCCGGCCCTTGCGTGGAAAACTTTGCTGACTCCTGCCATACAATGTACATAAATGTAGACCATATCAACTTTTCTGTTAAAACATGCAGTAGATAAAAGGATAAAAGCACTCTCCACAGAAAATTACATTTTACTTACCAACACGATAAGCTGAGTGGAGGTAGTGTAATCCTTGTGGACTGACTGGCTGACTGTGCTGTTCATCCTCAGCAGGGAAGCCTCCAGTAACTATTTGGGCAGGCTGGGTGCTAATCGTAGTTATGGTGGACCCGGGGATTGTGGGAAAGGTGGCTCCTGTATGAACGCTTCCTACTGAAATCAGAAATAGTAGGACATTAAAAGATGTTAGGGGCAGAAGAGGTTTCTTCATATACAGACAAGGTGGTCCCAACTTCACATCACCTTTTGGTATTTTCCATATTCTTCCATTACAAAGAAGAATGGGGTGCAACAAGAAAAAATATACATACTTGCATCCATGTTGCAGCAAATCAGTCAAATGCTGCAGTTCTCCACCATCTCTAAACCCAAGAACTAAGGATTGACATGGTTGCTTTGTTCTCATTCAGCCCTGAGCAGAAAGCAGTGACCATCAGTAACCACTCTCTGCTCTGCCCCTCCAGTACTCACTGGGGTGCTGGGCTGGGGAGGGGCAGGCTCAGATGGCCTTGGCTTTGCAGTGCTGAGTGCTAGAGCCAACTGGCAATCATGGCTCTGGATGGATCACGACAATATGGTAGGGATCCTTCCAGACCCTGGAGCATCTCTGTGATGCCCACTAACAGCAGGCTTTAGTCCGCTCTCAGTTGATTGTGGGTCACATGAGAGCTCAAGTGCACTCCTGTGACTCACAAGAGAAGTATAGCAAGAAAAGCTTTGGAAAAACTTCTCTTTTGAGTAAAGCATTATCCCTATTATTCAAATAGAATATCACCAACAGAAAATTTTGAAAAGTTAAAACACCTTGAAAACCCCATATCTGCAATTAAACCATGATTCATAGTTCTTACAATGAATGCTGCTTGTAACACTCTTCACAGAATATGAGCATTTACCCATCAATGCTGTTTCCTTAAAGGTTCAACAGCCCCACCGGGGAAATGATCCTTTTCAACCTAATAAATGCCTAAAGGGGAATTCCAAACAATAAAATAAGGGAGAAAAAAGGGATGAAATTCCTTGGGAGAGATTCTTCTGAATGTAGTACTTTGATTTCTACAAACAATGAATGATTTCAACGACAAAAAGGAAATCCAATACTCACACACTGGATATAAAGTTCAAAAGTTGACAAATGGCAGTTTGCGCTACTGGAAAGGAGAGTGCGCAGGGAAGATTTCTGTCTTTGTTCAAATGCATGTTGCACTCAATGCTTGTTGGGGTCTAGTTCGGACAATCCTGTGCTAAAGAACAGGATCCTGATGTAGGGTGAGGATAAGGATACAAGCCCCAAAATGCCCCCGTTCTGTTACAGGCACCCCTGCAGATCTCCATTCCTTGTTTTTGGGGGATTTCTATCCTCATCCTTAAAGATACAGGAAATCAACAGAGGTTAAAAGCTCCAACCCTTCTTCCAACCTCCAGCTTGTTCCAAGTAACCCATCAAATCTTATTAATGAATGAAGGTGTATAACCCAGTGCTGTCACAAAATGTCATGAACGTTGCATAAAAGGCAAGAATAAGTCATACATTCCATATCAGTCCATCACGGCACCACAATGAAATGTGACATCCAAAAGTCTGGATCACTAAAGCAGCTTTTAGGCCTTACCGTACAACCTCAATAACATTAAGTGGTTTTTTTTTTTGCCTACCTCTGGATCAACTGTGGGTATAGGATTGTATATATGGGATTGTGTGTTTTTTTTTTTTATTAGTTGAACTAGATGGACTTTATCTTTTTTCAACCTATGTAAATTAAACCTTGTGTCAAATATAAAAAAAAAAAAAAATGGCAAATATGTAACTACACACTAAACAAAAACGGGCATAAAGTGAGGAGGTGCTATACCAAATATATAGTGCAGATATAGAATAAAAAGTGATTCAAAATTCCATAACAGTACATAGTATGGTGCCCTCCTCTGCAAGAAGATTGTCTGCCTCAGATAATGAAATGGGTCACCACCGCTCAATAGACCTCATCAGAAAGCACTTCCTGATGACGGCTATTGGCAAAGCTTACGTCAAGGCGTAATCTCCGGTCACTTCTGGATCCCGTCCTCCTGGTTTGAATCGTCGAAGTGTTAAACCCACGCTAGCTCCAGGTGGAGTGGAGCGGTAGCAACCTATATCATTATCTATGGTGGACAATCTTAATGTCGAGGGCACCATATTATGTAAGCAGCCTGTATATATTTAAGCAATTATTTTAATAAATAATATGCTATATAGTTTTCGCTGGTTTATGGTGACATGCTGGAGAGGAGGCGAGAGATGTTGGATCCCTGAATGGTGAACATGAAGAGTCACAAGGAAATTGAGCACACATTTGAAGAAAACATAAGTTTTGGTTTAAGAAAAATGAAATTTAAAACAAATTTTAAAAATTTTATACATTTTTTTCTCAAAATGTTTTGAATTATTTGCACTATAATATGCGTGTGCACTTTCATTGTTAACAATATTGTCGTTTTACTGTTATGAAAGTTTGAATCACATTTCATTCCATATCTGCACTATATTTTTAGTATAGCGCACCCTCACTTTATGCCCTTTACTGTACAACCTGCCTGGGATATTTCATAAAGTGCTGTAGTCCTGAACAAGTGCTGGCTCCACGAAAATGGTAAGACTTCATCAGGCCAGGAGAAAGCTTTTATAATGAAAGGAGACAGTTTATCTATGGCAGGAAATCTTATAGAAAGGAAGAGGCTGTTTGTAGTAGTAGCAAAACCAACTTTTGCAGAGTTAGAAATCAAACAGGTTCCAAAGTGTAGATTACACCTAGGCTAAAATGCATGATTTTGAAAGAAGCATCTTCTGCTGTCACCAGAAGGTTAAGCCGCCATACATGGATCTAAATGCGGCCGGTTCAGCAGGGACCAGATGAATTTCGATCCATGTATGGGCAGGGAGTTGGCACAGCAGTCGATCTACCGATCGACATCTATACAACCACCTTGTGGAATTCCCCCTGCTTGATCAGCGCTACAGGCTATAGCCTGCAACACTGATCAGTGCAATCTGACGGTGGGGAAGTCACTTCAATGTCAGAATACAAAAGCTCAGCGGGGAAGATTCCTACATCCACGTCAAACTATCTATGGCTGACTAATCTATGGGCTGCCTTACCTAGAAAGACAACAAGAGCCACCAAGAACCTCACTACTTTTAAAAATGGGGACCTTAAAATAAACAAAGGTTAGAACTGTAACAGATAACATCCCAGTTTAGCCTTCACCTGCCTAACAATTTCACAGCAATAGGAAAATAAGTTTGTCTTGTGGGTCCCTGTCATCTATAAGTACATTCTTTCAGAACAACAGTGGTGGTCACTGGGTAACTGTCTGCACTCTGCCGATAGCGTGTGTGTGAGTTCAGAGGCACTACAAATGTAAATTGGGCTTATTATTATTAACAGTTTATATATTCTGATCAGTAAAATCCCTACCTGAGCCCTTCATAACTGGACACCTGCCCCACGCCCGACACCTGCCCCACGCCCGACACCTGCCCCACGCCCGACACCTGCCCCACGCCCGACACCTGCCCTAAGCCTGTCAAAAGACAGCAGAACACTGGAAGTTAAGTGAATAATGATACAACCAGACTTCTTCTTACATTTGTTCAGAGCAGTCAGAAAAACAAACAAATATTGGTATTTGGTCATTTTGGGATGCAGTAACTTATACATTAATCTCCACCTTAATAAACGCTGCCGTTAGCAGGCAGAGGGTTAAAAACAAGCAAATCATTTTTTTCTAGGGGAAAAAACAGAGTGGAGCAAAGGGAAGTTTATGTTGCCTACAACAATTTAACATTCTACAAGCCAGACATGTTTTCTTAAAATTAAAGCAAGACAGTTATTCCACAGTAAGATATGCGAGTTAGCCTCCCAAACAGTTTGAAAATTAACTTTCCTTTGCATTGCCATCTAAAGTCGATCGGGTCTGTTGTTGCTACAGCAACATCCTTTCTGTTCCAAGTGTGCAAAGGGAATAGAGTGACACCTAGAGGCAAAGATGTAGTACTGTATTATCTGCTTCTCCAAAAGGAGTAGATGCTCTCATGAGTGTACAGGATAAATACACATGTTCACTAGAGAGTGAAATAGTAATGTACAGCCAATTACAAACAAATGTCATTGTATACACCAAAGCTCACTTACTTGCTACATTAGAAGACAGTGAAAGCCCTGCCTCCGTGTGAAAAGGGTGAACAGCAATCTGGGTCATTGAAGGAACTGGCGCCCCTGGAAAGGAGACAGCTGTAGCTGCTATGGAAGGAGTTGTAACTGTGTAGGGGTACTGTGCTCCAATGAAAGCTGGGTGGACACCCTACAACATTAAAAGACAATTACAACAACAGATTAAGCTATACATATATATATGAAAAGCAAACTGGACACAGAGGGTGAGGTTTCACCCAAAGCTGGAGCTTTAAACTTCTACCCAGAGGCTTCTGGATGGTTGGATCTTTATATGGGGTTGCTCTTTTTGCCTTTAGCTAGTCACTTCAGCGACACAATTTTAAGTTTACATTTAATAAATGGACCATAAAAGTAGAAACTGGGGCTAGAACCAACTATGCCTAAAATGTCTCTCACCCACCACCTATACCAACTACCCTGTAAAAGGAAGATGCATTTACCAGTCACACGGTCTCTCCAGCAGCCAGCTTCAGGGAAGAGGAGACAATGGATGGAATGCCAGGATAGCGATGTCACCCACAGGCTAACTATGGGGAATATGGTGTCCGCTGTCCCTCCCCTAAAGCTGGTCACTGGGAGCCAATCACCTGACTGGACTGGAGCACCCTAAGAATAGGTAAGTATAAGCATTTTTCTTCTACAGGGCAATTTGTAAAGACGTTAGCAGGGGGTTGGGAGCACTTTTAAGCTTAGTTACTTTAACCGCTTGCTTACTGGGCACATATACCCCCTTCCTGCCCAGGTGAAATGTCAGCTTTCAGCACTGTCACGCTTTGAATGACAATTGTGCGGTCGTGCAACGTGGCCCCTAAACAAAATTGACGTCCTTTTTTTCCCACAAATAGAGCTTTCTTTTGCTGGTATTTGATCACCTCTGCGTTTTTTTTTTTTTTTGCGCTATAAACAAAAATACAGCAACAATTTTGGGAAAAAAAACACAATTTTTTACTTTTTGCTGTAATAATTATGCAAAAAAAATAAAAAATTCTCAGTTTAGTCCGATACATATTCTTCTACATATTTTTGGTAAAAATAAAAATCGCAATAAGCGTATAGTGATTGGTTTGCGCAAACGTTATAGCGTCTTCAAAATAGGGCATAGAATTATGACTTTTTTATTATTATTATTTTTTTACTAGTAATGGCGGCGATCTGTGATTTTTGTCAGGGACTGCGATATTGTGGCGGACACAGCTGACACTTTTGACACGTTTTTGGGACCATTCACATTTATACTTCAAACAATATAAATATGCACTAATTACTGTATAAATGTGACTGGCAGGGAAGGGGTTAACACTAGGTGGCGAGGAAGGGGTTAATAAATTCCCTAATTAGTGATTTTTACTGTGGGGGGAGGGGGGTGACTGGGGGAGGTAACCGATGGTTATCCCTATATACAAGGGACACACCATTGGTCGGTCTCCTCTCCCTGACAGGTCGTGTGGGCGGGAAGAGGTTAAATCTATATCAATAATTGTTAGATGTAACGCCAGTCTCAGACTTGTCCTTTCAAACCCAAATCCAATTATTGTCCAAACCTTGCTCCCTCTACCTCCATCACATTTCCAAAATATGTCCCTTCTTAACCAATGACACCAATAAGCTACCAATTTATTTCCTTTTTATCTCTTCCTTCTACTATTGCAACTCATGCTATATAGGATATCCCCCCTTTTCATTCGATCACGAATGCTGCTGCCAGATGCATTAACCTTAGCAACTGCTCCGTGTCTGCCACCCCACTCTGCCAATCCCCTTACTGGTTTCCGATAAATTCAACTCAAAATGCACAAAGCCATCCAAAACTCTGACCCCAGCGACATTAGCAACCTTGTTCCAAAATATCACCCAAACTGTCCTCTTCACTCTTCTCAAGACCGCCTGCTCGCTAGCTCCTTCATCACCTCTTTCCATGCTGGCATCCAGGACTTCAGGACCTGTTCCCATCCTATGGAACTTTCTACCCCAAATCTGTCTGGCTATCTTCTACTCTCTCTACCTTTAGAAGATTTAGCTTTTCAGAGAAGTCTATCCCACCATTGCCTACCATTGATCCAATTGTACCATTTGCTTATCACTTTTTTATTGTAAGCTCTTACGAGTCAGACAAACGCTTATTAGTCAAAGTAACAAATGTAACTGAGGGCAATACTTGCGCATCTACATTTTTAAGGTGTAACATGTTCCAGTACCTGCCTCCCCACCCTGAACTTTTGCTATTTTGACAGCAGGTGGATGTTCCTCTGCCCAGCAGCCACTATCATATTTAAAATCGGCACAGCTGTGTAGGGCTCTGTCCGCAGAGTCACATCATTCATTTAGAGATCGGTGAATGAAGTTTTATCTTCAGGGCTTTTTTTCTGGGGGAACTTGGTGGAACTCAGTTCCACCACCTTTGGCTCAGACCCTTTGGTGCCCGCTCACCACAATCACTTGTGAACACAGAAGTCTGGTTTCTGTGTTTACAAGTGACTGCTTTGTAACCCCCTGAACTCTGCACACTGTATGTAATGCAATTCTGGTATTTAATGCCCCTTTAAGACCCTTCTACTGTTTGTGAAATCTGAACGGGTCGTGGTTGAGTTCCTGCACCTATTTTTTGAGAAAAAAAGCTCTGCCTATCTTCCATGGTGGCAGACGAGTTTGTAGTTCTCAAAGGACTACAAGTGCGCTATTTGGTGCGCTTAGTCCATTCAATTTTCCTCCAGCATTCTAACTGAAAGTCTATACCTAGGTACAGGTAGAAAGCTGGAGGGAGAGTATGCAGGAGCCCGATACGGCACCCATAATCCACTGATGGCGGGTGTAACACTTTGTTAAAAATATCAAATGAAAAAAGGATTACCTACAAAAATATGTGCATTTTTTAGGTTTTGTTTTGTTAGGCTAAAGGACCCGGCCAGGTTTTGCGATTCGGCACTGCGTCGCTTTGCCAGACAATTGCGCGGTCGTGCGACGTGGCTTCCAAACAAAATTGACGTCCTTTTTTTTCCCACAAATAGAGCTTTCTTTTAGTGGTATTTGATCACCTCTGCGTTTTTTATTTTTTGTGTTATAAACAAAAATAGAGCGATAAAATGCAATTTTTTTGCTATAATAAATATCCCCCAAAAATATATTAAAAAAAATAATTTTCCCTCAGTTTAGGCCGATACGTATTATTCTACCTATTTTTGGTAAAAAAAATAAATAAATAAAAATCGCAATAAGCGTTTATCGGTTGGTTTGCACAAAATTTATAGCGTTTACAAAATAGGGGATAGTTTTTTTGCATTTTTATAAAAAAAAATTTTTTACTACCAATGGCGGCGATCAGCGATTTTTTTCGTGACTGCGACATTAGGCAGACACTTCGGACAATTTTGACACATTTTTGGGACCATTTGTGGCTGTGGCTGTAGGTGTGACGTCATCGATTGTGTATCCCTATAAAAGGGATCACACGATCGTTGACGCCGCCACAGTGACCGATCGCTGAACTCCAGTGGCAATTGGGTCCACGGGTCCCGGAGCGTCGAACCGGGTCGTGGGAACGCGCTGCGGGTGTGCGCCCACGACCCACGGTTGGGCACTAGCACAGGACGTACCTGTACGTGCATGTGCCCAGCCCTGCCATTCTGCTGATGTATATGTGCAGGAGGCGGTCCTTAAGGTCCCTTTCACACTTGCACGACTTCTAAGTCCCGCGATTTCAATGAATGCCTGTGTAAGGGGCATCAAAATCGGACCAAAGTAGTGCAGGGACTACTTTAAGCAGTGTTTCTCAAATCCAGTCCTCAAGCCCCCCCAACAGCTCATGTTTTCAGGATTTCCCTCAGATGAAAAGGCTGTGGGAATTACCAAGGCAGTGAAACTGATCAAATCACCTGTGCAAAATAATGGAAATCCTGAAAACCTGACCTGTTGAGGGGCCTTGAGGACTGGAGTTGAGAAACACTGACTTAAAGTCATGCCAGTATGAATGGTGTTCATTGAAAATCTTGGAGAATGACTTGTCATACGATTTTGCAGTACAAAATCGTGAGACAAGTCGTATAAATGTGAAAGGGGCCTAAGTGGTTAAAACTTGACAGGACCAATTTAATGGACCTACCCTGTGACTAGACAATATAAGAAGGAGTAGCACATTGATGAGCTTGTCTCTGTCTGTTTTCTCCCCTCCTCCTATAACAAAGACTCCTTGTTCTGTAGCACAACATGCTGGATCCTTGTGTTTCTTCCCTCTCTCTGAACTTTGCTGTTCTGACTGTACTGAATGCAAAAGGCTGACCCCAAGTCAAATTCCCACACTTTCACTGCTTGCATTAAGGAAAATAAATAATATTCATAAATTAGCAAGCTCCATAAGGTGTGTTTTTTATATGTTCCTGGAGTGTAACTTTAAAAAATAACATTCTGTTCCTAAATGATTTGACATCTACCAGAGTACCACTATAGTTCATCTGTGAGCATGCAGTATTTTGTCAATCGTGACTTATATAAAACAAGGAAATTAACCACATAAATCTACTAGGGTTGTCCCGATACCACTTTTTTGACACCGAGTACAAGTACCGATACTTTTTTTTAAGTACTTGCCGATACCGAATACCGATACCTATCACCTAGCAAAAGTTAGGTAAAAGGGGTGGTTTGGGGGGGTTGGATGAGGCGGGGGTGAAGATGTGCTGACTGAATGACTGGAAAAACTGTAGCAGGGCAAACTGGTAACTGAGGAAAAAAGAAAAGAAAAAAGGAGGGCTGATAAGGTGGGGGGGGGGGGGGAGTCACAATCCTGGCTACTGCTCTCTATTCAAATAAAACAAAACAAAAACAGACAGAGGAAGTGGGGGACAAATGACAAAGGGGAAGGACATAGAGAGGGAGGTAGAGAGAGAATGGGGGAAACAGAGAGAGGGAGGGAAGGGAGAGAAGGATAGAGGAGGGCAAGGGGATAGATAGAAAGAGAGAGGGGGAGAGAAGAGAGAGAGGGAGGAGGGGGAGAGGATAGAAAGAGGGAGGGAGAGAGAACATGGGGGGGGGGGGGGTGAGAGAGGAGGGGGAGGGAGGAGAGATGAGAAAGGGACGGGTAATGGAAATAATGGTGGGGAAGGGGGGATAGGAGGGTTAGAGGCAGTGGCGGCTGGTGATCAATTTTTGGGGGGGCACAAGCAAACGGAAAAAAAAATCATCAATTGCAGCCTCACTGTGCCCATCAATTGTCACCACTGTGCCATGCCATCAAACGCAGCCACTGTGCCCATCAATTGTCACCACTGTGCCCATCAATTGTCACCACTGTGCCATGCCATCAAAACGCAGCCACGGTGCCCGTCAATTGTCGCCACTGTGCCCATTAATTGTCGCCACTGTGCCCTGCCATCAATTATCACCACTGTGCCATGCCATTAATTGTCACCACTGTGCCTATCAATTGCCACCTGTTTGCTCCCTCAAAAAATATCAGGGTGTTCTGAGCTCCTCCCCCTGCCATCCAGACATGTGGTCTCACCTACACTGCAAGTGAAACTGATACACTACCATGGTTTCACCTGCAGCCACACAATAAGTGCTCCTCCTCCATAGACATGCTGGAGATTGTAGTCCCATAGTCCCGCCCAGCCTCCGCCTCTATCACACACAGCCATCTACTCACCGTGCGTGTACTTTTTTCAGGGCTCCCGAGTCCCGCTACCTCCGTCCGCAGGTCCTCCTGTTCTCTGCACTTGATGTTATGTGTCAGCGCTCGGGAGAGAAGAAAACTCCGCCGGACACAAAACTTTACCAAGATGAGGCTGCCAGGGACAGCGGGGAGCAATTTAGGAACCATGGTGGCACCCTGTATCTGTGTCAGACCAGCGTCCAGCGGGGAAGGGGAGACAGGTCTTAGAGCTTTCAGCTGCTGGACGGACACAGATACAGGGCATGGTTCCTGTAATTGTTTCCCGCTGCAGCGATCCCCCTCACTGTTCTGTGCAAGAGCCGGCTCTGTCAGTAGTGTCCCGACTCCCGCAGCTTGCTGAGGCATCGGACCCGGGGACAGCGCGGGTCCATCGGCTGCCCACGTTACGCCCATGCTCCCCACACATTTCTCCCACAGAGCAACTGACTAGAGGGGAAGAGGAGGTGGGGAGGAAAGGACACGTAATTGGTTGTCAAGGAAGCGGCGGCTCCGTTCCTTAACAACCAATGATTGCCAGCATTCTTTCTTTACTTCTTAGCTGTTAGCAGGGAATTCCTGCTGAGAGCTGAAAGTACAGCGCCCGAAGGTATCCGTTTTTGGTATCGGGGCATTTGCACGAGTACCGATACTCTTGCAAATGCTTAGTATCGGCACCGATACCGATACCAGTATCGGTATCGGGACAACCCTAAAATCTACCATCAGTGAAAAAAACCTGCTGAAATATCATTACATCCTAAAATCATATTACCTGTGTGTACAATGTTCCGGGTACTGGGAAGACAGTGGGTTGCGGCATTTGCTGCCGAGGAATTCCAATGTACTGGGGAGTACAGACTGTCGGTATATGTGTTTGCAGAGTGGAATAGGGGTGTAGTCCTTGGGTGTGAGGATGAGCCATTGCAGTATGTGGGGGGTAAATTGTTGATCCAACTGAAATCACTGGAACCACAGTTGCTGCAGTCACTGCTGCTGCCACAGTCACAGTGGAGGTATCTGTTATTATCCTGCTGTCTGTAAGTCCACGCACAGCTTCTACCACAGAACGCGTCGCTCCTGCACTGCAGCCAGTAGCTCCTTCTCGCGGAACCGGAGTCCCACCAGCCATCTGCTCATACAGCCAGTACCACTGATGAGCCACTTCAAACAAGACCTCTGGATAAACACCTCCTCCCTTAGCTGCATCCTCTACTGCCATGCATGCCTTTTCTAACATCAGGTTGTCCTGGGCAGAAAACAAAAAAGTAATTTAGCCTGCAGTTTTCTGATTTACTGTACAAGATCTTTGTGTATAAGTTCACCCTATGCACTATAGGCATTGTTAAAGCATATGTAAGCCCTCACCTTGTAAAACAACCCATTCAGTTTAAAATAGTAATGAAATGCACAACATTTATGTATAGATATAAAGAAAAATATATAATAAAAAAAAAAAAACACTTGTTTTACCTTTATTATAAGTGATTACATTCCCTCTGTTCTCAGCTGCATAAGAGCTGGGAGAGGAGAAACAGCAGAACACTGATCTTCCCAGTGAAAGTTGTGCGGAGTGGTAGAAAAACAGGACCAGTGTGATCATTGGAGGAGAGCACACTGATTTCCCAGCATAGCTAGAGAACTGACCACGGTGTGCTCTCCTCCTTAGTGTGATCAGTTTTTAATAGGAAAGCAGAGGGTCTGGCAGGAACACTAGGATTTCACACAAGTACATGGTACAGCAGGCACATATGAGGAATATGAAATATTGGGTTTACATACTCTTAATTTGTGTCTTATTACCAGATTCCCTCTATATTAAACTATGTGGTTGCTATGGCCAACACATGTGGTCTGGGACAACTCTTACCTGGCAATTAAGCCCCCATTTACACTGGTGCGGCTTTGAAATCCCGCTACTTCAGCTCAGTTTCAAAGCTTCACATCAGTGTGATTTGTACTGCCGATTTATTTGTGGCTTACAACTTCATACAACAGAGGTCTATGCAATTGGAAAAAAAGTAGTGCAGGAACCTTTTTCTGAATCACAGCTATCTGAACAGTTCCACTGCTGACAATGGGGTACGACTTGTCATGTGATTTGAAACTGCCAAATCACTTGACAAATTGCACTGGTGTTATCGAGGGGCTTACAGCCATATTGATGTTACACCAATACATTTAAATAACTAAACAAAAAGTGGCCAAAGCCAATTATCCAATCAGTTTGACCTTTAACCACTTAAGACCCGGACCAAAATGCAGGTAAAGGACCTTGCCCCTTTTTGCAATTCGGCACTGCGTCGTTTTAACTGACAATTGCGCGGTCGTGCGACGTGGCTCCCAAACAAAATTGGCGTCCTTTTTTCCCCCACAAATAGAGCTTTCTTTTGGTGGTATTTGATCGCCTCTGCGGTTTTTATTTTTTGCGCTATAAACAAAAATGGAGCAAAATTTTTAAAAAAAATGCTATATTTTTTACTTTTTGCTATAATAAATATCCCCCAAAAATATATAAAAAAAACATTTTTTTTCCTCAGTTTAGGCCGATAAAAAAAAAAAAAAAAAAAATCGCAATAAGCGTTTATCGGTTGGTTTTCGCAAAATTTATAGCGTTTACAAAATAAGGGATAGTTTTATTGCATTTTTATTAGAAAAAAGACCAACTCATATATGGCGGCATGTTGTTGCCATCATCCCGTAGTAATTGAAATAATCGAAAAACCTCAGAAATTGGGATTTTGTGGGCAACAAATACAAAAATTCAAAAAATATATAGAAAAATTGAACAATTTATTACAAAAATATATATATTGAAAATACATTAACAGATTTATCAAAAAATTACATGTTTATACAGAAATATAGATAATGCAATACTCTCCGTCATGCAAAACCATCACCAAGATTGGGAGGTAGGTTGTAGCAGAAAAGCCGACGCGTTTCGAATGTAAACATTCTTTGTCAAGGCATATAAAAGCATTGCATCTAAATTAGATCAAAAATATAGATATTAGATACATATATAAAAAATATAATACATGGCACCATATTGTCAACATTTAAGCAGAAAACATAACAAGCAAGGAGCATTGGTATCAGACAACTTACCCGTTGTGTTAAAAACATTGTGCTCAAGAGGGTCCAGGCCATCGATTCCCTATACAGGGTGCCCCAGAGATCTGATGTCCCTAAAAGTCGACTAAGTCCTACTAGGTCATGCTCCTAATGCTCATAGGGTGGACAGAACTAATTAGATCAATTGAATGGCATAAATGTCCTAGATATGGAGAAAGAAGAGAGAAAGGAAAAAGAAGATATGTATGGAAAGCTATCACAGCACAAGCATTTGTTCCAGGACTGATCTAAAAATCTCTTACCAATAGGAGATGTGTAGCCAATTATCTTGTTTGAAAAGTAGCCTAGATATCCAGCTGGCCACCAGCAATGGTTTTCAGCCAACCACCAGCTAAAAAAGGACATTTATGCCATTCAATTGATCTAATTAGTTCTGTCCACCCTATGAGCATTAGGAGCATGACCTAGTAGGACTTAGTCGACTTTTAGGGACATCAGATCTCTGGGGCACCCTGTATAGGGAATCGATGGCCTGGACCCTCTTGAGCACAATGTTTTTAACACAACGGGTAAGTTGTCTGATACCAATGCTCCTTGCTTGTTATGTTTTCTGCTTAAATGTTGACAATATGGTGCCATGTATTATATTTTTTATATATGTATCTAATATCTATATTTTTGATCTAATTTAGATGCAATGCTTTTATATGCCTTGACAAAGAATGTTTACATTCGAAACGCGTCGGCTTTTCTGCTACAACCTACCTCCCAATCTTGGTGATGGTTTTGCATGACGGAGAGTATTGCATTATCTATATTTCTGTATAAACATGTAATTTTTTGATAAATCTGTTAATGTATTTTCAATATATATATTTTTGTAATAAATTGTTCAATTTTTCTATATATTTTTTGAATTTTTGTATTTGTTGCCCACAAAATCCCAATTTCTGAGGTTTTTCGATTATTTCTATTGCATTTTTATTAATTATTTTTTTTTTACTACTAATAGCGGCGATCAGCGATTTTTTTCGTGACTGCGACAATATGGCGGACACGTCGGACAATTTTGACACATTTTCGGGACAATTGTCATTTTCACAGCAAAAAATGCATTTAAATTGCATTGTTTACTGTGGAAATGACAGTTGCAGTTTGGGAGTTAACCACAGGTGGCGCTGTAGGGGATGTGTGGGGCTGTAGGGGATGTGTACACACGGCTCTCCCCGTTCGTCCGCTCCAGGGACGGATCGCCGCACTGCAGCGGCGATCGGGTCCGCGAATCCCGCGTTCCCGGTCCTGGAGCTTCGGACCGGGTCGCGGGCGCGGCTGGGTACTAAAATCAACGTATATATACGTTGATGTGTCCAGCCGTGCAATTCTGCCGACGTAAATGTGCAGTAGGCGGTCCTTAAGTGGTTAATGTCAACAATATCACATTTTCCTTTTTTCACATAACATGCCTAGAAAAGTTCACCGATATATCAAATAAAAAAAATATTGGCCTTTTAAAATTAGGCACACCCATACATACCTGTTCCTTACACTGTACCAGAGCTCGCTGGATCTCGTTAGGATTTAATGCATGGGCATGAGGGAGGCAGCTCAGAGCCAGTTCAGCTGCAGCTCGCACCATGTTAGAATCTCTGGCTCGAGAAGCTCTGTCTGCCAAGGATGCCACCTCTGGAGGAGTTAGATGCCCATCCCAGCACTCCACAAGGATATTCAGGGCTGCACTACCAATCTCCATGGCTTGACCTGAAATCCAAAATTAGGTAGTCCCGTTATTTACACATCAAGCAGCTAAGGAGAGAGGAACAAGCAGAAAACCTTGCCATAGACAGATTACTCTATTCTCTTTCCTTTACCCCTTATTATTTTTAATAATATTCTTCTACCAATAGGGCACTCCAGTGGTACAACCATTTACATGAGAGTATCTTTATCACCGTTTGTCAATTTCACGGATGTAAAAACACAGCTATGGTATTTCTTCAGGGCAAAGTCAGGAACTGATCAACAAGCAACAGAAATGACTTTCTGGGTTAATTAACATCCACATGTCTAACAACAATTTATGGTACACTAACAAATCAACTATCTTTCCCTTCTTTGCCACCCATATGTTTTTCCCCTTTCATCCCATATATTCAGAGTCTTTGTTCACCTACCACTTTACAGTTACATTGCCATATGATGCAACTTTCACACTTAAAGTAAAAAAAGAAAATCCAAAAAGAGAAAGTAAAACAAACAGTGAAGCAAAGATAATACAAAGTAGTGGTAAAAGTGTCAACAATTTTGCTTACTGTTACTTTAGCGTTTCTCACCGGTTATCCAGGAAACATGTGAAGAGTATGTCCTAGAAAGCCAGTTTGGAGACACAAAATTGTGCAGGCCCAGGGCATAGAGACCTATTTCAAAGGCACACAGGTGCAGGTTGCGATGGGGGCCTTGATGTCCACCACTGGATGAAGGATGTGTGAATATGGAAGTGCTGCTATTCCCCCCAGCTTTAATGAGGACAGTCTTTGCCAATTCAAAATAGAAGTGGGCAGCAGCTTCTGAAGGCTGATTAGGGACATGCGGAGCGTGACTCTCTAGACGACGTCCCTTATACCTAGGTAAATGAAATAATCAGAATTATACACCACCAACATTTCAACCAAAATTGAAATAACTAGAGCTCATGATTAATGAACACTGTTCTTACCTGCCCATCTCCACTGTCTTGGCTCTAGCGCCACCGCTTGCTCGCCTGCTACCACTAGAGGACGATGAACCAAGTGAGTCACTGGATGAGCTACTAATGCTGTCACTGTCTTGTCCTCGCCCCCAGGGAGTGGCTCCCCAGCCTCCACGAAGAGGTCGGCGACTAAGGGTTGGGGAACTGTCAGATGTTGTCTCTGGTGCACTGCTATCAATACTGGCCATTCCTAAAAGAGTGCAGATCAAGTAAATGCATTTTAGATAAGGAATAAAGTCACACCAACAATTTATTTTACACAACTTTTAGCTCCTTTAAATACCTACTCTGTCAAAGATCACCTACACCTGTACTACTACTATTTTCCTTTAGACCATCACAAAGGGTCTAACCATTACGGTCTTAACTCGGAATTGTACAGGTTAATCACATGTGGCCTTTACAAATTTGTTACCCCAAATTTTACAGCATACGTAAATGTAAGCCCAAAAAATAACATATAAAAAATTCAGAGAAATATCAATTTTAACAACAATTACCTGTATGCTTCTTTTTCTGACGCACTGGTGACCCCCAACATCGACCATTATAGCCTCCCCGGTTACCAAGGGCTAGTCGGCTAGGAACTTTCACTTCCTGCTTATATACCTGTGCTTCCCCTGCAGGCTCGCTGGAGGATTTCTGGTTGTTGTCTGCAATAAATAAATACATGTTTGTTAACACATACAGAATTCACCCTTTAAATATATCATTCACTTCCATTTGTGAGACCAAGTGAACCAAAGAAAAACACAATAAGGCTTAATTAAAAAAGCAAACATGGAAACATGCTATAATCCAAGAATTTGAATCAAAATTAATTTTTACCCATTAGACTACAGTAAAAGTGAAATGTAAATTGGCTGATTGGGTTACTAGACACTGTGGTGTTTTATGTATAGGTGTCCCATGAACAACATAACTGTCAGCATTTTCTATTAAATTTCCTAGTTTGTTTACAAGCTATAACTAACATCAAAGGTTATGTATAACTTCTTTGTAGAAGGAATATATATATATATATATATATATATATATATATATATATATATATACACACATATATACACACACATACATACATATATACATATATACACACATACACACACACAGTAGAGACCAAAAGTTTGGACACACCTTCTCATTCCAAGAGTTTTATTTATTTTCATGACTATGAAAATTGTAGAGTCACACTGAAGGCATCAAAACTATGAATTAACACATGTGGAATTATACATAACAAAAAAGTGTGAAACAACTGAAAATATGGCATATTCTAGGTTCTTCAAAGTAGCCACCTTTTGCAGCAGACACATCTCTAGAACAACTGTTAAGAGGAGACCGTGCTCTGTATCCATTTGTTTGTTTGGCGTGTTTTTACTATTTTAATGTAAGAGGCTTATTTTTTATTAAACCCCCCTCTTGTTAAACGGGCTTCACTATTTTTGGTATCCTTTATCCCATGCTCTGACCTGGTATCATGAGCTGCTAGATTCTGGACCTTATACCACGGACGACCACCTTTAACACAGCGCCAGGAAGCCCCATAGAGATTACAAGAGAAGGAACCATCATTGCCTACCTACTGCACTGTTACCATCACCTTAAGGTAAGGGCAATATGAGATCGTTTTCTGGATGAGTTCACCCCTTACAGAAGACCCACCAGTCAACTTTAACCCATCGTGTCTCTTCACCATAGACTTTCACCTGTGTTATTTATATATTGCTCACCAAGCATTTAGGGTGTAGCCACTAACATCCATTGTGTTAGTCTGTCTCACCACCCACCAGCTTAGCACTTTGTTTGATTTTGTTTGATTTTGATTTATATTTCACGCTATATTTATCTTTGTACACTTTTCACTTACACTTTAGCGCTTATCACTTTTTTATATATTCAGAAAAAATAATAAATTCACATATTTTTGCAGGGAAAAAAAAAAGTGCATTATTTTTTACCTCAGGAGCCTGCAAAGCATTGCACCTGTGCTCAGTGGATCAGGGGTGTAATTTTGGGATCTTGCAGACAAGCAATGCAGCTTTCAGTCTGTATCACTGATGCTGGCTGACTGCTTACAAGCTGTAGGACTTGTGAATGAACTACGAGAGCACTCATTGAGAACTAGAGCCAACAGCCACAATGGTACTTGTAGCTCTCTCATTCACAGATCGCTGTGAATGATGCAGCTGTGTTGGTGGAGACCACGCAGCCGTGCCATTTTAAAAATATAACAGCGGGTGCGGGACAAAGATCCCATGCCCACTGTCACTGGGAGGGGAAGAGTCGGGGGGGGGGGGGGACATGTAACATGCTCTGAAAAATGAACATATCCTTTAAACATTTAAGGTGTCCACAGAAAGAATGTTCAGTTTCAGGTACTTTTAGGTTTAATCTATTGATGGAAAAAAATAACGGAAACAAATAATCAATATTAAAATATAAAATTTAGTGCCAAGCACAGCTCATAACAGATGAAGGTTTAACCAAGTATGGAAAATAGAGATCGACTGATTATTGGTGTGGCCGATATTTACTTTTTTAGAGGTATCGGTCAAAAAACGTATTACCAATATTGCTTCAAGTGGTTTTACTGGGGTGATGTATGCATCTTCCCGTTACTGTTCTTTCGAGCGGATTGTTCGAGCGGATCGGTTGTAAATAACAACCGATGGAGCTCAGCAGCCGCTCGGCTATTATTACAAGCTGCGGGAGGGGACGTTCTCCCACTGCCTTCCGCCGCTCGCCCGGGATCTTCTGTCCCACCGGGAGGCCTGAGCAACCAGCCAGCACGTCCGACGGCTGGCCGAACAAAGCTTTGTTCAGGTCTTGAATCTAGTAATCCGGAAGCGATGGCATGACATCACTTCCTGGATTACTGCCATCTTACAGGCTACAGATTTAAAAAATAAAGTATTCAAAACGCCGATCTTGAACTTTGAATACTTTGCAGTGCAGAGGAGGGGTTTGGGGTCTTATAGACCCCGGATCTCTCCATAAAGAGTACCTCTCACATGCCTATTACTGTCATAAGGGATGTGTACATTCTTTGTGACAGCAATAACAGTGCTAAAAAAAAATTACAGTGTAAAAAAAATATTTTAAATGTACAAAATATCGGCAAAAAATATTGGCTATGGGCAGGAGAGGTAGCCGAAATATCAGTATCGTATCGGCACCGAAAAAACAATATCGGTTGACATTGGAAAGTACATTTTTTTTACCCATGGCCTAGCTCTGAAAAAGGACCCATTACAATAATTTACTGCTTTTAATTGTGACAAGACCGCTTCACACTATCTTTGGCTATATACTATTAAGCCCAGAAATTACCTTGAATCTTCTCTGAAAAGTTTTCAGTTATTGCCCCATGGACTGCAGGGGTCACTCCTGGTTGCTGATGACTGGCTGGACTACTTGATATTATTATAGTTGTTGTAGACTGTGAGGCATGCTTAGAAGGAGACTTTTGATTGGCCGTTGTTGGTTTACTGGAGGAGTAGAAGGAGCTCAAAGTTTGTGGTTTATGAGTCTGACTTTCTCGATCCAAGAGCTTATCCAGTATCTGGGTAAATAGGTGGGAAAATAACACAAAACGTTAAATTAACAAACTTCGAAGGAAAAGTTATCTGCATAACTTAAAGAAAAAATACCCCATAAACCTATCTAGTAATTTAAAGCACATCCGAACAGCATAAACATCATGCCGACATCAATGCATTTAACAAGAATATTCTTTGAATAGAACAGTAGACAATGGGGAAATTTAATCAGAGTTTGATGGGCATGGTTGAAGTGAAATACTGGTCCTCAGAATCCTCTCTAGCAAGAAGATAAAATTCTTTCCTTTGTGTCCAAACACCCAGCGCCCTAACCTGTCATTCACATATACAGCTGGCCATTATGCATTCTGTGCCACTAAACTTCGTATTCACTGTCACTGAGGAGCACCAACCACATACGGATAATCTATTGGAGGACTTCAGCAGCATGTTGACTGTCATGGAGTAGACATTCTGCTCAATATGACAGCTTCTATAGCAACCAGTGTCTCAGTTACAGATTTGATATTCGCTAAACCAGTCAGCAGCACCAACAGCTCAAAAATAGTATGTGGCAATTCCAAACAGAGCTGGGCTGTGGAGAACAAACAAAAAAAGATAATATAAGATATTCCACCAAGTCAGCTGAACCTGCCAGGCCTACCTCTCAGCATTTAAAAAAAAGACCTGCCAAACATAACTGATCCGTCTATGAATTTGAGATTATGCTTCAAGAAATATTTCTGTGCAACTACTGCAACTCCTTATTTAAAACATAGAGAAAACCATATAAAAATACTGGCTAGACATCCAAAGACTTTAGAAAAGCTACCATTAAACAAAGGTATATTCTATAGTTGTACTGGCAGGAAAAACAGGTGGAGAAATTTTCTAGGCACATTGCTGTGCTTTTAAATGAAAAAAAAAAAGCATATTCTATTTTTACATTCAAATTTGAGAAAACCTTACTATATATGCTTGTCCCCATTCTCACAGCAATCCTAAAAATATATATATATATATATATATATATATATATATATATATATATATATATATATATATATATATATATATATATATATATATATATATACACAGTGCAGAAAATAAGTATTTGAACACCCTGCTATTTTGCAAGTTCTCCCACTTGGAAATCATGGAGGGGTCTGAAATTGTTATCGTAGGTGCATGTCCACTGTGAGAGACATAATCAAAAAAAAAAAAATCCAGAAATCACAAAGTATGATTTTTTTAACTATTTATTTGTATGATACAGCTGCAAATAAGTATTTGAACACCTGAGAAAATCAATGTCAATATTTGGTACAGTAGCCTTTGTTTGCAATTACAGAGGTCAAACGTTTCTTGTAGTTTTTCACCAGGTTTGCACACACTGGAGGAGGGATTTTGGCCCACTCCTCCACACAGATCTTCTCTAGATCAGTCAGGTTTCTGGGCTGAGAAACACGGAGTTTGAGCTCCCTCCAAAGATTCTCTATTGGGTTTAGGTCTGGAGACTGGCTAGGCCACGCCAGAACCTTGATATGCTTCTTACAGAGCCACTCCTTGGTTATCCTGGCTGTGTGCTTGGGGTTATTGTCATGTTGGAAGACCCAGCCTCGACCCATCTTCAAAGCTCTAACTGAGGGAAGGAGGTTGTTGCCCAAAATCTCGCAATACATGGCCCCGGTCATCCTCTCCTTAATACAGTGCAGTCGCCCTGTCCCATGTGCAGAAAAACACCCCCAAAGCATGATGCTACCACCCCCATGCTTCACAGTAGGGATGGTGTTCTTGGGATGGTACTCATCATTCTTCTTCCTCCAAACACGGTTAGTGGAATTATGACCAAAAAGTTCTATTTGGTCTCATCTGACCACATGACTTTCTCCCATGACTCCTCTGGATCATCCAAATGGTCATTGGCAAACTTAAGACGGGCCTTGACATGTGCTGGTTTAAGCAGGGGAACCTTCCGTGCCATGCATGATTTCAAACCATGACGTCTTAGTGTATTACCAACAGTAACCTTGGAAATGGTGGTCCCAGCTCTTTTCAGGTCATTGACCAGCTCCTCCCGTATAGTCCTGGGCTGATTTCTCACCTTTCTTAGGATCATTGAGACCCCACGAGGTGAGATTTTGCATGGAGCCCCAGTCCGAGGGAGATTGACAGTCATGTTTAGCTTCTTCCATTTTCTAATGATTGCTCCAACAGTGGACCCTTTTTCACCAAGCTGCTTGGCAATTTCCCCGTAGCCCTTTCCAGCCTTGTGGAGGTGTACAATTGTGTCTCTAGTGTCTTTGGACAGCTCTTTGGTCTTGGCCATGTTAGTAGTTGGATTCTTACTGATTGTATGGGGTGGACAGGTGTCTTTATGCAGCTAATGACCTCAAACAGGTGCATCTAATTTAGGATAATAAATGGAGTGGAGGTGGACATTTTAAAGGCAGACTAACAGGTCTTTGAGGGTCAGAATTCTAGCTGATAGACAGGTGTTCAAATACTTCTTTGCAGCTGTATCATACAAATAGTTAAAAAATCATAAATTGTGATTTCTGGAATTTTTTTTTTTGATTATGTCTCTCACAGTGGACATGCACCTACGATGACAATTTCAGACCCCTCCATTATTTCCAAGTGGGAGAACTTGCAAAATAGCAGGGTGTTCAAATACTTATTTTCTGCACTGTGTGTATATATATATATATATATATATATATATATATATATATATATATATATATATATATATATATATATATATATATATACACACATATACATATACACAGGGCTCAAAATTTCAAGTCCCGAGCTACTAGCCAGTCCTCAAGAGTTACTCGCCACCAGTTGCCCCACCCAATTCATACACTGCCCTGCGCCTAATTGCACCTGTAAACACATCCTCGTAGATTATCTAATGGAATGACAAAGTTTTATGCAGAATCAAGTTACAAAATTAAATATTACCAACAACAACTTTAACAAAATGGGACAGGGCACTGGGGGCAGACCAGAGGGACAGGGCACTAGAACTGTGTCTCTTCCCCCATTCTCTTGCTGTCTCCTCTACAACTCCCATCCATTCTCTCCCTCTTCCTCCATCATCATCAGGAGCCTGTGTGTGCGGCTCCACGCTTGCATGTCACCACTTCCCCCCTTTTATTCAGGATGGCAGAGATGAGCTGCAGCACAGCGGGAGGGAGTACATTCCAGCGCTGAGATCCACACAACTGCACAGCCATTAACACTATAGCACAGTGCACATTGAGACCAGTCTGTTCACAGTGCTCAGGCTGAACTGTTGGACACTTACATAGAGCACAAGGAGAAGAAAACTGCACAAACTGGAAGGCTGCCGCTCTCATGTCAGGGCAACTTTCAGTGAGCACTGTACCGGAGTGGTAATTTTCGCAATCCTCCACCTCACTCATTACTTTCTGCTCTCCAGCTACATTGGTCGGGGCCCAGGGGGAGGGGGGAAACTCAGAAAGGTCATACTGTTAGGTCCCATGGCTTAATGAGAATTGTAAGGAGAACACCTGTGTACTGCTCTGCCTGTGCGCTGCTCACCAGACTACTTTTCCCGAGCATGCACCTTTCCTCTTCGGCCACCAATCTCTTCGGGACTCTAAGTGTAGGCACAGATTGCAGGGAGATTGGTCAGACAGCCCTGTCATCCCTCGCCCCCAGCTTAAATCCACTCGCCAAATGCTAGTAGGCGAGTGGAAATTGTGAGGGCTGTGTGTGTGTGTGTGTGTGTGTATATTTTTTTTTTTATATATATATTTCTTACGATTTAGGCTCCATGTACATGCAACGCTTTTACAACTGCTGATAAATGATTAAACTTGATAGATAGTAACCGACGTTTAAAATGTCAGTTTTGCTGCATTTAGCAGCGTTTTGCAAGTGTTTCTGGACAGCGACTGTCCGTCCTCACACAAATTGGCCACTTACTGAGCAATGCCTCATTAACATACATTGCAAGAGGCAAGCTTCTAAATTTTTAGCCCTTTGCAAGGACAAAATGTTCAAATCTAGTTTACAACTTATAATGTTAATGGGAACATGTTTGAAACAAAGTCAGTGTTATCCCAATTTGAGTGCATAAGTGGAACGTTTTTGAAAGTTGTTGACTATTTCAGGCTTGGATTTTTGTGTCTTTGTTCTCTCTAGTGAAGTAGTTAGGCCCCTTTCACATGTGCGGACCGTTCGTCCGTTTTTTACAAGTCCATTTATGGACTTGTAATGCATCCCTATGGGGACAGACAGTCCGTATTCTTCCGATTCCCCATAGGGGAGAGCGGAGGAAAGACAAGGCGGTCTCTGCACAGTGTTCGGGGACCGCCCTGTCCGCCGACAGCTCAGCGGGGATTACGGATGATCCCCGCTGAGCCGACGGACACACACGGAGCAGACACAAAACCGGTCCGCTCCGTGTGAAAGGACCCTTAGTAATTTAGGGAATGATGCAAGAAAATAATTTAGTCATCCACTGGAGGTATGTGGGTAAGCGTCTTCTCCACTTTATATCCATACCTAAAATCGATTTTTTCATTACGAAGATGCGTCTTCATGCGGAATGACAGTGCAGTTACAGTACAATAGAATACAATGGGCATTGGAGGGTCCTGCTCATTAGAGCTTACATTCTAAAAGGAAGGGTAAAGTGATATAAAAAGGCAAATACAATTCATACTGGCATTGTGTTTTTGACCAAGGAAATACCTTTTTCAGCTTGGACTGATCATCTTTGTAGGTAATCATCAGAGCTAGTGCCAAGTCACCCTTCTCTCTTCGTGTTCCTTCACAAAGCAAAGGATGCTCAGCTTCACTGACTGTGGTCTTCATGCCTGTGCAAAAGAGCGAGCGTTAAACAAAAATTGCTGTGGATTAGAAAGCACTTGACATATCAGAACTGGTAGCAGCTGCTGGACTTAAAACCGCCGAAAAAAAAAAGTCAAGAAACTTACAGTCCAACGCCAGCCAGGAAAAAATTTGTCGGTAAACAATAAATATTATAGGTTGGAAAAGTTCCACTTTTAACATGAGCTGTACCTTCAGAGCCGGTTTACCCAGGGGCCACTCAGCCGCCTGACAAGTCGTGGTGCGCTCTGTTCAATGGAACCGTTCTAATAGGAGCGACTCAAGTCGCTTCGACTTAGAAAAAGGTTCTTGCAGGACTTGGGGCTGGGGGTGACTTGCATTGACTTCAATACAGAAGTCATTTTGCAAGTCGCCTTTAAAGTCGTCTTGAGATCGCCTTGCCGAGTCGCCCCCAAAGTCTTGCCGCCCCTGTGTGAACCGGGTCTTACAGTTCACATGTGAAATAAATATGTAGCCGTTTATCAATTTTTGTGTTGCAACTTGTCACCCCTCACCAAAATATTATACTTGAATATTCTCAAATGAATAATTTTCTTCAGTTCGGTAATGACCGTTCTAGAACACGGAGCATTTACTTTCATTACATTATTATCTGCTAAAAACAGCACCCAAAAACACACAAATCTGTCTCAAACCTGAGCTCTTCCTAAACAATGAGATTCATTTCAAAGTGGCTTGGAGGTAAAGGCTACGTTAACACAGTTTTGACTCAGTGTCTTTAAACATCCAGTGTACTGTCACTCAATAGGAACCTATATTTTACAAAGAAAAAGGGGGCACACAGTTAATTTGTTCCAACAATCCATAATTCATGGGAGCACTCGATGATGCCAGCGTATAGCGAGTGTGTCAGGGCTCAGCCATTCTTTAAATACATAGCTGGTTTGTGTTACAGAAGATCGCTGTTCTAATGGAGACCTTGTAATTAGTCCTCCAAAGGTCATTTGTGGTCTTGAGGTTAAAAAACAATGAAACATGTGACAGTTATTGATTACCCTTGTTGGTTGAAATGAGAGAGGAGGTAATTTCTGCCTTCATAAATAATGATAAAATATTAACTATACTAACAACTGACCAATAAACAGACAAAGTAGGTATAGCATACATGGGAATTACTGGGTGTACAATCTGTTTGATTCCAAACCCAGTTGCACGACAAGGTCAACATGTACTGACAATATGCATTTGATTATTTTGAAGCTTACATGTATGAGCATCTTTGAGAATGGGCCAACAACTGACATTTTAACAATCACAATATTTTCTTTTGAGATGGTAACACTGGGCAAACATTTCTCCTCCCCTCTGAGGCCGCGTACACACGATGAGACATGTCCGCTCAAACATGTCCGACGGACCATTTGCAGCGGACATGTCTCATCGGATTTTGGTCCGATGGTGTGTACACACCATCGGACGAAAATCCCCTCTGGCTGAGGACGCGGTGACATGGCGGTGACGTTGACGCCGCCACGTCACCACTCCAGGAAGTAAAATACTTCCACGCATGCGTCGAATCCATTCGACGCATGCGTGGACAGTTATGACCGCTGGTGAGTGTACTAACCAGCGGACATATCTGACGGGCATGTCTCTGGCGGACAAATTTCAAAGCATGTCCGATAGCCCGTACACACGATCGGACCGTTTCAGCAGATAAATTCGATTGTGTGTACGCTGCCTGAGTGGTAAATCTGCACTTTTAGAACAGTTTGAGAGAAGATTCAATTTCTTACAAACGTGCATTACTGGCTCTTGATTTCTGGTTCTCCGAAGCTGCAGCTTCAAGAAACTATTAATAGCCAGGTCTTAAAGGATAAGTTCACCTTTTAAAAAAATATAATTAACTTTTTTGCAGGTAAAAAAAATGGTTTTTCTTGGGTGCTAGTAAAGCTTTGCACCCACGTTCAGCAGATCATGGGTGCAATGTCAGGCTCCTGCAGACTGTCAGTGTAGCCGACTGCTCATACCTCCGATACAAGCAAGCAGTTACTTCAGTCCAGTAAGCTCAATGGACTATCAGAGCGCTCACCAGCACCCTCGCAGTTCATTGAGAACTAAGACCACAAAGGCTGACTGCTAATGGTACTTGTAGGCATTCATTCACAGAACTCTGAATGAATGATGCGACTGTCTGAGCCCCACACAGCTGCGCCAACCCGCTGTCACAGGAAGGGGGTGGATCAGAGGGAGAGCGGCAGGAGTGGGAATAGGTTCCACCCTATAAAGTGGTGGAAAATGTAACATGTTCCCAGAGAGGAACTTATCCTTTAACTATTTATGTCAATCAAATTAGGATGATGCAGAACTAATAGCCACGTTGGACATTAACACACCGCAGAATGGATGCCAAGACAATATAAACGTTTAATACATAAATCAAATATACTGCAACTGTGCATGTCACATTTCGTGTGCAGCCGACTGTATCTTAGTTTTAGCATGGCGAGAAAATTAATGTAATCAAATTTAAAAGCCTGTGAAGCAGATTACATATGGGATCACTTAAAGCAGTAGAAGCAAAGAATTATGGCGCTGCTGTCCGTGGAAACCAATCAGTTTTAAATAATGAAGCAAACTACAATAATGAATAATAGAAGTGATTAGCTAGCGCTTTACTTTTTCTTTGCTTCTGCTTTCATATACCAGCTTTTTAGCCTAAAAGAACATTTCTTTACTATAGGTAACAATTTATGAAAATAGTGGGGGAAAGACAACCATTTTTGCAGGGGTCCTAGCATCATTTCCTCCAACAATTATACATTCCCAAAATGTGGGCAATCTGCATACATATATAATATTTTTAAAGGCCTGGTCATGTAAATCACAGCTGAGCTTTTGGCACTGTATAAAGCCAAGGCTATGGGCAGGTCTGAAGCTGTAACTTGTGGGATTCTACCTTCTACAGTGCCGATGGTATGTTATACAATATTGGATTATTGGGTAATACTATAAAATGCTGGTAGAACATATTTCCGCTTCCCATAGACACAAAATAACTGGTACAAGCCAAATAGCAATCAATTGACCTTATACTTCCAGGTGGTCACATAGGTTTTAAGGTTGTGTTATGCCTCATACACATGATCGGGCTTTTGCCTGACAAAACTCACATCAGAATTCCGACGGAATTCCATCGGAGCAAAAGAGAACATGTTCTCTATGTAAACTCCAATGGAATTTCTTGGAATTTCCGATGGAAAAACTCTGATGGGCATACACACGGATAGAAAAAGTCAGTCGAAGTTTTTTCATCGGAAATTCTGATCGTGTGTATGAGGCATTAAAATCCTTTAACACTTGCCCATGTGAACAATGCCTAATGGCCCGTACACACGATCCGAATATCGGACGGAAACCATCGTACGATGATGGATCGTACGATTTTCGGATCGTGTGTACACTACTTTCGAGAGCCGCTCACGACCGTTCATCCGATATTATTCGATCGGACAAGCGCGAAAATTTTCCTTTCGTTTAGTCAGTACAGTCGTCGTCTGACAACACAATACAAATACATTACAACACGTGACATCACTTCCGATTTATTTTTTTCTGTCGTACGAGAATTTTCGTGACTTTAATAACCAATTTTATTTTACTTGCGACTATTAAGCGAAAAAAGTCGTACGATATTCGGATCGTGTGTACGGGCCGTAAGGGTTTATAAGCTCCAGCTAATTTTAATGCTTTGTCTTATTTAAAATAATTATCACCTAATTAAATGAAGAGTTAAAGAAAATGAGAATGGCTGATATGTATTCATGATACACGCACCTAATGCAGCAACAGCTGCCTCGAACCCCAGCTCTTCATCCCCAGGCATCTCGTTGTTACGGTTACGACTTGGAGGACGGGACCCTGTCGGGGATACGACTGCAAAAAGAAAGCAAAATTAGCTAATAGCCAGTGATCACACAGCTGTCGGTCCACGCGCTCTTACTCTAGAATAATATCAATTATAATTCCCTTTGACACTGACAGCAATATAAAGTAATGCATGTATAAAAAGGTAGCATACAGTTCTCTTTTTATTATCAATATACAGCATACTACAGACATTCTAGAAGGGTTCAAATCAAAACCTGCGTAATATACCAGATCTGAAAAATAATTAAAAGCTTAACTCCAAGGAAACGGCTAAATACAAAGATGAAATACATAAAAAAGTGCTGTAGGGGGCGTGGTCTAGCCGAGCTCAAGTATGGCAGCTTGAACGGAAAGCTCCCGCCGCCACGGACAAAGCTCTGAACACATAGGCGCCGGTAAGAGGACCGATCATCCCATATTGGCCACTTGACATCCCATAACCCCAGGGAATCTGTTGATACCATTTTTACCCGAAACGGAAGACTCTTGGGGCAATCACCAATACTTGATCTGTTTAGCCCTATACCGCAATGGCGGAATCACAGAATCTCCCCCTTGGGAACAACGGAGCTCATTTACTGGGAATTAATCAAATTCCCACATACGGTGATCGAGTACCGGCAACCAAGAGCGAGGTACAACGTAACCTAAACCTGGATGATTTAAACTTGGTTGCGGCAGACATAAAAACCACGCTAACAGCTGTCATTACAGAACTAAGTGTGGAGATCCGTGCAGTTACAGCGCGAGTACAAGAGATGGAATTACATACTGCGCAACAAGGAGCAGCGCTGCGTCATGTAAATTCTAAAGTTAATGCCAATACCCTACACCTTAGGGAATTGAATCGCCAAGTAGAGGAATTGGAAAATCGCAGCAGGAGGCATAATGTGAGAGTGAGGGGACTCCCAGAATCGGTGGAGGCAGATCAAATTACTCCAATAATAACTGGAATTTTTAACAACTTATTAGGACGTCCTCCGCAGACTACCATCAAAATGGAGCGCATCCATAGAGCGCTTCGACCGAGAGGCAAACCATCTGATCCCCCCAGAGACATAATCTGTCACATAGATGATTTCTTACTTAAGGAAAACATACTCAGAAATGCTAGACTAAGAGCTAAATACGTGTATGAAGGAAACGTCATCTCCTTTTATCAAGACTTGTCTCATATTACCCTGCAGAATAGGAGGGATGTGAAACCACTCCTAGACAAATTGCGTGACAAGGGGATCATATACAAATGGAAATTCCCATTCGGTCTACAAGCCAATAATCAAGGTCACATTGCGGTTCTGAGAGTGCCGGAGGACCTATGATCATTCTGCAAAACGATGGACATAGAGTATATGGATTTGCCAAATTGGTATGCAGACTTTAGAGCTAAGACTCCCGCAAAAGATGAAGCTAAAGATGATCTGATGGAAACATCCTCCTCCAGGGTCCGGAGACGACGTTCCCAATCATCGGACGACAGCCAGCCACCCAGCGCAGATTCGGTGAACGATTCTCGAGCTACAACTACGCCTAAGCCCAGGAGGGCGAGGAAAGAATATTAATAGTTTGAATTGTTTTGTTTTACTTAAGCCTAGAACTGTTTTCTATTCTCCCTTTTCTCCCAATTTTCACATTAATTCTAGGTTTAATATCTGAAGGGTTATTGAAAAGTAATTTTGTTTATACTGGCAGGGTACTTTTCAAATAATATGTCTTATTTCTTGACATGTTAGGTTTAAAGCGCCCTTTTATATCCACATTTTCTAGACTACTAGTTATACCAGTCTTGTGCATTATTTTCCTTTAGTGAACCCAATTTGCATTATAGCAGTGATTTCCCTGCATTGGCAATGTGTTTGTTTACACACAAGCTGGTGGTCGGCATGACTACCAGTTCTGTGATAATCAAACTGAGAGAGATGACCTAAACATATACGCATCACTCGTGGTTCTTGTTCAATATATGTTTATCTATTTTTCAGTAGGGTGAATGGTTAAACTTTTGTAATATATATGTCTTATCTCTTGACATATTAGGCTTAAAACACCCTTTTATGTCCACACTTTCTGGACTACTAACTATACCAGTCTTATGCATTATTTTCCTTTAGTGAACCCAATTTGCATTATAGCAGTGATTTCCCTGCATTGGCAATGTGTTTGTTTACACACAAACTGGTAGTCGGCATGACTACCAGTTCTGTGATAATCAAACTGAGTGAGATGACCTAAACATACACGCATCACTCGTGGTTCTTGTTCAATATATGTTTATCTATTTTTCAGCAGGGTGAATGGTTAAACTTTTGTAATATATATGTCTTATCTCTTGACATATTAGGTTTAAAACACCCTTTTATGTCCACACTCTCTGGACTACTTACTATACCAGTCTTATGCATTATTTTCCTTTAGTGAACCCAATTTACATTATAGCTATGAACTCCCTGCATTGGCAATGTGTTTGTTTACACACAAGCTGGTGGTCGGCATGACTACCAGTTATGTGATAATCAAACTGAGCGAGATGACATGTACATGTACGCAACACTTGTGGTTCTTGTTCAATATATGTTTATCTATTTTTTAGTAGGATGAATGGCTAACTTTTGTAATATACATGTGCCTCTTACAGTATATATTTATTATATACACAGTTGTGGCGGCGGGTAGTGATTTAGTTCTGTTGTTGATTTTGGACTTAGATTTCAACCCCCAAGTAGCAACTATCTTTGCCTATCTCACCTTTTAGGTATAGGGCATAGAGACATTGTTACATATTATATTTTGGTTTCTATCCTCCTTCAGGAGGTTTCGAAGATACAGTAGATTATCTCTTTTTATTATCTCATTTTTGTTTTTTCCCCCCCCCCCCCCCCCTTTTTTTTTTTTTTTTTTTTTTTTTTTTCTTTCTTTCCCCTTCTTCCAGATCTGATTATTCAATTCTATTCTATTTACTGAAATGTCCTTTTCCGCTAATAATATGAATGCTGCGAAAAGGAAGATCAAATTATACTCCTTGAACACCAAAGGGCTCAATATACCAGAAAAAAGGTCAAAACTTCTGCTACTTCTAAAGAAATCGGGCTCAGACATAATTTTCCTACAAGAAACACACTTTAAGACTGATAACTATACCATCTTTACCGATAAATACTTTCCCCACATCTTACATGCCACTAACTCCGATTCCAAGAGCAAAGGGGTTTCTATTTTGATATCTAAACACTGTCCCATACAAATTTTGGATACTAAGGTTGATAGGGAGGGTAGATTCTTGTTCATAAAAGGTACACTATACAACCAATCGGTAACCCTGGCTAACATATACGCCCCAAATAGACTTCACGCCCCGTTCTTTACAGACATAATAGAATCACTAGAACTCTTTGCTTCGGGTCTAGTGATACTAGGTGGAGACTTTAATTTAACAATGAACCCCCTTTTAGACACCTCATCGGGCTCCTCCAAGACCCCATACAGAACATTGAACTTAATTAAAAAATTGCTACACCGTCTATCGTTACATGACTCCTGGCGCACCATGAACCCCTCTTCTAAAGACTATACCTTCTACTCCCCCCCACATAATTCCTACTCTAGGTTAGACTATTTTTATATCTCGCAAAACGGCCTGGAATTACTAAACAACACTTCTATTGATCCCATGATCCTATCCGATCATAATCCCATTACGATGTGTTTGTCCATTGAAGACAAACCCCTTTCCCGGAAACCTTGGAGACTAGATAATTCATTATTAATTGACAAAAACACAATCCGAAAATTGGATTCTGCAATTTCTTATTACTTCAAGGAAAACTCAACGTCTGACGTGCATCCTCCCACATTATGGCTAGCCCACAAATGTGTGTTAAGAGGCGAGCTGATTTCCTTGTTGGCAAAAAGGAATAAAGATAGGCGGGAACGTATAAAACTACTTACTGACCGAATAGAGATGTTAGAAAGGAGTCATAAAAGCTCACTCGCATCAGATGTACTAGCTGAATTAACTACTGCCAGGAATGAATTACTTCAAATATTGGAGGAAAAAATTAAACGTAACAAAGTTTACTCGCAGAAATTCTTTTATGAATTTGGTAACAAAACGGGCAGACTTCTAGCTAACTCCCTGAATGCTTCAAACAAAAAATTTGACAACATCCACTCTATCAATGATCCAACAGGTAAAAAATTAACCTGTACTTCTGATATTACCAGACAGTTCCAAAAATTCTACTCTAATTTATATAATTTACGTGACACAACACCGAAATTCGACTCAAGTTCAAGGAAATCCATGATCACTGATTTTCTAAGTTCATACTGTCCCAAACCGATTGACCCAAAGATAGCCAAAGACTTAGATAAGCCCTTGGAAACAGGTGAAGCTCTTGGAGCTCTCAAACAACTTAATATCGGGAAAAGCCCGGGCCCTGACGGTTTCTCGGTTGATTATTTTAAAACCTTTAAAGAACTCCTAATCCCCCATTTTATAAAAGCATTTAATTCGGATCCAACCCAATGGACATCGACCAAAGATCTGCTTGAAGCACATATAGTGATGATCCCAAAACCAAACAAAGACAAAAATCTAGTATCCAACTACAGACCCATTTCACTGCTGAACGTGGATGTAAAGCTGTATGCGAAAATATTAGCGAACCGCCTATTACCCCTCCTGAATAACCTAATCTCTTTGGATCAAGTGGGATTCACTCCTGGGAGGGAGGCCAGGGATAATACCATCAAGGTCCTAAACATTCAAAATTGGTTACTGGTATCGAAGTTCCCGGGATTTGTACTTTCGTTGGACGCAGAGAAAGCCTTCGATAGGATAGCTTGGGATTATATGCACACAGCATTAGGATTTATGGGACTAAACGAACGTATGCTACAATATATCAACCTTCTCTACTCCTCCCCAACAGCAAGGATCAAAATAAATGGCGGCCTGTCGGAGGCTTTCTCTGTGTCCAATGGAACTCGACAGGGATGCCCATTATCACCGATCATTTTCGTTCTAATATTGGAACCCCTCCTATGTAAGCTCCGAGCCAATCAGGACATTGTGGGGATAACCATTGGAGATAAACAATATAAATTAGCTGCATTCGCTGATGATGTGCTATTATTTCTGACTAATCCTATAATTACACTCCCCAATCTGTTAAAAGACTTTTCCATCTTCCAAGACATGTCCAACCTGAAAATTAATTTTGCAAAATCCAGAGCCCTCAATATCTCCCTACCTCCAGACCAGGTTAATCTATGCAAACAGAACTTCCCATTTGTTTGGGAAGATAGAGTATTGTCCTACTTGGGCGTTAATTTGTCCCCCCATTTAGATGACATATACTCTAATAATTTTGTTCCACTATTGAATGTGGTTAGATCCGATTTAACAAAATGGGATAAGGGACTATTCTCATGGTTTGGTCGTGCGAATATAATTAAGATGAACATCCTACCGAGATTTTTATACCTGTTTCAGACACTGCCTATTTGTATCCCCAACTCTTTTTTCACGTCCTTTCGTAAGATTTGTGTAAACTTTATATGGGGTGGGAAACAACCTCGAATTAAATGGGACAAATTGGTGGAACCCAAGCATCTGGGAGGTATCGGACTTCCGGATTTGCGCAAGTACTATTGGGCCTGCCACCTATCCAAGATAATTGACTGGCAAGTGCATGCTCGATCCAAAGATTGGATAGCATTGGAGGAACTTTCCTGTTTTTCGAGTGCACCTATAAGACACCTACCATGGATCAACCCCAAAAAGATCCCTCGTATAACTAAAACACATCCCATGGTAGGAGCGTCCCTGAAGATATTCAGGAATTTATGTAAAACGAAGAAGGTGTCTTCCATGTATGGACCAGTTACCCCAATCACAATAAATCCTGAAATTTATCTTCCTGACAGTAACACATCGACATCCGATACTCCTCCAGTAATGTTATATAGAGCTACAGATTTCTTTAAGAATACTATCCTTTTATCTCTTGAATCCTTCCAAACTACTAACCCTAATTGTAAAATCTCCAATATCAATTATGTTAAAATCACTAGATTTCTTGAAAGGCTAGAACCAATGAGTGGATGGTATAGGCCAAAGACACAATTTGAAACAATTTGCCTTAGGGAATCCCCTCAGAGCCACCTCATTTCCTTCACTTATAACCTTCTAAATTCTGACATAGACCCTCAATTGGACAAAACAAACCTTCACTGGGAAAAGGACCTTCAAGTTTCTGTGACGAATGATCAATGGGCGAATGTATTTAAACGATTGCACAAAGGCACATTGAACATCTGTACACAAGAAAACGGATACAAAATCTATTCAAGATGGTACAAGACCCCGTTGGTCATTCACAAATTTAACCCCGACACATCGCCCCTTTGCTGGCGATGTATGACCGCGCCGGGAAGTTTGATACACATTTGGTGGGAATGCAATGTATTGGCTGAATTTTGGATGGGAGTGCATAAATTGATAGTACAAATAACTACTTACTCTCCCGATTTCACGGCGGGACAATACTTACTACACTTGTCTAGCCTCTCTCACTCTGTTTACAAAGACACTATTATAATACACCTCATCAATGCAGCGAGGCTTTGCATACCAGCAAAGTGGAAACAAAATCTCCCACCTACCATTCCGGAATGGATACGTAAGGTAAATCATATTTCCAAAATGGAAGAATTAATTCATCAATCTAGGGACTCTTCAAGATCGTATCTTGATAAATGGTCCTGTTGGACACACTTTGTGAATTCCGCTGAATGTCATGCCTTACTGGAATCCTGATGGATTGTTCTAGATAAATTGACCTTTATTCTGGACGTTTTTAGTCAACACATAACAAAACGAAATTATAAAATATGCCTATTGATACGTAATATTATTTACTCATTTCAGTAAACAGACAAACCTTTCTCTCCTCTCTCTTATCATTTCCCCTCCCCATTTACTCAAGTTCTGCTTTAAATATATATACTTATTAAAGTTTTTAATATGTCAGTTCATTTAAACTTATGTAAGACAAGAAGTTGGCGTTTCTCAACACAAAAGTTTGATGTGTAATGCTTTATTGAAAATGCTTGTACACTAATATTTTGAAAAATTCAATAAACATAATTTAAAAAAAAAAAAAAAAAAAAAAAAGTGCTGTAAAGAATATGTAATGTCTATTACTAGAGTTTACACTGCCCTGCCACACAACCAGGTGGATGGCATCACTAAAGCCCGATACACACCAACAGGTTCTTTTTCGTTTAACCCAGCGCAAGAAGCTTGACGTAAGGAAAATAAAAAACAGCATTTTTGCTTGCACATGATTGGATGATAAAATCAGCAGAGCTTCCCCTCATTTCAGAGCTTCAGCGATCTACAGCGACTGCACTTCCAAGTGCACTTGTAGTGCAGAGTGAATTTGCCTTTAGTAAATAAACCCCATTGTGTCTTTCACCTGCCTGGAGTTCTGCATTAACCACTTCAGCCCTGCAAGGATTTACCAACTTAATGACCAGGTAATTTTTGCGATACGGCACTGCGTTATTTTAACTGACAATTAAATGGTTGTGTGATGCTCTACCCAAATAAAATGTCCCCCACAAATAGCGCTTTCTTTTGGTGGTATTTGATCACTCCTGTGATTTTTACTTTCTGCGCTATAATAAAAAGAAGACCAACAATTAAAAAAAAAACAATATATTTAACTTTCTGCTATACATATACATATCCCAATTTAGGGCAATATGTATTCTGCTACATATTTTTGGTAAAAACAAAATACAAAAAAACACCATTAAGCATATATTGATCGGTTTGCGCAAAAGTTATAGCGTCTACAGACTACTACAGGATAGATTTATGGACTCTCTAATTGTTTTCACTGGTAATGGCAATCAGAGATTTTTAGCGGGACTGTGACATTGCCGCAGACAAATCTGACACTTTTTGGGGACCAGGGCTAAAAAAAATGCACTTATCTCTGCAAAATTAACACTGGCAGGGAAGGGGTTAATATCAGGGGCGATCGTAGGGTTAAAGAGTGTTCCCTTCATGTGTTTTTAATGTGTGAGGGGGGGAGTACTGACAGGAAGAACACAGAGATCACTGTTCCTGATTACTAGGAACAGACAATCTCTATTGCGTGAAATGATGTACAGCTATGTTTCGCGAGAAAGAGCCGCCCTACCGCAGTATATATGCGGCGGGCGGTCCGTTAAAGTAGTTCTAAAGGCTGGGTTCACACAGGAGCGATGAGGGACACCGCATGTAATTCGCATTTGGAACGTCACCGCATTCCTATTCAAGTCACATGCAATTCTTTGCAGTGCAATATGAGCCCATTCATGTTGTATGGGCTCAATTCACACCACACTACACAAAAAAGGGGCAGGCTTCTCTTTTTTGCCGCACCGGAATGGGATCGGGTGGCTGTAAACACCCACCCGGTTCTTGCAATCGCCCTGCATTTAGCAATCTGTTTTGGGTGCTATTGAGTTAACATTGACACCGGTGACAGATTGCATGCACAGATTGCGATTTCAGCGCACTGCAGGAAACGCTCAGAATTCGCTGTGTTCCCCACACCGCATATATGTGAACCAAACCTGAAGATTTTTTACCTTCATGTGTGTGAAATGATCTTGTCTAATGACCCAATTTTCAGTGGAAATAGCCAAGATTTCACCATTCATCAGTTTAAAACAATCACTGAGAGAGTCATGAGGTTTAAAGTGACACCAAACTGGTTTACAATAAAAAAAAAAAAAAAAAAAATCTATAAAATTATGTATCCTTAGACCCCTTACACACGGAGGTGCTTTGAAGGCGCTATATCACTAAAAATGGCGCCTGCAAAGCGCCCTGAAAGAGCGGCTCCATTCACACTGGAGCTGTGCGCTGGCAGGGCGTCACAAAATGTCCTGGCAGCAGCTTCTTTGTAGCAGTGAACTCACCGCTCCTAAAGTGCTGTAGCAGCGCTTTGCGGGCATTTTTAACCTTTTTTGGCCACTAACGGGGGTTAAAAGCTCCCCGCTATCGGCCTAAAAGCACTGCAAAAACCGGTAAAGCGCAACTAAAAATCGCATCATTTTACTGACAACGCCCGGTCGCTTTCAGTGTGAAAGCAGCCTTTAAGTATCCTAAATCCACAACAGTAAAATCAGTCTGTATATGCAGTAAAGCATGCTTGTTATACTCGCTGTGGAACCTAAGGGGATATTCTTGCACATTGTGTAAAAAGGCTGTTTGATCCCGTCTTCTCTGATCCTTCCACTTTTCCACAGTCCCCAAATCATCTCCTGATAGTACAGAGCTCAGTTTGGTGAGTATTGCTAGAGATGTTTTTGTTTTGGGAGGGCACATGTGATCATCACAGGGCCAATCGGCTCTGCCCAGACAGAGGGTCAGGAGACATGCAGTCTCATGTGACAGTCAGAAGAGAATACAAATTCCTCCTACAAGCTTTAATCAGTGCTCGGCTGGACAGAAAACTGCTGCATACAGCTGATGAGAAAAAGTATTTAACAGTTTAGATTTTTTTAAATAATTGCATTTCCATATTCTGTGTACTGTGGGAGACCAGATAGTGAATGTGGGGTCCAGGGTTTAGTAACACTTAAACACATTTTTTTTGGGGCGAATAAGGATAATTGTTTAATGTCACTTCAATACGCCTATCGCATCTTATATACTGCTCCTCATGTTGATTGGATTTGGTTTTTGCTCAGCATTCTTATAAGAAAATGGCACTAGAAAGCCATCAGACAGTAAACCCACAACTTGCCCTAGTAGGACTTTGACTGCTGCTTTTCATTATACAAGCCCGATGACTCTAGGCCTGAAGGTTCATCTTACACTGCACTGCCATATGAAAAATCGCAAAGTGTGCGAGAATGATTGATCTTCCCCACTGCGGATTCGATTACTTAGTGATAGCAGAGCTGATCATTTCATTTTCCTCCGTAGAGGTACATTAGTCAGAGATTTGACTGACTATTGACCAAATCATTCAGTGATGAACAATCCAATAACTGTTCGAGTTGCATCCATGCTAAACATAACAAAATTATTTAAACATTTCTCAGGATTTAGTGACGGCATCCACTTCATCAGGACCGAGAGACGGCGTATCTTATTATACCAGCCTGGATTCATAGCACTTTAACCACCAACAGCCCACAGCCATTTTCACATTTCACATTGGACCTATTCAGACTGCATTCATTTTGATATTCATTACAGTACAGAAACTTTTTTTTTTCTCTTGAGGGGGGCATAGGGGAGGGTTGTAGAATATATGAAATAATAAAAACAGAATATATTTCATATATAGTTTAAGTACAAAAAGGTAAAAAAAAAAAATAAATAAGTCAAGGGACAGTGGTCAGGCAACAGCAAAAGTTTCATATATTTTTGGCCCCTAAACTGCTGAGAAGAACTTAAGTTATTTCAGTGCTTTCTGCTGTGAACATTGATAATGAATTGCTTCACAGTGCCTGCAGCTACAGAGGTCAGTGCAGGCTTGTTTTAAAGGTTACTGTATCATCTAATATCTGATTTAGCATGTTAAAGCATTATAAAAGCATTATAAAACCCGAAATTAAAAAGTAATATTTGAAGTTTACCAATCAGACCAAGTTTACCAATTTACCAATCATCACCTGGTGATCTGGTCATTAACACACCTCCTGTATTAAAGTGCCTCCACTCAGGATGAATGAGAACAGGGGGGACAGCAACATTGTCCGCCTGGGGGGGAAAGGGAAGTTAAATGTAGAAGCAAGTTTAAAGACTTGCCGACTGCGCAACTGTAAATATACGTCATTAACCACTTAACAACCGCCACATGTACATATATGTCGGCAGAATGGCATGGACAGGCACAGGTACTTACCTGTACGTGCCTGCCTAGACGTGGGTCGGGGGTCTGATCGTGACCCCCCCGGTACCTGCGGCGGTAGGAGCGATCCGGGATGAGGAGGAGGCGGCTGTTCGTTTCTGGCCACCCCCTCGCGATCGCTCCCAGCCAGTCCCCTTGCGCCTGTGGTCTTTCTCTGCCTGTGTAATGTAAACACAGGCAGAGGAAGTGACGTCATCTCTCCTGCCGGTATTTTCGTTCAGCGAAAGGAGAGAAGACATCACAAGTGAGTTGCACAACAGCACACTGACACACTGTACACGTAGGCACACAAATAACCCCCCCCCTCCCAGCCCCGTCACAGTGTCACTGATTGCAGTGATCATTTATTTTCTGATCACTGCATTTAGTGTCAGTTGTGACAGTAAAAAGTGTCAGGGCAGTTAGTGTTAGGCCCCTTTAGGTTCAGGGTAGCCCCCTAATAAAGGTTTAACCCCTTGATCACCCCCCTAGTTAACCCTTTCACCCCCTATTGCCAGTGTCACTAAGCGATCAGTTTTCTGATTGCTGTATTAGTGTCGCTGGTGCCGCTAGGTAGCTAGTTATTTTTTGAGGTTCGCCGCCAGGTTTTAATAGCGTTAGGTACCCCCATACATTTTCTAATAAAGGTTTTAACCTTGATTGCCCCTAGAGTTAACCCTTTCACCAGTGATCACCGTATAAGTGTCACTGGTGACGCTGGTTAGCCAGTTAGTTATTTAGTTTCGTGGCCAGGTTTTTATAAAGCGTCAGGTACCCCCATATATTACCTAACAAAGGTTTTAACCCCCTGATTGCCCCCTAGTTAACCCTTTCACCAGTGATCACCGTATAAGTGTTTATAGCATCAGGGCACCCTCCGTATATAACCCAATAAAGGTTTAACCCCCTGATCGCCCGGCGGGTGATATCAATTACATTTTAGCATCAGTCAGGGTCTGCGTCGCCCCAGGTTAGTGCCAGTAACGTTTACACCCACGCGCAAAGCATACACCCCCTTAGTGGTATAGTATCTGAACGGATCGAAACCTGATCTGATCAGATCTATACTAGCATACCCAGCAGTTTAGGGTACCCAAAAACGAATTGTTAGCAGAATCAGCACAGATACCCGCTAGCACCTGCATTTTGCCCCTCCGCCCAGCCCAGCCCAGCCCAGCCCAACCCACCCAAGTGCAGTATTGATCGATCACTGTCACTTACAAAACACAGCACACATAACTGCAGCGTTTGCAGAGACAGACCTGATCCCTGCAATCACTAACAGTTGTTTTTTTAAGCGTTTTCTAAGTAAAAAATAAAAAACAAAAATAAATAAAATAGTTGTCGTTTTATTGTTCTCTCCCTCTCTATTCTCTCTATTGTTCTGCTCTTTTTTACTGTATTCTATTCTGCAAAGTTTTATTGTTATTATGTTTTGTCATGCTTGCTTTTCAGGTATGTAATTTACTTTCCTGTTTTCATGTACGCCATTCAGCTGTTGCGAGGACTTATTTATCTTGACAGCAACAGCGTTTGCTCCCATGATATATAAAGCCGTGACTCCAGTGCTGTGGGGGCCTTAGGGGCGGAGGAGCGATTTTGCTCCTAATGCCGCGTACATACGGTCAACATTCCTACGGAGGCTTGCCCGTGGAAAAGTCCGACCGTGTGTACGCGGCATAAAACTTTTTTGCGGGAGGATGCCCCCATGCTTCGGCATATCTATATATATATTTTAGGCACAGGTTGCGTTAAAAATTGTTTTATTTTTGACTATTTTTTTTTTGGCCATTTGCTTTGCAGGTATGGTATGGTCTTACTGATAGACTGTAATTTTACTTTGTTTTAATGTTAACCATCATTTGCTTAGCAGGTACGCCATTCAGTTGCAGCGCGGATTTATTTAGTGTGACAGCAACAGCGTTTGCTCCTATGATATATAAAGCCACGACTCCAATGCTGTAGGAGCATATATGCCAAAGTATAGGGGCATTAGGGGCAGAGGAGCGATTTCAGTAGACCTCCTCTGTAAATCTAATGTGGTAACCTGTAAAGGCTTTTAAAAATGTATGTAGTTTGTACGCAATTTTAAAGTATGTCGTGTTTGGTATCCATGTACTCGGCCTAAGATCATCTTTTTTATTTCATCAATAATTTGGGCAATATAGTGTGTTTTAGTGCTTTAAAATAAATAAAAAGTGTATTTTTTCCCAAAAAAATGCGTTTGGAAAATCACTGTGCAAATACTATGTGGAAAAAAAAATGCAATACCCACCATTTTAATCTGTAGGGCCTTTGCTTTAAAAAAATATATAATGTTTGGGGGTTCAACTTAACTTTCTTGCAAAAAAAAATAAATGTTTTTATGTAAACAGTGTCAGAAAGGGGTTTGTCTTCAAGTGGTTAGAAGATGTATGTCATAAGCTTCTAAATGTTGTGAATAAAATGCCAGGACAATTCAAAACCCCCCCCAAATGACCCCATTTTGAAAAGTAGACACCGCCAACTATTTGCTGAGAGGCATGTCGAGTCCATGGAATATTTTATATTTTGACTTTTTTTTTTTGCGCAAAGTTGTCACTTAATGATATATTGCTCAAACATGCCATGAGCATGTGTGGAATTACACCCCAAAATACATTCTGCTGCTTCTCCTGAGTACGGGGATTCCACATGTGTGAGACTTTTTGGGAGCCTAGCCACGTACGGGACCCCGAAAGCCAATCACCGCCTTCAGGCTTTCTAAGGGTGTACATTTTTGATTTCACTCCTCACTACCTATCACAGTTTCAGAGGCCATGGAATGCCAAGATGGCACAAACCCCCCCCCCCCCCCAAATGACCCCGTTTTGGAAAGTAGACACCCCAAGCTATTTGCTGAGAGGTATGGTGACTATTTTGCAGATCTCGCTTTTTGTCACAAAGTTTTGAAAAAAATATATATATATATTATCTTTCTTCATTTTCAAAAACAAATGAGAGCTGTAAAATACTCACTATGCCTCTCAGCAAATAGCTTGGGGTGTCTACTTTCTAAAATGGGGTCATTTGGGGGGGGTTTATGCTACTTTGGCATTTTATGGCCTCCGAAACTGTGAAAGGCAGTGAGGAGTGAAATCAAAAATATATGCTGCCAAAAAGTCCCACACATGTGGTATCCCCGTACTCAGGATAAGCAGCAGAATGTATTTTGGGGTGCAATTCCACATATAACCATGGCACGTGTGAGCAATATATAATTTAGTGACAACTTTGTGCAAAAAAAAAAATCAGTTTGTCATTATCCCGCAACTTGTGTCAAAATATAAAATATTCCATGGACTCGACATGCCTCTAAGCAAATAGCTTGGGGTGTCTACTTTCCAAAATGGTCATTTGGGGGGGGGGGGGGGTTTGGGCTATTTTGTCATTTTATGGCCTTCGAAACTGTGATAGGTAGTGAGGAGTGAAATCAAAAATTTGCGCCCTTAGAAATCGTGAAGGCGGTGCTTGGTTTTTGGGGCCCCATACACGGCTAGGCTCCCAAAAAGTCCCAAACATGTGGTATCCCTGTACCCCGGAGAAGCAGCAGAATGTATTTTGGGGTGCAATTCCACATACAGTGCAGAAAATAAGTATTTGAACACCCTGCTATTTTGCAAGTTCTCCCACTTGGAAATCATGGAGGGGTCTGAAATTGTCATCGTAGGTGCATGTCCACTGTGAGAGACATAATCAAACATTTTTTTCCAGAAATCACAATGTATGATTTTTTAAACTATTTATTTGTATGATACAGCTGCAAAGAAGTATTTGAACACCTGAGAAAATCAATGTTAATATTTGGTACAGTAGCCTTTGTTTGCAATTACAGAGGTCAAACGTTTCTTGTAGTTTTTCACCAGGTTTGCACACACTGGAGGAGGGATTTTGGCCCACTCCTCCACACAGATCTTCTCTAGATCAGTCAGGTTTCTGGGCTGTCGCTGAGAAACACGGAGTTTGAGCTCCCTCCAAAGATTCTCTATTGGGTTTAGGTCTGGAGACTGGCTAGGCCACGCCAGAACCTTGATATGCTTCTTACAGAGCCACTCCTTGGTTATCCTGGCTGTGTGCTTCGGGTCATTGTCATGTTGGAAGACCCAGCCTCGACCCATCTTCAAATCTCTAACTGAGGGAAGGAGGTTGTTGCCCAAAATCTCGCAATACATGGCCCAGGTCATCCTCTCCTTAATACAGTGCAGTCGCCCTGTCCCATGTGCAGAAAAACACCCCCAAAGCATGATGCTACCACCCCCATGCTTCACAGTAGGGATGGTGTTCTTGGGATGGTACTCATCATTCTTCTTCCTCCAAACACGGTTAGTGGAATTATGACCAAAAAGTTCTATTTTGGTCTCATCTGACCACATGACTTTCTCCCATGACTCCTCTGGATCATCCAAATGGTCATTGGCAAACTTAAGACGGGCCTTGACATGTGCTGGTTTAAGCAGGGGAACCTTCCGTGCCATGCATGATTTCAAACCATGACGTCTTAGTGTATTACCAACAGTAACCTTGGAAACGGTGGTCCCAGCTCTTTTCAGGTCATTGACCAGCTCCTCCCGTGTAGTCCTGGGCTGATTTCTCACCTTTCTTAGGATCATTGAGACCCCACGAGGTGAGATTTTGCATGGAGCCCCAGTCCGAGGGAGATTGATAGTCATGTTTAGCTTCTTCCATTTTCTAATGATTGCTCCAACAGTGGACCTTTTTTCACCAAGCTGCTTGGCAATTTCCCCGTAGCCCTTTCCAGCCTTGTGGAGGTGTACAATTGTGTCTCTAGTGTCTTTGGACAGCTCTTTGGTCTTGGCCATGTTAGTAGTTGGATTCTTACTGATTGTATGGGGTGGACAGGTGTCTTTATGCAGCTAATGACCTCAAACAGGTGCATCTAATTTAGGATAATAAATGGAGTGGAGGTGGACATTTTAAAGGCAGACTAACAGGTCTTTGAGGGTCAGAGTTCTAGCTGATAGACAGGTGTTCAAATACTTCTTTGCAGCTGTATCATACAAATAAATAGTTAAAAAATCATAAATTGTCATTTCTGGAATTTTTTTGGGGGATTATGTCTCTCACAGTGGACATGCACCTACGATGACAATTTCAGACCCCTCCATGATTTCCAAGTGGGAGAACTTGCAAAATAGCAGGGTGTTCAAATACTTATTTTCTGCACTGTATAACCATGGCATGTGTGAGCAATATATCATTTAGTGACAATTTTTTTTTTCTTTTTGTCATTTTGTCACTTGGGACAAAAAAAAAAAAAAAATTCAATGGACTCAACATGCCTCTCGGCAGTTTCCTTGGGGTGTCTACTTTCCAAAATGGGGTCATTTGGGGGGGGGGGTTGTACTGCCCTGCCATTTTAGCACCTCAAGAAATGAGATAGGCAGTCTGTGTAAATTACAGAAAATGTACCCTAGTTTGTAGACACTATAACTTTTGCGAAAACCAATAAATATACGCTTATTGCGATTTTTTTTACTAAATACATGTGGCTGAATACGTTTTGGCCTAAATGTTTGAATACAATTTAGTTTATTTGATTTTTCTTATAACAAAAAGTAGAAAATATATTTTCCGTTTATATCGCAAAAAATAAAAATCGCAGAGGCAATCAAATACCATCAAAAGAAAGCTCTATTTGTGGGAAAAAAGGGGCGCAAATTTTGTTTCGGTACAACATTGCATGACCACGCAATTACCAGTTAAAGCAGCGCAGTGCCAAATTGTAAAAACACCTTGGTTCCTTTAGCTGTGTAAAGGTCCGGGTCTTAAGTGGTTAATCTGACATTAAATAAAAGGGGTTTTGGCAGCATCTAGCTGCCATAACCCTGGTATCTTTATTTAGAGTAGGCAGCAAGCTTTCCGATAAAAGTGGTCCCAGTGGCAGATTCACTGCAGGATCACTTTTATAGGCGGCGGGAGAGGTGGCAGCCGATTCCCAAATTTACAGGAGCCATCGGCAAACCTAGAAGCAATCCAGGCAGATCGTTGGCTGGTCAGAAAGTCAAGCGAGAGCAAGATGACCCTCACTTGGCTCTACGCCTTTGGAGGACCTGAGCGACCTCCGACGCCACGTCTGTTTCTCGGTCATCAACTTTTAATATTTTTTTTCCTTAAAAATGGGTTGTAAAGGTACAATTTTTTTTCCTAAATAGCTTCCTTTACCTTCGCGTAAGTCCTCCCACTTACCTCATCCTTCGATTTTGCTTTTAAATGTCCTCATTTCTTCTGAGAAATCCTCACTTCCTGTTCTTCTGTCTATAACTGCACACATTAAAGCGGAGCTCCAGCCGCAATTTTTTTTTTTTTTAAAGTCAGCAGCTACTAACAGTGTAGCTGCTGACTTTAAATAAGGACACTTACCTTGTCCTACTTGCCCTCGCTGATGGGCCCCCCGATGCCGGTCCCACGATCACTCCGGGTCCCGCGCCGCCATTCACACTATGGGAAACAGGCAGTGAAGCCGTACGGCTTCACTGCCCATTTCCTACTGCGCCTGCGTGAGTCTCACGCTGGCTTGTGAATGGGCACGCTGCTCTCTGAGAACACACACAGTTCCCAGAAAGCAGCGCGCCCCATTCACAAGGAGAAGGACAAGAAGAAAAGGCAGCGCGGAGTGGAAGAGGCAGATTACGGACTTCCGCATAGCAACAGGTATTTCGGGTGAGTTTTTTTTTTTTTTTTCAGGTTTTTTTACTTTATTTTTTTAAACAACATGGGAAAATTTTGTTTTCCTGGGTGGAGCTCCGCTTTAATGTAAGGCTTTCTCCCTGGTGTGGAGTGTCAAGCTCACCTCCTCCCTTGGACTACAGGAGAGTCAAGACACCCACTAACACACAGCTCCTTTATCTGCAACATAGAGAGCTTCCTGACTCTCCTGTAATCCAAGGGAAGGGGCGAGCACGATACTCCACACCAGGGAGAAAACCTTGCATTACTGTGTGGAGTTACAGACAGAAGAACAGGAAGTGAGGATTTCTCAGAAGAAATAAGGACATTTAAAAGCAAAATCGAAGGATGAGATAAGTGAAGGACGACTGCACTAAGGTAAAGGAAGCTATTTAGGGAAAAAAATTGTACCTTTACAACTCCTTTAAATTCAAAATGCCTTTCTTTTATTTTTTGCTTTTAAAAAATACTCTTTTTGCCCCCAGATCTCTTAATAAAGGGGGCCTGTCATGCTTATTTCTATTACAGGGAATGTTTACATTCCTTGTAATAGGAATAAAAGTGCTCGGCAAAAAAAAATTAGGGGATAGCGTAAAAAAGAAAAATAGTAAGTATTAAAATAATAAAGAAAAAAAAATGTTAGCATTTCGTCCCTATAAGCTCACACGCAGAAGCAAATGCATAAGAATACTGCGCCTTCAAACCACGTGTGAAGTAATGTCGTGATCGTTAGAGTTAAAGCAATAATGCTAGCGCAAGACCTCCTCTGTGACTCTAAATAGGTAATCTGTAAAAAAATAAAAGAACGTCACCTATGAAGATTTTTAAAGCGCTAGTAAACCCAAGCTTGACACTTACCTACAGGTAAATCTATAATAAGGCTTACCTGTAGGTAAAATTAATATCTCCTAAACCTGTACGGTTTGGGAGATATTCCCTTTGCATGCAGCCAGCTGCTGGAACCTTGCCAGGAAGAAAACTCCCACATGCATGTGTGGGAGTAACGTAATCGCGGCTATGGCCACTCACAGCACCGGAGCTGCAAACCCAGAAGACACGTTGAGGCAAGATGTCAGCTCCCTCGGCGTGGACCGGACTCTGATATGGGGGCTTCGTTCGGAAGTAAGTATTTCATGATGAATGCCTTTGCCGTGCAGGCTCTCTTTTTTTTATGTGAGAGTTTACTTCCGCTTTAAATACCATAGTTTGTTGCCATTCCACGAGTTTGCACAATTTTAAAGCATGGCATGTTTGGGTGTTCCAATAAATTTTACAGCTAAAAAAAATGTCAAAAAAAAGGCCTGGTCTTAAACTCCATTTAGCAGATATAGCATTTTTTTTTCTTTTGGATTTCACATAATTAAAATTAAAGCTGATGATTGTACTGCTAGTGTTAAATTGTTGTCTCGTCTATAACTACATTGAGCTGGAACATGTTTCTTTTGTGCATAATTTCTGCCTATAGAAGCTCCGATAGACATATCAGAACCTCAGTTTTCAAAAACGGACAGTCGGCTCCAATAACTGTGTGGGTGTGATCTCAGCTGGAAAGAAGGTAAGTGACAAGCCTCCGCTAGAATAGCATAATGAATGCTTCTGCAAGACTCATCCACCTTATCAATCATTCAGTGTCCTCCACCCCTCTCTGCCAATCCCTGCACTGACTTCCGCTTACTTAAAAAATGTGATTTAAAGTACTAAAAATAATTTACAAAGCCATCCATAACTCTGCCCCCGGCTGTGGGAGCATCCAACAGAAGGGAAGAGTCAGGAGCGCCAGTGTGGGATCCAAGAAGGAGGAGGATCCTGGCCACTATGTGCAAAATCATTTAACAAAGCAGGCAAATATAACGTGTGTTATTTTGATGGAAAAATAATAATTTTCCTTCAATCACTTGAATGTATCTCGTAGTAAAGAAGCCAGGCTTAAAACCACAAACTATCATTTCTAATAGCAGTCTTACCTGGAGTACAAAGGACATCAAAAATAAAACTGGCCAACATAAGAGGAAGAACAGGCCGATAATCACACAAAGTGCCATCCCGTAACTCTTTAGCACGCTCACGAATAGTGTTCATTTCATTGCAGTCCAAAGGAATTTTCTTCAATAGTGATACAACCTCAGACTCCTGGTATGCCAACTTCACCTAAAGAGCCAAAAACACAATTCTAAATGTAAACCAACACTATCAGGATAAAAAATAAAAAAAGTTTCTAGTTAAACATGTAATTATTTTGTTTAACATTTTTCGGTGGTACGTGAACCTGTCCCCAGAATATTCTTACTAATGTACTTACATTTTCTAAGCAAGCAGTAAAAGCCCTCATTCACCTCTGTCACTATAGACATCCTCAACATTCATCGTAGAGGGCACCGAAATTTAGTTTTTTACTGTCTATTGCAACATAGTTTTGGCAGCTTGCTACCCCCCTAATCTAAAGACATATCTGTGTACACTATACCTGTACAGATGTACATACTTGACTGTGCAGGAAAGATATGTATAGCTTGTCATTTAATTTTTACAGCCTGGCTGCACAGAAGACCTGCCACTTCCAGGCCCCTGGTGATGTACGGGTCTTATTAGCCCATATGAATTAGGCCTTAGGCCCCTTTAACATGGCAAGCCCGCTCGGATTCGCCTGTCCGACACTTGACACCTGTCGGCCATCCGATCCGCCAAAATCAGACGTATGACATGTTGTTCGTTTTCGTCCGATCTCTCCATAGGAATCGGCGGCGCTCTGACAGGCCCCTCCCCGCTCAGTGAGCAGAGACGGACTGGTCATCCGCCGGCTCAGCAGACATCAAGGAAGAGATCCCCTGCTGAGCTGGTGGACTACTCTGAAACGGATACCCCTCGTGTGGAAGGGGCCTTAGGGTGGCCACAATGAGAATCACAATTTTTTTTTCTTAGAAGATAGATCACGATTCTCGCGGCGTAACATCATCCTTCACATTAAAACCCAAAAAATTGGGCTAACGTTACTGTTTTTTTTGTTTTTTTTTAATTAAAGTGTATTTTTTCCCCAAAAATTGCATTTGAAAGACCACTGGGCAAATACAGTGTGACATAAAATATTGCAGCAATTGAGATTTTATTCCCTAGGGCCTCTGCTAAAATATATATATAATGTTTGGGGGTTCCAAGTATTTTTTAGCAAAAAATATTGATTTCAACTTAAGAAACAAGTGTCAGAAAAAGATTTGGACTTTAAGGCCCGGATTCACATACATCGGCGCATATTATTGCCGCCGTAGCGTATCTCTTTTACGCTACGCCGGCGCACCTCGGAGAGGCAAGCATGGAATTCACAAAACAAATGCTCCCAACTCTGCACCGGCATAGCGTACATTTCATAGGCGTAAACCAGCGCAAGTGGAAGTGAGCGTGATCCATGTTAATGAAGCATGACCCCATGCAAATGATGGGCCGGGCGCCAGACAAGTACTTAAAATTACCTGCACCTGTGTCGGGACATAGACGTATCCACGTGTGCATGCGTACAACCACATCGGAACAACTGCCTAAGATACGCTGGATCACTGTGTACGCCATGAACCTACGCCCAGCCAGACCCACGTCGGCCCATATTCACAGAAGTCCAACGTAAAATACGTAGGCTTGTGTTCCCTGGTCCATACCTTTGCATGGGTTGCGCCTCATCTATGGGGAATAACTTACGCCGAATGTAAAACTTACATAAATCATGCGCCGGGCACAAGTACGTTTGTGAATCGCCGTATCTCCCTCATTTGCATATTTGAATAGAAAATCAATGGGAATGCCACATGCGTCCAGCGTAAATATGCGCCCACTCTATGCCGGCGTAGGCAAGTTACGTCGGTGGGATGAAGTCTGTTTTTAGGCGTATCTTGGTTTGTGGGTTTGGCACAGAGATACGACGGCGCATATTTGTACTTACGCGGTGTATCTGGAGATACGTCGGCGTAAGTGCTTTGTGAATCCGGGCCCAAGTTTGATTTAAGAAGGAAGTTCCTTATAATGTTTCATGTTGTTAAAAACCTGGCAGACTGCCCAGATTTTTACTTTACACACACAGAAGTTAATCCCTTTGATCAAAACTTGGCAGACAGCCCAGATATTTTCTTTTGACAGCTGAGGGAGCAAGTAAAGTCTCTCCATTTGTTATATGAAAGAATTGGCAAACTGCATTTGAGATCCTCAGGGGGTTGAATCAAGATCAAATTTTTTTTAGCGACTAATTGTGCAGCTCTACCACACATGCTTCAATTTTTTTATCCAATCGATGTGTGATTTAATCAAAATGATCCAATTCACAAACAATAGAATACCCAGACTTTCCTTCCAATCAATCATGATTCAGTTTAGATCAGATTAAAAGCAAACTGAATCAACTGGCCAGGGTGGACACTCATTGATAATTTTGCATTAATTGGCAGCTCTGAGATACTTTGTTCATGAAAATTATTGTTTTTCGATTGATCAGATTATGAGTTGACATGGTAGAAACAGAGTACAAATGTAAGTTACAATCATATCTTAAAGTGGTTCTAAAGGCTGAAGGTTTTTTACCTTTATGCATGAAGGTAAAAAAAAGTTCTGTGTGCAGCGCCCCCAAAATCCTTACCCAAGCCCCCTCCGAGCCAACGATGTTCACAATAGCCTCTGATGTCCCGGGACTCTCCCTCCTTATTGGCTGAGACACCATCAGGAGCTCATTTGCTCCCACGGCTGTCAATCACAGCCAGTGAGCCAATGAGGAAAGAGCTGGGCCGGGGCTGAGCCATGGCTCTGTGTGTCTTATGGACACATAGATCAGTTGCTCGGAAGCCAGAATATAGCAGTGCCCCCAGGGAAAGTGGCTTTCTCTGGGGGGCACTGCTCAATTGGGGTGGAGCTAGGAGTGCCAGGGGGGACCCGAAAAGGATCGGAGCTGCTCTGTGCAAAACCACCCGACAGAGTAGGTAAGTATAACATGTTTGTTATTTTAAAAAAATAAAAACTAAGCTTTAATACCACTCTAACTATGGATCATAATGCAAGTCCCTGTGTGTGGCATTTTAGCGTGCATGCGAGAGACATATGCAGTGTCCAGTCCTGTTGCAGGCAGCCGGTTTTAGATTTTGACAGCAGCTGGGGAGGACGCAGCATCTGTCCCATCCAGGTGCACTAAAACGCTGGGAGGGACACACTGCAGCTGAAAAGTCCCATGTGCAAGGGGCCTTAAAAGGTACACTTTACGTTCAAGGATTTGCTTTGAGTATTTATCACCTAAAGCTAGTCATTTCAATGGGCTTATGTAAACGTTTATTACCACTTTAAATGTCTGGGCACAGGTTATTTTTTAATTATTATGTCTTCATTTACCATAGCCCACCAGCTCATAAGGGAGGTCATACCAAAAAATAAATAAAAAAATTGATGTCACACTGAGAAAATGTTATATTTCATCAGACAACATTCATTAGACAACAGATCTACCAGCATTCAGACCACCACTATAGCTACAGCCTATATTAGATGACTGCCGCTCAGTAAAAAGAGAGAAACAGGTTTGGCACAATGGCTGAGTACAGACAAGTAATGCTGAACAGTACAAGTATGACAGTCTATTCTGCAATCAGCAGAATTATTTTGAAGCCACACTGCTACATCCATACACGTCTTATAAATTGTGCAGTGACAGCTAGCTTTAGTTTTTGAGGGACTCTTGAGAATACAACAAATATATATTTTTTAATATGATCCAGTCAGACTGAATAACTAGCCTGTGTTCAAGGGATGTAAAGCAAGGGCTATGCAGCAAGTTGCATGTGCGTGTATATAATATTTCTAGTACTGGGGCTATCCTATTCAGATGAGATCAGTGGAGAAGAGCCAATTGTATATTGACTGCATTCTTCAGGATCCCTATGGATGTGCTTCCTCAATGTACATTCTTACTTGAGATTATGAACTGAAAACATGTTCATCTAGTGAGATGCTGCATTTAATATAGATGCAGAGTTCTTTGTTTAAATACATCTGCAGGCAGAAATCTAAATTGGTTAAACAGTTGAGGATCCTAAAATGGCACTCGGAAATAGCTGAAATCGGGGGAAAATAAATTATTATTGCAAACTTGCCAAGAGCTGCCAGCTGTACAAGATGAATGCTAGGATAAAATGAGAGCCACTCATTAATTTGTGTTTTCTGACTCTAAATGCAGGATTGATGTGCGACCGTATGGCATCTCAAAATATAAGAGAGAAAGCAAGAACACAGACCAACCAATCAAATAAAGCCAACCATCTCTAGTTGCACTATATTTTAAACTGGTTTGATTTAAATCCGACCAAAACATTTTACTGTTAAGATGAGATACCGCATGGAGTTAAAATGCTAACCTGTAACAAAATGGAGTCACCCAGAAACTATTTCCACATAAGTTATAAGTAAACTGCTGTTTACCTCTGTGTTCTGAGTTATTTCTCTTACTTTTAGCCTTGTTAAGACAATGTAGAAATGAGAGGATGTCTGTAAGACTAGGCCCAGGATAGCAGTCATTGTTACTGATGTGTGGGATGATGGTTAAAGGGAGGGGGATAGGAAAAGACGCAAGGCCTTGTGCCTTTGGTTAAGATTTTTTCTATTTTATGGGCTGCTTTCATGTTATTTACAGAAAGTTTACAGTTGGAAATTTCACACTAAAAACCATGAATACAGCTGGAAGGATTAGGGTGATGATTTTTATTTAAATAAAGAGGTTATACTTGCCTGCTCTGTGCAATGGCATTGCACAGAGCAGTCCCTTACCTCCGCTTCTGCAATCCCCCGCCACTACTTCCTGTGGGTGCACCCATGGCAAGCCATTAGCTACAAGGGCACCAGTGTTGGCGTGCTCCCGAGTCGGGGTGTGTACGTCCATAGACACACACAGCGTGGCTGAGCCAAGCTCTCCGCTCTCTCCTCACAGGATTTGACTGACAGCAGCAAGAGCTTGTGGCTCTCGTTACTGCCTGAACCTCCTGTGAGACCAGAAAGTGAAGGGAGAAGACCTGCAGCTGGGATAGTGCTGGATCGGTGTCAGTATAGTTAGTGAGGATTTTTTTACAATAAAGTGGAACTGTAGAGCAGAAATTCAAATTGGCGGACAGGCAGGATTTTTAGTGCAGAAGAGACATTAAAGCTACTTACCCTGCTTGTCTGCCCCTATACAGTAAGCTGCGCAAGCACAGCTCACTGCACAAAATTTACAAAACTCTCACACATGTGCGGGAGTGACATCATCATGGCCTGGACAATGAAAGCGGCTGGCGATTGAGACCCGTAAGTCGCCCCCCCGAAGATGTCAGCAGCCGGCGGACACTTCCAGGGACGGGGCATCGTTGGATTCAAGGTGAGAGTGAGTATAGTTCTGCTTTAAGGCAGTTAATACATTAACCACTTGCTTACTGGGCACATATACCCCCTTCGTGCCCAGGCGAAATTTCAGCTTCCGGCACTGCGTCGCTTTAACTGACAATTGCGCGGTCGTGCGACGTGGCACCCAAACAAAATTGGTGTCCCTTTTTTCCCCACAAATAGAGCTTTCTTTTGGTGGTATTTGATCGCCCGTGCGGTTTTTATTTTTTGCGTTATAATGAAAAAAAGAGCGACAATTTAAAAATATATATATATTTTTTACTTGTTGCTATAATATCCCATTTTTTTTTTTTTTTTTTATATTTTTTTTTCTCAGTTAAGGCCGATACGTATGCTTCTACGTATTTTTGTAAAAAAAAAAAAAAAAATCACAATAAGTGACTGCTTTGCGCAAAAGTTATAGCACCTACAAAATAGGGGACATAATTATGATTTTTTTTTTTATATTTTTTTTTTACTAGTAATGGCGGCGATCTGCGATTTTTATTGGGACTGCGATATTGCGACGGACACATCGGACACTTTTGACACATTTTTGGCGCCATTCACATTTATACAGCGACCGGTGCTATAAAAATGCACTAATTACTGTATAAATGTGACTGGCAGTGAAGGGGTTAACACTAGGGGGTGAGGAAGGGGTTAAATGTATTGCCTGGGTGTGTTCTAACTGTATGGGGGGAGGGGGGTGACTGGGGGAGGTGACCGATGCTGTCTCCCTATGTACACTCAGAGCTCCACGTCCCTGCTGTCTCACCGACGATCGTGTGTACCAGACGGACATCGCGGCCGCCGGGTACACGCATCGGATCCTCGGTGATGCGTCGGGACTGTTTTTCCCCGCCGCCCGCCACCCTGTGGCGCGCGCGGGGAATTACAAGCAAATCACGTCCAAAGACGTGACCCCGGCGCCTCAGGTCCGCGCTGTTCACGTATTTTGTTAATAGCGCGGACCTGAAGTGGTTAAAAGTAAAAAACTGTTCGATTTTAGAACCACTTTAAAAGAGATGATCGAGAGCAATCAAACCGCCAATCGCTCGGTTCTGACAGCTCTCTGCTCTGCACCCCACCACGCTCACTGGAGCCCCGGGCTGTGGAAAGGGTGGGAGCTGCTGGCTCAGGCTCTCAGCCTCAGCCCATATACCGGACCAGGCATATGGGCAGATTTCAATCTCATTGTCGTAATCTTGCCCAAGCCTGATCAGCTATGTGGCTCCAATCCGTTGTCTGCTCAAAAGGGTTCACAAGTGTGCAGAACAAATTAAGTAGCTTTGCCTGTACTTCTCCTTGTCAGCTGTGTATTGCAATCTATCTCTGTTGGAGAGATAACTTCTTACTTTGTTTCTGCCCTCATGTCAGGACAGGAAGTGACGATTCATATTTCAATAGGGGGACACAGACCAAAACCAAAAACATGACAAAGCAATGTGACGTTTCGGTGCAGACCTGTCCCTTCCTCAGGCAGACCTAGACCCTTGTCTATCGTGAAATGTTGCATCGTTTTTTCGTGTGATTAAAACATTTTCATGAGGAAGATTCATGATGAACATGTGATTTCACTTTAATTTGCCCAACAGCAACTCCATCTGCTGCTAGTTACTACAGAAATTGTAATTTCAATGCTTTCTGAAGTGCAATGCAATTTCTACTACAGATAAAAATCAAAAATACGTTTTAGTATACCATATACTAATATGATGTATATAATGCCAAATGCCAACTATATCAGCAAAAAGACAGAAATGAAGAGCTACACATTGGTCCTAAAGATTCAGATTTATGAAGATGACAAACCTCCAGTGCCTTGGTGGATGCAGGGGGTCTCTGAAGTTCCAGAGCAAACATGCCGATACAGAAAGCCAGGTTGTGGTACTCCTGACGCTCACTTAGTACAGTCAGAAGAAAAGCAGCTTTGGATAGGGTGTTTGTAGCAATCCAAGTCTGCTTAGTTGTGGAAACTTTGTTCTTTTTACCCTGCCAGGAAAAGCAAAACGCATTGTAAGCTCAAAGAGATATTTAGGAAATGCTAGTTTTACATTTATTTAAAAAACAAATTATAAACATAAGCACACTTTCAAATTTGAGAGTAAAAAAGCGTGTGACTTTCAGCTTTGAAAATTTGCAAACTGTCCCTGAGTTTTATACATCAAATTTTAACATTAAAAACCTTCATAATATAGTAACAAGTATGTATTTGTGTGCTACAAATAAACTGCATTTTGGAGAAACACACACATATCTGGAAATGTCCTGTTTTCAACCTGCCCTAGCTTTAGAAATGTCCCCCAATAGTATTCTGCAGCTCACAAAGAAGGCGCTATAACGGCAGCGTTATCAAAGCTCAATAAATCATGGGTATGGAGTCCAACATTCCCTGCATGATAATATGAGTCAGATTTTCTGCTGACGGATTGTTTACAAAGCAGTGCGTTTATCTATGGCTTACAAAAATTGGCACAGTTATTTTGGCCGGGAAAGATCTGGAACCAGAATTTCTACAAATGAATTTCCTGCCGAAACAACTTTAACCACATGTGGTATTTTGGCACACAAATAACACCCTAAAAATGTATTTAATTAAGAGAGGTTATTTACTGAATCCCAACCTTAAACTAACCTTAAAGCTGAACTCCTGAAAGACCAGTCGAGTTTCAATCAGTGTGTGGCCATCCTACTCATTAGATAAACTTCTGTCAAAAGGGACATGATCGAAATTATTTCTGAATCAGCAACTGCAGCCAATCAGCTGCAGCCACTGATCAATGTACTCTGACAGTTGGAGGTGCAGCTATTAGAATACAATCTGAAGGTGATACATCCACCAACCTCATTTGTGTTTATGGTCAACTTAAGGCAGGGCTCTTAAACTGCGGCCCGAGGGCCAGATGTGGCCCTTTGCTAGCCTTCATCCGGCCCGTGGGGCAGTATTGCTTCCAATGATATGAGGCACTATTCCTCCCAATGGCACCAACAATGGGGCACTATTTCTTACTTAGACTAATAGCAATGATGGCGCACTATTCCTCCTCCTACTGCCCACCAATACTGGGGCCATGTCTATTCTCACTGAAGCTCGGCCCTGGGGCATTTTCTACCCGATCCGGCCCCCTTGAAGTCTGAAAGACCGTAAAATGGCCCTTTGCTTAAAAAAGTATGGAGACCCCAGGCTTACGGCATAGAGGACTCCAATTTCAGCCGGTTTCTGCTGATTGGAACTGTGTATGGGCAAGCTGAATGTACTAAGCTGATCGATCTATATCCAGCCTGGCGGATTCACTTGCGATCATCATTAGCGGCTGCTATAGCCGCTGGCAATAATCACTGTCTGCTCCCAGCTAGGGTGGCTTCTTGCCCGCCTCCGCCAGGAGCATAAAATTGCTCGGCAGGAGATATTACCTTGTCAGCACTGTCTATGTTGATGAGGAAATCATAGCAATTTCTTTTCTGCAACCCATGTCACACCATGTAAGGCCTGCCTAAGTATGTAAATTTGTCCAGATTTTGGGATTGAAATCATGTCTACAGCAGAGCCCAGGTTGGAGGCAGGAAAGGCACCACAAAAGGCCAATTAGTAGTGCTCATGTGCTGACAAAACATGCCAACAGGAGGAGAGAGCATAGTTAAAAGAGGGGTGAGCTCATCAGTCTGCTGCTTTTTTACAATTACAGGCTAGGGGGCAGAGAAAGGGCATAGTAATATATATTTCCCAATTGCCATACAGAAAAGTCAGGTCCACAGGGTGGCTGCACTGTCTTAACAGACATCTCCAAAAGGAATGTACAGATCTACAAATTTTATTTTTTGGCAGGTAACAGCTCTTATGCATTTATCTATCGGTTTATGTGGAGTTCAACTTTAAACCTAGCTATAATGCTAGTGTACCATGAGGGTGAATGTAGCATGATTTTAGGGAAAAATCTTGCATCTGAGCTGCTTGTGTTTGCATTTACTTTGACTTGACAGAATAGGACCTGTTAGACTAAAGCGGGATACACACTATACAACTTTTCTTCTAGATTTACGAAAACCATGTAGTGTGAGGGTCTGCCTGATTGCATACAAATTGAAACGGTTAAGGTTTGACCTCATATTATATGGTTTTGGGAAATCTAAAGAAAAAAAATCTATAAGAAAATTGTATAGTGTGTATCCAGCTTTAACAAAATGAGGAAGAAAGTATAACATTGCATTTCATATCCTCCCAAACTGCTTCAGCAAGGCAGTCCAAAGACCAGGGAAAAAAAGGCCATCTAAATAAAGTTCAAAGACTGAACCATACCCTTAACCCAAATCTCAGAGTTTCACCATCATGACAATAAAGACAATTACAGGTGCTTATGATAGATGTCACGCTGAAAATGTCATTTTACAACACAAATCTGTGTGATACAACTTTCAATGTCCATAAATAATTACCCAAATTATTAGTACCAAAAACCTTGCTGATAACTATTCATGCCCAAGTCAGGGGACATTTTTTTAAATGGGGTCCAGACCTAAGGCCGATTTCACACTATGGCGTCAGCCATAGTTTTTGAGGAGCTATTTGGCTGCTAGCGGGACGCTTTCAACCCCCGCTAGCAGACAAAAAATGGTTAAAACTGCCCGCAAAGTGCAGCTGCAGTGTCGCTTTGCCGATGGTTTTGCGGCGCTGCCCATTGATGTCAATAGGCAGGGGCACTTTAGTAGCACTGCAAAGATGCATCCTGCCAGCGCACCGCTCCGCTGTGTTAAGCCCTCTAGCTTTCACACTGGCGTGAGAAGAGGGGCTCTTTCAGGGCGCTTTGCAGGCACTATTTTTAGCTCTGTAGTGCCTCAGTGTGAAAGCAGCCCAAGACAAACCGGCACCATTTTTTAGAGCCTCTCTTCTTATTGTATAAGCCAATAATAGAATGTGCATAATTGCACTAAACAAGATGGTCAAAGGCCCTACAAACTTAAACAGCATATATTCTCAGCAAGTGTTACCTTTTCACAGCAGTAACCTGGGCAATGCTGATAACATTATTTGTGATTACACCGCAAAATGCAAAAGCCAGCACTGGATTTTTGCACTTCTCAACCAGATATAACAAAATACCTGTAATGATATACTTAAAAAAAAACAACAGAAGCAAATACGAGAAGTTTGCTGTTACAAATTACATATACTCGAAGTCTATTTTTAATATCAGAGACATTTTTTTGAGTTCTTTACCTTTGTTGGAGGCTGCTCCACCTTCAGGTCAGGTGGATTAAGCAGTAGATCGTGAGCTAGCTCCACCGTGAGACGACAAGCTTCATTACTATATCCATGAGCATACAGAGCCTCAGCACAAGCAAAAAGCACCTGAAAATTATAAACAATCAAGTAATTTGGATACAATAAAAAGTACTATAATGAGCTGATAAGTCATGATATTCCAGAGCAAGCTGCTGCTAACACGAATGACTCCTTTAATGCCATGGAATAAAATTACCAGCCAACCACACTGATAAAATTACCCAATAAGGCTTCATTCACACGGGTGTAATGATCTGTACCTTTTCAGCCATGTAGGATGCACAAGTGTTTCATGCAGTCGCATATAGGCAGCCTGATCTAAGCAATGACATGAGGGTGGCTGCATAGACCTCCAGGCTCATTCCTGGCTGTACATCAGTGTGGGAATATTGCACAAATCAGAACACAGACTACATTCTGATTCCTGCATCGGTCCTTCAACGATGTACAGTCACGAGTGCGATTACGATCTGTGCACCCCACTCCCCTATCATTGATCTGAACAGGCTACCTGCACGGAACAGACGTGCATCAGATGTGGCTGAAGATGGTTCTTCAGCTTCGCATTGGTGTATGGATCGGTCTGCTCATAGGAACAAGGCTTAAAGGAACTGCTGATCCATGGAAAGAGATCTGAAGTCACAATTCCTAGGGTCGCCATACATGTTACAACCTGACTAATATGAGGACCTACCTATTCTATCCAATCAATTTTTTTTTCAGTCAGGCAGGCCCTTGCATTATATTTTTGGTGGCTTTAAACAAGATTGTGTGGTCTTCAACTGAACAGAAGGCTTACTGGATTCCCATTGGAAACATTGGTTAAAGACTTCCTTTCTCGACAGGAAGTGAGGGGAATTCGAAACACTAGGGAACACAGATGGCAATAAAAACCAGAGAGGCCCTAACCCTTCTACTTCCCTCCTGTTCCAATGACAGTGGTAAAATATGGACTTCCCCATAACTTTCTGTCCTGATGAAAACCGTAACCAGGACAAAAGCGTGTGAGCCTCCTTAGTGAGCCATAGACCATAGTATAAACCTGACAGGACTATAAAAAGAAAAGGATTTTTGTACTAGCCATAAAATCCTTCTTTTGGGGTACATTGAGAGATGGTAATAAGCAACCAAAGATTATACTGCCAGCCCCCAAAATACTATAACCCCTCCCACCTTGCCAGTTGTAGCAGGCAGTCTTAAGAAAAATGGCATATGGGGGGGGGGGGGTTCTTTTTTTTTTTTAAATATGGGGGTTTGTGGGACTTTAAATGAAGCAAGGCCTACTGTGGTCCTATGCCTCCATCCCTAATCAGTAGAAAAAAGGGGCGAGAGATTGGGACTTCGTAGCGCACGTGGTAAAAAAAAAATATATGAATATGTAAAAAAAAGTATAATTATATATAGAAAAATAGTCATATGTAAAATATCAATATGAACTTTCAGGGCAATTTTCCATAACAACAATATTCATATAATGATTTCAAAGATATTACATAACAATATTCCATGATCCAATAAAATGTCATCTATATACATACACATATTACAAAATATCTATTTAGCCTATAATCTTACTCCTTTCTGTCATTGTTGTTAAAAAGATATACATTATTTATACGGATTAGGGATAGAGGCATAGGACAACAGTAGGCTTTGCTTCAATTAAAGTCCCACAAACCCCCATAAATACTCCAATTAGGGATGGAAGCGAGCGGTGGTGGTTTATTATTATTCTCAGGCATGCATTCTCAGGCATGCATTTCCATCCATAACTAGCCCTATAGTTTTGTTTAAATAATACTCCAGTACTATTTTAGAAAAACATTAATCCTCATGGGAAATATGTGGTCTACTCCACAGGCACATTTTTTGTTGTCAATATGTGTTTGATGCTTGTGTCTGGGTACTGCTGGGCCGTCTAGGGTGCTTAATATCTCCCTCCCTCCCTCACTCCTCTTATGACACGGGTTGGGGGGGGGCATTGCCACAGCGCGTCAACGTCACGCAGTGTCCTCGTGGCGCCGCAACACTGGTGAAGCCAACATCTTTGGTCTGCGACATTGGAGTTTGGTTTTGGTGCCAATCGCTGGACAGCAGAGCTTCCCTCTCCCTTTCCACACCAGCTTGACGTTGGGGGCTGTGATACAGCGGCGCTCCTTCATTAGACACCGTCCAGAGGTGGGCAAGGTTTTCTTGGTTCCTTTCTCCATATTACAGATACCATGCACAGCCATGATTTATGGTTCTCACCTCCTCACTTTAGGTATGCCTTTGCCTCTTACATGTCCCTTCTAATCTCTGGTTTCTTTCTATCCTCAGCTCAGTATTTCTACTCTTATGGGTGGTTCTCTTTACCCCATGTCACTCTCCCCTTTTCCTCCTTTCCCTTTGTTTTTTCCCCTCTTCCTTTCTGGCTGTTCTATTCTCATTACCTAGGTGTGCATCTGTTTTCCACACATCACTATGGGTCACCCCACTCATGTCAATTTTTTACCTGCCCATTCTTTCACAGATGTCCCACATGATTTAATTCCTCAGGAACGCACCATGGATGCTGCCTTTGTTGGCTGCGGTCGCTGTGCATGCTCCCACAAGTCCCATGGGTGATGTCCTTTAATGGCCCGTGGTTTCCAGCATTGCACAATCAGCACACATGGTTTTGTAAGTATTTTCTAATAGGAGGGTCCCTTATTTTTATGGTCTCATTTTTTGACTGTCAGATCATTTAGATATATTTTCAATTTTTTTTTAGATAGACAATATTGGCTTGCTCCTGAAGAGTGACCTAAAGTCTTGAAACATGTCGAGCTATCAGCTGAAATATTCTATACCAATCCTGCTTTGACCATAAATTTTATGCCATCTGTGTACCCATAAGGCCGCATACACACGTCCGAGAACCTCGTCGGGCAAAACCCATCGTTCCGCCCGACGAGGTTCCCGATGAGCGGTCGAAAAAGCTTGTCGAGCCACATTGAACAACGAGGCTCGACGAGCTTCCCGACGGGACGCTCGTTGGAAGTGTACACACGACCGAGAACCTCGGCAGAATATGTCTCCCAGCGAGCTTCTCGCTGGATTCTGCCGAGAAGCTCGGTCGTGTGTACGGGGCCTAAGACATGTTTACATGACTATATATGTAACTTTTGTCATCACGTGTAATTTATATCTTTTTATCTACAATGACACAGAGGAGTAAGATTATAGGCTAGATAAAAATAAACCGCGCTAATGACCAATAAACATAAAATGCATTAAATAATATGTGGACCACACCGATGAATTAATGTGATATATGCAAGGTTGAAAAAACAATCCAAAAAACAAAAACAAACATTATTGAGTGTCCATAAAACACAAAAAGGCCTTTGTAGTCCAAAGTGAGAGGGCTAGCAAGGTTCCATACACAACCAATTGTGAATAATAAATTATAAACAACAAAAGTCCAGAGGAAATAAAACGTAACATCCACCCTGGTGAAGCCGAATCCCAATATGAGTCAGCAGGATATTGGTTAACACTGATGTGACATGCAGCTGAAGACCTCCACCACACCCATATGCAAGTCTGCTTACCAAATGTAAATGTCCCTGGCTGAGAGGAGACCAAAACAGCATACAGGATCAAACAACTGGACTCGGTGAGAGAGTGAAACAATTCAGCTTGGGTCATCCGACAGTGGCTCCAATAACAATGGTCACATGAATGTAAAAGGAGACAAGAATGCCTCGATAGTGTAAAATCACTTAAAATTTATTGTACAAAATAATGAAGAAATACACTCACATTTTGCAGTAAAAGAAAGGCCTTAAACCTGCAGCATCCGGCCAGTCAGCATGCAGGTAAACCCATGTAGTATCGAGTAGTCCAAGGGTGATGACAGTGTGCCACTCGGTACGCCCTGACTAGTTTTGTGGTTAAAACACTTTTACAAAGGGCACGGGTGGCCACTGCAACACCCCTGGTATTTATACTAAAACTGAAGACAGACAGGCCCCCAGCTGGAGAAACCAAGCCTCTACTTCAGAACCAATTAAAATCCTCCATTACCAGTCTTAAAGACCAAGCCTCACTCTGGAGTTGGTCAATGCAGTTAGAGCACAAGCAAAGGAGGAAAACCAAGCCTCACTTTGGGATTGACGGAAGCTAATGTGTCACTATAACCAACCAAGGCATGCTCTAATATGCAGTGGACAAAATGGATATTGCAGAGTATTGAGTCCAACCAGGCCACATTCAATGCAGGCATGTCCTGTGAGTGGATGGAAACAATCCTGGTAGGTGATGAAAAAAACACCCCCACCAGAAATCTGCCTATCGGTATGGCTAATTTAAAGGCATACCACAGGAAATAAGCGTAGCCTACCATTCCCATCCAAAAAAAAAAATATATAAAAATTAACATTACAATATAATAAAATATGAAAATATTAAATATAAGAACCATTTACATATATAGCAATTAAGTCAGAAAATTGCAGTTGAATATAAAATGAATGAAACAGTTTGGAACTTGATGAGTTCTTATTCATAACAGTCACCCCAACTATGCCTGAAAACTGACCCCAAAGAAAGGTCAGTTGGCAGACTCCATCTATAAATGTGTGAAATGTGAAAACGCTCCACCTAGCACCGATGAGTCAGGTGACAGAGTAGCATTAACCCATTACTTCCACACAACACATGAGGAGAAAAAAATAAATAAATAAATAAATTTGAAAATATAAAAGTTATTTAAAAATTGTTTAAGAAGGCTAGGACCATCATTCAACTGGCTAAGCATTACTGATAAAAGCATTGATATCAGTATCAATGTTCAGTCCATGTGGTATGTAAGATTTGAGACGATATATCCACGCCATTTCAAGTTTTGAAATTTCGCGGACCATGGCACTCCCCCTCCAATGGGGCCGATATTTATCTATCCCGATAAACAAGGTGTTAGAGGGATCTTTGTTATGCACCAAATCATAATGGCGAGACACTGAGTGTTTTTCAAAGCCTTTCCTTATCTTAGCAATATGTTCGTTCAGTCTAACCTTCAGTGCCCTTTTGGTCCTCCCCACATATTGAAGACCGCAAGGGCACTGGATCAGGTAGACAACTCCTTTAGTAGAACACGTAATAAAAAAGGCTCCACATCGTAGGAACAGCCCGTTTTGGTGGACCGGAAAGAGCAAATTTTTCTATCCCGACAGCTGTTAAGTGTACAGACCTGACAATTCCTGCACTTATGGTATCCGGTCAGGTTCCCAAAAAAGGATCTAGCTCCCTCGGGGGGATCAAAAACAGTGGGAGCTATTTGGTTACCCAATGTAGAAGCTCCCTTAAATATAATCCTGGCTTTCTCGGGTAAAGCCGGAGCCAACACGAGATCTGTAGTCAAAATGTGCCAATGTTTTTCTATCAGTCTCTTAATCTGGTGGTGTTGGACAGAGAAAGTGGTCACGAAGGGAGCAGTGAAGTCCTCCATCTTATCGGTCCTAGTGCGGTCGCCCAAAAGTTGTCCTGAGTCCATTGCTTTAGTATCTTTAATTAGTTGAGACAATACAGAGCTGTCATAGCCTTTTTCAATAAAGCGATTGGAGAGTGTTGTAGCTTGACTCTCAAAGGACTCTAGGTCCGTACAATTACGCCTAAGACGTGTAAACTGACCTTGAGGGACAGCCTTCAGCCAGGCCGGTAGATGACAGCTATCAAGTGGGATATAGGAGTTGCGATCCGTAGATTTAAAGAAAGTACTGGTGATGAACCTGTTGTCTCTAATTGAGATCAAGAAAATTAATCTCATCCCTACTTGCCTCAAACGCAAAGACAATACCCCTGGTGTTATTATTCAATTCTGACATGAATTCTCTTAGATCAGACTCACTACCATCCCAGAGGAGGAGGACGTCGTCGATATACCTAGCCCAGAGCACTACTTCAGGTCTCCGGCAGGCATCGACGATGTCCTCCTCCCACTTGGCCATAAATAAATTGGCCAGACTGGGGGGCATATTTAGCCCCCATGGCGACCCCCCTATCCTGTCTGTAGAACTGGTGGTCGAAATAAAAGTAATTATGGCCAGCTACAAAGCCTAACAGATCCATGATAAAATCTATCTGAATCTGAGTCAGCCCAGAATTTCTAACCAAAAACAAAGACACTGCCTCAAGTCCCAATTGGTGTGGGATGATAGTATATAATGACGTGACGTCAGCAGTCACCATCCACAGACCTGACTTGGGGTTGATGTTGGCCAACATGTTAATAACTTGTTTGGTGTCCTTGATGTAGGAAGGGATCATCTGGACTAGCGGCTGTAGAAAAAAGTCTATGTACTTGCCCACCCGGGAAGTGATGGAATCGATGCCACTAACAATAGGGCGTCCCGGGGGGCAAGTCTGATTCTTATGAATCTTTGGTAAATAATATATAACCGGAGTGCGTGGTGCACTTGGTATCAAAAAGAGACTTTCTTTGGTGTTCAAAATACCTTGGTGAACCCCTCGGTTGACCAAAGTTACCAAATCCTTTTTATACCTCACCACCGGATCCCTATTAAGAGGTGTGTAGGTGGCATCGTCATCCACTATGCGATGCATCTCTTTGAGATAATCGCATCTATCAAGGATGACGATGCCACCCCCTTTATCAGCTGGTCTGATCACCAAGGATTTATTGGAGCACAAAGAATCTAAGCCCTTGCTAGGGGCCTGGTGCAGGTTGGTCCTTTTAACCTTGATGGATTCGAGATCCTGAAGAACAGCATCGCGAAAAACTCTTATACTGGGGGCCAATGATCCAGGAGGATTAAACAATGAAGCATTGGATAGTCCAGTATGTCTATATTCTGTAGAGTCCCTAACAGGATTGGATAAGAAGTACCTTTTGATGTTGAGTCGTCTAGTGTACTTATGAATATCCATATATGTCTGGAACTTACTAAGGCTACGTGGGGGGGGGGCAAACTTGAGGCCTTTGTCGAGAAGTTTTTTTTCGGAGTCGGTTAAAACTTGCTGGCTGAGATTAAAAATCCCAGTCCCTAAAGACGTTTTCTTTTTGGACAACTGGGCCCTCCACCTCCCCCCCCTGGTCCCTCTCTTGGTCCTATAGGACCTACTCAGTTGGACTGGGCCCTGGGAAAACCCCAATTGTAATTGGGTGGATTGGACTGGGCAATGGCAGGGTAGTTGGAACCTTGTTGGCTAAAATTAGAATTACCACTAGTTGAATAAAAAGGTGGAGGGTATGGAATCGGATTGCCACACCCAAAACCTCCATTACTAGGTGGAAAACCTACACCAGCCCCAAGGTCAGATAGAGGGTAAAAACGGTTATGGGTGGAGACATCGAAAGTCGGGTGCCCACTCATGTTCCCCGACTGATAGCCATTATGTGATGGAGGAAAACTCTGGCCAGTAGGGTACTGATTCCATACTTAGGGAGACCCACTTTGAGTATAGTGTTGAATGGGGTTGGGGGCAGCACCCCTCCCTCCTCCTTTGCCTGTATTTCCATTGGAATGGGAACCCTTTTTAGGGGTTTTACCATTCCTCTGAAGCCGTTTGGGTAATCCCTGCCGAGGTAGATTAGAAGCCGGTCGAGTAGTATTGGCCCTATCCGTCATAGGTGCAAGGGCTGAAAGGGGTAGTGAACCCAAAGGGGTCTGTGGAAAAGTGTCCATTGCCTGTTCCTCTCCATTAGACGAGGCCATCTTTTTCTGCCACAAAAAGACCAGCCCTGATTGATAGTCTGCACTGTCTGTAATGAATTTTTTCTTTTTTTTGAATTTTTGCTCCTTCTCCTCCTTATCAAGAGCTTTGAGTTGGTTGAATGTTCCTTATACTCCTCACTAGTCATGAGGGGCACCAGTGAATCCTTGATCAGTCTTATGTCGCTGTCTAATTTAGATAGTTTGACACTTTTGCGTTCTGCAAGGAATCTCAAAAATGCTAATCCTGAATCGTTAAAATATTTTGCCCAGCCTACTAGGTCTGTGTCACCATTTTGAGGGGTCATCTCCCATCTCAGACTCCTAGGAACCATCCCTAGTTTGACATAATTTTCTAAAAAAGCTATATCCCACTGAGTGTGGATCTCAGCCACTAGCAGGTTCTTAAGTCGCATAAAAAGGCCACTGATATCTGAGCCGGGAGGTGAAGGAGTGGAGTCAAATACACCCTCAGTGTTAACTTTCCCACTATACTCAAAGTGGGTCTCCCCAAGTATGGAATCAGTACCCTACTGGCCAGAGTTTTCCTCCATCACATAATGGCTATCAGTCAGGGAACATGAGTGGGCACCCGACTTTCGATGTCTCCACCCATAACCGTTTTTACCCTCTATCTGACCTTGGGGCTGGTGTAGGTTTTCCACCTAGTAATGGAGGTTGTGGGTGTGGCAATCCGATTCCATACCCTCCACCTTTTTATCCAACTAGTGGTAATTCTAATTTCAGCCAACAAGGTTCGAACTACCCTGCCATTGCCCAGTCCAATCCACCCAATTACAATTGGGGTTTTCCCAGGGCCCAGTCCAACTGGGTAGGTCCTATAGGACCAAGAGAGGGACCAGGGGGGGGGGTGGAGGGCCCAGTCGTCTAAAAAGAAAACGTCTTTAGGGACTGGGATTTTTAATCTCAGCCAGCAAGTTTTAACCGACTCCGAAAAAAAACTTCTCGACAAAGGCCTCAAGTTTGCCCCCCCACGTAGCCTTAGTAAGTTCCAGATATATATGGATATTCATAAGTACACTAGACGACTCAACATCAAAAGGTACTTCTTATCCAATCTTGTTAGGGACTCTACTATGTCTCATACAGAATATAGACATACTGGACTATCCAATGCTTCATTGTTTAATCCTCCTGGATCATTGGCCCCCAGTATAAGAGTTTTTCGCGATGCTGTTCTTCAGGATCTCGAATCCATCAAGGTTAAAAGGACCAACCTGCACCAGGACCTTAGCAAGGGCTTAGATTCTTTGTGCTCCAATAAATCCTTGGTGATCAGACCAGCTGATAAAGGGGGTGGCATCGTCATCCTTGATAGATGCGATTATCTCAAAGAGATGCATCGCATAGTGGATGACGATGCCACCTACACACCTCTTAATAGGGATCCGGTGGTGAGGTATAAAAAGGATTTGGTAACTTTGGTCAACCGAGGGGTTCACCAAGGTATTTTGAACACCAAAGAAAGTCTCTTTTTGATACCAAGTGCACCACGCACTCCGGTTATATATTATTTACCAAAGATTCATAAGAATCAGACTTGCCCCCCGGGACGCCCTATTGTTAGTGGCATCGATTCCATCACTTCCCGGGTGGGCAAGTACATAGACTTTTTTCTACAGCCGCTAGTCCAGATGATCCCTTCCTACATCAAGGACACCAAACAAGTTATTAACATGTTGGCCAACATCAACCCCAAGTCAGGTCTGTGGATGGTGACTGCTGACGTCACGTCATTATATACTATCATCCCACACCAATTGGGACTTGAGGCAGTGTCTTTGTTTTTGGTTAGAAATTCTGGGCTGACTCAGATTCAGATAGATTTTATCATGGATCTGTTAGGCTTTGCAGCTGGCCATAATTACTTTTATTTCGACCACCAGTTCTACAGACAGGATAGGGGGGGGGTCGCCATGGGGGCTAAATATGCCCCCAGTCTGGCCAATTTATTTATGGCCAAGTGGGAGGAGGACGTCGACGATGCCTGCCGGAGACCTGAAGTAGTGCTCTGGGCTAGGTATATCGACGACGTCCTCCTCCTCTGGGATGGTAGTGAGTCTGATCTAAGAGAATTCATGTCAGAATTGAATAATAACACCAGGGGCATTGTCTTTGCATTTGAGGCAAGTAGGGAAGAGATTAATTTTCTTGATCTCAAGATCTCAATTAGAGACAACAGGTTCATCACCAGTACTTTCTTTAAATCTACGGATCGCAACTCCTATATCCCACTTGATAGCTGTCATCTACCGGCCTGGCTGAAGGCTGTCCCTCAAGGTCAGTTTACACGCCTTAGGCGTAATTGTACGGACCTAGAGTCCTTTGAGAGTCAAGCTACAACACTCTCCAATCGCTTTATTGAAAAAGGCTATGACAGCTCTGTATTGTCTCAACTAATTAAAGATACTAAAGCAATGGACCGAGGACAACTTTTGGGCGACCGCACTAGGACCGATAAGATGGAGGACTTCACTGCTCCCTTCGTGACCACTTTCTCTGTCCAACACCACCAGATTAAGAGACTGATAGAAAAACATTGGCACATTTTGACTACAGATCTCGTGTTGGCTCCGGCTTTACCCGAGAGAGCCAGGATTATATTTAAGGGAGCTTCTACATTGGGTAACCAAATAGCTCCCACTGTTTCTGATCCCCCCGAGGGAGCTAGATCCTTTTTTGGGAACCTGACCGGATACCATAAGTGCCGGAATTGTCAGGTCTGTACACTTAACAGCTGTCGGGGTAGAAAAATTTGCTCTTTCCGGTCCACCAAAATGGGCCGTTCCTACGATGTGGAGCCTTTCATTACGTGTTCTACTAAAGGAGTTGTCTACCTGATCCAGTGCCCTTGCGGTCTTCAATATGTGGGGAGGACCAAAAGGGCACTAAAGGTTAGACTGAACGAACATATTGCTAAGATAAGGAAAGGCTTTGAAAAACACTCAGTGTCTCGCCATTATGATTTGGTGCATAACATAGATCCCTCTAATACCTTGTTTATCGGGATAGATAAATATCGGCCCCATTGGAGGGGGAGTGCCATGGTCCGCGAAATTTCAAAACTTGAAATGGCGTGGATATATCGTCTCAAATCTTACATACCACATGGACTGAACATTGATACTGATATCAATGCTTTTATCAGTAATGCTTAGCCAGTTGAATGATGGTCCTAGCCTTCTTAAACAAACAATTTTTAAATAACTTTTATATTTTCAAATTTATTTATTTTTTTCTCCTCATGTGTTGTGCGGAAGTAATGGGTTAATGCTACTCTGTCACCTGACTCATCGGCGCTAGGTGGAGCGTTTTTACATTTCACACATTTATAGATGGAGTCTGCCAACTGACCTTTCTTTGGGGTCAGTTTTCAGGCATAGTTGGGGTGACTGTTATGAATAAGAACTCATCAAGTTCCAAACTGTTTCATTCATTTTATATTCAACTGCAATTTTCTGACTTAATTGCTATATATGTAAATGGTTCTTATATTTAATATTTTCATATTTTATTATATTGTAATGTTAATTTTTATATATTTTTTTTTTTTGGATGGGAATGGTAGGCTACGCTTATTTCCTGTGGTATGCCTTTAAATTAGCCATACCGATAGGCAGATTTCTGGTGGGGGTGTTTTTTTCATCACCTACCAGGATTGTTTCCATCTACTCACAGGACATTTCTGCATTGAATGTGGCCTGGTTGGACTCAATACTCTGCAATATCCATTTTGTCCACTGCATATTAGAGCACGCCTTGGTTGGTTATAGTGACACATTAGCTTCCGTCAATCCCAAAGAGAGGCTTGGTTTTCCTCCTTTGCTTGTGCTCTAACTGCATTGACCAACTCCAGAGTGAGGCTTGGTCTTTAAGACTGGTAATGGAGGATTTTAATTGGTTCTGAAGTAGAGGCTTGGTTTCTCCAGCTGGGGGCCTGTCTGTCTTCAGTTTTAGTATAAATACCAGGGGTGTTGCAGTGGCCACCCGTGCCCTTTGAAAAAGTGTTTTAACCACAAAACTAGTCAGGGCGTACCGAGTGGCACACTGTCATCACCCTTGGACTACTCGATACTACATGGGTTTACCTGCATGCTGACCGGCCGGATGCTGCAGGTTTAAGGCCTTTCTTTTACTGCAAAATGTGAGTGTATTTCTTCATTATTTTGTACAATAAATTTTAAGTGATTTTACACTATCGAGGCATTCTTGTCTCCTTTTACATTCATGTGACCATTGTTATTGGAGCCACTGTCGGATGACCCAAGCTGAATTGTTTCACTCTCTCACCGAGTCCAGCTGTTTGATCCTGTATGCTGTTTTGGTCTCCTCTCAGCCAGGGACCATTTACATTTGGTAAGCAGACTTGCATATGGGTGTGGTGGAGGTCTTCAGCTGCATGTCACATCAGTGTTAACCAATATCCTGCTGACTCATATTGGGATTCGGCTTCACCAGGGTGGATGTTACGTTTTATTTCCTCTGGACTTTTGTTGTTTATAATTTATTATTCACAATTGGTTGTGTATGGAACCTTGCTAGCCCTCTCACTTTGGACTACAAAGGCCTTTTTGTGTTTTATGGACACTCAATAATGTTTGTTTTTGTTTTTTGGATTGTTTTTTCAACCTTGCATATATCACATTAATTCATCGGTATGGTCCACATATTATTTAATGCATTTTATGTTTATTGGTCATTAGCGCGGTTTATTTTTATTTTTCTCACATTGCTATTCTGTTTATATGACACAGTTTAAACCGCAGCTCCATTTATGTTTAGTTTGCATTTCACGTGCACCTTTTACTTTATTTGATTTGATGCACAGCATCATATATTGATTAGCGCAATTTACCTCACTTTTTTTCATATAGGCTAGATAGATATTTTGTAATGTGTGTATGTATGGAGATGACATTTTATTGGATAATGGAATATTGTTATGCGATATCTTTGAAATTGTTAATATACATATATGAATAAAATATATTTTTCTATATACAATTATCATTTTTTACATATTTATATATTTTTTATCACCACGCGCTTCAATTAAAGTCCCAATCTCTCATCCTTTTTTTCAGCATATGGGACATATGCAAGACATGCAATGCAATAAAAACAAGATATTTAGTTGACATATATTGCAATACATGTTTAAGCCGGCCAACTGCGTCAAAGCAACCCCTCTTATGGCCAGGCCTACACTGCCTTGCCTCTGCAAAAAAAATAAAAAAATCACACACGTACACGTTGAACTGAATGGACCCGTGTTTTTTTTTTAAATAAATGATGTAAATATGAAATTAACATCCGCAGGGGCAGATACCCTTAGCTTGTTGATCTTAGAGAATGTGTAAACAGCAGAGCAGGTAGCAACCTTATGGAATCGACAGACAAAAGCTCAACGATGAAAAAAAAACAAGAAGCACTCGCTGCCTTAACTCAAAAGGGTATTAACAGGAAAAAAGGGATTTTTAAATACAGCTTACCTGTAAAATCCTTTTCTTGGAGTACATCACGGGACACAGAGCGGCATATTCATTACTATGTGGGTTATATGGAGTACCTTCAGGTGTGGACACTGGCAATCTCAAACAGGAAGTCCCCTCCCTATATAACCCCCTCCCCTAGAGGGAGTCCCTCAGTTTTGTAGCAAGCAGTATGCCTCCCAAAATGGTCACCCAAAAGAGGGGTGGGAGCTCTGTGTCCCGTGATGTACTCCAAGAAAAGGATTTTACAGGTAAGCTGTATTTAAAAATCCCTTTTTCTTTCTCGTACATCACGGGACACAGAGCGGCATATTCATTACTATGTGGGATGTCCGAAAGCAATGCTTTAATGAGGGGAGGGAGACATCTTCCAAAGAAGGATTCAATTTAGAGATAAACTCAAATCATAATAATAATTCCAACTTAGTCAATAAAAAACTTTTTTTTTTTTTTTTTTTTTTTTTATAACCAAGGGTGTTTCTGATCCCGAGGATTTCAAACTGCAGCCTGTAGTACTGCCTGACCAAAGGCAGCATCCGCATTTCTTCTCACGTCTAGTTGATAAAACCTTGTAAACGTGTGGACTGATGACCACGTTGCCGCCTTGCATATCTGAGCCATAGAGATCTGATGGTGTGCTGCCCAAGAGGCGCCCATGGCCCTGGTAGAATGGGCCTTTACCGACAACGGAGGAGGCAACCTCTTCAACCCGTAGGCTTGAATGATTAATTGTCTAATCCATCTCGAGATGGTGGATTTTGCAGCTGCCTGCCCCTTCTTGGGGCCATCTGGTAGAACGAATAACACATCTGTTTTCCGGATCTTTTCTGTAGCTTTAAGATAGGCCTTCATGGCCCGGACAATATCCAAGGTATGCAGCAACCCCTCCTTTCTAGATGTAGGTTTTGGAAAGAAGGATGGAAGTACCAAATCCTGGTTCAAGTGAAATTTGGATATAACCCTTGGTAGAAAGGAAGGATGGGGCCGGAGAACTGCCCTGTCCTTATGCAGAACGAGATATGGTTCCTTACACGATAAGGCTGCTAATTCTGACACTCTCCTGGCCGAAACTATGGCGACCAAGAAAACCAACTTTCTTGTCAGTAAGAGTAAAGGAATCTCAGCCAACGGCTCAAAAGGCTGTTTCTGTAGAGTGGACAGGACAAGATTTAAGTCCCATGGACAAATTGGTGACTTGACAGGAGGATTAATACGCAAGACCCCCTGTAAGAAGGTCTTTACCAGCGAGTGGGTGGCCAGCGGCCTCTGAAACCACACTGACAGAGCTGAGATCTGTCCCTTGATTGTGCTTAGTGCCAGGCCTTTATCCACTCCTAGCCGGAGAAACCTTAACACCCTATCAATAGTATATTTGCGGGAATTCCATCTTTTGGATTCACACCAGCCTACGTAGTTCCTCCACACACTGTAATAAATCACCCTGGAGACCGGCTTCCTAGCCCTAATCAGGGTAGGAATTACCTGCCTAGACAGGCCTCTATCCCTGAGAATCAGGGATTCAGCCTCCAGGCCGTCAAATTTAGACGCTGTAATGTAGGGTGGAGGATCGGGCCTTGTGAGAGTAGGTCTGGTTGTAGAGGAAGAGTCCAAGGGTCTCCCACTGCCATCTTCAGGACTAGTGAGTACCAAGTCCTCCGGGGCCAAGCCGGAGCTACTAGAATGACTGGCTTGTTCTCCACTCTGATCTTGCGCAACAGGCGCGGGAGTAACTGTAGTGGAGGGAATGCATATAGAAGTCTGAATTGATGCCAAGGGCAAACCAACGCGTCGGTTCCGCAGGCCATAGGATCCCTCGCTCGCGACACGAACCTGTCTAGTTTCTTGTTGAACCTGGATGCCATTATATCTACGTCCGGCATTCCCCACCTCTGGCAGATTGTCTGAAAGACCTGGGGATGCAGAGACCACTCCCCTGGCAACAGACTCTGGCGACTTAAGAAGTCTGCCTGCAGGTTGTCCACTCCGGGAATGAATATCGCCGAAATGCAGGGTACATGAACCTCTGCCCATTGAAAAATCAAGTTCACCTCCCTCTGAGCGGCCTGGCTCCTGGTTCCCCCTTGGTGGTTTATGTATGCCACCGCCGTGGCATTGTCTGACTGGATTCTCACCGGGAACCCCTTTAATCTGGAGGTCCAAGCCAGAAGGGCTAGGCGGGCAGCTCTGATTTCCAAGATATTGATGGGGAGCTGCCTCTCTGCTTTCACCCAAGTTCCCTGGCGGGAGAACCCCTCGAAGACCGCCCCCCAGCCTGCCAGGCTGGCGTCTGTGGTAACTACCTTCCAGACAACAGGGCTGAAGGATTTTCCCTTTAGAAGATTCTGAGGGTTCAACCACCAGGCCAGGCTTTGTCGGCCCTTGATGATAGCGTCAAAGGGGACTCTAAGGCATGTGCCCTCTTGCCCCAGGCTGCTAGAATGGCTGCCTGTAGGACGCGAGTGTGGATCTGAGCGTATGGTACTGCCTCGAATGTGGCCACTAGCTTGCCTAGTAATCGCATACACAGGCGAATAGTTGGACTTTTCTTGTTTAGAACCAACTGAACCAACCCCTTGATAGCTTCGATCTTTACAAGGGGCAGGAACACCTTTTGATGTTCTGTGTCTAACCTCATGCCGAGGTATTCCAACTGCTTTGTAGGCTGGAACGCTGACTTTCCCCGGTTCAGGACCCAGCCGAATTCTTCGAGGTACTGAACCGTGAGGTTTACTGCCTTTTGCAGACCCGGCCGTGAGTGATCTATGATTAAAAGGTCGTCCAAGTATGCTAGGACTGTGACCCCTTGGATCCTTAAATTGGCCAGAATTGGGGCTAGGATCTTCGTGAATACCCGGGGGGCCGTGGCCAGTCCGAAGGGGAGCGCCCTGAATTGGAAGTGTCGCTGCCCCACCGCGAAGCGTAAAAACCTTTGATGCGACTGAAAGATTGGTACATGAAGGTAAGCATCCTTTATGTCTATGGAGGCCAGAAAATCGTCCTTCTGAAGCGCGGCGGCTGCTGACCGGATGGATTCCATCCGGAAGGAACGAACCCTTAGGTAACCGTTTAACCTCTTTAGGTCCAAGATTGGCCTGACATCGCCGTTGGGCTTTGGTATGACAAAGAGGTTGGAATAGAAACCTAGGCCTTGCTCTTGGGCTGGCACTTCTATAATTACGTCCTGGCAAAGCAGGTGATCCAAAGCTGCCAGCATTGAGGCCTTCCTCGCTGGATCCCTTGGTAGCCTTGATTCTTGAAAATGAGGCGGAGGATATCTTAGAAACTCCAGTCTGTAACCTGTGGTTACAGATGCCCGGACCCATTTGTCGGGGATCTTGGCTTCCCAAACTTCTGCGAAGAAACGAAGCCTTCCCCCCACCCGCAAGAGTGGGGGCGCCCCTTCATAAGGCAGACTTAGGGGCTGTCTTTGACGGCTTGCGATACCACGGCCTCTTACCCCCAGGGGTCTGTCCCTGCGATCTACTGTTAACGTTGGATCGTGCAGGCGGCCGTCGATACTGCCTGGAATTTGAGGGCCCCGAGACAGGAAAGAGCTGCCTTTTAAATGTAGGAGCCCGGAATGTCTTTTTGACCGGTAAAAGGGTACTTTTGCCATTTGAAATAGTCTGAATATATTTATCCAGATCCTCTCCGAAGAGTCGTCCTCCATGGAAGGGAAACCCTGCCAGAAGCTTTTTGCATGGGGGCTCCGCCGCCCAGTTCTTCAACCATAAGAGCCTTCTCATGTGCACCAAACATAGTGATAAACGAGAGGCCTGCTGGATGGAATCTTTTATAGCATCTACCGCAAAACACAGAGCTCTGGGAATATCAGAAAACTCTGCTTGTTGGGTAGGCATGTCCCTTAACATTTCCTTTGTCTGGTCTTTTAATGCCTGACAAACTCCAATTGCAGCCACCGCTGGCTGCACCACTGCTCCTGCCGTAGCAAAGGATGCTTTTAAAAGTGTCTCTAATCTTTTATCAACTGGATCTTTAAACATGTGTATGTTTTCCACCGGGCAAGTTAGTGATTTATTCACACATGAGATGGCTGCATCCACTACTGGGAGCCTCCACCTCTTGGAGAACTTTTCCTCCATGGGGTAAATGACCGCAAACCTTTTCGGTGGCAGAAAAATCCTGTCCGGCTGTACCCAATCCCGAAAGATCAATTCCTCCAAGAGAGGATGGACCGGAAAAACTGTGTTGTTTAACGGAGCTTTCAAAGAGCCCAGAGAGGATACCGGAGGAACCTGAGGCTCTGGCAATGGTAAACTAAATGCCGAGCGGACCATGTCCGTCAAAGACTGTACCCACAGTCTTTCTGTCTGGGAGTCTGAAAATGGTTCCTCAGAGGCAGATCCCTCAATCCCTGAACCCTCTTGGTTCAGGTCTAGTTGATCCTCCTGTGATTCCAATTCCTCTGGAGAGAGAATCTCAGCATCTGAGGATACACCTCCTGGTGATGGGGATCTAACCCGTTTCTTACCAGGAATAGCTCTAGCGATCAATGTTGCTATTCTCTCTTCTAGCCCCCCTAGGGATACGGCTAGCATCTCCTCTGTGATGAACACAGGGCTGGGCTGATCTGGGCCAGCCTCCGCACCAGATCCCCCTAATGGCTCATCCAAGGCGCTTCTTAAATTAATAAGTTGCGGGGAAAGTATCGGCATATCAGAATCAGAAAGGGAACCCTTTTGTTTTTTGGTCTTTTTTGTACCCTTTGACCCCGAACCCTTGGAAGCCATAATACAAAATCGAGGGACTCCGCCCACACAACAGACTGTAGTGGGCAGGAGTACAAAAATCAGAGTTTAGGGGACAATAGACCACTAATGCCCAAAAAACTGATGGGATCCCGTATGTTCTTTTTTTTTTTTTTTTTTCTTTTTTTTTTTCTTTTTTTTTTTTTAAATATATTATATATTTTCTTTTGACAACATACAGTGACCCCAAACTAAGTTTGCCAGCCTCCAAGCCTGCTGCAAAAAAGGGGGATTTCTTGGCTTAACAAAAAGGCATTGGAACAAAGTCCACATGTACTACCCCTCTTCCGCCACCGGGAGTCACAGTTCTGCCGCTCTGCGTCCTCTCCTCTGAAAATCAGCCTCAGACTGAGCACTGACAATGCCTGCTGTCTATAACAGCACAAAGGCGCGCCTGTATGACGCCGCAGGCACGCCCCCCCCCGCCCTCCTGTGTGAACGGCGCGAAAAACGTCCATAAGACGTGCGCGCGCGCGCGTATGCCGGAAACAGGAGGAACATGGAGGAGCCGCGCTGCTGGAGATCCAGGAACGCAGAAACAGGCGGCAGATTCAAACCCCCGGCCAGGTAGGACTCTCCAAAGGCCCCTAGGGATCCTTACTAGCCCTAGGAAGAAACAGCAGGTTTAGCTAGCACACATATTTAGACAGGGGGACCTAGTGATGGGGGGGGAAAAGGTGTCATCCTGTCTCTCTTTAGACATAGTGAACAAGGTTGCCCATGCAGAGCATACTTAGGCTATCCCCCCTTTTAGGTTACCCCGGAGAGCCTGCTGTCGAACCAAGTCCCGCAGGCTCCCCCTTACCTGCTCCATGCTGCAGGATGTTTGTCCAGCAAACTGATCCAATCTTCTCCCATCTCCGTGGGTAGCGTAGTAGACCTTCAGGCCCTGGGGTCCTATGAAGGTACCCACTGTCCTGGACCTATATAGCACCCTGGCAAACAGGAACTTATGGTTTTTACAAACTCCAAGTCCTGGGCCCAGGGTCCAGCCCTCCAAAGAGGAGCATTATAGGCAAAACCCCACGGCTTGGGGCCCGGGTACTGTCCACTTTGGCACTGAGGCTCCTTGGACAGATCCGGTTAGCCCGCCCTTAATCCCAAGGATGTGGAGCAAAGCTATTCCGTGACCAACACCTAAGACACTGGCGAAAAAAACTGAGGGACTCCCTCTAGGGGAGGGGGTTATATAGGGAGGGGACTTCCTGTTTGAGATTGCCAGTGTCCACACCTGAAGGTACTCCATATAACCCACATAGTAATGAATATGCCGCTCTGTGTCCCGTGATGTACGAGAAAGAAAGGAGGCACTTTATCCCGCAACCCAGAGGCCTGAAAAACAACTTGTCTAATCCATTATAAATAATCTGGAAAACCTGCATTATGAGTAACAAATAAGGAATCTGTTGATCTAAAAGTCGTAGTGGCTGAGAAGTAAACCCCAACAGCCCATACCATAACAAGACAATATAAATACAGCTCCTTGGGGTGGACACTGGGAAGGTAACAGGATATATTTTAAAGGTTCAATGTAGAGACCACCCTGGGCAAAAAAGCACTAAATGGTATCAAATCATCAAAATCAAATGGAACTTCTTACAAGCCAATGCTGATAACTCATAAATCCTACTAGACAGTGAAAGTCTACCTTATTGGTTAATACCATCTAGGAAATGTCCCAATTATTTTTTTTAAATAGGGGGAATAACACTGACAATAAAAAATTGAAAACCCACGGTTAGAGTGGGCACCGAACAGAGGAGGCAACACGTGCAATACATGACAAGTAAATAAACAATGAGAAATGTGAAATGCAACCCCTAGTAAAAATAAAAGGAGCCTTTCCCGGTAAAGGTAAAGCTGTCAGAGCAAATGTGCAGAGTAGCTAAAAATCAAAGTAGATACAATAAGTAGCACACAGTCTATACCAGCGGTCGCCAAACTGTGGCCCATGGGTCATAAATGGCCCTTGGGACACTATTTTTCCTACTGATACAATGTACTATTCATTCTACAAAAATTGGGCATAATTCCTATCACGAACCTTAACAATAGGGCATTATCCCTACCATTGACACCAACAATAGGGCGCCATTCTTCCTATTGACACCAATGATGGGACACTATTCCTTCCACTGACTCCAACTGCAGTGGCCCCATTCCTTCCAATGATGGGGCATTATTTCTTCCACTAATAACAGTGTGGCAATATTTTGCTGCCTTGGACACTATCTGTGAATGGGGGAGAGTTAGATCAGTCACAGGATTCTCTCCCCCATTACACTATGTGTGACATGATTTGTAAATCAGCGAAATAACTTTTCTCAATGGAGAAAAGGTTGTGTCCCTATCTGATCTTCTCTAGTGCAGCTTAGCCTGCAGACCTGAAGGTCTTAACCCTCACAATGCTGGAAGTCCAGCAGCCGGCCCATTGCGAGACATGCTTCATTAGAGGCGAGTAATGTAACTAGAGTTGTAGAGGGGAAAAACACTTTTTTTAACAAAATATTTTAGCTCCAAATTAATAAATTCGTACTATATTAAATGGTTACCTCCATTCTATTTTCCTGGTCAAGAGGCTTTATTCCTGCAAATATATCTTGCTCTTCTTCTGTCCCTTCATCCACCTTCTCATCTTCGTTTTTAGCTGGCTCTTGAGGGTTTAAGTAGTAAGCTTGATAGTCATCTTCCTCCTCCCCCTTTTCATGGGTCTCACTTTCCTCTGTGCCTTTAATTTCCCCTTGACCACCTCCAATTGCTCCATTTTTGGCTACTTCTTCTGGTTTGAGGCTTTTACCCTCCACATCATCTGCAACAATCGGGTCCTCCTCTCCACTGCCAGCAGTAGTTGTAGCTTCTACTATCAGATCAGCATCAACCTTAGGAATTGATTGACTGACAATGGCTGAAGGTTCCAGGCCTTCTGAATAATACACCCCACCTTCATCCTCAAAGTTGTCTCGATACCTTCTACTTAAAGGGGATTCTATGAAGCTAAAGGTATTACTGGCTTCAGCTCCAAGTGCCAAACTGCTATCATCAAGACTCATTTCAGCCATGTCTGGTTCCAGTGAACTGTCTTCACTGCTCATTCGACGCTTGCCACTGTGCTTACTGGCCATACCCTTACTTGCTGGCATCTTTGTTTTGGTAACAGTGGACTTATATATGCTTTTTTCTCCCCCTTCTGCAGAAAGTCGTCTTAACACCCTTTGAGGTACTTCAGAAGCCACTTTCCTCTTTGCCACAAGCTCCTTTGGGCGTACGGACATTTCCTGAGAAGAGGGACGCGATCTGTCTCCAAAAAGAAGGCAGCTCTCATGCCCTTGTGCCCGACCACCTTCACACACAGCTTCTGTGCACTGTAGTCGACAGCTTCTCTGTTGAAAGGCTTTAACCCAGGAGAAAGAGTTCTTTTTGTCAGTGCTGCAGTAGGTGATTCCAGGGATGGGGTACGCTTGTTCCCAATTGAAATAACATGCCTCCACTGCCGGTTTGAAGCCCTGGAAGAGTTTATCTAAAGACTTTTTGTGTTGACCCCTCTTAACGTTCTCAATCACTTTTAGTTGCCATTGACGTAGCTGGGAGCAAAGGTCCCTCCGTCTGTTACAGACAGAAAATTAACAACATTAAACGTGTGATAATGTAGAATACACAGATATCATCTCTAAAAAAGTAAATAGGTGAAGTAGATCTACACCCAAGGATAAACATTTGATATACTGCATCTTACCAGTCCTTTGTTGCTGTGGTAGTATTTGTTTTCTCTGTAGTTACCTGGTGTATCTGCCACACACTTTCTGTCCAAGGGTGACAACACTCACTGTACTGTATGTGTACGAGCAGTGTTGTCCTCCTAGGACAGGAAGCGTGTTAGGACTAGAAAACAACTCCTGTCTTCTCATCTCCATTAGATAGAGATGCAGATATAACAAAATGTTTTAGGCCTCGTACACACGAGGGGATATGTCCGCTGAAAACGGTCCGATGGACCGTTTCAGCAGACATCTCCGCTCGTGTGTATGGGCTAGCGACAGATTTCTCCACCCGACAGATTTCAAAGCATGCTTTGAAATCCATCCGGTGGAATCTGTCCGCCCGACATGTCTGCTGGTTAGTACACTTACCAGCAGACATGTCGTCCCCCACCGCCGCCGCGCCGCCGCCGAATGGATTCGGCGCATGCGCGGAAATGTTTAACTTCCTGGTGCGGTGACGTGGCGGTGACGTGGCGGTGACGTGGCGGCGTCAACGTCACCGCCGCGTCACCGCCACGTCACCGCGCCATCCGGCGGCGGGGAATTTGATCCGATGGTGTGTACACGCCATCGGATCAAACTCCCGATCGGACATATCCGATGGAAATGGTCCGCGGACCATTTTCATCGGATATGTCCGATCGTGTGTACGAGGCCTTAGTTGTATATTTAATATACCAAAAGGAGGCAAATAAGACCCCCTTTGTTTTACCTTCCCCTACTTATTACCCTCCACAAAATAATAGAAACATTACCCAACCCCAAGAGCACCATGGTCACACTAGTCAGATTCCGCAAATAGTAATATTAATAGTGACTGTGCACGCAACATTGCCTGATGAAAGTTATGGCTACACCTGATAAATATAACTATTACATAAATGAAATGCTGCCTCAAGAAAATATCTGCTTATACCAGCCATAGACAGAGCGATTTGTGTTCTCCTAGCAGGGGAAGCCATCCCAGCTGGGAAAACACAGCAATTATTGCTAGCGACAAAGACAGTGACCAGCAATAATTGTATGCAAAATCCGGCAGGCTGATTGTACCCAAGTTGAGAGAGAGAGGGAGACACAGCGAGAGAGGAGTTGTTTTCATAAGCAAATTAAGAATATCACTTACCTTTGGGGACTGATGGTAGGGTCTAGAACGGCCAGCCTCCAAAGGACAACCATTTCATCACACATACTGGCACATGCATGAGCAGCAACTTCTGACTGACCATTACTGCGACCAGTATGACCACTAGCACTGCTATGAGAGGCTGAAGTGCGAACATTGTACCACCATCCTGTAATCTACAAAGGAAACACAAATTAAAATGCTGCACTTATAAAACAAGTCATAATAAAATTGATAGTGTTTAAAGAAAGTATAAAGGGGAAAAGGGGGTACCAATGGAACCATGTGGTTATTCAATGGTGCAAAATAAAGATTGAAAAATCAAAGATATAGGTAAAAATAGAAAAACATTTTATTAAGGACAATAATTATGACATCAATTATGATAAATAGATTTGATCTCCATTTGGTGAAATTTGGAGAGTCGAGATGAAGCATTGATTCAACGATTAGCTCTACATGTTTCACTCGCTACGAGCTTCCTCAGGAGAGTTTTGAAGACAATGCCAAGTATTAAAAAGAAACATACATAATTAATTGACTGTAAAAAGATTTTTACATAATGGTAGATAGATGCAAAATGCACACATTTTATAGAAAATATATGAAGGGAAATTAGTTACAACAGTTCAAGCAGAAGGTGCAAGGTCAACAATTTTGGCTAGAGAGCAAATCGGCGCTATTGTATAAACTTACCTAAAGAAATATATAAAATCAAAATACCAGACATGAACGGACAACCACTGCCCCGGGGAAGGAAAAATCACAGCCCTACATTCAGACCCAAATGGATTGCAGCAGGACCACAGCTAAGACGAAGCAACCTGATAAGAGGTATATAGGAAACAAAAATATATATATGTATACATAAAAAGATGACACACACATATTTCTCTTGAATGTCAGACAATAGGTAAAGATGAGTACATAAATACCTGTGATTTTTAAGCAAACAAGCTCATTTGGTAGAACCAATCTATATTAACCCACTACTGGGATCATTGAAGAAAAGGCAAATTGTTGCCTGGAGCTAGTGTTGACAACACAAAGGTTGCAATCTGTATCAAAAAATATATAAAATAAAGTAAATATATATGATGAGAAAAAATTAATAATGAATAAATATCACTAGTGTAGTGATCAAAAAAGCATACGGATTAACATCCATCGATTGTCCAAATCAGACCCATACCTGGTATGGGTCTGATTTGGACAATGGATGGATGTTAATCCGTATGCTATTTTGATCACTACACTAGTGATATTTATTCATTATTATTTTTTTCTCATCATATATATTTACAAAATGAGCTTGTTTGCTTAAAAATCACAGGTATCTATGTACTCATCTTTACCTATTCTCTGACATTCAAGAGAAATATATGTGTGTGTGTGTCATCTTTTGCTGTATACATATATATTTTTTGCTGTATACATATATATTTTTGTTTCCTATATACCTCTATCAGGTTGCTTTGTCTCAGCTGTGGTCCTGCTACAATCCATTTGGGTCTGAATGTAGGGCTGTGATTTTCCTTCCCCGGGGCAGTGGTTGTCCGTTCATGTCTGGTATTTGATTTTATATATTTCTTTAGGTAAGTTTATACAATAGCGCCGATTTGCTCTCTAGCCAAAATTGTTGACCTTGCACCTTCTGCTTGAACTGTTGTAACTAATTTCCCTTCATATATTTTCTATAAAATGTGTGCATTTTGCATCTATCTACCGTTATGTAAAAATCTTTTTACAGTCAATTATTTATGTATGTTTCTTTTTAATACTTAGCATTGTCTTTAAAACGCTCCCGAGGAAGCTCGTAGCGAGTGAAACATGTAGAGCTAATCGTTGAATCAATGCTTCATCTTGACTTTCCAAATTTCACCAAATGGAGATCGAATCTATTGATCGTAATTGAGGTCATAAAAATTGTCTTTGATAAAATGTTTTTCTATTTTTACCTATATCTTTGATTTTTCAATCTTTATTTTGCACCATTGAATAACCCCAGGGTTCCATTGCTACCCCCTTTTCCCCTTTATATTTTCTATTAACTATTTGGGGTGAGGTGCTTAGACAATCGACAATTTTTTCCATTATTCCTTGATAGTGTTTAAAGTACATATTTACAGCTACAATATGTTTTTTCTTTGTTTGTTTTTAAATACTGCATAGAATATTACACATTTACCGTTTGATAGGCAGCATACATGACAGATGCAAAGCTAGTACTCCAGGGCTGCAGATAAGACCAGATCTCTTGGTAGGGTGTTGGGATTGGTGGGAGCCCTACTATTAAGGGGTGGTGTTTTCACTTTGTACAAATGCAGGGGCAGCTTTGAATGTGGGGAAGACATAGAAACGCCCCTGAGTTTTATGGATTTGTATTCGTCTCCTTTAGATTTGCTTCCTGGGGTTGGCCCCCATTTGCAGTGGCGGTGGGGGGGGGGGGGGGTTACTCCTGCCAAGGATGCTGGTGTTGCCAGGAATGTTGGGCAGCACCTAATGCGATTTATAAATAATGTGGCAAATGTAAAATTATGTACCATATGTTTGTTTTTGTATATATGTATCAAGTTTATATTACTGTTGCACTGTATACAAATTATAGATATTCCTATACTATGACCCTGGGGAAGCAGCATCACTGGCTGTGAAACATGTCGAGCTTACAAGGCCATGCAATGAAATAGAAGAGTCAATGAGTTGGACATCGTAAATGACTTGTGTGTCCTGTCACCGTTTTGGCAATATTGTATTGAACTGTGATTTATATATTTTTTTCATATATATATATATATATATATATATATATATATATATATATATATATATATATATATATATATCTATATATCTAGATATATATATCTCCACAGGTGAGGCAAACCATGCAGTACTGCACGCAATCAGACCCTCCCACGGGCCACACATAAATGAGTCCACGATTGCTGCACTTAAATTAAATAAAAAATAAATAAAAAACCTACAAAGAAAATAAATTACATTTTTTCTTTCCATGTGTGTTGATGCAAGGTTAAACCCTTTTGTTTGTACATGCTTTTATGATGGTTCAGTTCTAATAAACTATCATTTTACAAAGATTCTCTGAATCTGCATGAACAACAAGATCTCAGTATTCTCCAACATACACATCTCTACAAGCAAGCACAAGTTAATTCGAAATCCTGGCATTTAAAGCAGCCTCACCACTTTCAGCATTACCCTTTAATTTCCCCCATTATTTTTTAGGGTCGGCAATTCCTTACAAAATAAAAGTCTTAGCAGCTAACAAACCATTTTTGATTCAGACACGATTAGGACCCCACTCTTCTTAGATTTTGGGGTATAGAAAATGCATGTAAACACTGGAGGGGCAATGATATGCAGAAATATGTGTCACAGCGGGAGACAAAGTAGATACTTTGTATACACTTGGCCTCAACATTGACCTGAACGTTTTTCTAACCAAATTATTACATAAATATGTACTGGTATTAAAAATAATGTTTACAGATATTGATAAATGAACAGTACACTGATGTGGGAAGCCATTTATATAGATGTTTTTATATATCATCTATGTAGTTTTACATTTTATATATTTTTTCATATTTGGCATATATGATTTGTGTGTATTTTTAAACCCATCTCTCGACTTTGCACTAAAATAGAGAGATTATTGCAGGAAAATTTGGTATTAATCCACTAGATGGCAGGGTAGTTACAAAACCCTATGGAGAGTATGTAGAGAATGTAATAGTATGCCATTTAATATATATCTTTTTTTTTTTTGATTTTCATATTTTATAAATGTAAGTTTTAAAAATGTGACTCAGAATAATTATGTATAAATAGAAAGGTTAATGGAAACCGCAACAGAGTACACAGCTGAATTATCGGCCATATTGTTGGAGCCTACCAATTGGTATTATAAAAGTTCCGGTAAAATGGTGGCACCGAACTACCTGAAGGCGCCATCTTGGTAAAACACGTTGAAGCGCATGTTGCCGTCATTTTTGGTTCCCACAAGACATCACATCCAGTCATATACTTCCGGCTACCGGAACGCATGCCAGCTCATGTAAACGATGCAGCGGAGCGTTCTAATAATGAAAGCGGTTTACACTGGTGCCAGTCTAAGGACACTATTACATGTGAATGTGACTTGCATATTATTTGTGGGAACGTTTTTAAATTTAGTAATACGACACAATAATTTAATCTATTTGGCATTCTCCCCAGTGGTGTGGCTGAGCGATTGGAGAAAAAGAGAATTGTTGGGAAGTGGAAGAAGAATATCAGACCTGCTCTGGCTGAAAATCTTAATGAAAAATCTTCCTTTATTTAGGGGTTAATCTCTGCGGTGAGGTCTATTTGATAACCTACAACCTTGCGGCATTGGGCAAAATTTGGCACTTGGATTTCATTTAGACTTTTCTTTTTGCACACAAATTTATGGACTTGCCTATTCCATTAAATTAACCAAAACGAAAGTAGCGCCAGACCTTTTTCCCCAACTGCTGGCATGTAATAATAGGACAATTACCTGTCCGTGAGTCCAGCAATGTCGGCACAGCAGCCGACGTTTCCATCAGCTGCAGTTGGGGGTAAGGGAACCCGGTAGTGTAGCATTACGGCTTCACGCCGGAAACCCTACTGCGCATGCACGAGGCTATTCTCTCTCATACTGGCCCCGCAACAGGAGGAGGGGAGATCAAGCGGTGATGTCAATAGCCGTGGCTCTCGGATGTGGTAACAGGATACCTGTCAAAAACAGGTATCTTATCCTCCCTCCCTCCCCAAAAGGTGCCAAATGTGGGACAAGGGGGGGGGGGAGGAGAAACGAGCAGAAGTTCCACTTCTGGGTGGACCTCCACTTTAATTCACATTAATCTTTTGGAAAAAAATCTCTCGAGAATTATTACGGTGGTAGATAGGAAGGTGCCACTTTAATGGTATAATTATTTTTGATGGTATTTACTGCCATTGGTGCCTCACTGGGCAGAATCACCTTCTATTTGTCTTGCTGACCACCGTCACCAATAAAGAAAGAGTAATCTAACATTTTAAAGATGTCACCACAAACGAAATAGGGGAGATTTTCTAATGGGGACACCTGCTTCAGTGATCACCAAGATGAGATTTTAGTTTTCTTTTTTAAACCGTTCACTAATTTATCCAGAAATAAAAAATATGGCTATTGGGTATACTTCAACTCTATGGAAAAAGATTTTGAGCTTTTTTTCCCACACAAGAAGACAAGTTCCTTCTTCAAGTGCAACTAAAAGAAAAACTTTGTGTCCCATAGCCAAAACAGGATGCGAGGAGGAAATGTCTCACTCGATTACTTTTCTGGGGACGACCCAAAATGTGGGAATGTCTTTTTCTTTCACTTTCAATAGTAAACATGACAAACAGGTGTTCTAAGATCCCCTCCATTCTTGCCTTTAGTAACACTTTCAATTTCCCCCTCACAACTGCCTAAATAATGGATATGTCAATTAAAAACTGATTAATAGAAATTCATGTATGCAGAATAAATGCATTTGCATGTCGTTCTCTTGGATTTGTTTCAAGGATTCTCCTGATGTCATTGTTTTCCTGCAATATAATGGAATAGTGTCACAACTTCATTATTATTCAACACAAATAACCACGAAACGAAAATTCCTAGCAGCCGACAAACCTCCCAAGGCTTCTTAGCTAGCAAAGAGCAATCATTTTAAAAGCGATCTTGCTTGGCAAGAGACCCAACTCCTTTCCTAACACTCAAATGTTTTATTTATTTTTTCCTTTTTATCTTCTCTACTTCTGTCTTCTGATTATTTTATCTTCCTGTACCTATTGCCAATCATTTTTTTCCTTTATCTAAATATTTGACCATAGCATGTAAAGAAACAACACATCAGTGATATGCAACAAAATGTACAGTAACATTAAACATTCATTTTTTTTTTTTTTTTTACATAAAACAAACATGGTATACTTACCTGCTCTGTGCAATATTTCTGCACATAACAGCCCCGATCATCCTTTTCTGGGGTCCCTTACTGGCACTCCAGGCCCCTCCTCTTCGGCTCACTCCCAAGCCACCCTGTCTGTGTCTATTGACACAGACCTGTCAACTTGGCCCTACCCTCTGCCCCCTTGTCGTACCATTTAATTGAAAGCAGCGGAAGCCAATGGCTCCCACTACTATCAATTTACCCAATGAGGAGTGAGACAGCGGCGAGAGCTGCTGCTCTCGTGCCCGTCGCCAAATCGGATCAGGCTCAGGTAAGAATAAAAAGGGGGAGGGGGCTGGGGGGATCCTGCAGCAGAGAAAGATTAAATGCATTGAAGTAAAAAACCTTAAGGCTTTAGAACCACTTCCACAACCACTAAGTAGAAACTAGTGGTAAAAGGAAAAATATTCAAAAAATTCAGTTAGGTGCCCAGCAACACTTCATGCTTTGCTGCCTCTTCAGATTGGAAAGGTATTTAGTTCTAAATAACAGGACAAGAAAAGCGAGAGCACCAGCCTTGTGCATTATCACAAGCACCATTTAGTAAATACAACAAATACACATATAGGCCTCATGCACATTAGGAGTTAGCCAAACTATCCTGAACATCTTTTTTCCTGGCAGGGGAAAGGCAGTGTTAAAAACTTGCCTAAAGCCACGTTTTATAAATGTGTTTAGGCACTTTCAGAGGTTCATTCAATTAATTGGCCAGCATAATTAATACAACATGCCTAGTGTTTAGACACATTTGGCTTTTTTTTTCAGCTGGAACACTCTTCTGCCTCTAAATGCCTGTTAAACGCCTCTGTGTGCAAAGTCACGAACAAACATGGAGGAGCGTTTAGAGGCAGAAAAAGTCAAACGCCCCTGAAAAAGGTGTTTTTGACACCCAGTCTGCTTGAAGCCTTATACCTTACAAGAGCCATATGTTAGTGAGCACAAAATAAAAAACTTTAGCCACAAAGTTGACCCGAAACCACAGACCAAATGTCTCAGTGTATACACCAGTTAATGGATTTTGAGGGCTATACCCCCCTTTCAGAGCTGACTAGTGCACCAAACAATAGCTGTTTAAATAACACTATCACACCATAAGCTGATACATAGCTCATCCTTCTCCACAATGAGGGGAGGGGCCACAACAAAGATTAACCCCTCAGGAGCAGTAGTCTGCCACCTCAATGACCACCTTCAGATGTCATACACAGAGCGATCAAAATACACTTAGCCACAAGCATGTGAGGTGAACATATAATGCATCTTACCATTAAAATGAACAGCAAATGTTAAAAAAAAAAAACTTCTGGGTACAGCGGTTTTCAATAATGTTATTAAGAGAATTCATACACATGAGTAGAACGTAATGCAATGTACATTTTTTCCCTATACAAATGTCATTTTGTGCAGGGACAGTTCTAAACACGGGAAACACGTGCCACTTTACAGGCATACTATAGACACCCAGCAGGTACAATATTTAAAAAGAATATTTCATTTTTTTTTTCACTTTAATCATTAAAATCACTGCAGTTTAAAAAAAAAAAATTGCATTAATACATGTCCCTTTGGGGCAGGACCCGTGTCACCAGACTTTTTTTAGGACAATAACTTGCATATTAGCCTTTAAAATTATCACTTTTGATTTCGAAAGTTCGAGTCACATAGACTTTAATGGGGTTCTAAAGTTTACGCAAACTTCCGGTCCGTTCACAGGTTCCGGTGGTCGGCTCATCCCTAATTAGCACTATTCGTAGCAAACTTACATATGGGCAATGCGTAAAATGTACTAAACCTCAATATGCACAAACCCAATTAAAGACAAAAAAAATTATATATATAAAAAATAGATGAGAACCAGACAAGTGACAGGGTAAGCAGAAGTCCCCCCAAAAAAAAGGTTTAGGGCAGAAGTACTCTACTATAAAAAAAAAACCTTTAACCTTTCAAGCTTTTTCTTTACAGAAGTTGACATTTTTCTTATGCAGAGGGTTACATTTTTTCCCCCTAATTAATACGAATTGTTCACAGATATCAATGAGTTTGTGAGAAACCTCACAGTGAAGAGGTATGGAATGATATGAAATATGATAGTGATAGAAATAATATGAGATCTGATAGGTTGCAATAAACCAGCCCTAGATATTTAGGAAAGTTCGATAACTGAAAGAGGGACCTAAACTCTATTAACTCTTCAAACCTTCCTGATCTCTGTGACATGCCCGATTCCCTTTCAGTATCTATGGACTCGGGTACCATTTGTCACACCTCATTCAGACCCAAGTCCATTTTTTACCTATGTTCCCCATTGCAACACAGACCCAAATCATATTGTTTGGGTATGACTGATGATCCTTACATTATTTCATTTATTATTTTTTTTTAAAGTCAGCAGCTACTAACAGTGTAGCTGCTGACTTTAAATAAGGACACTTACCTGTCCTAGGCGCCCGCGCTGACGACCCCCTCCCGATGCCGGTCCCACGATCGCTCCGGGTCCCGCGCCGCCATTCACACTATGGGAAACAGGCAGTGAAGTCGTACGGCATCACTGCCCATTTCCTACTGCGCCTGCGTGAGTCTCACGCTGGCTTGTGAATGGGCGCGCTGCTCTCTGAGAACACACACAGTTCCCAGAAAGCAGCGCGCCCCATTCACAAGGAGAAGGAGAAGAAGAAAAGGCACCGTGGAGTGGAAGAGGCAGATTACAGACTTCCGCATAGCAACAGCTATTTCGGGTGAGTATTTATTTATTTTTTCAGGTTTTTTTTATTTTTATTTTTTAAACAACATTGTAAAATGTTGTTTTCCTGGGTGGAGCTCCGCTTTAAGTCAGGATTAAAAGGTGCCACAAATTTTTTTAATAAATGCCACTGCTTTGTTGACATTTACCATGCATTTGCACACCTGTACAATTTTTGGTTTTGCTCTAAAATACCTTTCTGTACTAGATACTGTATTCATTTTCTATAAAATCAAAAAAAAAAAAGGAAAGGAAAAAACTCAATAATATGGTCTATAACTGTGTTTCTAATACATCAACATAACTAATAAAAACCCAACAGCATTATTAAAGTAGTGCATTGAAACCTGTACTGTATATGAGGTAGACCCCCCTTGGCAGGTACTGTGACCGTTGTTGATATTTTGAAATTAAAGCCCCTTACCCCTTTCCTCCACAGAGAAAAATAAGAGACATCAGGTCCCAAAGATATCTTACAACATGTTGGAAAATCTCTATGTATGATGATGAGTACTTTGTCATTGCCAGATAGGTGCCTCGTTTTGTTGTATAGCAGCTATTGGTCCATGTGTGGACACGCTTAGTCTTATGTGGATCCCACCAGTAGAATTATATTAAAAGGCATTTGAAAAGGGTGAATTCAGACTGCTGTGGTATGTTACCACATGCATATAAACATGCATTCATTTTGCTTTTCGCAAGTGTTATCATTCAAAATAAACAGCACTGCAACAATCTGCACATTTCTGTGCACTACGCAGGTCTGTGCATTATCATGCGTTGCAGTAAAACACAAATATGATCAAAGCCAAAATGATTTTTTCTTTTGTGTGCAGTCTTATGCCCAGGCTAAATTAGGTAGACATTCCGCCACTGATGTTCTCATGTAGCAAACATTACATTTAAGATAAAGTGATCTAAAGTAAAAGTTACAATTTTATGTCAACTGTACAAATTAAACCATAATAATATGCAGAAAAGCATTTTAGGATTGTGAAAAGGCTCAAATGCACATGCATTCAGGTGCATGCCACTTACATTTGTATGTGTTTGCTATGCTTCTGGAGGGCCACCAAAGTTGCTTCTGCATTTTCACTGACTTGTAGAAGGAACAAAAGAGCTCTGACACAAACAAATGTCTGTGTACACAAGCCCTTTGAGATGCTTCCTAGCACATGATCCATACCTGTTCATAAGTGAGACACTGGTCTGTTAGGATCTCAAGTAAAGGGGCTGCATTGGTGTCCCGTCTCTTGAACATCTCCCGAACAATGGACAGAAGATTCCAGATGCCTTCAGGTTCCCGTCCACGTAAAGGGCGCAAGAGACAAGCCCATTCTGCTGCAGCTGGTGGTTCAGTGGATGAGAGGTACATGGAGTTGACATCACTGTTGGGGGGTAATAAAGTAAACACTGCTTGAAAGAACACTGAAACATTACAAACTGTTTTAGAGGATGAGAGTTGTTCCATAATAGAAGTATGTTAGCTATTAATAGAAGATTGAAATATGTACACTGCATATAAATATGCAATTTATTTTCTTAAAATTGTTTGGTTCTTTAATTGGCTAGTTCATCAAGTATATATTATGTAAAGTACTGAATATTTTGAAAAATACCTGAAAACAACTGGAGAAGGTCCACAGAACTTATGAAGGGTCTTCTTGATGTTATCACTCAAAGTGGATTCATCCAGATACCAGGTGCTCTGGTCAGATGCAGAAGGTCCAGCAGTGGGGTCTAGAATAAAGAGACAGTCAGTAGCTCATTTTAAAATGAACGTTAATACTTAGCGCACCACTCTTAATCTGCCCCATAAGATCATGCCAATAAAATGTCAATGCTAGAATTTCCACTTTGCGGTATACTATGCAGTAAAGTTTCAAAATAATTAAAATTTCCTCATCCCTTTTTATATTACAAGTTTCCTGCTGTGCCACAAGACTCAACAATGACTACTTGGCAGTAATAGATGAAAGAATAAAACAGCAACGGAAACTTAAAGTGAAATTTTAGTCCGAAAAGCAAGTCCTGTTAGATCACTTCAGGCTGGCCTCTTTTGCAGGTATAGCTATGTAAAGCATTAAAAAGAAGTGCCTCTACTATTAAAAATCCAGTAATACACTGGCTCATCCTGCTCTGCACGTACTCAGTTGCTCTTTATTTTTAGGCACTGTGCCAAATTTGTAAAGGCCGATCTGCTGACAGCCTAAAGCTTTACTGCTGTTCGGGGGCTCAGGGCTTCAGCAAAATGTGAGCCTTTAGAAAGAAGCAACAGGAACAATGCTGGAGGCAATTTACAGCACACACTAATGTTGGTAGCATAATTATTAATGTGGAATGTATGTTCCTTGCTAAAGAACATTATTTTTTAGAAAGTTGTTAATAAGGGTAAAAGTTTCACTTTAAGTTTTCACATAGATACACAATTGTTCCATATTGCTGAGGATCACTGATACCTGGAGCTCCACACACTGTATTGATGGCAGTTGATTGAGAAGAGAGCAGTTCATCCAAAAGACGTTGAGCAGTGGGAAGAATCTGAACAACAGGAAATTTAAATAAGTAATATGTTACTATAGGCCTGTGTTAATGGCTCATTTGCTTCAAGCAGTTTTTGCATTCTGCTACTAATGCATGGGAATGCAAAACCCAGTTGAAGGGGGTGAACTGCGGGTCACATGCACCTGTCAATGAATTCTGAATGATCAATTTGATGTACAACCCCTAATGACCCAGTTGCCTAAAAAGGTTACAGAATACTGAAAGCAAAAAAAAAAGGGATTTTTAAATACAGCTTACCTGTAAAATCCTTTTCTTGGAGTACATCACGGGACACAGGGCGGCATATTCATTACTATATGGGTTATATGGAGTACCTTCAGGTGTGGACACTGGCAATCTCAAACAGGAAGTCCCCTCCCTATATAACCCCCTCCCCTAGAGGGAGTCCCTCAGTTTTGTAGCAAGCAGTATGCCTCCCAAAATGTTTCCCCAAAAGAGGGGTGGGAGCTCTGTGTCCCGTGATGTACTCCAAGAAAAGGATTTTACAGGTAAGCTGTATTTAAAAATCCCTTTTTCTTTCTCGTACATCACGGGACACAGAGCGGCATATTCATTACTATATGGGATGTCCGAAAGCAATGCTTTAATGAGGGGAGGGAGACATCTTCCAAAGAAGGATTCAATTTAGAGGTATACTCAAATAATAATAATAATTCCAACTTAGTCAAGAAAAAACTTTTTTTTTTATTTTTTATTTTTTTTTTACAACCAAGGGTGCTTCTGATCCCGAGGATCTTAAACTGCAGCCTGTAGTACTGCCTGTCCAAAGGCAGAATCCGCATTCCTTCTCACGTCTAGTTGATAAAACTTTGTAAACGTGTGGACTGATGACCACGTCGCCGCCTTGCATATCTGAGCCATAGAGATCTGATGGTGTGCTGCCCAGGAGGCGCCCATGGCCCTGGTAGAATGGGCCTTTACCGACAAAGGAGGAGGCAACCTCTTCAAACCGTAGGCTTGAATGATTAATTGTCTAATCCATCTCGAGATGGTGGATTTTGCAGCTGCCTGCCCCTTCTTGGGGCCATCTGGTAGAACGAATAACACATCTGTCTTCCGGATCTTTTCTGTAGCTTTAAGATAGGCCTTCATGGCCCGGACAATATCCAAGGTATGCAACAACCCCTCCTTTCTAGATGTGGGTTTTGGAAAGAAGGATGGAAGTACCAAATCCTGGTTCAAGTGAAATTTGGATATAACCTTTGGTAGAAAGGAAGGATGGGGCCGGAGAACTGCCCTGTCCTTATGCAGAACGAGATATGGTTCCTTACACGATAAGGCTGCTAATTCTGACACTCTCCTGGCCGAAACTATGGCGACCAAGAAAACCAACTTTCTTGTCAGTAAGACTAAAGGAATCTCAGCCAACGGCTCAAAGGGTTGTTTCTGTAGAGTGGACAGGACAAGATTTAAGTCCCATGGACAAATTGGTGACTTGACAGGAGGATTAATACGCAAGACCCCCTGTAAGAAGGTCTTTACCAGCGAGTGGGTGGCCAGCGGCCTCTGAAACCACACTGACAGAGCTGAGATCTGTCCCTTGATTGTGCTTAGTGCCAGGCCTTTATCCACTCCTAGCTGGAGAAAACTTAACACCCTATCAATAGTATATTTGCGGGAATTCCATCTTTTGGATTCACACCAGCCTACGTAGTTCCTCCACACCCTGTAATAAATCACCCTGGAGACCGGCTTTCTAGCCCTAATCAGGGTAGGAATTACCTGCCTAGACAGACCTCTACCCCTGAGAATCAGGGATTCAGCCTCCAGGCCGTCAAATTTAGACGCTGTAATGTAGGGTGGAGGATCGGGCCTTGTGAGAGTAGGTCTGGTTGTAGAGGAAGAGTCCAAGGGTCTCCCACTGCCATCTTCAGGACTAGTAAGTACCAAGTCCTCCGGGGCCAAGCCGGAGCTACTAGAATGACTGGCTTGTGCTCCACTCTGATCCTGCGCAACAGGCGAGGGAGTAACTGTAGCGGAGGGAATGCATATAGAAGTTTGAATTGATGCCAAGGGCAAACCAACGCATCGGTTCCGCAGGCCATAGGATCCCTCGCTCGAGACACGAACCTGTCTAGTTTCTTGTTGAACCTGGATGCCATTATATCTACGTCCGGCATTCCCCACCTCTGGCAGATTGTCTGAAAGACCTGGGGATGCAGAGACCACTCCCCTGGCAACAGACTCTGGCGACTTAAGAAGTCTGCCTGCAGGTTGTCCACTCCGGGAATGAATATCGCCGAAATGCAGGGTACATGAACCTCTGCCCACTGAAAAATCAAGCTCACCTCCCTCTGAGCGGCCTGACTCCTGGTTCCCCCTTGGTGGTTTATGTATGCCACCGCCGTGGCATTGTCTGACTGGATTCTCACCGGGAACCCCTTTAATCTGGAGGTCCATGCCAGAAGGGCTAGGCGAGCAGCTCTGATCTCCAAGATATTGATGGGGAGCTGCCTCTCTGCTTTCACCCAAGTTCCCTGGCGAGAGAACCCCTCGAAGACCGCCCCCCAGCCTGCCAGGCTGGCGTCTGTGGTAACTACCTTCCAGACAACAGGGCTGAAGGATTTTCCCTTTAGAAGATTCTGGGGGTTCAACAACCAGGCCAGGCTTTGTCGGACCCTTGATGATAGCGTCAAAGGGGACTCTAAGGCATGTGCCCTCTTGCCCCAGGCTGCTAGAATGGCTGCCTGTAGGACGCGAGTGTGGATCTGAGCGTATGCTACTGCCTCGAACGTGGCCACTAGCTTGCCTAGTACTCGCATACACAGGCGAATAGTTGGTTTTTTTCTTGTTTAGAACCAACTGAACCAACCCCTTGATAGCCTCGATCTTTACAAGGGGCAGGAACACCCTTTGCTGTTCTGTGTCTAACCTCATGCCGAGGTATTCCAACTGCTTTGTAGGCTGGAACGCTGACTTTCCCTGGTTTAGGACCCAGCCGAATCCTTCGAGGTACCGAACCGTGAGGTTTACTGCCTGTTGCAGACCCGGCCGTGAGTGATCTATGATTAAAAGGTCGTCCAAGTATGCTAGGACTGTGACCCCTTGGATCCTTAAATTGGCCAGAACTGGGGCTAGGATCTTCGTGAATACCCGGGGGGCCGTGGCCAGCCCGAAGGGGAGCGCCCTGAATTGGAAGTGTCGCTGCCCCACCGCGAAGTGTAAAAATCTTTGATGCGACTGAAAGATTGGTACATGAAGGTAAGCATCCTTTATGTCTATGGAGGCCAGAAAATCGTCCCTCTGAAGCGCGGCGGCTGCTGACCGGATGGATTCCATCCGGAAGGAACGAACCCTTAGGTAACCGTTTAACCTCTTTAGGTCCAAGATTGGCCTGACATCGCCGTTGGGCTTTGGTATGACAAAGAGATTGGAATAGAAACCTAGCCCTTGCTCTTGGGCTGGCACCTCTATTATTACGTCCTGGCAAAGCAGGTGATCCAAAGCTGCCAGCAATGAGGCCTTCCTTGCTGGATCCTTTGGTAGCCTTGATTCTTGAAAATGAGGCGGAGGACACCTTAGAAACTTCAGTCTGTAGCCTGTGGTTACAGATGCCCGGCCCCATTTGTCGGGGATCTTGGCTTCCCAAACTTCTGAGAAGAAACGAAGCCTTCCCCCCACCCGCGAGAGTGGGGGCGCCCCTTCATAAGGCAGACTTAGGGGCTGTCTTTGTCGGCTTGCGATACCATGGCCTCTTACCCCCAGGGGCCTGTCCCTGCGATCTACTGTTAACGTTGGATCGTGCAGGCGGCCGTCGATACTGCCTGGAATTTGAGGGCCCCGAGACAGGAAAGAGCTGCCTTTTAAATGTAGGACCCCGGAATGTCTTTTTGACCGGTAAAAGGGTACTCTTGCCACTTGAAATAGTCTGAATATATTTATCCAGATCCTCTCCGAAGAGTCGTCCTCCATGGAAGGGAAACCCTGCCAGAAGCTTTTTGCATGGGGGCTCCGCCGCCCAGTTCTTCAACCATAAGAGCCTTCTCATGTGCACCAAAAATAGTGATAAACGAGAGGCCTGCTGGATGGAATCTTTTATAGCATCTACAGCAAAACACAGAGCTCTGGGAATGTCAGAAAACTCTTCTGCTTGTTGGGTAGGCATGTCCTTTAACATTTCTTTTGTCTGGTCTTTTAACGCCTGACAAACTCCAATTGCAGCCACAGCTGGCTGTACCACTGCTCCTGCCGTAGCAAAGGATGCTTTTAAAAGTGTCTCTAACCGTTTATCAACCGGATCTTTAAACATATGTATGTTTTCCACCGGGCAAGTTAGTGATTTATTCACACATGAGATGGCTGCATCCACTACTGGGAGCCTCCACCTCTTGGAGAATTTTTCCTCCATGGGGTAAATGACCGCAAATCTTTTCGGTGGCAGAAAAATCCTGTCCGGCCGTACCCAATCCCGAAAGATCAATTCCTCCAAGAGAGGATGGACCGGAAAAACTGCGTTGCTTAACGGAGCTTTCAAAGAGCCCAGAGAGGATACCGGAGGAACCTGAGGCTCTGGCAATGGTAAACTAAATGCCGAGCGGACCATGTCCGTCAAAGACTGTACCCACAGTCTTTCTGTCTGGGAGTCTGAAAATGGTTCCTCAGAGGCAGATCCCTCAATCCCTGAACCCTCTTGGTTCAGGTCTAGTTGATCCTCCTGTGATTCCAATTCCTCCGGAGAGAGAATCTCAGCATCTGAGGATACACCTCTTGGTGATGGGGATCTAACCCGTTTCTTACCAGGAATAGCTCTAGCGATCAATGCTGCTATTCTCTCTTCTAGCCCCCCTAGGGATACGGCTAGCATCTCCTCTGTGATAAACACAGGGCTGGGCTGATCTGGGTCAGCCTCCGCACCAGATCCCCCTAATGGCTCATCCAAGGCGCTCTTTATGTTAATAAGTTGCGGGGAAAGTATCGGCATATCATCAGAATCAGAGGGGGAACCCCTTTGTTTTTTGGTCTTTTTTGTACCCTTTGACCCCGAACCTTTGGAAGCCATAATACAAAATCGAGGGACTCCGCCAACAACAACAGACTGTAGTGGCCAGGAGTACAAAACCAGAGCTTAGGGGACAATAGATCACTAATGCCCAAAAACTGATGGGGCCCCGTATGTTTTTCTTTTTTTTTTTTTTTTTTAAATATATATTATATATATTATTATTTTTTTTTTTTTTAAAACATACAGTGACCCCAAACTTAGTTTGCCAGCCTCCAACCTGCTGCAAAAAGGGGGATTTCTTGGCTTAACAAAAAAGGCATTGGAACACAGTCCAGCATGTACTACCCCTCTTCCGCCACCGGGAGTCACTGTTCTGCCGCTCTGCGTCCTCTCCTTCTGAAATCAGCCTCAGACTGAGCACTGACAATGCCTGCTGATCTATAACAGCACAAGGCGCGCCCCTGTATGACGCCGCAGGCACGCCCCCCCCCCCGCCCTCCTCTCTGAACGGCGCGAAAAAACGTCTATAAGACGTGCGAGTGCACGCGCGCGCGCGCGTATGCCGGAACAGGAGGAACATGGAGAAGCCGCGCTGCTGGAGACCCAGGACTGCAGTATCAGGCGGCAGATTCAAACCCCCGGCCAGGTAGGACTCTCCAAAAGGCCCCATAGGGATCCTTACTAGTCCTAGGAAGAAAGCAGCAGGTTAGCTAGCAACACATTCTTAGACAGGGGAACCTAGTGATGGGGGAAAAAAGGGGTCATCCTGTCTTTCTCAGACATCGTGAGCAAGGTTGCCAATGCAGAGCATACTTAGGCTATCCCCCCTTTTAGGTTACCCCGGAGAGCCTGCTGTCGAACCAAGTCCCGCAGGCTCCCCCTTACCTGCTCCATGCTGCAGGATGTTTGTCCAGCAAAACGATCCGATCTTCTCCCATCTCCGTGGGTAGCGTAGTAGACCTTCAGGCCCTGGGGTCCTATGAAGGTACCCACTGTCCTGGACCTATATAGCACCCTGGCAAACAGGCACTTATGGTTTTTACAAACTCCAAGTCCTGGGCCCAGCCCTCCAAAGAGGAGCATTATAGGCAAAACCCCACGGTTTGGGGCCCGGGTACTGTCCACTTTGGCACTGAGGCTCCTTGGACAGATCCGGTTAGCCCGCCCTTAATCCCAAGGATGTGGAGCAAAGCTATTCCGTGACCAACACCTAAGACACTGGCGAAAAAACTGAGGGACTCCCTCTAGGGGAGGGGGTTATATAGGGAGGGGACTTCCTGTTTGAGATTGCCAGTGTCCACACCTGAAGGTACTCCATATAACCCATATAGTAATGAATATGCCGCTCTGTGTCCCGTGATGTACGAGAAAGAAAAAATGCATGCGATACGTGCATAGTACTGTATACTCACTTGTTGTGGCAGCTCACTGATAAGATACTGGGCAAACTTTTGTAGCTGATCTCTCTGCAGCCGAGATAAGGATTCTGAAACTGGGGCTCTTAGACAGACAGCTGACGCCTGTGTGGGATAGAATAATTACATGGATACTTCAGATCATTTAGCCAACCCTATAAAAACAACCTAAAAGCATGACTAATCTATTCTGAGGTATGTACAAGTGTCATACTATTCACTTAGCACACTTAAACCGGTCTTTACACTGCAATGTGCATGCGCTGCAGTTAGTGTACAGATTTAAAAAAAAAGAAAAAAACTAGCAGGTGAGTAAAAGTTTTGGTTCAAAAAGGATTTAAATTCTATAAACACCAAAAAAAAAGTGAAATAGTTTATTGAATAAAAGCCAATGCACTTCTTGTGACGTCATTTACGCTCTCAGATACAGTGGTGCATCCTGATACATGCAATCTACTGTATATGTACATTGATGCAAGTACGTTGGCTTCTATCTAATGAGCGTTACTTCACTTTGGAAAGTACTCCCTTCTCTCCTTGGCATTGAATGTTTTACCTTTTATGTGGTACATGCAAAATAACACCCAAGCAAATCTCTGGGTGTTATAAAAGCTTGATTTGACTCACTTGACAAAACAAAGGACTCAATAGTGTCTGGTGAGTGTGGGAGAAGCATGGGGGCACCACTTTTCAGAACACCACCATTTCATTTAATGAATTTTGACACAAGTCACAGATTTTGCATTTACTGTGCTGGACTTTTCAGCATTATTGTCAACGTTGGACTATTTTTATATATTGTTTGGTTTGCACATTGAGTTTACCTGTTGGTGACGCAGCACTGGACCCTCTGTAGTTTTTTTTACTATTTCAGCAGCAGCCGGGTCTATTTAATTCTTTTGTAGTGCAGGTGTGCATTTACGTTTTCCTCCAATTTTGACACAAGTCACAGATTTTGCTTTTGGAAATCACACAAACACTTTACTATATTGGACTTCTATGGACTACGATTAATGCTGGACTGTTTTTATATATGGTTAGGTTTGCACATTCACTTTGTTTGCGACAAACTACTGCACCTCCTCTGGGGATTTTACAATTTTAGTTTTCAGAATGCTCCAGCACTTTTTGGCAGCAGTCCGAGTACATTTATGCATTTAATAATTTTGTAGCGCAGGTGTGTATTTATTTAAAAAAAAAAACTACCTGTTGGCAATTTGTTTTTTTGTTTTCCTTCTGCTTTAAGTAAAGGGGAAATAAAAAGCTCACCAAATGTATTAAAAGGAATCCTGTATTAATTATAGAACAGTTTAGAAATATGATAACACTAAGGAAAATGCTCACATTTTGAAAGGTCCGGGATAAAAATATGCGTCTTCTTTAATAAAGGCAAAACAATAAAAATAAAAATAAATTACCTTTTTACAAATCTATTGGAACAGTTTACCTCTATAGCTGGCCAACTCTATTTCACAGCTACAGGTTTACTTACTAGCAGTTACTGTACCTATACCTATTAGTTTGCTCATTTAAACATATTCTACATTGCTCACTCAACCTTGCCTATTTACATTGCAGAACTCCAATATTAGGATGCCTTAGCTAATTATCAAGTTATAAGTCATATACTCTCTCAAGTTCCAAAAATTCTAGTCGGGTACAAATCTACCACATGTGTGATTTAGAGAGTGCAATCACAGAATGTAGGGCTACAGGTTGTTCTTTTTTGATGGTACTAAAGGGGGCAAGGGTGCAAACAGTAGAACGTAGTGGAAGTTGTATTCAAGCCTCCCCCTTACTGCAGGTTACGAACATTGTGAATTCGAAAGAGGCAGAGGGCAACGACATGGGAACACCACTTGGCTCCAGCTCCACAGGTACAACTGCAAGATGTAATTCGGCAGCGGTCAAACATCACAGCTACGTTGTAGGCCCCTTTTGGAGGCAGCATTTGTGGCGGTACCACAGTAGCGCTCAAGTGAAAACCTGCAAAGAGTGGAAATAGGAAGAAATATTTACTATTGTTCGAGGTACTATATGAAACAAAAAACTAAAGCCCCACAAACGGAGATTTAACAAACAGCCCAACTTCAACAGTTTTCGTTATGTACAATTTATGAGATATTCTCTATGCAACTGAGCTGATCCTTCTTTCGTCTTATCAGTGAAGTCACAAGAGGTATAGGAACCATCGATGAGCCCAGGCGTGTTCAGACACATGTTCTGATGGCACCTGAGCTTTCTGCCAGGAAGCGGGCAATCATAGGCGGTGGAGGCATCCCCTGCCCTGCAGCCAAACGTATACATGCCCCTTGCATGTGTGTGGTGGCGGGGCAGGGCATGCCTCTGTTGCATATGATTGGCTGTCTGCTTTGACAGCTTCCTGGTGGGATAACTCTGGGAAGTTCAGACCCGTGTTGGAAAACACATGAGCCAACCCCTATTAGTGACACGTATTGGCAAATAAGGGAGACAACTGCCCATCTGTAGCCACACAAAAACGAAATTAAATTAAAAAATATATACATATATATTTTAGCACAATAATGTTCTTACAAGTTAGTCTTCCGACAGCCATGTCTAAAAAAGGCATTTACTCACTAAGGATCGTGTGAGAGAAACAAACATTCATTGACCTAAAGACATTAAACACAATTACAAAAGCCATCTGTGCAGCATGCAACTAAAGTTGAAAGCAGCATGGCAAAGCATACATCACTGGATATAGACAGAATTTTCAAGTGTAATGTGGCTAACCAATACATCAGGCTGTCTGCTCATCCTTGAAGGCTCGGTGTACAGTATATTCAAAAGCAAAAATAATTGGGAGAAAGAATAAAAGCAAAAAAGAGCATGCTGAAGGCAAAACGCCCTTTAATCAATAAAATGCACCTCCAGTGAAGGTACTTTATTTGCAGGTTGCCAACTTGGTCCTCATTTAATATAAGCCACTCTGAAGGATTATTGGAATTTTGTCACCCCTGGTTTGTTCCGTAATCTTTATAGCCTTTCATTACCACACAATATCCCTTCTTTCACCAGCATTTAAAAAAATAATAATAATAATTCTGCATCTGTACTGTAAGCGATAGGAGTGGATTTACTTTGTCAACATGCTTCCTGATCAAGTTGCTTCTCTGCAAGCACATTTTATTTATATTATATTGATTAAAGAGTGTTTTACCTGCACTGATGCACTCTGTTTTCCTTTATTCTTGTTCCTGGGAAAATAAATTCCACCGCCAAAGAACGCTAAGAACTTAGGAATCCCATAGGGGAGTATTTATTTTTATTAAACCAGCAAGTTTAACAAAAATAAATACTGTATTTATTGGCATATAACACTCACTTTTTTACCCTGAAAATAGAGGGTAAACTGTGCCTGCGTCTTATACGCAGGGGGCGATGTAAAGTTTTTTTCCTGAAACTTCCCTCCTAAAGTTAGGGTGCGTGTTATACGCGAATACATTTCGATAAATATTTAGTCCCCCCATCAACACACTCTGTATGAATGGGGGAATCTTCCGGGTTTAAACTATTGTATTTGATAGTAGGGAGCTTTCCCAGCTGTCAGAATAATTTGATCAGCACTGCCAGCTGGCTTTTAATAGGAGAGCTACACCAATAATCGTAGCCTCCAAGTGGATTTGAATTACTTTATATTGCGATAGGAAGAGCACGTCCCTTTTATCAGGACTTGGAAACTGTGTGGACTTTGGATGACTTGACAAAATGGGGAAATGGTAAACGCATGGAGTAACTGACAAGACAGTTCAGAAAAGTTCAGAACAAATTAGCTTTATGTTATTTTTTTGCTGGTTACCATGCCAGCCCGTACCTTGGGCACTTTTAAGAACTACATCATTTTGTTTTTGCTTTTGACGGTTGCGCTCAAATACTCATAATAAAGTGCATAGGTTAATTTGACAAACTATGGGGGTTATTTACGAAAGGCAAATTCACTTGCTCTACAAGTGCACTGCAAGTGCAGTCACTGTAGATCCATGGGGGACATGCAAGTAAAAAAAATATATATATATTTTTTTTTAGCTTGCACATTAGATAATAACATTAGCAGAGCTTCCTCCCAGATTTTCCTCTTAGATTTACCGAGATCTACAGCAACTGCACTTTCAAGTGTACTTGTAGTGCAAAGTGGATTTGCTTTTCGTAAATAACCCCCGATGTGTTCATGTTATACATTTTACATAATAATTTCTCTAATATGTATCCACGGACATCATAATTTGTGCAACTTAAAATAGTAAGTAATTGAGAAGCAATGACTCATCTTTGGCCTTTCTACACATACTCTTGACACATGAGGTTATTCTAAGAAGCAGACAACAAATAAAAAAGAATGAACATGCACTGCAAAACCGTCTGCAGCAGAACACAGATTTTGCTGAATAAAAAGGAATTTTTGGTTATTTAATAAACCACCTCACATATTCAGAGAGTCACTGTCACTTAACCTATTCAAGGTGATAGTCTACCCTCACTCATCTACACTCCCTCGCCATCTCCAAGCTCCTTCACATCTCTCGCTTCCTTGCTCTAACAGAGCAGATCTTCCAGATAGGGGATAACAAGTGGTTTCCCCATTCAACAGTGTATGGGTCTTAGCAGCCAAATGCCAGGCCTAAATGCTGTCACTTGGGGTGGCCAGTAATATCATCCACCCGGGTAAGCACCAAAATCATTGGACTCCAGAACTTGTGAACTCCTGAAGCAGTAAGAAGTGCGAATGGGTTAGTATAGCTTGGTGAGGGGAAAGGTGGCCCTCTGTCACCCCTCACTGAATGGACAGGTGGCAGAGTCTGTCCAGTCTAAAAAATCCTTTAAAACTGCCTACCTATTAAAAATTAAGGCGAGATCGACTCAGGTGGCCCTGATCCAAAAGATTGCGTGAAAAGGGGCCTAAGGCAGGTAGACCACTGCGGTGTATCTGCACCTCTACTGACCTCAATCTTCACTTCTACCTCAGGGTTTCCAGCAGGTATCACTGCCTGCTGCTGTTCTCCAGGCGTGTATGGCTGGTGGCTGTCCTCCAGGGCTGGTACTGCTGGCTGGTACTGTTGGTGGGTATTGCTGGCTGGTTCCTGACCCACCATCCCCGAGCACCAGTGGGACAGGAGCCGGCGCTGGAGGAAGCATGTGGCTGCAGTAGGGAGCAGATACTTCCTGATTCAGGCAGTACATTTGGTATCACTCCACCTGTGACAGGAGCCGGCGCTATACAAGAAGCATCAGGCTCCGTTTCCTCTAGGGCCAGCTTTATTCTTCACACTGATGCTTGGGGATGGCAGGTCGGGAAGCCGCGATCTGGGCTTGCTGACCCAGCAGCCCAAACCTGGAGGTAGCAGGTAACATCAGAGGGTGCCCGCGGGCCAGGGGTTGGGCACCCCTGAACTAGATGCTGAATAAAAGGTGTTAAAATCCATAGAATACATATATTCAGTGCTTTCCAATTCTGGGGTGGAGAACGAAAGTAGAACTTATCTCTCTCGCTCAGGTCTGAGCCCTGCAGTAAGGCCCTGATCATTTGGATTTCTTTAACAGCCATTCCAGTCAGAGCCATGAATTTGAAATATTACAACTGAAATATTTACCAATCTGTAGAGGATCTTTCACAGCTCGCATGCGGAATAACTGCTCTCCCCTCTGGAACTCATCTGCACTTCCATTTGCCAAACAGGAGTAAAGCCTGTAGAAAAGTGCAGAGAAAACATTATTATATAGTAGATCTGTATATGTTATATATTTAGCCTTTATTTTTACTTCTAATCCCCCATACACCCACAAGGGCACAACTGATGTCATTAAAGGAATGGAAAATTTATATTGGCTATTACTTGTTGATAAAAAGATTCTAAAGAAATCTTAAACACTGATGTATGCATCCCTGTTTAGGTGGTCCCCCGAAACGTGAAACCTAAAAATTATAGCCTGAAAGAACTGTGGTAAAAATTAGCTATGGTGTAAAACGTTCATCCACTTCCAATTTAAAAAAACTGGACTGTATAATCTTTCTTCCTAGCAAAGAAAATGTCCCCAAACATACCCAATATCAGTCAGACAAGTAGAAACCTAGCTTCATTAGAGCCTTGTAGTACAGCTGAAGAAGACAACTTCATAATGTTGAACAGTAGTCACCTAAATTCTAACATTTCTACCTTGCCGGGTGACAATTCTCTAGATCAGGGGTGTCAAACTCAATTCCATCGTGGGCCGCATCAGCATTATGATTGTCTGCAAAAAGGCCAGCTGTATCTGTAAGATTAGATGTCCAGTGCATCCCTTCCCCATACATTAGATGTCAAGAGCCACCCCACCATCAGAAGTTGAGTCCCCCATTCTCCCTTACATCACAGTGCACCCCCTTTCCTTATGCTGCTGCTGGGAAGAAGCTGGATGCATTGCTTGAAAGGAGAATGTAAGTCTGGAGGAGGACTGGAGCTCTCCTGCAGCTGGAGAGGTGCGAGGGCCACATGAAATGGCATGGAGGGCCGGATGCGGCCCTCGTGTTTCACACCTGTGCTTATGAGATTATTAAGGGATGATCTCGCTCCACATGGTACCACATAGCTGCTATTCTAAACAGATGCAAGACATTGGGATTACTGACAAGCTTAAAGCTAATCTACAAGGAAAATAATTCCTGCAGCCGATACCAACAATGGGACACTAGTCCTCAACAGGGCATTATTTCTCCCACTGACACCAATGATGAGTCATTATTTCTTCCACTGACACCAATGATGAGTCATTATTTCTTCCACTGACACCAACAATGGGACACTATTTCTTCCAATGACACCAACCACAGGGTAATACTTCTCCCACTGACAGCAATAATGGGGCACCATTCTTTCCCCCGATATCAACAATGGGGCACTATTCCTCCCATCAATACCAACAATAGTGAACTATTCCTCTCATCAATGCCAATAAGAAAGCAATATTCCTTCCACCATTACTAATGATGGGGCAATATTCTTCCCACCAATACCGATGATGGGTCATTATTTACTCCTATTGATGTCAGGACATTTTCTACTTACACGGACCACAGTCCGGCCCCCTCAAAGTCTTAAAGACAGTAAATTGACTCCTCGTTTAGAAAGTTTGGAAACCCTGCCCTGGACATAAACAAGCATTTAACCCTTGCAGTGAATGGGTAGCTCCACTCTAAGGGAGCATTTCCACTTTTCATGAAGTTCGGTTTTAAAGGGTTACTAAACCCAGGATCCTGCATTTACTATATCTGGTCTCCCACAGTGAACAGAACTGCAATTACAGTGACTTGCGAAAGTATTCGGCCCCCTTGAACTTTGCAACCTTTTGCCACATTTCAGGCTTCAAACATAAAGATATAAAACTGTAATTTTTTGTGAAGAATCAACAAATGGGACATAATCATGAAGTGGAACAAAGTTTATTGAATATTTCAAACTTTAACAAATAAACAACTGAAAATTTGGGTGTGCAAAATTATTCAGCCCCTTTACTTTCAGTGCAGAAAACTCTCTCCAGAAGTTCAGTGAGGATCTCTGAATGATCCAATGTTGACCTAAATGACTGATGATAAATAGAATCCACCTGTGTGTAATCAAGTCTCCGTATAAATGCACCTGCACTGTGATAGTCTCAGAGGTCCGTTTAAAGCGCAGAGAGCATCATGAAGAACAAGGAGCACACCAGGCAGGTCCGAGATACTGTTGTGGAGAAGTTTAAAGCCGGATTTGGATACAAAAAGATTTCCCAAGCTTTAAACATCCCAAGGAGCACTGTGCAAGCGATAATATTGTAATGGGAGTATCAGACCACTGCAAATTTACGAAGATAATTTTACTGTTGGGGTCCCCACAACTTGGGAAATTTTATCAAGGGGTCACGGCACTAGGAGGTTGAGAACCACTGCTCTAAACTTTCAGCTCATACAAGGAGAAGACTGATCAGAGATGCAGCCAAGAGGCCCATGATCACTCTGGATGAACTGCAGAGATCTACAGCTGAGGTGGGAGACTCTGTCCATAATACAACAATTGGTCGTATACTGCACAAATCTGGCCTTTATTGAAGAGTGGCAAGGAGAAAGCCATTTCTTAAAGATATCCATAAAAAGTGTGGTTTAACGTTTGCCACAAGCCACCTGGGAGACACACCAAACATGTGGAAGAAGGTGCTCTGGTCAGATGAAACCAAAATCAAACTTTTTGGCAACAATGCAAAACGTTATGTTTGTCGTAAAAGCAACACAGCTCATCACCCTGAACACACCATCCCCACTGTCAAACATGGTGGTGGCAGCATCATGGTTTGGGCCTGCTTTTCTTCAGCAGGGACAGGGAAGATGGTTAAAATTGATGGGAAGATGGATGGAGCCAAATACAGGACCATTCTGGAAAAAAACCTGATGGAGTCTGCAAAAGACCTGATACTGGGACGGAGATTTGTCTTCCGACAAGACAATGATCCAAAACATAAAGCAAAATCTACAATGGAATGGCTCACAAATAAACATATCCAGGTGTTAGAATGGCCAAGTCAAAGTCCAGACCTGAATCCAATCGAGAATCTGAATACTTCATTCTCTTGTGACTGTCCTATGAGGCGGCATGCCTCCTGACCCTCTGTCCGGACAATGCTGATTTGCCCTGTGCTGATCGCATGCACCCCCCCACACCAATAAAAAAACAAACACTTTAGCAATACACACACTGAGCATGTGCAAACTGATTCCATAGGCTCTGTTCTTTTAGGAAATAGATGGGGGGAATGGAAGAAACGGAGGATCAGAGAAGATAGGATCAAACAGTCTTTTTACACAATGTGCAGGATAACCCCTTAGGTTCCACAGCGAGTATAATAAGCTTGCTTTACTGCATATACTGTTGTGGGTTTAACATTTTACATTTACCTGTAGCCAGCCTTTAAAGAGGCCATTCAACCCCCAGGCAATTATGATGCTTTGTATTGCACCTCGTAAAACAGACAAGCATTCAGAGTGACTGTTGCTCATAGGGCTCAGTAACTCTACAACAACTAGAGCAGTGGTTCTCAACTCCGGTTCTCAGCACCTACTAACAGGCCAGAATTTTGGTATTACCTTGGGGAGATGCAGACTAGAATACTTCAAATACAGGGCAGCAAAACATATAACCTGTGATGTATTTCAGTTCTCTTTCAGACATGGTGGGTCCCAAGGACAGGAGTTGAGAACCACTGAACTAGAGGGAGGCTTGATGCAGGGGGGACTCAATCTCTTAAAACGGGATGTAAAGCTTTGGGTTTTTTCACCTTAATGTATCCTATGCATTAAAGTTGATGTAAACCCTCCATACACCCAGTGAAGTGAACAGCCTCAGATGATACACAGAGATTAATCACATCTCCCTACATAGGTTATATGTATATCTGCTGTCTTCACATTTATATACTATTTAGAAAGTTCAGATTTTGTTAGGAGATTTTCTCTTCCTGGTTAACACAGAGTGTGATGTCTGGGCATACAGCCAAGATAGCTAAAATTGCTGATTGGAGGAAAGGCACACACCCCTCTTATCATAGGCAGAGACTCTCAGAGGTGTTTTGTAATAAGAGCTGCTCTCTGCTAATATATTTTAGCAACCTCCTTTGACAAAAGATTCAGGCTGCTTTTGTCTAAAAAGTAAAAAAAATATATGTCAGGAGTTCTCAGGCTGATAACAGAGGAACTGTTCATAAGAGAGCTATAAGACTTGGCTCATTGAAAAGAGATAACAAATTACTGTAGATATGTGTGCCCAGCTCAAATTTCATGAATCAGGTTTACATCCACTTTAAAGGTGAAAAAAACATCCAACGCTTACAGGTCCCCCCAGCCCCCAATTACTTACCTGAGCCCTCGAAAGTCCCTCGTCAAGTTCATTGGATAGCTTGATAGCAGTGTAGCCATCGGCTTGCGCTGCGGTCAATCAACTCCAATGACGAGAGGGCCGAGGGGCTGGGCAGAGTCCTGTAGTTGGCAGCTATGGACGCAGAATACAGGACATGGGAGCACACCCGCAAAGTTACCCCCTTGGGAAAACACTTCCAGGGGGGGGGGGGGGGTTAGCTGATGCGGGGAAGAGGCAAGACAACTGCCGAGGGACCCCAGAAGACGAGGATCTAGGCCACTCTGTGTAAAACGAACTGCAAGATGGAGGCAAGTATTGTGTGTTTTAAAAATGTAACCTTTACAACCCCTTTAATGGTCCATCCACACAAGCCTTTAAAGTTTACAGTATAAAAGAAATATGTGACTACAGGTTCATGCGGAAATGTGAACATATGACCACAATAGACAAAACTCTCCTCAACCACTCACCTTATGTCCTCTTCATTTTCAGGAAAGCTCCAAAACGCTATACGCAACTGCAGCTGCTCTGGTACTGGAGGATACACCTTCTCCACTACTTCAAATGGAATGTGAAATGCTACCTGTTTTGCAGACAGCTCCACCAATGGGTTCACAAGTCCATCTAAAAAGAGAATAAATATGTTTCAGCAAAATGTTCAAGTCAAATTATCATTGCAGCTCTATTTACAATATGTTACTTCACAGTAACTTGCAAAACTAAACCTCATTTTTATCTGCAGAATTATTATTTTTTGAGCACAGTGTGCCAAAAATGTTTAAGAAACAGAGTGCCAAATAAATAAAATAAAATGTCTACTTCACATTTTCAATCAAGAAAAGGTATATTTTAGTAAGAAAACTGTGGTGCTATAAATTATATTTTGCAATAACCACCCCAATGTTGGTAGCAGTGTCTGCAAAAATAACCCCCAGCATTGATGTCAGTGACTACAATAATATACCTCCAAACGCTGGACTTTCATAAAGGACAGCCTGGATAACAAATACAGTGGGTGTGGCTACATAGTGCTGCATATTGGACATGTTTTGAATGGCTATGGTTCATTTTTTTATGCATTAAGGTAAAAAAAAAAGCTTCAGTGTGCAGCTTACCCCGCAGCCCCTTACCTGAGCTAATTCGCAATCCAGTGATGTGCACAAGAGAGGCTTGTTCTCCCAGGTCTCTGCCTCCTCATTGGCTGACATGCAGCTGCTGTCAATCACAGCCAGTAAGGAGGGAGCAGGGGGCGAGGCTGACCCCCATTCTGTGTGACGAGTACCCCCATAGCAAGCAGCTTGCTATAGGGACACACAGAAGAGAAGCCAGAAGCGCTGGCAGGGGACCTGAGAAGAGAAGGATCCAGGCTGCTCTGTGAAAACACATTAGGCCCTTTTCACACTGAGGGGACTCTGTCTAGCAGATTTGCTTGCTCAGCAGGTGATCTCTCCGCTGATCCCCACTGAACAGGAGGAGGACGGGTCTGTCTTGGCTCTCACAGGTCCGATAGGGAACGGATACCTGTCTGTCTGTTTTTGGCACCCAGAATAGGATGTCTGCAGGTGTCAGTGGACATTCACAGCTCCATTGAGCGCTGTGGATGGTCCGATCAGAAAATTTGTGTTAAAAAGGGGCCTTAAAGAGAGCAGGCAAGAATGGCATGTTTTTTTTTTTTTTTTAGAAAAAAAACATTTATATACACACACACACACACCTTTAATATCACTTTAAGTAGAGTCCAAGACTATGCACAATATACATTTGCTACAGTCCTTGCACTACTACAGAGAAATTAGTAACCATCAAATGTAGAACTACACTTCAGCCATAACATTGGGACCAAGTTGATTTGTTGAAAGAAGAAAAAAAACATGGGCAAGAGTAAGGATTTGATTCACTTGGACAAGGGCCAAACTGTAAATGCTAGACAACTGGATCAACATCCCCAAAACCACAGCTCTTGTGGAATGATCCTGATGTGCAGTGGTCAGGACAGATCCAATGCTGTCCAAGGAAGGAAAACCAGAGAACCGGCGACAAGGTATGGGCAGCTAAGGCTCACCGATGCGAGTGGGAAGCGAAGGCTGACTCACTAGTTCGATCCAATAGAAGAGCTACTGCATCTCAAATTGGTAAAAAAAAAAAAGAATGCTGGTTCCAATATCAAAAGGTGTCAGAACACACAGTGCAAAATGGTTTGTTGCATATGGGGCAGCGTAAAAGCAGACCCGTCAGGGTTCCCATGCTGGCCTGTGTTCACAGTCAAAATAAACAATATTAACACCTGCTCATGAGATAATGAGCAAATGCACAATTATTAGAAGCAGTAGAGAAAACATGTCCTCTTCTGATCTGCAAGTCACAATGTTGGTGCTGTACAGGCTGGTAAAAGCAGTGGGGGAGCCGACAGGCACAGGGGTAATTAATTGATCTGCTGTTCTGAGTGCCAATGTGTGACTGACAAGTTCAGGGAGATACCTGGCAGAGCTGCAAACACTGGCAGGAGAGAGCTTGAAATCGGTCCAGCAGGGATTTCTGCAGATTCCTCAGGCTCTTCATCATCAGGCCTCTGTGTCTTAAATCTGTAAGGCTGCAACAAGGTTTTCTGTTCATACCTTCTCTAAGTTGTACAAGGTCAATGTGTCCCACCTTTACAAATGCTACATTCCATCAGAAGGATCTACAAGCAGCTTTTTATGGTTCTTGGCATCAGTTTGGTTTGTTTCTTGGTAAGTAGTTTACCTGTTTGGGTGCGGTCGTCACTTAGTATGGACTGCTTTTGAAGAGCCCTAGGTTGCTTAACACAATAAAGAAAATTAGGATCTATGACTTATGCTGGTGAAAACTCTCCCAAAACTCGCCCAAAATGTAGTCATTTAGACAGTTCATACATTTTTTGGACAGTTAATGGGCACAAAAAAAAAAATCGATAATCGTTTGGATGTTTTTGAGCTGAAAAAACAAAGGACGCGTTTGGAAATTTTCTGCCAAGCGAATGATAATTGAAAGGTTAATGTGTTTCCCGTCCGTACTGTCTGCACTAGGTATATGTAAAAAAAGGAAACAATTTTGTTTTTTATTTATGTCCTCTGAACAATTTAAATCGGTCAATACATGATTGCACCATCATTTGGGCTCGCGGCCGAATGTTGGTTTTTCAAAAATGGGTTTGGCCAATTTTTTCGTATAGTATATGGCCAGCATTAGTTAAAATCCTGGATAAGTACTATACAGGTATCCTGCAGACATTATCTTTCTAGTACTTTAAAAACTTTAGAAAGGGTTGAATATATTCAGCGAGGTGATGCAGAAAGCCCTCTTGGATACTGAATGTTCACTAAGCTGGAATCAGGTTTCAGGGAATGGATATGTTATAAAGCCTCTCAGAAAATCCATTTCCTAAGGTGAAAAATGTCTGATCCGGTTTCCAGAATAAGGCAACACTGCCCATTGTCTGCATAATCCAACGTTTACTGTCACTGCTGTTTATATTACTGTAGTACTCAGGCCAAGACTTAAAAATGTACTACTTTGTTATTGCTGGAATAAGGTCAATATTAACAAACGTCCACCTTAAACCACTTCCTTACAACAATATCCCAGCATATATTTAGAAAGGAAAACATCCTTTCAGGAGCAACACACACAAAAGAAAAAAGGAGCCCAAAAATATTAACAACCATTTTAGAAACAAAAGAAAAGCCTAAGGTAACCATCTGAACAGTAATAAGAAAGAGACACCAGGACACAACAAGTCAACTGCAGTAATAGGACAAGGGGCAACAATTGCCCACACCCAGCAGGCAGTGAACAAAAGTTTCCCCTTTAGCCAATTGCTTCTCTTTACATTCATGTTATACTGCAACGTCCTATAAATATGCCAGTATGCCATACAGAAGCAGTATCTAAAAAGTTTTTTTTTTTTTTTTTTTTACACCAACTGCTATATTTATTGTCTTTCTTTCTATCTTGCTTTCTTTAGGTTACTTCTGAAGGAATGTTCTTACTAGGGATGCACCAATACCAATATCTGTGCCGATTCCAAGCATTCGAGCAAGTATCGGTACTTACCCATATAATCCCATTAGTGAAACTGATGCATTGCAGTGCGATTTGCATCAATACAGAATGAATGAACGCAAATCGCACTGAAAAGAACTGCATGCGATTTGAACAGGAATGTGGTGCGCTTCCTGTCCAAATCGCATGCGGCTTCCCTAACTGCTCATGTGTGTAGAAAAAGATTAAAGCACCATCTAGTGGGCAGTTTAAAAAAAAAAGTTAGAACTCGCAGTACATATCTGGCAACATGCAAAACAATCTTCATAGGTGGCCCAGTTCTTGCGATGAAAGCAAATCAGTGCCGCTGAAGGAGATTTAGAGGCGGTTTACCCCCATACCGTCATCCCTTCTGTCCTATACCCACGGGGTCCTAGAACTTCTCCAGCGGGCCTGGTTTGCTAACATAGGTGGACCGGGACACCTATGAAGATTATTTTGCATGTGAGTTCTAACATTTTTTTTAAACTGCCTACTAGATGGCGCTTTAATCCCTTTTTATTTATACACACACGAGTAGTAGAGGAAATTGAATGCAATTCAGACAGAAATCACGCCGCATTCCTGTTCAAATCGCATTTAATTTTTTGCAGTTCAATTTGCGCCAATTTTTTTGTATTGACGCCAATCGTACCACAAAGGGTAGTTGTACTCGATTAAAAAAATAAAAATAAAATAAAAAAAACACACCACACACAGTATTGGTGCCACCCTACTATAGAAAGTAGACAACAAATGTAAGGCCGCGTACACACGTACGAGAACCTCGTCGGGCTAAACCCGTCGTTCCGCCCGACAAGGTTCCCGATGAGCGGTCGGAAAAGCTCATCAAGCCAAAGTCCTAATTGAACAACGAGGAAAAAGAGAGCGTGCTCTCTTTTTTGGCTCGACGAGCTTCCCGACGGGACGCTCGTCGGAAGTGTACACACGATCGAGCTTCTCGCCAGAATATGTCTCCCAGCGAGCTTCTCACTGGATTCTGCCGAGAAGCTCGGTCGTGTGTACGGGGCCTTACAGTTTCCAGACAATGCTAGCAGGTATTAGCAAAGTTTCAAAAATTCGTTACAATTATTTGCCAATTTCTTAGGCCGTGTACACACGGCAGAGAACCTCGACGGGCAGAACACATCGTTCCGCCCGTCGAGGTTCCCTGCCGGCCGTCGAAATCGGCGACCCGCCCGTCGGGAATGGCAAACAGCCATTCTTCCAGGCGGGCCGTCGAGCAAATAGAGAGCGTGCTCTCTATTTCTGCTCGACGGGCTTTCCGACGGGAAGCTCGCCGAGAGCGTACACACGGCCGAGGTCCTCGCTGGAATGCAGCTTCCAGCGAGGTTCTCGCTGGTTTCCAGCGAGAACCTCAGTCGTGTGTACACGGCCTCATACTATTTCCTATGCTCCTCAGCACCATTGGTCTTTATGTGAATTTTACTAATGCCAATAATAAAACAACATTGGTTAAAGTGGAGGTTCACGTAAAAAAATAAAAAAATTAACATTGCATTTAGGCGAGTTATTAGAATGAGAATTGGCGGTTTTAAAAAAAAAAAAAAATCCTTGCGGTACATACCGTTTTCTATATGTATGTTCACCGCGGCTTCCGGGTATGATCGTTGGGGCTGGACGTTCCTAATTGATTGACAGGCATCCTGACCAACGCATACAGCGCGTCACGAGTAGCCGGAAGAAGGCGAACGTCGGTGCGCAGGTGCCGTATAGAGCCGCACGACGTTCGGCTTTTTTCGGCTACTCGTGACGCGCTGTATGCGTCGGTCAGGATGCCCGTCAATCAATTAGGAACGTCCAGCCCCGACGATCATACCCGGAAGCCGCGGTGAACATACATATAGAAAACGGTATGTACCGCAAGGATTTTTTTTTTAAAAAAACGCCGATTCTCATTCTAGTAAATGTTAAAAAAAAAATTTTTAGGTGAACCTTGTTTGTTTGCACTTAAAGCAATGTTCCAGCTGAAAACACTGTAGCTGCTGACTTTTAATAAGGACACTTACATGTTCAGGGACCCCGTGACGCCGGCCCCCAAAGGCGCAGCTATTCTTCCATCTAAGGAAAAGGCTTCTCTGCCTGTTTCCTTCTGCACATTCGCGAGTCACTTTGTGAATGACCGGCTGTCTTCTGGGACACACAGGTCCCAAAAAACAGTGCGCCCAATTTCCCAGAACACCACGCAAGGGATGAAGAGAAGGAACAGCTCCACGGTATAGGAAGTGGCAGATTAGGACGACTGCCTAGCAACAGCCATTTCTGGCAAGTAAAAAATAAATAAAAATTTCACATGTTTAATATATTTTAACCACATGCCGACCGTGCCATAGCAGACAGATGGCTACAGCACGGTCGACTTATTCTTGCCCCCGCCCACCACCTGGGGCGTGCACACAGGAGTATCTGTGACCGCTGGGTCCTCTGGATCACGGCTCACAGTAAATGGCCGCTGACAGCAGCAGTTTACCACATGATCGCAAACAAACCGGCATCATGTCCAGTTCATCTCTCCCCCCTCTGTACCAATCTGTACAGTGCAGGGGGAGAGTGCGGTTGCAGCAGCGCTGTGGGCTGGATTTGAAGTGCCCACAGCGCTGCTCCGTGCCATCACATGTTAGCCGTAGCCATCCCACCCTCCATCCATGCTCAGCGTGCCATCCCGCCCTCTGTGCTCAGCCTGCCATCCCTCCCATCCTTGCTCAGCCTGCCATCCCTCCCATCCGTGCTCAGCCTGCCATTCCTCCCATCCGTGCTCAGCCTGCCATTCCTCCCATCCGTGCTCAGCCTGCCATCAATCCCTCCGTGCTCAGCCTGCCATCCCATCCACCCCCAGCGATACTCAGCGATACCCAGCGATACTCAGCGATACCCAGCGATACCCAGCCATACTCAGCGATACCCAGCCATACTCAGCGATACCCAGCCATACTCAGCGATACCCAGCCATACTCAGCGATACCCAGCCATACTCAGCGATACCCAGCCATACTCAGCGATACCCAGCCATACTCAGCGATACCCAGCCATACTCAGCGATACCCAGCCATACTCAGCGATACCCAGCCATACTCAGCGATACCCAGCCTCTGTATGTGGCCAGGCTGTGGAACTCTCCCACATGTGGTATCACCATACTCAGGAGGAGTAGGAGAATCTATTTTGGGGTGTAATGTTTGTTATGTGCCTGCTACGTGTTAGAAATATTGTATGAATAGACAACTTTATGTTTATAAAAAAAAAAAAAAAGTGTTTTAATTTTCTTTCCACATTTTCCCAAATCTTTAAAAAAAAAAAAAATCATGTTCAAAAGACTCATTATGCCTCAGATTGTATGTTTCGGTGTTTACTTTCCAAAATGGGGAGTTTCCATTATCCTGGTTCTCCAGGGCCTTCAAAAGTGTAATGCCCTGTACACACGAGCGTAATTCCCATAAAAAAAAAAAAAAAAAACTTGGATGGTTCTTCCGACAGAATTCCGCTCAAGCCTGCCTTGCATACACACGGTCACACAAAAGTTCAGTGAACTTTTGACTGCCAAGAACGCAGTGATGTAAAAGACGACGAGCCGAGAAAATTAAGTTCTATGCTGTCTATCTTTTTACGGCAGGTTTTCTGTTGGGAAAAAGTCCGGTGGAGCATACACACGGTCGTGATTTCCGACGAAAAGCTCTCATCTGACTTTTTCCGACGGGAAAACCGATCCAGTGTATGGGGTGTGCAATTTATGCTCCAGAACGCACCATAGCTTGTGGACTCTATAACTTTCACAAAGACCAAATAATATACATCGGTTTGGGTTATTTTTACCAAAGATATGTAGCAGTATAAATTTTGGCCAAAATTTATGAAGAAAAATGTATAATCTGCAAAATTTTATAACAGAAACGAAGAAAAATTAATTTTCTCTCTTTTTACAAATTTAGTCTTTTTTCTTTTATAGCAAAAAAAAAAAAAACGGTGATTAAATACCACAAAAAGAAAGCTCTATTTGTGGGGAAAAAAAGGACAACAATTTTATATGGGTACAGTGTTGCATGACAATTGTCATTCAAATTTTGAGAGCACCGAAAGCTGAAAATTGGTCTGGTTAGAAAAGGTGTTTAAGTGCCCAGTGGTCAAGTGGTTAAAGAAACACTAAATATAATTTTTTTTAAATAACAAATATGTTCTACTTCCCTCCACTGTGCAGTTTGTTTTGCACAGACTGGCCCTGAACTTGGTCTTCTGGGGTCCCTCAGCAGCTGTCTCGGCTCCTCCCCGCAAGAACTAACCACCTTCAAGCTTGCAAGCTCGCATGGTGGTTAATTCTTGCAGCCGCGCTCCAGTGATACAGCCGGCAGCTATAGCCGCTCACTATCACTCAGCCCCCGCGTCATTGGATGTGATTGACAGCAGCGTGAGCCAATGGTTGCGCCGTTATCAATCAACCAATGAATGAGTCGAGAAGCCGCCTGAGAGGTCTGCGCGTTCACGGCGCGGGACTTTCGTAAGTAAACGGGGGGCCCGCTAATCCACAGATGTTTTTTCACCTTAATGCATAGAATGCATTAAGGTGAAACAACTTTTACCTTTACAACCCCTTTAACCACTTAAGACTGGGACAATGGTGCAGGTTAAGGACCTTGCTTCTTTTTGCGATTCGGCACTGCGTCGCTTTAACTGACAATTGCGCGGTCGTGTGACGTGGCTACCAAACAAAATCAGCGTCCTTTTTTTCCCACAAATAGGAGATTTCTTTTGGTGGTATTTGATCACCTCTGCGGTTTTTATTTTTTGCGCTATAAACAAAAATAGAGCGACAATTTTGAAAGAAATTCAATATTTTTTTTAAATGTTGCTATAATAAATATCCCCAAAAAAGATAAACATTTTTTTCCTCAGTTTAGGCCGATACGTATTCTTCTACCTATTTTTGGTAAAAAAATAAAATAAAAAAAAATCACAACAAGCGTTTATCGATTGGTTTGCGTAAAATTTTAGAGCGTTTACAAAATAGGGGATAGTTTTATGGCATTTTTATTAATTTTTTTTTTTTACTACTAATGGCGGCGATCAGCAATTTTTTTCATGACTGCGACATTATGGCGGACACATCGGACAATTTTGACACATTTTTGGGATCATTGGCATTTTCACAGCGAAAAGTGCTATAAAAATGCACTGGTTACTGTGAAAATGACAATGGCAGTTTAGGAGTTAACCCCTTCAGTGCCCCCTAGTGGTTAAGTGTGACCTTATATGTGTTTCTAACTGTAGGGGGGGCGGGGCTGGACGTGTGACGTCAGTAATCGTCTTTCCCTATATCAGGGAACAGACGAACACCGACATTGCCACAGTGAAGAACGGGGAAGGTGTGTTCACACACACACACACACACACACACACACACACACACACACATCTCCCCGTTCTTCAGCTCTGGCGACCCATCGCGGGACACCGGTGGCGATCGGGTCCCGCGGGGGCGGTCACGGAGCTTTGGACCGGGTCGCAAGCACGCCGCCGGCAGCGTGCTCACGACCCCACGGCTGGGCCTTAAAGAGACACGTACAGGTATGCGATTGTGCCCAGCCGTGCCATTCTTCCGACGTATATCGGCGTGAAGGGGTCCTTAAGTGGTTAACCACTTAAGACCCGGACCTTTAGGCAGCTTTAAAAGAATTGCGCGGTCGTGCGACGTGACTCCCAAACAAAATTGGCGTCCTTTTTTCCCACAAATAGAGCTTTCTTTTGGTGGTATTTGATCACCTCTGCGGTTTTTATTTTTTGCGCTATAAACAAAAATAGACCGACAATTTTGAAAAAAAATAATTTTTAACTTTTTGCTATAATAAATATCCCCCAAAAATATAAAACATTTTTTTTCCTCTGTTTTTTACCTATTTTTAGTTGGCGCAAAATTTATAGCGTTTACAAAATAGGGGATAGTTTTATTGCATTTTTTTTTTTTTTACTACTAATGGCGGCAATCAGCGTTTTTTTTTTTTTGTGACTGCGACATTATGGCGGACACTTCGGACAATTTTGACACATTTAGCCCATTGCCATTTTCACAGCAAAAAATGCATTTAAAATGCATTGTTTATTGTGAAAATTACAGTGCAGTTTGGGAGTTAACCACAAGGGGGCGCTGAAGGGGTTATGTGTGACCCAATGTGTGTTTACAACTGTAGGGGGGTGTGGCTGTAGGTGTGACATTGATTGTGTATCCCTATAAAAAGGATCACACGATCGATGACGCCGCCACAGTGAAGAACGGGGAAGCCGTGTTTACACACGGCTCTCCCCATTCTTCAGCTTCGGGGACCGATCATGGGACTCCTGCGGCGATTAGGTCCGCACGCCTGCGACCCACGGCTGGGCAATAGCACAGGACGTACCTGTACGTGCATGTGCCCAGCCGTGCCATTCTGCCGACGTAAATGTGCAGGAGGCGGTCCTTAACCACTTAAGACCCGGACACATACGCTGCTAAATGACCCAAGGTGTTTTTACAATTCGGCGCTGCGTCGCTTTAACAGACAATTGCGTGGTCGTGCGACGTGGCTCCCAAACAAAATTTGCGTCCTTTTCTTCCCACAAATAGAGCTTTCTTTCGGTGGTATTTGATCGCCTCTGCGATTTATATTTTTTGCGCTATAAACTAAAATAAAGCGACAATTTTGAAAAAAATCACTATTTTTTTACTTTTTGTTATAAAAAAAATCAAATAAACTAAATTTTAGTAAAACATTTAGGCCAAAATTAATTCAGCCACATGTCTTTAGTAAAAAAAAAAAAAAAAAAAAAAAAAAATCGCAATAAAAAAAATAGCTACCTAGCGGGAACAGCGACACTAATACAGCGATCAGAAAAATGATCGCTTAGTGATGCTGGCAATAGGGAGTGAAAGGGTTAACTAGGGCAGTGATCAGGGGGTTAAAACTTTATTAGGGGGGGCTATCCTGGACCTAACACTAACTGACTTTTACACTGCCTGTCACACTGACACTAAATGCAGTGATTAGATCACTGCATTCAGTGACACTGACAGGGGGGTGGGGGGGGGGGCGATCACAAGGGGTTAATGTGCCTATGTGAGTGTGTCAGTGTTGTGTTGGTGCACACTTACTGTGGATGTCTTCTCTCATCAGCAGCGGTGGGAAACACCGCTGCGATGAGAGGTGACATCATTTCCTCCTTCCTGTGTAAACACAGGAGGAGGAACTGAAACGAAGGGGGAGTGCTCCCATTGGCTGGGAGCGATCGCGGGGGGGGGGGCGGAAAACACGGACATCCGCCCGCTCGTCGGCGATCGCTCCCAGAGCCAGGGGGACCCCCACACGCCGCGGAGGGGGTCCCGATGGCCCCCGAACCGCACGAAGGCGGGGACGTAAATTTACGCCCTTGTGCCTGTACGAGCCATGTTGTGGCCGTAAATGTGCGTGCGGGGGTCCTTAAGTGGTTAAGAAGACTGATGTAAAAAAAAAAAAAGATTTTAGGGCGGACCTCTCTTACTGAACTAATGTACACACACTAATATATATATATATATATATATATATATATATATATATATATATATATATATATATATATATATATATAGCTATAGCTATATATATATATATTAAATGTGCACAAGGTCAACAGATTACAGCAGCAACCCATCTTCAATACATCCCAGTTTCATTTGAATACATGGATACAGGATGTTTTTCTGCTAGGCTCCACGTTTAGATATGGACAGCTCTCTTTTTCTAACAGGTTCTAAGCTATTTCAAAAGTGCCAGCCCGAGTTTCTTTAATCTTGAATAGGCTTTGTATGCTTACCGCTTTGATCCCTTTCCACCACAGACCACCCAGGGCTCGACTTGGAATACAGCACTACCATATTTTATGTGGATGGTGGTTTGAGTTTTACAATGCCTTGCAAAAGTATTCACCCCCTTGCCTTTTTTTTTATGTTTTGTTGCCTCATAACATAAATTTACAGAACATGCCCACAACTTTGAAGATTTTATTTTTAGTTGTGAAGCAAACAACAAATAGGACAAAATAACAGAAAGGGTCAATGTGCATTAACTATTCACCCCCCTGAAGTCCATACTTTGTAGAGCCACCTTTTGCGGCTATCAAAGCTCCAAGTCGCTTTGGATAAGTCTCTATGAGCTTGCCACATTTTAGCACTGGGATTTTTGCCTATTCCTCCTTGCAAAACTGCTCCAGGTCCTTTAAGTTGCATGTTTTGCGCTTGTGAACAACAATTTTTAAGTCTGACCACAGATTTTCTATTGGATTGAGGTCTGGGCTTTGACTAGGCCATTCCAACACATTTACATGTTTCCTCTTAAACCACTCAAGTGTTGCTTTAACAGTGTGTTTGGGGTCATAGTCCTGTTGGAAGGTGAACCTCCGTCCTAGCCTCAAATCACACACATAGGTGGTACAGGTTTTGCTCAAGAATATCCCTGTATTTATTTAGCACCATTCATCTTTCTCTCAACCCTGACCAGTTTCCCAGTTCCGACTGCTGAAAAACACCCCCACAGCTTGATGCTGCCACCACCATGTTTCACTGTGGGGATGGTGTTCTTTGGGTGAGATGATGTGTTGGGTTCAATTTTAGTCTCCTCAGACCAGAGCACCTTCCTCCATACATTTTGAGAGTCTCCCACGTGCCTTTTCGCAAACTCAAACGTACCATTTTGTTTTTTGCTGAAAGTAATGGCTTTCTTCTGGCCACTCTCCCATAAAGCCTAACCCTATGGAGCGTATGGCTTGTCGTCCTATATACAGATACTCCTGTCTCTGCTGTGGATCTCTGCAGATACTCCAGGGTTACCTTAGGCCTCTGTGCTGCCTCTCTGATAAATGCCCCTTGCCCGGTCCTTGAGTTGTGGTGTGCGGCCATCTCTTGACAGGTTTCCTGTTGTGCCATGTTCTTTCCATTTGATTATGATAGATTTGATGGTGCTCCTAGGGATCATCAAAGATTTGGATTTTTTATTTTTTTTTATTTTTTTATAACCTAACCTGTACTTCTCAACAACATTGTCCCTTACTTGTTTGGAGAGATCCTTGGTCTTCATGGCAGTGTATGGTTAGTGGTGCCTCTTGCTTAGGTGTTGCAGCCTCTGGGGCCTTTCAAAAAAGGTGTGTATATGCAATGACAGATCATGTGACATCTAAAGGTAATTGGTTGCACCAGAGTTTAATGAACTTTATAACAAACAAGGGTGAGTATATATACACACACATGCCAATTTTTTTTTATTTCTGAAAAATAGTTTTATGTATGTATTCTTCTAATTTTACTTCACCATCTTAGACTAATGTGTTCTGATCCACCACATAGAATTCAGATAAAAAAAAAAAACACTGTACTAAAGGCTGTAATGTAACAAAATAAGTAAATGGGTGAATACTTTTGCAAGGCACTGTAAAGGTTATATTGTTATCACATGTGGACATGAAATATGTCCTGAAGAAGCGCAAAACGTATTGACCCTAATGCACTGACTAGATCAACATTCCAACTGGGTCGTTTTGGAGATAGGTTGATGTAATAGGTTGACCTTGTGCACATTGAGTTACATTTTTTTTTTAGATCATCGATTTAACAACTATGGTCTCAACCTTTGTATACAATAAAGATTTGTTATTTGTAATCGATGTGTACTTACTATTGGGAGGTATATACAGTATAAAGTCCCATTTCTGTGTTTTTTGTTTATGGATTATGCAAGATAATTAAAATTAAAAGAAAGAAATACGTGAAATAAATCAGTGTGTGTGTGTGTCTGTGTGTAATGAATCTATATCATATAAGAGTTTCACTTTTTGAATTTAATTACTGAAATAAACTTTTTGATAACATTCAATTTTTTTTAGATGCACCTGTATACTGAATGTGGGCAGTTTGCTACCCTCTGCACATTAGGTTTCGTCACGCATTCAAACATGGTCTAGGCAATATTTGTGTTTGTAATCATTGTGCCAAAACCATGGTAAAAACACATTTGCCCCCCCCCCCCTCCCCCCTTTCTGCTTGCTGGTATAAACTCTCACTAATATGGAGAATGAAGAAAGAGTACTATATTTCATGATGTTCTAACTGCACAAATAACACTGACTCAATACACACTATTTATGGACACCTCTGGATGTTGGCTTAGGATACAATACTAGGATGTAAATTTATACCACAGTCACTCCTATTTGTAATTTGTAGACCCCTGTGTACATTGTATTGGTCTTTGGTATTTTGATCTCTTTCGGGGTCTTCAGCAAGCATTTTCTATATTTTCAGCTCTGCTTCCCTCACCATGTATTCTCATTTTTCTTGGTGTAACCTCCAGATTGAATCCTAAAAGACAAATCCAAAAGGGACAGTGAGATTACCTATATGGTTCATAGTAAATGGGAAGACACAGGACTAAGTGCAGTGATCTCTTCACTAGAGTTTCTGAGAGCTGTACAAAGTATGCGGGTCATTCAAGTGGCAGCTACTAAAGCCAACATATTTGTTTTGGATGTACAAACCATTAAAGAGAAAAACTCAAGTTCCTCCTTCAACTTCTCCTATTCGTTAGAATCCCTTCCATACCTAGGCATACATCTAACCCCTAATCTCAATGACTTAGAAGCCAAAAACTACATCAAAATGATACAAAAATTAAGAGCTACTCTTAAAATGTGGAAATCCTTTAAGATCTCGTTTTTGGGCAGAATCACTGCAATTAAGAGGACACTGCTACCCAAAATATTGTACCTTTTCAGAGCACTCCCCATCAGAATCAATAAAACCCTTATCACCAGATTCCAATCAGACGTTAACAAATTTGTATGGTCAGACTCCCACCCACGCTTATCAAGACCAATTTTATACAAATCCCACAAATATGGAGGCTTCGGCCTCCCAGACTTTTGGCTATATTATTTATCTGCCAGGTGGACCCAAATAGCACAATAGCATATTCCGAATTCTAGAATCCCATGGGTTGAATTTGAGAGAGCTTCGATTTTACCATATTCTATCTCAGGTTTACTATGGGGGAACAAAATCCCGATTCCCTCTCTGGCCGCTCGTAATCAATTAGTTGCACACTCATACCAACTATGGAAGGTACACAACCATAAATTTAACCTTACCTCCAAATCCCCCCCACATGCCTCATTCTTGGGCGACCCTAAATTCACCCCTAATGCTCGTGAGCCTATAGATCTTACTTGGTGGATAAACAACAACCTGACCTCACTCTCCAAGCTCATTATGGGCACCAATTTTATCTCCTTCCCCGCCAAAATATCATGCCCCAGATTCAGAATACTACAATTTCCTTCTTATTAAGCAGTTCTTCGATACACACTTCCAGACCCTGAACACCCAACCCCCAACCCCCAACCCTTTTCGAAAATCTGTGTCTAAATTCACCCAGAAAAAGGAGGTTTCATCTCCGAACTTTACTCTTACTTAATTAACAACTCAGACGTAAACAAACTTCCATACATGATCAAATAGGAACAAGAAGAGAATTTTACATACTCCACAGTTAATTGGAACAATTGTACAAATAATCTACATACAGTGCGGAAAATAAGTATTTGAACACCCTGCTATTTTGCAAGTTCTCCCACTTGGAAATCATGGAGGGGTCTGAAATTGTCATCGTAGGTGCATGTCCACTGTGAGAGACCTAATCAAAAAAAAAAAAAATTCCAGAAATCACAATGTATGATTTTTTTAACTATTTATTTGCATGATACAGCTGCAAATAAGTATTTGAACACCTGAGAAAATCAATGTTAATATTTGGTACAGTAGCCTTTGTTTGCAATTACAGAGGTCAAACGTTTCTTGTAGTTTTTCACCAGGTTTGCACACACTGGAGGAGGGATTTTGGCCCACTCCTCCACACAGATCTTCTCTAGATCAGTCAGGTTTCTGGGCTGAGAAACACGGAGTTTGAGCTCCCTCCAAAGATTCTCTATTGGGTTTAGGTCTGGAGACTGGCTAGGCCACGCCAGAACCTTGATATGCTTCTTACAGAGCCACTCCTTGGTTATCCTGGCTGTGTGCTTCGGGTCATTGTCATGTTGGAAGACCCAGCCTCGATCCATCTTCAAAGCTCTAACTGAGGGAAGGAGGTTGTTGCCCAAAATCTCGCAAAAAATGGCCCCAGTCATCCTATCCTTAATACAGTGCAGTCGCCCTGTCCCATGTGCAGAAAAACACCCCCAAAGCATGATTCTACCACCCCCATGCTTCACAGTAGGGATGGTGTTCTTGGGATGGTACTCATCATTCTTCTTCCTCCAAACACGGTTAGTGGAATTATGACCAAAAAGTTCTATTTTGGTCTCATCTGACCACATGACTTTCTCCCATGACTCCTCTGGATCATCCAAATGGTCATTGGCAAACTTAAGACGGGCCTTGACATGTGCTGGTTTAAGCAGGGGAACCTTCCGTGCCATGCATGATTTCAAACCATGACGTCTTAGTGTATTACCAACAGTAACCTTGGAAACGGTGGTCCCAGCTATTTTCAGGTCATTGACCAGCTCCTCCCGTGTAGTCCTGGGCTGATTTCTCACCTTTCTTAGGATCATTGAGCCCCCACGAGGTGAGATTTTGCATGGAGCCCCAGTCCGAGGGAGATTGACAGTCATGTTTAGCTTCTTCCATTTTCTAATGATTGCTCCAACAGTGGACCTTTTTTCACCAAGCTGCTTGGCAATTTCCCCGTAGCCCTTTCCAGCCTTGTGGAGGTGTACAATTTTGTCTCTAGTGTCTTTGGACAGCTCTTTGGTCTTGGCCATGTTAGTAGTTGGATTCTTACTGATTGTATGGGGTGGACAGGTGTCTTTATGCAGCTAATGACCTCAAACAGGTGCATCTAATTTAGGATAATACATGGAGTGGAGGTGGACATTTTAAAGGCAGACTTAGGCGGCGTACACACGATCGGACATATCCGATGAAAACGGTCCGTGGACCATTTCCATCGGATATGTCCGATCGGGAGTTTGATCCGATGGCGTGTACACACCATCGGATCAAATTCCCCGCCGCCGGACGGCGCGGTGACGTGGCGGTGACGCGGCGGTGACGTTGACGCCGCCGCGTCACCGCCACGTCACCGCACCAGGAAGTAAAACACTTCCGCGCATGCGCCGAATCCATTCGGCAGCGGCGCGGCGGCGGTGGGGGCCGACATGTCTGCTGGTAAGTGTACTAACCAGCAGACATGTCGGGCGGACAGATTCCCACCGGATAGATTTCAAAGCTTGCTTTGAAATCTGTCGGGTGGAGAAATCTGTCCGCTAGCCCATACACACGAGCGGAGATGTCTGCTGAAACGGTCCATCGGACCGTTTTCAGCGGACATATCCCCTCGTGTGTACGCGGCCTAACAGGTCTTTGAGGGTCAGAATTCTAGCTGATAAACAGGTGTTCAAATACTTCTTTGCAGCTGTATCATACAAATAAATAGTTAAAAATTCATAAATTGTGATTTCTGGAATTTTTTTTTTGGATTATGTCTCTCACAGTGGACATGCACCTACGATGACAATTTCAGACCCCTCCATGATTTCCAAGTGGGAGAACTTGCAAAATAGCAGGGTGTTCAAATACTTATTTTCCGCACTGTATGTGCACTAAATCCATTTCTATCAAAGAAACGGCCTTGAAACTATTTACAAGAGGGTACTATACACCCACCAAACTTCACTCAATATTCCCCTTGTCCTCCCGGTCTTGCTTCAGAAACTGCAATTCCTTGGGCTCATTTTCCCACACATTTTGGTATTGTGACAAAATTAATAAGTATATGGCTACAGTTAGAGAAATCTGCATCCACTGCCTTCTTTTTTCCCCAATTACGGGTCTCCCCACTTGTTATAAGAGACTGATACACACAATATGCGTAGCCATACATTGGTTGATAGCTTTCCATTGGAAATCACCTACGATACCTATAGATCCACTCAAATCGAGAATTAATAACATTAGCTTAATGGAAAAAATATTTCATATCCTACAAAATAGCAGCCACATATAGGACAATAAATGGTCTCCCTGGTTCAAACACTCTTCACAGTTCTTTAACCCTATCTAATCTCTTTCAACGTCTCATATCCCAGTTGTTACTGTTTTATTTCTCCATGATGTTTTTGTTACTCCAGGCCCTAAGTTTTCTCCTATCATGTAGAACTGTCTATGGTCTTCACAAGTTGTCTTAGGCCTTGTACACAGACTGACTTTGTATAGGTCTTACATTTCACTATATATATGCTTTAATTTCTTGGATTTGTACCACCACTTACCTTTTACAATAAAAGTTTGTAAACAAAAAAAAAAGAGAAAAACTAAAGCAGATTACTTGCATACATGTTTTCAATAGCGTCAGGGGAGGGTTAGACCCCCTGTCAAGCTTTTATTGCTGCCTTTGCCCCCTCACTGGGGAGATTTACGCCTCTATTTGATTGCCAATTATCCAGAAAGAAAGTGAGGAGAGAATCAAAAATGTAGTCCCCAGTAAGGCCCGGATCACACTAGTGCAACATGCATGCTGACCTTGAGAGCATACATCAGGGTTTGATAAATTTTCTTGGAATCTAGGAGCCAGCTAAAAAAGTTAGGAGCCAGAAAATGTGCCCCGTTCCGACGAGATTGCACGCAGAAGCGAACAGATACAGTGCCTGCCGCCGAGAATGTGTTTATAGCACGACAGCATCGCGCTGATTCTCGGCGACAGGCTGCCGACATCTCGCACTCGCTGGAATAGTAAAAGCACATTCCAGCGAGTGCGTCATAGAAACGACGGGGATCCGACGCGGATTCCCGCCAATTCTACACGTGGGCGGAGTTTGTTATGAATCCTGAGAAGGAATTCCCCGCCGGATTTTAAATAAAAATCCGGCATGGGTTCCCCCCTCAGGAGCATAACGGGCCCTTAGGTCTGGTATGGGTTGTAAGGAGACCCTCCTACGCCGAAAAAACGGCGTGGGGGTCCCCCCACAATCCATACCAGACCCGTATCCAAAGCACGCCGGCCGGCCGGTCAGGAGGGGAGTGGGGGGCGAGCGAGCGCCCCCCCCCCCCCTCCTGAGCCGTACCGGGCAGCATGCCCTCAACATGGGGGGGTCAGGTGTTCTGGGGCAGGGGGCGCACTGCAGCCCACCACCCCAGAGCACCCTGTCCCCATGTTGATGAGGACAGGGCCCCTTCCCGACAACCCTGGCCGTTGGTTGTCGGGGTATGCGGGCGGGAGGCTTATCGGAATCTGGAAGTCCCCTTTAATAAGGGGGCCCCCAGATACCGGCCCCCCACCCTAAGTGAATGAGTATGGGGTACATTGTACCCCTACCCATTCACCTGCAAGAAAAGTGTAAACACAAATAAACCACACAGTGTATTGAAATATTTTATTAGTTGGCCGCCGGGGGGGGGGGTGTGTATGATCGCTTTTATAAAAGCGCCCCCCTCCGGCGGGCTTCTGCGGGGGGGGGGGTGGGTGCCGCTGTTCTTCACCGCCGTCTGGTTCTGGGGTGGGGGGGTCTTCTCCCACTCTCCGGGGTCTTCTTCCGCTCTCCGGGGTCTTCTTCCGCTCTCCGGGGGTCTTCTTCCGCTCTCCGGGGGTCTTCTTCCGCTCTCCGGGGGTCTTCTTCTTCAGGACTCGCCGCCGCTATCTTCGTGTGTTAGCTCAATTACTGGTGGCGGCGAGTCCCCTCTTCTGTGACGTCTTCTTCTTCTCCAGATGTTGACGCGACGCTTCAATCCGCTGTTATGGCTGGCGCGCGGCTCACAGCGAGTTATATAGGCCTGTCTTGTAACGTCGCAGTCCCATCATGCTCCGGTAGGTAGCACGTGGTACCTACCGGAGCATGATGGGACTGCGACGTCACAAGACAGGCCTATATAACTCGCTGTGAGCCGCGCGCCAGCCATAACAGCGGATTGAAGCGTCGCGTCAACATCTGGAGAAGAAGAAGAAGACGACGTCACAGAAGAGGGGACTCGCCGCCGCCAGTAATTGAGCTAACACACGAAGATAGCGGCGGCGAGTCCTGAAGAAGAAGAAGACCCCCGGAGAGCGGAGAAGACCCCCGGAGAGCCGTAGAAGACCCCCGGAGAGCCGTAGAAGACCCCCGGAGAGCCGTAGAAGACCCCCGGAGAGCAGGAGAAGACCCCGGAGAGCGGGAGAAGACCCCCCCGCCGCCGAAGATGTCGAAGGAAGCCCGCCGGGTGGTGGGCGCTTTTATCAAAGCGCCCCCCCCGGCGGCGGAAGAGAAC